>OZ024742.1:126246576-126431576 GCA_964016885.1 Eledone cirrhosa
TCTCTCTCTCTCTCTCTCTCTCTCTCTCTCTCTCTATTTATGAAGGAAAAAAACCCATATCTCGGGACCCGTGCTCCGATTTACGCGGAACTTGTTTTATTCGATTTGTATTCTCATTTCAGGGGCAACTTCTTTTCAATGTATTTTACCATTGTGCGCCTTAGTGTTTAAATAACATGATAAAATAATTGTTTCTAGTTAAGGCACAAGGCCAACAATTTTGGCAGAGGAGAAAGTCGATTACATCGGCACCAGTTTGTGACTTCTACTTTATTTTATCAACCTCGGAAGAATGAAAAGCAAAGTTGACCACGGAGCGATTTGAACTCAGAACATGAAGAACTGGAATAGATACTACTAGGCATTTGTTCGATGCTCTAACGACTCTGTCAATCCACCACCCTTATATCTAAAGTCTGTCTCCAGCCCGATGACTCAGCAGGCCGGTGTTTATCTCGGTTTCCATGGCGTTAAGCGGCTAAAAACGTACAAGATTTCCCCCTGGATAGGACACTAGTCTATCGCAGGGTTAAACCCTCAGACACTGCTGGTATCCATTTTCAGCTGAGTATACTGGAGCAACGTGAAATGAAGTGTTTTACACAAGAACACAACACACCACCCAGTCCAGGAATCAAACCTATAACATTAAGATTGTAAGTTACCTCTAGGCCGTGCACCATCCTTATATACTCTATAATTATTAATTTTCACCATTTCAGGTACATAAGTATCTCATGACGAATTTGTTCAGGAATAAACAAACATACAGTGATGAATGACAACAAACACTTATTTTTCTGACCTTGTGCCTATATGGCAAACTATTATTCACGATTTAATAATCATTTCCAAGTCACTGACCTAGCAGAGATGACGCAAATCTAATGACACATGAAAGTTTGAGGAAAACGATTAATCAAATAATCAAAAGTAACTTTGATTTATACAAAATAAAATGACATATGGAAATGTTGTTATGGAAAGTTTATTGAGTGTTTGTTTATGTTTGTGTGTGACTGTGTGGGCAAGGTCTGTTTATGTATATATGTGTCTGCATATCTGTCTATTATATATGTGTTTGTGTGTGTGAGCGTGTCTGTCTGTTTATGTATTTATGTGTCTCTGCTTAGGTGTCTATAATATGTGTTTGCCTGTGCTTGTTTGAGTATATTTGTGTCTGGGGATCTTATGCGCATAAGGTGAAACAATTGTTCTCGGTGTGGTGAACTAACTGTTGTGTTACTACTTATATATATGTATATGTATATGTATATGTATATGTATAATATGTATGTGTCCTCATTTATTATATTGTATCGTCCTAACATTTAATATCCTATAAAGGTATTTTGTAAAAAAAATTGTTTGTGTCAAGTAGTCTTTGTCTACAAAGTTACTTTGTGTAATAAAAATATCGTTGCTTCTCAGTCAGGATTTCCTGCCCCTCCTTTACTATGTCATAAAGCTACAAATCACATTTTTATCCCATGAAACATAACACTTTTGTGAACATCAATATAAAAAATAATAATTGTTTCTACTTTTGGCACAAGGCCAGCAATTAATCCAGTGTATTACTGGTACTTTATTTTATCGACCCCGTGAGGATGAAAGGCAAAGTCAACCTCGGCGCGATTTGAACTCAGTCCGTAAAGGGACGTAACTGTGCTGAAAAGCATGGCGTCCGACCCTCTACCGATACTGCCAAAAATTATTTCAACATTTTTTACCCGATTTTTTTTAGAGACAGGCCTCAAATTTCATATAGCTTAGGGCCTCAGGCCTCAGCAGGTGAATGTCCGGCCCTGAAGTTACAAATCATATTGTTTTTATCCCATGAAGCATAACATTTTAAGAAGGGACAATTTTTTTCAGAGAAAAATGAGAAGTGTGTTAGATATATACTTTTCATCAACGATTTAGACATTGGTAATAGCCAGTAGGAAGCCACCAGGTTACAAGAAGGAAAAAATCTTTTATAAAATGTATCTAGAGGAACCAAGCTTTGTAAGCCTCCTTCTTTGAACACTTGATTGAACTAAAGGGTCCTCCTGACATCCGGCGTCAGATAATATCCATGAGTTTGGCTGGTCTCGCTTGGGGATCCAGTCGGATCAGTTGGAAACAATTACTTCTGACAGGACCAGGTGGAAGGAGTGTTTGAGGACTTTGTCCCTACGACCCTCTCAAGAAAAAGAAGAAAAAGAAGATGAAAAGGAAAAAGAAAAAAAAAAGAAAAAGGAAAAAGAAAAAAACAAAAAGAACAAAAAGAAAAAAGAAAAGAAAGAAAAAGAAAAAAAGAAAAGGAAGAAAAAAAGTAAAAGAAGAAAAAAAGAAAAAGAAGAAGAAGAAAAAGAAGAAGAATCTTGAGGAGGGGCATGGCTTGTGGTAAGTGCGTTGGACATATGCTCACAATTTCATGGGTTCAGTTCCTGGACTGGGTTCTGTGTTGTGTTCTTGAGCAAAACACTTCATTTCACTTTGCTCCAGTATACTCAGCTGAAAATGAGTACCAGCAATAGCTGAGGGGTTTAACCCTGCATTGCCCCCACCCCCGGTGCTTTTTCGGTAAAAATGATTTGAGTTGCAAAATATTTTCTTTTGTGTTGAGAAAGATACTCAAAATTGATATATTATTTTTACAATTTCTGAAAATCAATAATGGCACTATTTGTGTGTATGGACGAGGTGTAAGTACTTGTCCTTGTCTGGGGTGCACATTAGTCTGGTGCTGGCCCTGCCCATACTTGTTGATTTGGGTAGAGGCACTGCGGGCCAAAAATGAGATGAGTGGGGCGTGATTTTCACCAGTTATAAAGCTAATCTGTAATACAGCTCATAGGCTGTTATTTATTTATTTATTTATTTTCATGAAATAGTATAAAATGTAGGGAAATGAATTTTCCGTTTCAAATTTTCCTTAATTCCATTTTTACCTTTGGTAAATTCTTGTTACTTTTGATAAATTTATTTTTTTCTATTTTATTGTATTTCATGTGTAAATTACAATAAATTTTACTATAGATATTAAAACAGGGAAAAGAAAAGCAGAATTCAAAAAGTTGTCATACTTAAAGAAATAGCAGATATCTTCAACAAAATTGTGTGAAACATTTTTCTTTTTCTTCTTCTTCGTCACCTTTTTAAAACGACTTTAGAATGCTAGTATCAGTGTATATATTATTAAAAAGAACAATAATGGCTGGTTCATGTTTGTATAATAGTTTTACTTCACAGAAGTCAAATATAATAATAGAAATATTTTTTACCACATGTCGTGATGGTGAGTTGGTAGAGAAGAGAGAGAGAAGACAGGAGTCATCTCTTCATGAGACAGGATTCATCTCCAGGCAGAGAAAGCAGGAATCGTCTCTTGGTAAGGTTGAAGTGGTCTTTTCAACTGTGGCGTAGGAAGTGAGAGAGAATTGCCTCATGTTCTCAAATATATAGTCCCCATGGGAACGTAACTGTATTTGGTACATGGATGTGACACTAGGGGTCACGACCGTCGCAAAGGGACGCAACTCTTATCCGTTCTGAGTTCCTCGCAAAGGGACGCAACTCTTATCCGTTCTGAGTTCCAGCCGTAAGGGGGTCGCTACAGTACCCTCCTCCAGACGATAGGCGAAAAGCTCGAAGGTAATTGTAGCGAACCCACAAGCATGGGCTCCCAGCACAGGCATGAAATATTAACGAAAAGGTACATGTATACATAGTTCAATGCAATAAAGAGAAAAACAAAACAAAAAAAAGGCTCCAGTGGCCAGTTCACTTAAAAACAGTTTGACAGAGTTTTTTGGGCCAGTGGACTCTTCGACCGGAACGGGTCGTGGTCTTGTATGTAGGTGAAGGAGAGAAAGATTGGAGTATTTGTGGCTCGGGTGTATGAGCGTCATTGTATGCCCTTTTTAGTCTATCCACCGAAATTGTCTCTCTGGACCCCTTAATGTCTACTGTGAAATGTTTGTCAGTACGTGCTAACACACGGTAGGGTCCAGAGTATGGCTGTGTGAGGGGTGGAGTAACGGCGTCGTTTCTGACGAATACATGTGTCCACGAGACTCAAATTGTCTACCACGGTCTGTGGTGACTGTTGTTGGCACGCCAAAGCGGGTAATCCACCCCGATACCAGGGCACGCGCTATAGTCTCAGCGGTAATGTCTTTTAAGGGGGTGGCTTCAGGCCATCGCGAAAAACGATCGATGCAGGTCAAGAGGTAAGAATATCCACTACTGAATGGCCAAGGTCCAACAATATCGATGTGGATGTGTTGAAACCGAGCATCTGAAGTACTGAAAGTACCAAGTGGAGTCCGGATGTGTCTGTGGACTTTTTGACACCGTGTGCAGGAATGGCGTCAGACAGTAATTTCTCGCCTCATATTGGGCCAGAAAAATCTAGCCGTTATGAGCTTTACTGTGGATGACATTCCTGGGTGTCAAAGCAAGGAACACAATTCGACGGTGAGTCTCAGGAACATAAGGTCGTGGTGAATCCGTAGATACATCACATAGAATCTGCCTGTCGGTGGTCGACAAGGGCAGATATTTGAAGATGCAAGTCGCAAACTCGGCAGAAAGAGTATCCAACGATTGGAGTGCAGGTTGGTCTGCAGCTAAACGACTTAAGTCGATCTTCTGGGATGACGAGATGGAGCTGATTGGCAAACGTGACAATGCGTCTGCAGCTATGTTAAGCGAGCCAGCAATATCATTTGTAAATTGCGAAACATAATCCAGGTGCCTTGTCTCTCTGAGTGGATATCTGTCGGCTTTAGCCCTCAAAGCGAAGGTCAGAGGTTTGTGGTCAGTTAAAACAGTAAAATTTCTCCCCTCAAGAACATGAGAGAAATGTTTCACCGACAGATATATGGCTAATAATTCCCGCCCAAACGTGCTGTAACGCGTTTCTGCTGGTTTCAGCTTCCTTGAGAAACATGCCAAAGGTTGTTGGTTTCCAGCGCCACAAAGGGACGCTTAGTTCATGGATGTGACACTTGGTGTCACGACCGTCGCAAAGGGACGCAACTCTTATCCGTTCTGAGTTCCTCGCAAACATTCTAACCACATGTCTGAAATATCAGAGCTGTGATCTTTCAATTCGGAGAAGTATCGGTTCTATATGAAGCGATTTCCTGATTTCCAAGCTACGTAGTATATCGAGTAACGTTACTCCAAAGAACCTTCGGAGTGTAGCGGATAACATGGAATTATTTTGATGGGAGTTTGTTGAAAAGAATAATGCCATGATTGAGTTATTAAAAACGTTTATTTTATAACAACAATATTCACTTTGAACATCGAATAATAATATTTATGACAGACATGAATTATTCCTACATTGATTACTGGCTAACTGCTACGAGCTAGCGTAAATGCATGTATCACAGAAAACGATATAGTAAAAGTTGTGTTGTATCTTACGGATACAATATGACAGGAAGAATAGAATGAGCGTAGAATGTAAACAATATGAACTTACTATGTGTGTGTGTGTGTATTCTTAATATACGTTATTGTCGTAGTAGTAGTGGTCAATATGTCAGGCAGGCATGGCTGGCTGTCTGGCTGTGTCTGTGGCCGATATGGTGAGAGCCAGTAAGGGCCAGAAGAGAGAAAGGGTAAAAGGTCTGCTGATGCTGCTACATCGTTAACCTTAACACGGACTGATTGCTTCGGTCTCCCTGGTCCTTAGATTCCTTAACTCCTTGTATTTATAATAGTGCTATAGTTAGAAGCATGTGTATATGAGATTGATTTATGATCAGCCATGTGGATATCGTCTCCCAGGAAGCTGAGATCAGAGGTCAAGTGGTATGTACGTTTATCATCGTTGTCTTTGACAAGACAATGGTGGGAACCTCCAACGATAGATGGTCCCAGAGGCTAGAAACCTCAGATTCGGTTTCGAATCTTCGTCGGTAAAACATAGGAGTATTCCGTTATAGGAGGAACCCCATTTCGGCTGCTTGTATTCACGATCGTATTCTTGCGGTCATTGGCCAAGATTCATGACCATAAGTAATGGTTGTCACGAATACCACCACCACTATCACTACGATGACAATGACGACCACCATCACCAACAACATCAACACAACGATGACTACGACCACCATCAACACCACCATTACCACCGCCACCAACAACAAAACAACTATTATGACCGCCACCTCGATCATCACTACCATTATCAGCAATAACATCACCATCACAAACTCTACCAGTATCACCACCAACACAATGACGATGACCACCACCACCACCACCATTAACACCACTAGATTTTACCAAACATCTAACTTCATAGTAAAACCAACATATTCGATTTCATATCAAATATTTCTTTTGTGTTCTGCCCAGAACCAATAGCAATGGTCATGTTAAGAGATTTAAAAGGATATGATCTACTATATTGTAGTTATTATAGTTTCATTTTCATTGGTTGTTTCACAAACATCCTGATCTATTCTTTGTCCGCTATCCACAAACTTTCTTTCAAAAAGTTATAACATCTGATCAACATATTGTCATAAACTAGATTTTTTTCTTTATCATATTGCGTATTCTTTATCATATTGCGTATTAATCAAGATTCAGAAAGTTGTTACGCAACCAAGCGATTACAGGTTCAATAAAATGCTTGATTTAAGCCAGCATTTGAACCAGGTTCGACTAATTCTGGGCGTTGGTCATTTATGCTATATATATCTATTACAGCTGTATAAATTTACAGTCGCATAACGTTGCAAATACGTTTTAAATATATACATAAATAACATAATACGTAAATACCGCCAAAAATTGTTCGCAATTCGTTCAGAAGGATAAATATGTCAAAACCGTATATAATATAAAAATCGAACGTCTCAAACGCCACAGGCTGATCATTTTAATTCATGAACAAAAATGATAAAGGAAAGAAGGAAAAAAAGAGGGGGGAGGGGGTAATTCACCACCAAGTGTGACAATCTGCAACACTTCACACCTTGGGGGTTAACTGTACACTTTCAGGAAAGCCAACACACTCGCGGCATTACCACGGGTGATGGCGAGGCTCAGGCGCTGAAATAACCGGGCACCCTCACGAGCATCACCTGACACCTCATTAAGGCGAGCCGCCAGGCCCACAAAAACTTCGCTGTCAGCAGCCCAACTCCAACGAACGTCTCAAACGCCACAGGCTGATCAATATACTATATTATTGGCAGTATCAGTAAAGGGTCAGACGCCCTGCTTTGAAGCATAGAGTTACGGCCCTTGCCAATCTGAGTTCAAATCCCGCCGAGGTGAACTTTGTCTTTCATCCTTACGGGGTCGATAAAATAAAGTACCAGTAATGCACTGGTTAATTGCTGGCCTTGTGCCTAAAGTAGAAACAATTATTATATTAACACTACTGCCATTAATACTACCAACTCCCACTCCTAACTAACTAGGGTATCATCGGTCATTGTTGCTACTGAAAATAATTCCAAGGTCAATCCTGACTGACCTGTTTCCTGAACAAGTTGACAATACACCTGATTGTTCACCTACTGTTGAACATTTCCTTGGCGATTTTCCTCATGTTTTTGCTGGTGTTCTTGATAACCTTGGCAGTGTCGGCTACAAACTCGGGCATCCTGGTGATGCCAGAGCAATTCTTATGAGACTTGCGTTCTGCCCTGAAATTGTCCTTGACGTCTGAGGTCCCATATGTCTTTGAAAGGTCGTAGACCATCGTTTTAGGGTATTTAAAGTATTCAATGATTTCCTTGGCTTTTTGACCAACATGAAGGCTCTCCACAGCAGCAGCTCGATGATTGTATTCTGAAGAGATGTTGATTACTAAGCACCTTGTGCATCAATGGCCAGACAGCTACAGAGCTATAGTAATTTCTAATGGTGCTCTCAAAACCTCACTACACTCTAATGTCATGGCACTGTTGCCACGTAAAAATTCCGGGTTTATCTGCACCATACTGTATGTGTGTGGCCCTAAGCTATAACTTATTTACTTCATAGGCAAGTCCGACACTGGCAACACTGGCCTCCTAGGGTGTGTGACTCTACGCTATAGTATATTTAGCTTATATAGAAGTCCAGCACTCGCTACACAGAGGCCCTTGAGTGTGTGTCACTCTAAGCTATAGCTTATTTAGTTTATAGGTAGGTTCATCACTGCCCACACTAAAGCCCTCGAGAGTATGTGGCCCTCAGCTATAGCTTATTTAGCTTTGAGGCCCCACCAGGTGTTGGCCTTAAGTTATAGTTTATAAGTAAGTCCAACTGTGGCTACACTGAGGCCCACCAAAGGTATGTGGCTCTAAGCTATACCTAATTTAGCATGAAAGAATGTCCAACATTGCCTCCACTCCTTCTTTTTATTTATGTATTTCCCTTCTTTCCACCATGTTATCTTTTTACTTTATTACTGTTTGAGAATATATATCAATACAATTAAATATGAAACTCTGACTCAATATATTTCTTTCTTTATTGAGTCATGGCAAGAAAAGAATTACTATTTCACTTCCCAGTTCACCTCATCCCCACCCCTCCCAACAGGGCATTCTTCTATGAGAAGGCAGCTCAGGAAACTGGGATAACTCCGATATAAAACCTGCGGCTCAGTAGTTACCGATGATATTGATCTTTTCTTCTTTTCGGGTTATAGCTACTGTCGCTCAGAGAGTGGGATTGGCTCAGTGCACAGTCTTTCCTCACTTTAAAAAATATCTTCACGCACAGGCATTGCATGATAGAATTAATTAATAATTATTAATAATGGGATATCGTGCAATGGCCATACTCGATAACAAGGGGGAAGCCATCATGTATGTATATATGTTCTTCTGGTTTTATAATTTCACAAATTTTTGCCAATAGAGAGTCGGTTTCTAACATAAACGCAAGACTCTCTCATTGGAATTTACACAGCATCAACTAGGTAGATGTGTATGCATGTCTGCATGTGTGTGTAGATATGGATGTTATTGTATGTGTGGATGTGGATGTTTTGAGTTATATGTGTGCATGTGTATATGCTTTGTATCTGTACATGTGTATTCGCAGTTATTAGATGCAAAATTTTTGGAAGGTTTTACATATTTTTACTGATCCATTAATGGATTGTACTTGTAATTTCCTAACTAGTTGTGTTCTTTCTGTTTCTGTGAAGCCCAGCTTCTCAAGATTTGTATTGAGGCAGTTACTAACATATCCCAGTGCCCTAATCACAGGCATAAATTTGAAGGTATAGTCAGGGTGGAGTATCTGCAGATTTCTTATCAGTTCTGCATAAATATTCTCCTTTTCGCTCATCTTTGATATTATATTGGCATCCGCTGGGCAGCTAACTTCCACTACCATGCATGCCTTCTTTTCCCTGTCCCATATCATTATATGCCTGCACTTTATTGGGGTTTTTACTGGAACATTCCACCAGTACTCTTTCATATTATGTATGTCTTCCACATTGCTATAGCTTTTAATGTGTTTGTCATCGGAGCTATATTTTCTACGGATTGCATTATACAGTGTTTTGGCCACTACATTGTGCCTCATAGGTAGATAGTACCGCGATGACATCTTTGGATAGCTATATGTATGTATGTACCAGTTGCACTCAAGAGTAACCCGACATATATATACATACATACATATATACATTTACACATATATATACATACATGTAACCCAGTACAACCTGTCGCATGGTCGGGTCGTCGGCGACTAAACCGGCAACCCCACCAAGTTTGCTTGGTGAGGAGTGTGATTTTGGACACCCTGCAGGACAAAAAACAATACCTGACAAAGGATGGAAGAACTCATTAGAGTTAATGGCCATCCAAAAGTGTGTAAATATGTATATACACATGTACATATGTATGTATATGTGTATATACATGGGTGCATGTGTATGTATATGCGCGGGGACATAGAAATAGTCGGGCTGGAGACCCGATCGCACGGTTAAACCAGTGGGAGTGAAGGACCCCTAGCCTTTGCCGGGGGCATTCTTCTAGAAGACAACTCGGGAAACTGGGATAACTCCGATATAAAACCTGCGGCTCAGTAGTTACCGATGATGTTGATCTTTTCTTCTTTTCGGGTTATAGCTACTTTCGCTCAGAGAGTGGGATTGGCTCAGTGCAGACTTTCCTCACTTTAAAAAAATATCTTCACACACAGGCATTTCACGATAGAATTAATTAATTGTTTCTACTATTGGCACAAGGCCAGCAATTACCCAGTACATTACTGGTACTTTATTTTATAAACCCCGTAAGGATGAAAGGCAAAGTTAACCTCGGCGGGATTTGAACTCAGAATGGCAAAGGCCGTAACTCTATGCGTCAAATCATGGAGTTCGACCCTCTACCGATACTGCCAATTCACCGCCTTCAATAGAATTAATTAATAATTATTAATAATGGTATATCGTGCAATGGCCATACTCGATAACAAGGGGGCAACCATCATGTATGTATATATGTACACACAAACGTTTTCCTTGAGATTTGTTCAAATTCTGCAAATAAAAATTGAAGTCGGTTGCTAACAGTGTGGTAAAAGATTTTATATTTGTGTGAAGACATTCTAAGGATTTGGATACAAGGGAGTATATGTGAGTGATTCAATGTGTCCATATATATGCTGGTGTATGCATTTGAGTGACGTAGTAAGTGCATATATAGGTGTATGTTTGTGAGTTACTGTCTGCTTATATGTAGGGATTTGTGTGTGAGTTAGTGTACATATTTGTATGTATGTGAGTGTGTGCATATATGTAGGTGTATGTACATGCAATCATGTCATGAATGGACATGTCTTTTTAGTACATGATTGTGTATGTGTGTGTGTGTGTTTTATTTGCCAGATAAGTACTTTTCAGATACCAAATCCTTTTACTTTACATTGATTCAATTCTCTTCTGGTCAGTTTACCTTCAATCTCTTTTAATTCTTTTCACTTCCAATATATTTTTAATCAATTTTCACATTTATATGTTAAAGAGTTAAACTGCAGGTAAAAATTGGTATTGTGAGGAGGTATTCAGCTCAACAAGAAGAATATTTGCTGTGTTGGGGTACAAGACAACAGTCATCATCAGCAGCAGCATCATTATCATCATTTCATGTCTGTTTTCCCTTCTAGCAAGAGTTGGACATGTCATAAGTGGATGGTCTGTACTCAAACAGAGCCTCTGACCTCCAGGTTAGCTAGGAGCTCAACATATGATCCCATATTCAAAAAGTATTTTAAAACTGATAGGTTGATGTTATGGGGGATGACTGTATAGATTTCGGGTTTTTGGCAAAGAGAGATTTTGGAGAGCACAGATGGGAAGGAGGTGTCAAAATGGTTTAGGACGTTGTTGGTATCCTTATAGAAATGTAAGCTTGAGATAGAGATGACAGTAACTTATTGTGGTCACCAAAGAAAAGCTCTGTTGGACAACAGTAAGCAGAAAGAATAAGGTAGCTAGGATTCTGGATTTGGAGATGGAAGTAAATAGTGGAAATTCAGGGTGCAGTTAGAAGCAGTAGGTGGAAAGAGATTCCAAAAAGGTGAGTGTTCATGAACACTTGCAAATAACAGCTTTTAACAGTGATTTGATTCTGTAGGCAATTCTTGCAAAGTAGTTACCAGTCTTCCATTTGCTCAGATTAGATACCAAAATTGTTTCTGCTAGTTTAACTGTGCCAAAATAATGTTATAAAATATTATTTATCAAGAATAACCTTCAGAACTAATGTCACATATGTTTCTATAAATTTATTTCCATTGCGGTTCTTACTATTTGAATAAAAAATAAATACATGACTTGGTGAATTTTTTTTTTTTTTTTCTGATATAATTCAAAGTTATGAATTTCCTTGAGATGCCCTGGCAGACTTTAGTTATTTTGTTATTTATAAGATTGATTGATACCGGGTTTGATTTGAGCCCTGTATAATGTAAAAAATGTAAAAATCTTTGGCCTCGAGTTTAGTAGATATGCCACTTTAAAAAAAAATTGCCTGCACGTTGCTCACCATAAAATAGTCCAGCTTGTATATCGTATGTTGAGTAAATTTCGGTCTGATTACATATGATTATCTATGAGCAATTCTTTTTACAATAAATATCACTATTTTCTTTCAAATGACAGGATTTCTTTTTATTATCCATATGAATGTGTTTATGGATACACATCTTTTATTTTTACAAATTCTAACAAATATTTTTATTCTTTACAGTTTCACATCATGTGAAGTCATGTTGAAGTTGGTAAAGGAAAACAACAATAAAAACATATATAAACGTTTGCCTCAAATATTGAGACATATAATGTTGTTTTTTAAATATTTTTAACAGTCGGGTGGTATGCCACTCTAGAATAGCAACAATTGGAAACAAATATAAAATTGTTATATTCTCTACAAGAGACTATAAAATATGTACTTCAATATGTAACTATTGAAGATATAGAACAATGATAGATCTGTGACAAATCAACAACAGTAAAATAGAATACTTAAGAGAAGGCAACAGGATCAAAATAAAATATGAAACAAAAACAAAACTGCATAATATTCCCAGGTGTATGACTTTCCCACTCTGTATAGAAGGTTGTCTAGTAATCAGTATGTTAATCAAATTCATGGGACACTCTGCCTCATAGTCCCAACCAACAGGATGGAGAAGACATTGCCCTGGAGGATGGTGAAGGGGGTGCACTGAAACAGCCTGTCCACCTTGCAGGTAGCCAGTTCCGCTCCAATAGCAGTGAGCAGGGATGTGGTTTGTGGGAAGGGGGCATGGTTGCCAGTGTTTTTTAACCTGTGTTTTCTATCTATGCCTCATAGTTATTTTTTAATTTTATGTCTATGTTCCCTACCTTTAAACAACCTTTATTTCACGTATGTACTCCCTACCCTAAAACAACTGCTATTTTGTGCCTATGCCCCTCACCTGTAAACAACTTTTCCTATCCACAAATTCAAAGGTCTACTTGCATGGATGCTCAGACATACTTACACTGCCAGCTAGCAAAGCCTACAGAACTCTGGGGAATTATGGAGCAAGTAGAAGAGCCATCTGAAACATTGTGGAAGCAGCAAAGATGGAATCTAGATGACTATGGCTGAAGAGAAGTGACCAGTGGGGTCAGTAGTATGTATGCCACTTGAAAACAAGCTGAGGCTTGATCCACCTCAGTTGGGTCACCTGGATGAGGGTATGGTTGATGTATGTTCTAAGACCCAAAACACCCAGTGACTTCAGGATACAACACTGATAATGCATCCATGGATGTGTGAAGAATGTGGCAATAAATGATCAACTTTAGAACTACAATAGCAACCATACTGCTTCTTGATACCTATTTTGTCTTTCTTTTTAATGTCGATGTATTAATACACTGATTAGTTGTAATATCATCAAAAATATGTCTGGAGATCTCACCCTACTGCTAAAGATCAGGCTCAATTCCCACTGCATTTTAAAGATCAGACTCAATCCCCACTGCATACTAAAGATCAGACTCAATCCCCACTGCATACTAAAGATCAGACTCAATTCCCACTGCACTCCATATTTGATTAGCGTTAATTAATTAAAATTTCAGAGTCCTCTCCCCTGATATTTTATTATTATAACCATTAGATATTGGTTGTTTATTAAGATTTGAATTTTAATTAAAATTTCTTAGTTTAGTACACAAATATGCTAACACCTACTTTACTACTAAGTTTTTATACAGTAGGGATCCCTGAGAAATTTTCCTCAGTCACACTATTTTAGTGCTTCAAAACCATTTTTTCCCAGCAATTGGATGTTAAAGAATCTAGTGGTAAGGATGTTGAACTTATGATCATAAAGTCGTGGGTTCGATTCGTGGACCAGGTTGTGTGTTGTGTTCTTGAGCAAAACCCTTTATTTCACATTGCTCCAGTATACTCAGCTGAAAATGAGTACCAGCTAGGGGATTAACCCTGTAAGGGACTAGTGTCCTCTCCAGGGGGGGGGGGGGGGGTCTTGTACTCTCAGTCACTTAACACCACAGAAACTGGGATAAGCACCAGGCTGATGAGCTTCCAGGTACAAGACTAATTTTAGACTAGAGAAAATAGATAATGGAATTTGTTATAAGTCAAGCAAATATGATTAGGCAGTTCCACTGCTTAGTTCAAGGCCATATTATTACAATCAAGAACACAACACATTGATATGGTAGAGCTAACACTCATTTGTTTGTTCCAAGTCATAACACACTGCATATGCTATGACTAAGGAAAATAAATAATTTGATACATTAATTTCCTTGTCCTGCCACAATGCATTAAAAAAAAAATCAGTGTACACACATTTTCTTTGTTTTTTTAGTTCACCGAGAAAAAATGTTAACAATTTGATATTTTGCATCTGTCACAATGTAAATGACTAATAATAGTTATCATTATAAAGAATTGTTGAGAAAATCGGATAAAGTACCCCTGGAGATAGAAAAAAGTGGACAGGGGTACTTTGTCTGATTTTCTCAACTATTATTTATAATGATCAACTACTGTTATAGTCATTTGCATTGGGACAACTACATTTTAAATATACATGCCCTTTTCTATGCTCACATAGGTTGGACAAGATGGTTAGAGTTGAGAAAATATTTTATAGTTGGATGCCCTTCATGATGCCAACCATACATATTTATATATTTGCTATATGGGGATGCTTATTAATAATTTTAGATGTCAGCAGGCCAAAACAAAAAGAGAGGGGAACAGTTGTAATAGGCTGACTATTTTTTTTCTAAATCTCTACTTCTTTTATTCTGTTCTGTTACCTGAAAATATATCATCTCAGTGAAGGCATGTGGCTTAGTGATTAGAGAATTGGATTCGCAATTGTGAGGTCACGAGTTCAATTCCCAGACTGGGTAATATGTTATTTCCTTGAGCAAGACACTTTATTTCACATTGTTCCTTCTCCCAAGAGTTGTGACCATGACACCAGTACTAACACGTCATTGAGTGGACTGGGTTTATTTTATCATGATACCAGCACTAACACCTTATAGAAAAGTTGCCTCCTTTCCTGTAAGACTAAAAGTGCTCTCCAATTCAAAAGTATGCACTTACAAACATTCCTATGTTTGATACATTATGTATGCTTGGATCCATAATTCTTGATGGAGTCATAGGGGTGCAGAGTGTGTCTCAGGCATTTCTGAAACCTGGTGAAGACCATAATCTCTCCATATCTGAAACAGCTGATTTCTTCAAGAAGAAGAGAGAGTGTGATAGTGCTGGTGCCATGATAAAACACACCCAACCCGCTCTATAAAGTGGTAGTGCTGCTGCAATGATAATACACATTCAATCCACTCTATAAAGTGGTAGTGCTGCTGCCATGATCAAATACAATCAGCCCACACTGCAAAGTGGTAATGCCATAATAGTATGGAAACATTGTTTTCTAGGTCCAATTTGACAAGTTCCACCCCACTCTGTAAGTGAATGATGTCTGGGATCTTACTGATTGATTTGATATCGTCTCTACACTATATACATGTATAAGTACATTATGTTGAATGGACTTCTGCCAGTTTCAACAATGTTTTCAATTGTTTGAACACTGGAAAAACCTACTCATGAAATTAAGGCATAAGTGCCTGAGCATTCATCAGACATGTATACCCTTAATGTAATTCTCAGGGAGATTTAGCAAGAAACAGTGTGTGACAAGGCTGTCCTTAAAATTACAAGTACAGTCTATTTGACAAACTTCCAAACAGTTTCTGTCTACCCAATTTTACTCACAAGGCATGGGTCCATCTGATACTATGATCAATGACACTTGCTCAAGATGCCATGTGATGGGATCAAACCTGGGACCTAATGATTGTGAAGTGAACTTAACAATTTTTCCATGATGCATCCACACATCATGTGTACTATATACAGGTATATAGAGGTACATGTATATACCTGTAACCCATACATAAATTATATGTATTTAGCATTGATTACTAAAATACTTTTTACTATTTTTTTTTTTTTAAATAAAATTTTAAATGAATTTAACATGTTGAAATAAGGCCTACATTTTACATGAGTCTGCATGACTCAGCTTTGCATGAGTACAATACCTTGTATGCTTTCTAAAACAGAAAATGAAAGATGTAGTTCCTTATATTCAAACATGTTTTGTGTGAAAAATTGCTTTAAAAAAAATGACTTAAAAATAAAGGGAAAAATTAAAACCGTGAAAAACTTGATAAAAATGTTTTGAAAAGAATACAGTAAAAAAAATATGGTATGGCTGGTGTTGACCTCTTTCATACAGCATCACTTTTCCCGTTAAGAGATGCCTGGCATTCAGTGAAAGCTTCTTCAAGCTTTTCAAGAAGTAATGCAGCATCCTCTTTGTTGAAACACATTGGTGGTTTAAACTTCAGGACGTTGTTGTAAGGACCATCTCGACTAAGTATTATATGATGATTTTTCTTTAAACTAAAAAGAAAAGGAAAATAAAATATATAGACAAATACCTTGGGAGTGAAATAGGATAGACTTAAACTGTACAGAAGCCCTGGGTGTATCTTATCATGACACCAGCATTACCACCTGATAGAGTTGACTGGGTTTATTTTATCCTGGCACTAGCATTTCTACCTTATAGAGTAGACTGGGTCTATTTTATCATGCCACCATATTAACACCTTAAAGAGTGAACTGAGTTTATTTTATCATGATACCAGTATTAACATGTTAAAGAGTGGACTGGGTTTATTTTATCATGGCACCAGCACTACCACCTTATAGAGTGGACTGGGTGTATTTTATCATGATACCAGCACTAACACCTTATAAAAACGTTGCCTCCTTTCCTGTAAGACTAAAAGTGCTCTCCAATTCAAAAGTATGCACTTACAAACATTCCTATGTTTGGTACAATATGTATGCTTGGATCCATAACTCCTGATGGAGTCATGGGGGTGCAGAGTGTGTCTTGGGGCATTTTTGAAAGCTGCTGAAGACCATAATCTCTCCATGTCTGAACACAGCTGATTTCTTCCAGAAAAAGAGAGAGTGTGGTAGTGATGGTGCCATGATAGAACACATCCTCCAACACACCCAGTAAAGTGGTAGTGCCATAATAATATGATAAAATGCACCCAATCCACACTGCAAAGAGGTAGTGCTGGTACTACTATAAAGCACACCTAACACGATCTGTAAAGTGGTAGTGCTGGTGTCACAATAAAATACACCCAGCCCACTCTGTAAGTGGTAGTTCTGGTTCCAGGGTTAAAAATTCATCCAGTCTATCCTATAAATGGTAGTGCTGGTGCTATAAGAAAATGCTTTCAGTACATACTGTAAAATGGTTGGTGTTAGGAATGATATCTACCCCTATAAACCAAACATATGAGCAAGATGTGGTCAGCTAACCAATCCCGCATCAGAAAATGACGTGTCTAACCCATGCAAGGAAAATAGACGTTAAATGGTGGTCATGGAAAATAGTTGTTAAATGGTGGTAGTAATGATAATGGTGGTGGTGATGGCAGTGATGGTGGTGGTGGTAATGGTGATGGTGGTGATGGCAATGCTGGTGGTGGCAGTGTTGGTGGCAATGGGGATGTGATGATGGTGGTGGTGACAGTAGTTTTTATGGTGATGGTTGTGGTGGTGGTGATGATGATAGATGAAGTATGAAGTGAAAAACTAACCTGTTTATTATCTGTGAAGCTTCATCAGTTGCTGGTTCACGACTCGTCCTATCAAGCACTAAATCAATTCCTATGAATAATCCAATACCTCTGTAGAAAAAGGAATCCATTTAAAATAATGTTATATATTTTAATGCAATAAGCTTTTGGATTAGGTGGCAAATTGGCAGAGTCTTTAGAATGTCGGACAGAATGCTTTACAGAATTCGTTTTGGCTCTCTACTCTCTAAGATCAAATTCTGCCGAGGTTAACTTTGGCTTTCATCCATTCATGGATAAAAAAAAGTACCAGTTTAGTAGTGGGGTCAATTCTTTTTCTATATCTCTTTCTCACTTCCATTCTCTTACTCTCTATCCTTCTCTAGAAGAAATCTTTTGTATTCAGACCTGGAGAGTGATGGGCTCCACCAGGATTAAAAATGCCCTAGAAATTCCATATGTCAATAAGGCACCACTATTACTCCCTCAGGAGTTAAGGGACAATGCATGCATGTAGACTTTTGGATTACCATCCAACCTCTGGTACTTGTCATTTCACATCAGGACCATACTGTCGTTTTTTATTTTATATATATATTCTTTTATTCTTTTACTGGTTTCACTCATTAGACTGTGGCACCAGGCACTGCTGTGATATAGTAAATTATATTGACACCGGTATTATTTTTTTCAAGTCTGACATGTATTTTATTGATGTGACAAATCTCCACACAAGCTACCAACTCACAGGGGATGCAGTAGAAGAATACATGCTCAAACAATCATCGGTCAACTCTCAGACAATACAAACATCAATAGGAGCAGGTACCAAAAGCAATGGAAAATCGTGAATTGTGGAGGGATTTTGTAAGGTATGTTTGACTGTGGTTGTGATGATGATGATGATATTTCATGAGAAATATGGTCAGGAAAGGCTTAATACTATACAGTTTAAACAACAATTTTAGAGTTAAACTTTTAGCAGCTGTAAATAACAAATGCCCCAAATATTTGGAAAAATTGGATTATAATCATTATTGCCATTATCATCATCATTATCGTTAATGTCATCATTTGGAAATTTGAAAGGTGAGAATCCCAGACACAGAAAATAATTGCAATAACAGTTGATCACTATAAATAATAGTTGAGAAATCATCTGGGGTCTGATTCCTCGCAGATACCTCTGACCACATTTTTCCATCGCTAAGAGTAATTTACTCAATTATCTCATTTCTCAAATATTATTACAGTTATTTTTTCTGTTTGGAATTCACATTTTAAATTTTCAAATTCTAAAATCCTCCTAGAGCTTCAATAATTCCTAAAGTTTATCATCATCATTGTTTTTATGTCTGCTTTTCCATGCTGTCATGGGTTGGATGGAAGATTTTGAGGCAGTGATGTATAATGAGATGCCCTTCCTGTGGCCAACCATCAATCAATTAAATAGGCTGCACTGCTTGCATAGATTTCCTTGAAACTCTGTCGCCATCCAGTTCTATTGTTCATCATATTTAGTATATTGCAGTTTATGTCATCACAAATCTGCTTGATATAGGTCTTAGCTTGTCGTCCTCAGCTAGTTCTTCCTTATGTAGACTCCCATAAAGAACTTCACTAACAATTTTGTCTTTAGCTCTCCAGCAATACCCTGCAAATCTGACTCTACGCACTTTGACACTAAACAAAGGTTCTCATACAGTTGCTTATTGGTCAGACAATCTCTCCAAGTGACATTGAAAGCCACTCTTAGCATTTGAGTGTAGGCTCCATCTAATCTTCTTTCCAGCTTTCTATTGTATGGCTACTTAGAAACATAGGGATGTAAAACACTAAAAGAATAGAAATATGAAACAATTCTTACCTAACATCTCCAATGATGGAATATTTAGATTTCAAATCCTTGAGTTTTGACAGTAAATAACTTCCAATCTCTTGTGCATTTTCCAACAATTTCTCATTTTCAATGACATCCATGACAGCCAAAGCAATAGCACAAGACACAGGGTTTCCACCAAACTAAAACAGAAGGAACCCTATGTAAATGTATGTATATAAGTATGAATCGACCCCTAACTCTAGATGGAATTGTAGGGGGGGGGGGCAGCATGAGGATTTTTAATGTATAAAGAACATTGTTAAAGGAATCCTACCACTTAAAATAAAGTTTACCCAGACAGATTGGCAAAACTTAATAAGCGCGGGGGGAGTGGGGTAAGAGTGGAGTGGGTTGGAAACATCTGAAAAATTAATACCTTCACTACATCACAACAACTCACCTTCACCACATCACTACAACAACACATCTTCACATCACCATAGCAACACACCTTCACTACATCACTACAGTAACTCACCTTCACATCACTACAACACACCTTCACTACATCACTACAACACGCCTTCACTACATCACTACAACACACCTTCACTACCTCACTACAACACACCTTCACTACATCACTACAACACACCTTCACTACATCACAATAGCAACACACCTTCACTACATCACTACAACACACCTTCACTACCTCACTACAACAACACACCTTCACTACATCACTACAGCAACACACCTTCACTACATCACTACAGCAACTCACCTTCACTACCTCACTACAACACACCTTCACTACATCACTACAACAACTCACCTTCACTACATCACAACACCAACTCACCTTCACTACATCACTACAGCAACTCACCTTCACATCACCATAGCAACACACCTTCACTACATCACTACAACAACACACCTTCACTACATCACTACAACAACTCACCTTCACTACATCACTACAACAACTCACCTTCACTACATCACTACAGCAACTCACCTTTACATCACTACAGCACACCTTCACTACATCACAACAGCAACTCACCTTTACATCACTACAACACACCTTCACTACATCACTACAGCAACACACCTTCACTACATCACTACAACAACACACCTTCACTACATCACTACAGCAACTCACCTTCACTACATCACTACAACAACACACCTTCACTACATCACTACAGCAACACACCTTCACTACATCACTACAACAACACACCTTCACTACATCACTACAGCAACACACCTTCACTACATCACTACAGCAACTCACCTTCACTACATCACTACAACAACACACCTTCACTACATCACTCCAGCAACTCACCTTCACTACATCACTACAACACACCTTCACTACATCACTACAGCAACACACCTTCACCACATCACTACAACACACCTTCACTACATCACTACAACAACACACCTTCACTACATCACTACAGCAACACACCTTCACTACATCACTACAGCAACTCACCTTCACTACATCACTACAGCAACACACCTTCACCACATCACTACAACTCACCTTCACTACATCACTACAGCAACACACCTTCACCACATCACTACAACACACCTTCACTACATCACTACAACTCACCTTCACTACATCACTACAGCAACACACCTTCACCACATCACTACAACACACCTTCACTACATCACTACAACTCACCTTCACATCACTACAACTCACCTTCACATCACTACAACTCACCTTCACTACATCACTACAACAACACACCTTCACTACATCACTACAGCAACTCACCTTCACTACATCACAACAGCAACTCACCTTCACTACATCACAACAGCAACTCACCTTCACTACATCACAACAGCAACTCACCTTCACTACATCAACTCACCTTCACATCACTACAGCAACTCACCTTCACATCACTACAACACACCTTCACTACATCACTACAACAACACACCTTCAATACATCACTACAGCAACACACTTTCACTACATCACAACAGCAACTCACCTTTACATCACTACATCACTACAACTCACCTTCACTACAGCAACACACCTTCACATCACTACAGCAACACATCTTCACTACATCACTACAGCAACTCACCTTCACATCACCATAGCAACACACCTTCACTACATTACTACAACAACTCACCTTCACTACATCACTACAGCAACACACCTTCACTACATCACTCCAACAACTCGCCTTCACATCACCATAGCAAAATACTTTCACTACATCACCATAGCAACTGATTCAACACATACATCACCATAGCAACACACCTTCACTACATCACCATAGCAACTGTTTCAACACATACATCACCATATAAGGTTTTCTACACACTGACGACATCTTTCTCGTTGGTTTACTATGAAAAACAAAATAGAAAACAAACAAAACAAAAAGCTAACAGTGTTATTTGAACTCACAGTGTTGAAGTAACTGGTCCCTAAACTGTGGAAAGCTGCAGATACTTCTGCTGTAGTGACAACAGCTGATACAGGGTGGCCATTACCCATTGGCTTCCCCATTGTTACAATATCAGGTACAACTCCTGCCAACAGAAATATGTCTTCATTAGTGTTTTTGCATGGGTTTAGACGGGAATTGTCCCACTTGAGGCAAGATTGGTCGTCTCGCTCGTATAGGACTGTCTGGTAGGTTTTCTATGGCTGGATGCCCTTCCTAAGAACCAACCACGTTTACACACATATATATATATATATATATAGAGAGAGAGAGAGAGGGGGGTGTATGTCTGTGTGTGAGTGAAATAGTGGGCATGTCTGTGGTGTGTGTGTGTGTGTATCTGTCTGCCTCACTGTGCATCTGTGAAAGTGTGGGTGTGTGCATGCATGTGTATGTCTATGTGTATGGGTGTGTATGAAAGAGATGAATGAGATAGAGTGTGTGTGTGTGTGTGTGTGTGCACAGGCTTACAAGATGTAAAGAAAATGAACGATAAATCTTTGCTATATGAAAAAGTGCGGTCCGACAACGTACCAACAGGTCGAATGGTGGTTGGTGGCGATGGAATAGAGAAGGTGGAGGAATACATCTACCTGGGATAAGAAGTGAACATTGAGAGGGAGATCTCGTGGAGAGTAAGGGCCAGATGGAAGGCGTTCAACAGCATAAGGGATGTGCTCAAGGGGAGGTTGGACAAGACCACCCGCACCAACCTCTTCAATAGCACAGTTTTACCTGCAATGTTATATGGCAGTGAAAGTTGGGCTACAACGAAGAGAGAAGAGCAGAGGCTGGTAACGGCTCAAAGAGCCATGGAGAGCTTAATGCTAGGAATCTCGTTGAGAGAGCACATCAGGAGCGAAGTCATCAGACAGAAGTGCGGCGTGAGGGATGTCATCACGGAATATATGCGCAGCAAGTTCAGATGGGCTGGACATGTCGCCCGGTTCACCGATAATCGGTGGACCCGCGCGAGCGGAAACGACCACTCGGAAGGCTTCCACGAGGGTGGAGTTACGATTTTAAGAATACAATTGGGACTACATGGATGAGGAAAGCACGATCCAGAGAGAAATGGACGGCGTGCTGTGACCAGCGGCGCCGAATGGACGGCGTGCTGTGACCAGCGGCGCCGAATGGACGGCGTGCTGTGACCAGCGGCGCCGAATGGACGGCGTGCTGTGACTAGCGGCGCCGAATGGACGGCGTGCTGTGACTAGCGGCGCCGAATGGACGGCGTGCTGTGACCAGCGGCGCCGAATGGACGGCGTGCTGTGACTAGCGGCGCCGAATGGACGCCCGACAGACTGGTCGGTCTAGGTGATCAAGGTGATATGAAAAAGTATTTCCAAAGTTGTCTCCTTTGGACCATGAAATAAAGAATAAGTTGTTCAGTTTAACTTAAGGTCAAACATAGGATTGAAAAAAACCTTCCAACGATCTCCATCCCGTCTTTTTTCATTCTTTCTTTCTTTTCTTTTTTTTTCCAGAATTTCTGTAAACCGAACAACATTATCCAAAATTTGTAGTTTTAGGGCACTGGGTCATTAAAAACTACATATAGTTGCTACTTCTAGCAGGTTGTGAATACGCTCTGATGCTTTCTCATTGGGTTGGAAAATTAAGTGCTCAATGGTGCCACAATAAATCCAGTGGTTATGAATATCAATCGATCAAATCAATCGACAAGATCTCAAACCTCGTTTGCTTACTGAGTTGGGTAGAACTCGTCAAATTGGACCAAGGAAACAAGAAACAATGTTTCCATTGGTCTCTCCCTTGTTGACACTATCTAGCAGTCAAAACTCCTGGCAGAGATAGTTTGGATGAATGGTTAAGGAGTTTGCTTCACAATGATTAGGACAGAGGTTCGATCCCACTGTGGGACATCTTTGGCAGGTGTCATTTACCATAGCCTTGGGTCGACCCATGCCTTATGAGTGAAATTGAGTAGACAGATACTGATAAGATAGACTGTACCTGTAGTTCAAAGCACCAACCATTTCATGCTGAATCTCCCTGAGAATTATATTAAGGGTGCATGGGTGGGTTTAGTAGTGCATAGCGTTTTTAGTACATTGGATCAAGAAGCATTGTAGTAGCAGTAAAAATAGGACAGAGAGAAAATGCAATACATAAGTTGATGAGATGTAAATATAACCCGGGATAGGAAGTAGTCTCTTGCAGGTAATTTCCCTATGTTACTTGTTTCTTATTTCTTGATAACTAAGTGGAACAAATCGGGTGGTAAAAAAGTGTCCTGCCCAGAGAGACACTAAGAATCTTTAGCACCAGTGATAAGTGATATTTGATGAGTGATTGTGGTGAGTGTAGAGGGTGAGGGATGGTGAGTGATGGTTGGTGAGTGATGGTGGTGAGTGTGGAGGGTGAGTGATGGTGGTGAGTGATGGTTGGTGAGTGATGGTTGGTGACTGATGGTTGGTGAGTGATGGTGGTGAGTGATGGAGGTGAGTGATGGAGGTGAGTGAGGGATGGTGAGTGATGGATGTTGAGTCATAGTTGATGAGTTATGGTAGACCCCCCTCTCCGACTTATCCATGAGGTTGGTGGCTCTGCTTGAGTACTGACTCTGTCAAGACCAGTTTAACCCTTGTTAGCAGGAAAGACAGTGCTTCAATGATGAAGATGATGATGATTACATGGTTGGTAAGTTATGGCTAGTGTGTCATAGATCATGGGTGATGTATGGTGGGTCATGGTGGAGGGTCATAGATCGTGGGTGATGTATGTTGGGTTATGGGTGGAGGGTCATAGATCGTGGGTGATGTGTGGAGGGTCATAGATCGTGGGTGATGTATGGTGGGTCATGGATGGTGTGTCATGGTGGAGGGTCATAGATCATAGGTGACATATGGTGGGTCATGGATGATGTGTCATGGTGGAGGGTCATAGATCGTGGGTGATGTATGGTGGGTTATGGGTGGTGGGTCATGGATGGTGGGTTATGGGTAGTAGGGTTCATAGGTGCTGAGTCATGTATGGATTCAAATGTTCAATGATCTCTCTTAACCCTTTAGTGTTCAAACCGGCCAGAATTCTCTACCTCTTTCTGTTCAAACTGGCTGTAACAGGTCGCTCATACTGATGTTAAGGTATTGTTCTCAAAATAAATACTTTCAAAATCTCATAGATTCAATATTAAGTGAGATATTATGTGAGGTAAAGCCTTTACCATGAAAATATAATCGTAAATATAGAATAATGTGAATGCTAAAGGGTTAAGATGTAAGTCTATTAGTGATTGTAGCAACTACATTGTCACAGAAATGGCTGCAGACCTCCAGCAGAGAGTTACACTTGTGTCTGTTCAGAAAGTAAAGTGATGTGTCCTCTTTCTCATGTTTAACTACAATAATTACAAAACAAAGGTGTCAACATATGTGGTCATTCGATCTGTTAGAAATAGCAGCTAAATCTTCCTCAAACCACAACCTGCTCTCTAAAAAATAGAAAGACACATTAGCATGGTCCAAGATCACACTGCTCTGAAAGAAATAACAAGATAGGATTTTAATGGATCCAAGGCCTTTGTCTATAGGTTTTCTCAGTCAAGGCTATGGCCTAGGGTTAAACAACAGGTAAAAGAAGAAGAAAAAAAACAGTAGAGAAAATAAAGACTCACCATAAGTTTCAAATGCCCACATATGGGAACCAACACGACCAAAACCAACTTGAACCTCATCAGCTATACATAAACCACCAGCATCATGAACATACCTATAGAAGAAGAACAATATATATATGTGTGTGGTGACAAGGGTTCCCATAGAACAGGTAGAGGAAAAAGAGTGCTTTATGTTATGCACAGAAATGAAATATTATTAATGTAGTCAACACAGTTGCTTGCTACCTAAGGCTTCAAAATCATCTTCTGCAAAAGCCATAGGTACACAATCATCTAACATGGATCGTGTCTCCATGACCCATGCAGGAGTAAACTTTCAAACCTTAGGTAGCAAGCAACTGTTGAGTAACATTAATACATTAATAATAATAATAATTGTTTCTACTTTTATCGACCCCGTAAGGATGAAAGGCAAAGTTAACCTCGGCAGGATTTGAACTCAGATCATAAAGGGCCGTAATTCTATGCTGCAAAGCATGGCATTCGACTCTCTACCGATACTGCCAAATAATAATAATAATAATAATAATAATATATATCATCATCATCATCGTTTAACGTCCATATTCCACGCTTGCATGGGTCTGGACGAGAGTTTTCCCACTTGAGGCAAGAGTGGTTGTCTTGCTCGCATAGGACTGTCTGGCGGGTTTTCTACGGCTGGATGCCCTTCCATACACCAACCACATTTACAGTGTGGGACTGGGAGGTTTTTACCGTGTTACCTACACGGCCACATTACAGCGTGGACTGTGTGTTTTTTTTTGTCGTGACACCTACACGACCTCATTTGTTTCGGCCTGGATGTTGTGGTACCAACATAACTTTACATTGAAAGGGGCGGTGTGGATGGGGTGGGGGTGGTGGGACGGAGGTGTATTTATATATATATATATATATATACACAGGGTGGCCCAAAAGTCACACAGGGGTTGCAACTGTTTATACTGAAAGATGTAATTTTTCATAAGTAATGTAGAGGTGTGACAAGGATTGACAAGTGCAAAATAATTTCCATTATGTCCTTTAAGTTGTATCAAAACTTCATACATCAATCTGTAGGAAGTTAATAAAAACTAAAACCCCTGTTTGACTTTTGGGCTGCCCTGTATATATATATGGAGGCACATGGCTTAGTGGTTAGAACATTGGCCTTGCAATCAAAAGGTTGTGAGTTCAATTCTCAGACCGGGTGATGTGTTATTTCCTTGAGCAAGACACTTTATTTCACATTGCTCCAGTTTACTCAGCTGTAGAAATGAGATGATAGGGACTGGGGTCCCTATCATTCCACTGCAAAGTGGTCGTGGAGGTGCCGCGGCAAAAAAGCACCCAGCACTCACTGTAAATGAGGTTGGTGTTAGGAAGGGCATCCAGCTGTAGAAATCAAGCCAGAATCAGTTCCCGTCCCACCCTTGCAAGCAGGGAAAAGTGGACGTAAAATGAAATGATGATGATATACACACACACACACATATATATATACACATATATATATGTTTATATATGTGTATATACACATATGTGTGTGTGTGTGTGTGTGCATGTGTGTGTCTGCAGATAAATCTTAGTGGTTGAGACTCCTGGAAGAGGTAGACCAGGAAGACATGGGATGAGGTAATAAAGACCAACTTTAAGAAGTTGAACTTCACAATGGAAATGACAAAGGACAATAAAAATTGGTGACATGCTGTACTGGAAAAGACCTACTTACCAGCATAAAATGTGAACTGACTCATCCCTTCACCCCTTTCGCTAGCAGTCCTTCGTAGCTATTCTCACCACCACTACACCCCCACCTATGTTATTTGGAGTTGCCTCTTACCCCTACTCATCACTCCTCTTTGGTGCTAGTGGGTGACTGGAACGGGATCTTAGATGCAGACTGTGACTGTGTGAGTTTAACAGACATTTGAGGGAGGTAAATCCCTAATCTGGGATGCCAGGTGCTGCAATTCATTATTTGCCTGCAACCTTGTCACTATGGCCAGAAACTGACCACTGCCACTCACAATGTAGATGAGAGGAAGATAACCAAATACCAGGCCTTGAGCGACTGCTTCCTTTTCATACCTCTTGCTATCAAGACCTCTGACATCTTCAGTCCTCAAACTGCTGATTTCCTCTGTAAAATTGGAAAGACACCAGTGCACCTGAAGAAGGAACCCTTATGGGGTGAGGTGGTTGTTGCAGTGGGTGTCACTGGCTATTCTTTATGGCAATGTCTTCGTTATTTTATCAGTGGAGAGCAGCTGAAACATACCACTCAAACTGGGGTGTAGAATCTCCCACTCTTCCCTCACTTTCTCTTAGTGCTTAATTTCTTTTTTCTCTTCCCTCTCTTTCCATCTCATTTCCTTATTACCATACACACTGTACAGTTGTTATCACATTTTCTCTTTAGTTTAATAAACTTATAATATGAATAAGGAGAATGTAATGGGAGATCAGTAAAAAGAAATACACACTGAAATGCTTTATTCATGTATCCATTAGGATAAATAATTTGACCCCCACAACTCTGTAGAGATTCTGCAATGAAGCAGGCTGGTTTCTTTCCTTCTTTTGATAATGTATCAACAACAGACTTAATTTCATCAGCATACATCTGACCAAGGTCTGCTTTTTCTGGAAAGTTGCAGTCTCGATATTTTCCTCGATATATATCTGGACAAGGGACCTAGACAAAAGACAACAGGAAAATACTCAGTTTATCACCACACACAAACAATACATTCAAGTACTAAATAAACTCTATATGACAATGGTTATAGAATTATAAATTAATAGCATCTCTTTCTTCCCCACCCTCTCACTCTCTAAGTTCTTGACGAGTCCTTTTTTTTATCGACCTCAAAGGGATGAGAGGCAATATTGACCTCAGCGGGATTGGAACTCATAATGTAAAATACAGAATAACTAGTAAAATAGGATTTTATCCCATGTTCTACCAATTCTGCCATAATATTAATAATGGTTTTTAATTTATGCTCAAAGTCAACAATTTTTGGGGGTTTTTGGGGTGGGCGTCGATTATATTAACCTCAGTACATAACTGGTACTATATTTTATCTACCTCAAAATGATGAAAAGCAAAGTAAAGGGCCATATCTAAATGCTACAAAGTATTTCGTCCGACACTAATGATTCTGCCAATTTTCTGCCATCCTCAATAATAATTGTTTTTAAATTTGGCACAAGGCCACCAATTTGAAGGGAAGGGGAAAGTCAATTAAATTGACCCCTGTGTGTTACTAGTACTTTATTTTATTGACCCCATAAGAATGAAAGTCAAAGCTAACCTCGGCAGGATTTGAACTGAGAACATAAAAGGTAGTATCTAAATGCCACAAAGCATTTCGTTCGACACTCTTTCAATCTGCCACCTGCCATAATATTAATCTACCCACTCCCTCATTCACTGCTCACAATCTCATTCAAATGTTTATTGCATCTTTGTTACTGGATATATTGTTATGAAAATGTCCAGTAAAATATAGTAAAAACTATGAGTGAAGTCACATGACCATGGTAAATATGATATAGTTCCAGGATGTTTTACGTCAACATCCTTTTATGATTCAGCAAAAAATATTTAAAAGTGGGTTTATGAATTAAAATATTTATAACATTTTTACTGGTGGACCAGTTATTGTGAAAATGTGCAGTAAAATAAAGACTTCGATTTTTCCTATGATGCAATCATAGTGTTGTTTTGTAACTTTTTAAGACTATCTTGATAATGTGTTTCCGTGTGATACAGGACATAAAAAGTTAACCAGAAAGTCATAACTACATAAAAAAAGAGATTTTAGTTGTTGATAGGTTTGGTACTTACAATATGGACATATGGAGGACAAGAGAAAAATTCAGAAGCTTTATTGAGTGAATATAATTTATATGGGCTGATCTCTATGAGTGAAGTCACATGACCATGGTAAGCACTGGAAAAGATACAAATAAGTAGCTTATATAACATCATCATCATCATTATTTAACATCTGTTTTTCTATGTTGGCAAGGTAAGGGTTGAATTGGTCATAACAGACCAAGTTAGTACTTAATCAAAGGGATGGGCACCACATCTTACTGATTTCTGTAAAAATTATATGCCATGTTTGTGTTTCTTTCCATTGGCAATATTAGCAACATACCCATCCCCAAATAAAACAATGTCAGTTTCAAGATGATTTCACACACACACACATAATTTTTGATGATTTAGTGTTAAAAAATAAAAAAATAAAGATAAAATAATATATTTTAGAAAATGAGGATCCCAAGCTATAGTTTATTTAGTTATTTAGCTTATACATAAGTCCAGCATTGTTGAGTAATGAAGATCTTGTCATGCCACCTCATATGTTTCAACAAGATTTTCGAATTAATACTGCTGCATATGTTGAGGTGCTGGAGACAGTTGTTGAGATCTGGATAGATGAAGTGCACAGTGGAAAGCCATATGTGTTTCAACAAGACTCAGCACCTTCTCACAAAGCCCACATTACACAAGAATAGATGTCAGACAATCTTTATGATCATGTAACACCAAGTGGCCTCCAAACTTGCCATCCTCACAATAAACTACCTGCATCAGTTGTTAGCTGTCGAGACACTGCATCCTTTAAGGCCTCCATGCTTCCCGAGATCCGCTAACACTACAGCTAATGTTCCCCCTCCATACACATACACACATGTATACCATGATTCATACACTATTCACTTCCCTGACATTTGTGTATTATTCTATGTACTATACATACACCTTTGACGAGTTATAGTGCACCTGAGCACTTTACACAATAATTTCATTATTATTATCATAGCTTCACTGAAGGCCACCATTGTACAGATGTTTGACCATTTTGTCCAAACATGTAAATGATTGCAGTCTAATATTGAAGCAGTGATTGAAGCTGAAGGTGGATTCATAGAATAATCTTATAAGAAAGCTTATCGAGAATAGACATAATCATCATTATCATTTTATGTTTGTTGTTCCATCCTTCCACGTGTTGGATGAGTCCTTCTTGGTACAGCATCTCTCCACTCGTTGCATTCCTTTGTCATCTCCTCTGTGAGCTTTAGCGATCTGAGATCAGCTCTCACCACTTTCATCAAAGTCTTCCTTAGTCTTCCTCTACTGCAGCTTCATTTCACTGGGAATGTGCACACATTTTTATTAAAATAATTTTGTTTGATTAAATTACCAAATATGTCCTCAAATATCCCTTGCACCTGTATATATAGACACAGAATGTAACAACCTCTTGCAACCGAGAATGTAATAACCATGCATGTAAGAAAAATAGATAAAACAGTGATAATGATGATGATGGTGATGGTGATATATATTTAAAATTATCATCATCATCATTGCAGCCACAGGTGAACATTTCTGACAAAGTCTCTCCACAGTTGCTCCTGGTAACTACTCCCTACTAAGGTTTGTATTATCTGAATGTTGAACTATGAAGGTTCAGGCAGGTCTTCCTCTGCTGCAGAGGTCCTCAAAAGTTTTAGGCCACCACCCCCTCATGGCCATATAATACCCTTACTGCCCTCAACCCTATTTCCAGAGAGACCTGACTACACACAAATTGTAAATAATATATAATAAATAAAATAGTTAATTTATATATAATTGTTTCTACTTTAGGCACAAGGCCAGCAATTACCCAGTGCATTACTGGTACTTTATTTTATCGACCCCGTAAGGATGAAAAGCAAAGTCAACCTCGGCGGGATTAATAATATAATATATACTATCTATAAATATTATATATTTTTTATTTTACTATATTTATATATATAATATGTATCATTTGATATTTAATATACTATTATATAATCTCTACCACCCCTCTCCGTCCCCTTAGGCTCCAGGGCCCCCTGGACCTTATCAACCCCCGACCCCAGGCGATAGTGCACACTTTGAGAACCTCTGCTCTACTGCGTCTACCGTAAGTTGGTTCACACAAGTCACATGTGCATAACTTACTGCTTACTTTTCCAGCAACATCCTGGAAATCATAACCGTCTTTGTGCAACTGTAGTTGTTATCTTGGGCAAGTTTCTCTATAAACTTCCATTTGAAATATGTTGACACCAGTTTATGCTTATAGAAATAGATATAAAAGGGTGATGATGATGATGATGATGACGATGATGGTAATGGTAATATATATTTAGAATTGTTATAAAGGAAGATATTAGGTAATTTTTGTAATCTACTTACTGATCTAATGTAATGACATGGTTTGATTGTGTGTAACTGCGGGCAAGACGTAGTGCTAGGTCATTGGCTTCAGAACTAAATGGGGCAGAAAACAAAAGTAAAGAACATTACTGAATTATTAGTAACATGTTTTTAACGAGCATGAAAGTTCGTCGATTTTATTTAGTGTTTACGTTATTTGGTCATCAATTTCGGAATAAAGTAATTAAATGAAACATGCTGAAATATCTCACACGAGTGTCGATAATTGTCTCATCTTTATTGTTATGAGTGCGTGTTACAACTTGGAAATAAGACATACCTTTTGAAATAATATAATATGTATAATTGGTATTATTAGTTGTAGAATTGGCGACAAGGTGAGAGAAAATGTTAGTCTCACATGGTGTTATTGGTTTTCTGTTCCGAAGTTGAAGTCACCTGAGAGAGAGTTGCTCTTAATATGTTCACTCCACATGGTGTGGGTGAAATGAAAAGTGGGAGAAGGCAAAATTACATCTTAACTCCTGGATGGCTAGCTTTGTAAGAGAGCGGGTACTTTCAGTTTCTCAATTTATAGTCTCCATGGGACGTAACTCTCATTAACTCTCCTTCTCGACCCAAGGGGTCACTACACGTTTTTATAACTAAATATAGAAATCATTGTAAATAACACAAGCAATATATAAATAAATCCATTACATATTTGAAGGCACATGGCCTAGTGGCTAGAGAATTGGATTTGCAATCATGAGGTTGCAAATTCAATTCCCAGACCAGGAAATGTGTTATGTCCTTGAGCAAGACACTTTATTTCACGTTGCTCCTTCTGTCAGGAGTTGAGACCAGTAGATAGTATCAGCAATGGAAAGACCAATCGAAACATTGTTTCCTTGGTCTTATTTGAAGAGTTTCACCCACTCAGTAACCAAATCATTAAATAGAAAAATTATGTGGTTAAAAAGTTTGCTTCATAAACATGTACTTTTGTGTTTGAACTCACTGAGTGGTACCTTGGGCATGTGCTTTCTACTATAACTATGGGCTGACCAATGCTATATGAGTGAAATTTAATAGATGGAAACTGTGTAGAAGCCTGTCATATATATGTGTCAAAAGATCTCAAATCCCACAAAGACTAAAATTTTAGTAGGAAAGAAGACAGGACCCTGCTACCTACTCCTATTCTGCATATAGATCTTGCTTGCAGTCTGACCTGGACACAATGCAACAATGGATCTCAGACTGGCAACTCAAGCTAGCTGTGGACAAGTGCACCACCATGCAGTTTGGGAGTAAAAACCCAGCGTCCACATACTCCCTCCACAGCACTAATATCAAGAAGTCTTCTTGTGAACGTGACCTGGGCATTACGGTCAGCAGCGATTTGCGTTGGACGAAGCACGTCTCTAAAATTGTCAAGAGGGCTGAGGGTGTCTTAGCATCACTCAGCAAGACCTTTGTCAGCTGCTCTCCAGCTATCGATTTAAGGCTGTACATGGCTATGGTGAGGCCACACTTAGAATTTGCATCACCAATCTGGAACCCATATCTTGCTCAGAACATTGACCGCCTGGAAACTGTTCAGAGACGTGCAACCAAGCAAATACCCTCCATCAGGCATCTACCATACTCTGAATGCCTTGCTTCCCTGGGCATGGATACATTGAAGCTCCAACGCCTGGCAACTGACTTGGTAAACACCCATAAAATTGTTAACCATCTTGCCAACAACAACCCTGAGTACCTTTTTGATTTCCATGTGTCTAACACACGTGGACATGCCCACAAAGTCAGAAAACAGCACAGTTCCCATGACTTTTGGAAACATTTTTTCACGCTCAGGGTTGCTGAGGCATGGAACAAACTACCTGCATCAGTTGTTAGCTGTCGAGACACTGCATCCTTTAAAACCTCCATGCTTCCCGAGATTCGCCAACACAACACTATTCCCTTCCCTGACATTTGTATATTATTCGATGTACTATACATGCACCTTTGACGAGTTGTAGTGCACCTGAGCACTTTACACAATAATTTCATTATTATTATTATTATTATTATTATAGCATGCATGCTTCATTTCTTTCTGGCTCTCACAAATCCTCTGCATTCAAGGCCTATGGCAACAAAGCATTTCCTTCTCAGAGTGAAGAGTAGATTATATGATCCTCATAATCATATTGCTTTGTTGCATTGGAACAAAACATAGGTCTTGAATGTTGAGGATTTGTGAAAGCTAGATAGAAATGAAGTATGCATGCTCTGTTAAATATGTAATATGAGAATTCATGTTCTGTTAAATGTGTAATATGCATGAGTGACAGAACAAAGAGGAACTGAGGGATAAGCTGGTGTTCTTTTTGCAGTTACCTTTGAGTTCATTAACTTCCTGTTAAATATATTATTATACATACATATGTACATATCTATGTACATATGTACATACATACATACATACATAGTGCAATAAATGTTATATGTATGAATCATAATAAATTAGCTCTTTTTTTTTTCATTTAGAGCACTCTTTGCTTGTTTCCTTCCTACAGACCTTTTCGCTGCATATACATATATATATGAAGAATATTTTACATTCATTTTGCTTACTTCACATGACCATACTAGATAACTTGTGGCTATTTACATGGTGGAAAACTGCTGAATCATGGCCTTAGTTTTCAAAGCCAGCAGATAAAACTGATCTGAAAATATGCAGTCAACTGAAAAATGATCCTGTTCTAGAGCTTAGAGGTAATTTTCTCATAAATTCATCTTTTGTGAGACATCATCATCATTTAATGTCCATTTTTCCATTCTAGCATGGGTTAGACGAGTTCTCCTGTTGTGAGAAATGCCAGGTCAGATAACCTTGTCTTGCTCATACAGAAATGATTTTGGCTCAGTTTCTACAGCTAGATGCACTTCCTAATGCCAACCATATTTACAGTGTGTACTTGGTGATTTCTGTTGTGACACCTACACAACCACTTTGCAGTGTGGGCTGGGTGCTTTTTATCATATCACCATATATATATATGATAGATATGTGTAACTATAGTTAAAGGTGGTTCATTGGTTAAAGCACTCAATGCTGTTATGAAGGTTCATCTTGTGCAGGGTTTATATTTCAATGTACATCAGGGTTAAGGCAGCTGTAATGTGCAAAGTGTAAATACAAGTAAGCGCTGCCACAACTACTGCTATGGGGCAGCAGTTGGTGGCAGTAGTTGTAGTCATGGTAGCGCTTACTTGTGTATATATATATATATATATATATATATATATATATATAGATATATATATACACACACATATATATATATATACATGTATATATATCACAGAAAAAAAGAGAATCAGTGTTGCGGCGAATGGAATTTATTGGACATATTACAATCGTTTCTCTGGCGACCAGCTTGAGGCACTATCGATGTGATGATTGAACCTGACTCTGATAATCACAAGGTCCTCAGATACGTCTTGATTCTATGAAGCAGATTTTCCTACTGTCCTTTTGCATTGATATCCTTCGCCTATCGGCTTAGATTCTGTTGTTGTCTATGAGTGGTCAAGAATTGTACACGTCATCTATATTTCTAGCCACTCATGGTTGTCCACTATTTGGTTCTTTTCATTCTCCACCTGTCAATCAAAGTTGTTTCTTAGGTCGGAATTACTACTGTAGTAGGTCAGGAGTTGTATGCTTGAACTGCTGGCGGCACTTCGACGTCTTCTCTGTCTTTAGGCGCCCTCCTCTACACCGATCACGTACACACCCGCAACTGTATTGTATGCGACGATCACCGTAAATAATGCTTGGAGGGAATTGTTAAATCATATTAGAAAAATATTTAGCATAACGTTTCAAGAACTCAGCCTCAGAATACCTTAAAACATACATATTTCAAAAAGAAAAAAACTCTGTACAAAGAACGTTTTTAAATGAATGCTTGGAACAGCCTTTCAAAAAAAAAGGTTATTTCGAAGGTATTTTTGATAAATATACACATATCTACACTCACACACTGTACTCAGGGAAGCGTGTATATTTGAGACGCTGCACATATATACACAGATGAAAAAAAGAAAGATCTACACATAGGCATTCATACCGTCACACAGACATGTTCATACAATTACATCCACCCAGACATGTGCATACACGTGCGCATGCATATTTGCGTGTACGTACATACATACATGTACCCGCATATGTTCATACCGAAGGCGCATACTTGATGAATACCCTCCCATCCGTGTGCACATAGTATTATATGGGACAACATTCTTGAGGCTTGGACCCAACCCGATCATGTGGCGATATAAGCCCGAAAGTGCATGCACAATATGCATAAATGCTATAGCCGCATAGTATCCTTGTACTAATCACATATAACTTGGGTGGCACATCTATATAAAAAATGCCTGTACGTACATAAAATAAAATAATATAAAATAATATAATATAAAATAAAATAAAATGCTGGAAAAAGGAATGCATACATGACAAGGATGCAGAGGGAGTCCGGACATTATTGGAGTGTGCGTAAAGTAGCATAAAATACTTGAGGGCTGTGGTGCATATGGTTATATAATATACATGGGGACTGGGTAAGAGTCTGCACATGATAAAGGTATCGTGACTGGTGGACACATGGGGACCTTGCGTGCGTACACAAACAAGTTATATATATTGTGGATGTGTATAACATCCATTTCATAATAGTATATATGAGATGTACATGGAGTGGATGTATATATGGAATATATGGGGTATGTGTTTCATAACAGTATATATGAAATGTACGTGGAGTGTATGCATGATTGGAATGTGCCAGCGGTTTGTGTTGTAGGCGTGTATATATCAACGGCAGGCAAAGTTAAAATTAACTGCGACATTAACCTTAATACCAGCATCAGGTCCGGCATCTAAGTAACAAATTAAACACCATGAATCGAAGATCGAAAATCAAAAATTGGAAATTTAAAACCACACATAGGGTTGTTGACCAAATCAGACTTATATTGAGTCGGCGTCCGCAAATTGGTGTGGTGGTGCTATCCAAGGTACGTTACGAGGTAGGCATCGCTGGATCTGTCGTTGATATCAGCTTGTTCCGTCATGCATTCATAGGTATGCTGTGTTATATCGTGGTCCGGTGCATGCACTCCACCTGGTATTGTGATGCCGGTAGTGTCTTAGGTAGACCCATCCGGTATCACTAAAGCGGAGAGCGTGCATTTACATTGGTGTTTACAGGCCATGATGATTTCAGATTTGAAGTTGACTGCGTCGCCCTTAAGTTTTACTATCTCCATAGCCTCGGACAGGCATAACTTGCACTTCCTCTCCCCGGCCGAGTACGCATTCGCACGCTGTACAATACTCCAGCTGAGGTCAAACTCTATGCCACTGTCTTTGAGTCCCCATACTAAGTCCGCCAGTCTGGTGGAGTGTCTCTTGTTCCTGTCCTTGAAAGAGTTCTTGTGGTTGTACATCCTCGATTTAAAAGTCGTGGATGTAGCTCCGATGTATGTGTGCCTATCGTTGTGCGTGGTAACCACTCATCTGTAGACAACACCCTTAGTCAGGCACATTCCCTGCAGGGGGCACTCCTCTCCAACATGGCAGATACAGGTCTGTGCACCATTCTTGTAATTTCCCTTATGTGGGCCTGGCATCTTATTTGGGTTCTCCCCAGTCCTCAAGTGGTGCTCCAGCAGAGTGGTAGACTCAGTGTTCACCACCAGGTGGTTCTGTTAGCAGGTGTGGGGTCCTCCACGGCCACAGCTCCGCCCCAGGCACATCTCCAGAACCACTAGCCACTTCCCCGGGAGCTCCTCTCACCCACCCCCCGGTCTGGGGCCTGATATGTTTGTCGGTGGGGTGTCCTCAATTTCAATGCGTTGGCTTTGGCCATGCAGTCTGCCATGTTGGGTGCCATGGAAAATGAGAACTTCACGGTGTGTTGGTTGAATATTTTGTGGTACCTGTGTGAAGTCGGGAAACACTCGTCCAATGCCCTGAAGAAGAGACCTGGCACGTTAGTGCGTACATGCTTCGAGTAAGGTGCATTGAACCATGTTATGTTTCTAGATCTGTTTCTATTTCGTCGTCTGCTACTAGTAGTGCGTGTATTGTCATGTTGTTCTCTCGTTTTTTTGAAAGGCTGTTCCAAGCATTCATTTAAAAACGTTCTTTGTACAGTTTTAAGGTATTTTGAGGCTGAGTTCTTGAAACGTTATGCAAAATATTTTTCTAATTTGTTTTAAAAATTCCCTCCAAGCATTATTTACGGTGATCGTCGCATACAATACAGTTGCGGGTGTGTACGTGATCGGTGTGGACGAGGGCGCCCAAAGACAGAGAAGACGTCGAAGGGCCACCAGCAGTTTAAGCATACAACCCCTTACCTACTACAGTAGTAATTCCGATCTAAGAAACAACTTTGATTGACAGGTGGAGAATGAAAAGAACCAAATAGTGGACAACCATGAGTGGCTAGAAATATAGATGACGTGTACAATTCTTGACCACTCATAGACAACAACAGAATCTAAGCCGATAGGCGAAGGATATCAATGAAAAAGGACATTAGGAAAATCTGTTTTCGTAGAATCAAGACGTATCTGAGGACCTTGTGATTATCAGAGTCAGGTTCGATCATCACATCGCCAGAGAAACAATTGTAATATGTCCAATAAATTCTATTCGTCGCAACACTGATTCTCTTTTTTTCTGTGATATCATACTCTGCTCTATGAGAGCATCGAGTGCTCAAATGGCCTACCGCACCAGAGTACTCAATACTTAGGGCAGTAGAGTGGGAGATAGGAAAAAGTATGACCCCGACGGCAGAGCTCAAGCCGTTTCGACGGCTATTTCTAGACTCCAGAAATAGCCATCTAAACGGCTTGAGCTGTGCCGTCAGGGTCATACTTTTTCCTATATATATATATATATATATCATCATTTCATCATTTCATTTTACGTCCGCTTTTCCCTGCTTGCAAGGGTGGGACGGGAACTGATTCTGGCTTGATTTCTACAGCTGGATGCCCTTCCTAACACCAACCTCATTTACAGTGAGTGCTGTATATATATACAGACATATATATATATATATACATATATATATATATAAAAACCTACTACAGTCAGTAGGCATCTCTATCAAAACACACCCCCGTCCCACCACTTCCACCCCACCCACACCGCCCCTTTCAATGTAAAGTTATGTTGGTCCCACAACATCCAGGCCGAAACAAATGAGATCGTGTAGGTGTCACGACAAAAAACACACAGTCCACGCTGTAAATGTGGCCGTGTAGGCAACACGGTAAAAACCTCCCAGCCCCACACTGTAAATGTGGTTGGTGTTAGGAAGGGCATCCAGCTGTAGAAAACCCGCCACACAGTCCACGCTGTAATGTGGCCGTGTAGGCAACACGGTAAAAACCTCCCAGCCCCACACTGTAAATGTGGTTGGTGTTAGGAAGGGCATCCAGCTGTAGAAAACCCGCCAGACAGTCCACGCTGTAATGTGGCCGTGTAGGCAACACGGTAAAAACCTCCCAGCCCCACACTGTAAATGTGGTTGGTGTTAGGAAGGGCATCCAGCTGTAGAAAACCCGCCAGACAGTCCTATGCGAGCAAGACAACCACTCTTGCCTCAAGTGGGAAAACCCCCGTCCAAACCCATGCAAGCGTGGAACACGGACGCTAAACCTGATGATGATGATGATGATGATGATACACACACACATATATATATATATGGGGGGGGGGGAAGCTAGCAGGAAGTATAAGTGTCAGTGACATCATGGGGCTGGTGGGCCATCCTGGAAACAGAAGGGCAAGTGATGTTATGTGAAGTAGCACCAACGTGGTGTGTCTGTTGCAATTTGGAAAGTCAGGGAAAGAGACAGGTTGTCTTCTCTCCACGGGCGCTTGAGTTATATGTCTATAGGTTTCTGGCCAGAAGTTTTGGCAGGTAGGGCATTCACAGATATACCCTATTCTGGACATGATCAACCAGTGGCACATCCTGTGAGCTACACTCCTCTCCATTTACAACAATATACATAAAAAAATGATAATGATGATGATGAGACACACACAAACACACAGAGCTGCAGCATTTACACATCTGTCAGTCAAACTCTACTCACAGATGTCAACACAAGGCTAAGGTGGAAGCTACTTGCCTAAGATACTGCACAGTGAGATTTAACCTAGGCCCATGTAGTTGTGAAGCAAACTTCTTAAGCACACAAGCATGTCTGCACTTATTTCATTCAAGAGATATTATGTATATATTTTCCATGCAATCACCGTACCCAGAATTAACGAAGTATACAACAGACAATGATGGTGGTAACGTAGATACAATTCTCTTGGCAAGGATGACTAGATTATCATGGAGAAACCTGTTATTGGTAGACAGCAATGACATTTGTTTGGTACCTTCACTCACCACGTGTGGATGACAGTGGCCAACTGAAAAACAGAAAGAAAAATATAATTAGAAGGAAAAGATGATATCTCTGAGATAAAAAAGTTTTTCAATAAATCTCTCTCTCTCCAATCCTGCTTATATTGTGTCTGCACTTCTGCAAGCAAGACGTTCATTTAGCAATGAATGAAAGTGTTGAAGTGTTGAAGATAACTATACTATAATATTCCAGCTCTGTATATAGCATAGAGTGCTCTGTTTACTTTATCTGTTCTAAGGAGTCATTCAACACTACCTATATATGTATTTCAATTGATATTTTGATGTATGCATGTATTTGACCAGCCACTGCCAGCCTACCTAGTGTGGTTGTTATGCACTTGACATGACTTAAGAGGCTTCTCAACCTTACATTATGGAGTATACTGGGTGTATTTTATCATGGCACCAGCCCTAGCAGGGTTACATTATAATAAACAGTACTCAGTACACCACATTGTTTTCCCCATCATTCAAGGCAATGTGACCAAGAGAGAGAGGGGAGATAGAGAGAGAATGGAGATGAAGAGAGAAGGGGTGGAGAGAGGCAAGAGAAGGAGAAAGAAAGGAAGAGCACTGACAGAAGATGATAAAGATGATCATTCAGAAAAAGGTTGATAAATTGCTTACCATGGGCAACATTATTGATGCAATCTAGATACTCGTTACCTTCCTCATCATACATAAATTCCTTTGAAGCCCTCACAATCTTCAATGGCTCTTTATCGTAAAATAAAGTACAGGAATTGCTACAAGAAAAACAAATGCCCAAAAAAAAAAGAAAAAAGAAAAGAAAAATCAAAATTAAAATTAGTTCTATTACTGGCTTTATTAATTACTGTACCACATCAAACCACATTAACAAAACAATCTTGAAAGATACAAAACAACACTATGAATTCATCACATTAAACATTTTTTACCCTTATACTGCAGATTTTCAAAGTGGTCAGTCCACGTGATACTATATAAAGACTCCCATCAGTCACAAATGCCCATGGAATTTGCACCTAGAATGTTCCCTTCCATGGCACAAGTCTGGGCAAGATGTTTTTTGTGGAAGACTAGCAGTTGCTCATGTATAACAGCCTCCTCTCTCCATGCCAATGTTATTGTCCACGAGAAAGGCAAAAGCTGATACAGCTCAGCACCAGTGACATCACAACTCATTTCTACAACTGAATGAACTGAAGCAACATGAAATAAAGTGTCTTGCTCAAGACACAACGCATTGCCTGGTCCAGGAATTGCACTCACAACCTCATTATTGAGAATTTAACTCTCTAATCATTAATACATGTACCTTCACAAAAATATTATATACACTTGAAATAACAAGCACAGTTTTAGATATTTTCTGCTAAATCATTACAAGATATTAAGATTTAATTGTCAGAATCAGAAGAGCTAAATGCTTTGTGGTATATGTTTTTATGTCTATTTCTGGTCTCCTTGAATTGATATCAGACCAAGGTCAACTTTACTTTTCATCCGTCCAAGATTGATAAAATAAGTATCAGTCAACTACTGAGGGTAGATATAAATGACAGTATACTACTCATAAGTAGCTGTCTTATAAATCTTTATAAATTACCTCTCTTTTTACATTAAACCGTCCTCTACTACCAGAGAAATATATTTATATACATTTGTGTACGCTTGATTTTAGGACAGTTACACTGTATCCATAAGCTATGTGTGTATGAACCCATAACTCCTGAGTGAGTCATAGGGGCACCACATTGACATACAGCGTATCTAAGGCATTTTTTAAAACCTAACAGAGCCCCTCTCCTCCACAGGTCTGAATACAGCAGATTTCTTCTGAGAAGGATAGAGAGTGGAAGAATGGAAGTGAGAAAGAGGTATAGAAGAAGAAAAGAACCACTACTTGACTGGTATTTTTTTTTTATCGACCTTACAAGCAAAGTTATCAGTTATAGGAGGTGACTAAATAGGTTTGCATGAGGAGAAGATAGCCAGCCATGAAGCACTGCCCCAACAACTCCCAGTCAACCTATGTCAGCACGGAAAAGCAGAAATAAAAATAATGATGATGACGAAGATTATGTTTAAACATAGGCCATATACTTTTTCTGTCTTTAACCCTTTAGCATTTGCATTACTCTACATATACTATTGTATTTACATGATAAAGGCTTTACCTCATATAATATTTCACATAATATCGAATCTATGAGACTTTGACATTATTTATTTTGAGAACAATACCTTAATACCAGTATGAGTGGCTGGTTACAGCTAGTTTGAACAGAAAGAGGTGAGAGAATTCTGGCCGGATTTGGCCGGTTTAAATGCGTGTATCCGAACAGCGATGTTGCATGGTAGTGAGACCTGGGCGCTGAAGGTGGAAGACTTACGTAGATTAGAGAGAAACGAAGCCTGCATGCTCTGATCTGATGGATGTGTAATAGTAATATACGCGACCGACAAAGCATAAATGAATTGAGAGAGAGACTGAGCATAAGAGGAATCAAATGCTGTGTGCAGGAAAGGCGGTTGCATGTGTATGGACATGTGATGCGTATGAAGGATGACAGCTTCATAAAAAGGTGCAGAGCACTAGAAGTCGATGGAAACCGCGGAGTGGGGAGACCCAAGATGACCTGGGATGAGGTGATAAAAGCCGACCTTACCCAATTATACCTCTCAAAGGCGATGACACACGACCGTGACCTCTGGCGTCACGCAGTAATACAGAGTACCCAACCTCCCATGGGTACAAGCTGAAGCATATAGACAATATGACCCCACACCCTCCCACTGCAAGGTGGTCGTGGAGGTGCCATGGCAAAAAAGCACCCAGCCGACACTGTAAAGTGGACGTGTAGGCGCCACGAAAAAGCACCCAGCACTCACTGTAAATGAGGTTGGTGTTAGGAAGGGCATCCAGCTGTAGAAATCAAGTCAAATCAGTTCTTGTATGAGCAAGGCATGGTCAGCCGACCAGACACTGCCCACAACAGGACAACCCGTCTAACCCATGCTAGCGTGGAAGAACGGACGTAAAACGGTGATGATGATGATGATGATGATGAAATGCTAAAGGAATAAGGGTTTACACCCTATTTTATAACATCTCCACGCATCATCACATCATTCAGTATATTAGCCATATGACTGTAATATTAAACAGAGTTAATCTCAAAGTAACCTTTACTATGAGATCAAATGAAATCATTACAAACAACAGTCCCTTAGATTTACTTTACATCACAATAACTGTAGAAAGATAGCAAAATTTAGCCCCCTCCTCTCCCCAGTAACATCAAAACAAATAAAGATGTTTGGGGCTAAGAAATTCACCTTGCAACCATGTGGTTCTGGGTTAGATCATGCAACACAAATGCCTTCTACCAGAGCCCTATGTTGACCAATGCCTTGTGAGTGGAATTTGGTAGAGGGGAAACTGTGAAAGCTTGTCTATCAACCCTAGTACTTTGTTTGGTACACATTCTACAATATCAATGTTTATTGAATGGTTCAATTTAACTATAGAGTTATGTCCCTTTTTAGTTATGTATGTATCTTATGGTATTTGCACTGATTTACACATACACACATATACTTACATATGGTAATAGGAAGGGCAGGCAATAAGAGGGGAATCCAGGCATAGAAAATCTGTCAAATAAAGGGTCAGCAGGCCTGATTAGCTGCGTCTAAGATATGAAACCTCCCTAGTTCTGGTGGCCTGATAAAATGCATCTTGTGCACTCTGTAAAGTTCAGGAATGTATGTAAGTGAGAAGTGGAGTCCCAGACCATCTGAGTACTGACTTGGTCTGTGACAACCCACCTAACACTTGCTAGGAAAACAAATGTTAAACGATGATGATGATTATATATATATATATATATATTTTTTTTTTAATGCCTATTATGTATACATATATATATATATTGGAAGACTGTAAGATAGACTTTACTTGTATATCAATGGACTAGCTATTTCACACTGAATTTCCCTGAGAATTACATTAAGCATTAAGTGTACAAGCATCTGTGAATGGTCAGTCACTTGCTCATTAATTTCACCAGCAGGCCATTCCATTGATCAAACAACTAGAACACTAAATTTTGAAACTGACGGAAGTCCATTCTATATAAATGTATATCAATGATGAAGCAACCATGCTTCATTGGATGTGCAATGTAAATGTGAGAGAACGGCAAAGCTTGGATGAACTAAGGGAGAAACTAGGTTTAAGAGCAATGAGTAGTGGTGTGCAAGAAAGAAGACTGTGTTGATATGGGTATGTGATGTGTATGGATGATGATTGCTGGGTGAAGAAGTGCCAGGAAATCCCAGTGCAAGGAAGCTGCAGTAGAAATAGAACAAGAAAGACCTGAGCGGAGGTGGTGAGAGTGGATTTCAAATCGCTGAGACTCACAGAGGATATGACGAAGGAGTGCGATGAGTAGAGAGATGCTGTGCTGAAATGGAACAATCCAACCATAGCAACCTTAGCAAGTGTGGAAAAACGGACGTAAAAATGATGATTATGATGACGATGATTTGCTAGTTGCCAGCACATCTGAAGACAAACACAAGAGTCATCTTCACCTACTTTTTTTATTGTCTTTCTCAATATGGCGTCATTATCAATCCCAGTATATGTCTTTCAGATGGTACTTCTATAGCGAGTGAAGATTTTCATTGATTTGATTGCTTGGTTGCTGCTTACTTGTCATTTGCTTTGTGATGTGGTCAACGTTGTGTAGAGTGTAGGAGAAACAAGATGATGTGCCTGTATGCATGTGACCAGAGATTGCAGGTACGCAAATGAGTACCAGTATTTATTATGATGATGATGATGTGATGATTCCTTGGGTAAGTGATTTACCCTGATCACATAGGTATTGAAATATAAAAAACCAAATCACAACTTGAATAATTTTATAAAATTCATAACCTGCTATGAGGTTACTGTGATAATATAGGAGAACAAAGATATTCAGTTGTAGTGTTGCTTCTGTATAAGTGCATGCAATAGTTCCAAAAGATGATATTCACAGTCGATGCATGGTCTAACCTTTGTTGAAGTGCCAATGGGAGTATGTCTGCTTTGGCCCATTGGCCAAAGTGATAGTCTGATTGATGATTACATTGCTCTGCTTGCTGGAACAAACTGATTGTGTAGTGTCTGTTTTGAGAGACAAGAGCAGAATGAATTAATGAAGTTAGTTATCTCTTGACAAACTGTAAATGACATCTAGTTGGATATTTCTCCATACAAGCTGGCGCCTGGTCCCAAACAAAGGAAGTCAACATCTATATTGCCAAAATGTCAGCATGTGTGGTCACACAGACCTACTTAGCCAACAGAGGAAACGCATTTCTGTTACACTTCTATAAATTCTTTTAGACACTTGATCCTTAAGGTATTTGACAACTCGACAATAAGATTAAATTGATCTTAAATTTTACAGCACCTATTTCGTTGATGTAGACAGACAAAATGAAACTTAATTAAACTTGCAAGTGTTATTGAAGTCTTTCTTTTCTAGGATTTATATCTTATTTACCTTATTTTGTTAATTTGTGGGCGGGTGTCTACAGTCTGTTGTAGGAAAGTCCACAAATAGATCATTGAGAAAAACATTTTCACAAATATAAAAATATATTCAGAAGGCAACGATTTATAACAATCACTTTCATTTTATTGATTGCTATTTTATATACGTAAAGCGAAACAAACCCAGATAAAGAAGTCCTTGATATACAATGATTATTTTAAAAAATGAATAAATAAAAAGTGGAGTTAATGGCTAGAACGTTTTTGATAATAGGTTTACGCTCGATCTGGAGCTAAAGAACAACAACTCTATACTGAAATGATGTTGATAATTATCTCCCTTGCACTAAAGACAACTAAATGGATAATGTTATTGTTAGCATGTGAAGTTAACTTTGCCTTTCATCCTTACGGGGTCGATAAAATAAAGTACCAGTAATACACTGGATAAAAAAATTGCTGGCCTTGTGCCAAAAGTAGAAACAGTTATTGTTAGCATGTGAAGAAGTTTCTAATTTTAGAATCCGCTCCTTTATACACCACACTAGCTTTATCTATTTTCTGCTATTTCGTGAACTGATTAGTATGGCTGTAAACGATTAATAATCTCCTCGGCCTGCTAGAAATAAGTTATCTCCCTTTCAAATCATACGCTACTACCATAAAAAAATAACTAAGGACAGTTAATTTTAGATATAGATATATGTCGAAATAAATGTAAGTTGTATATTTTCCAAGGCACACACACACACATATTGTATATGTGTGTGTGTGTGGTCCCGTAACTCCTGATGGAGGTGCCATAGTGGCATACAGCGTTTCTTGAGTATTTTAAATCTGGCAGAGCTTATCTCCTCCTCAGGTCTGAATAGAGCGGATTTTTTCCGATGAGAGAATGGAAATGAGAAAGAGATATAGAGGAAGAATTAACCCCAGTACTAGACTGGTACTTATTCTATCGACCTCGAAAATATGAAAGGTAAAGTTGACCTTGGCGGAATTTCAACTCAGAGAGCAGAGAGCTGGAAAGAATACCACAAAGTGTTCTAGCCAATGTTTTAACGCCCATGCCAATTTACCACCTTCACACTGTAAACGTGGTTGGTGTTAGGAAGGGCATCCAGCCGTAGAAAACCTGCCAGACAGTCCTATACGAGCAAGACAACCAATCTTGCCTCAAGTGGGAAAACTCCCGTCCAAACCCATGCAAGCGTGGAAGATGGACGTTAAACGATGATGATGATGATGACTCTCACATTAACTACATCTAAATAGACTAGAGTTTCACAAAATATTTTCAAATATTGTTCCCTATACATAGAATAACTACCTTCTTTGTGCACGGAACCATAAACATAATAATTCTCTGATGAATTGAAGGTGCAGGGCTAATGGATAGGATGCTTGACATAGAATTGTAGAAGGAAGTCACAGTAGAAGTAAATCAAGGAAGATCTCCACAGAGGTAGTAAGATCTCAAATCACTAAGACTCACAGAGGAGATAACAAAAGAACACAATGAGTGGAGAGATGCAGTACAGCAAAGGACCTGTCCAACCCATGCAAACATGGAAAAACAGATGTCAAAACAGCGATGATGTGTGTGTGGGTGTACATACATATGTATACACACACACACATATATATAAATATATATATATATTGTCCCACCCTTGCAAGCAGGGAAAATCAGATGTAAAATGATGATGATATCATCATCATCATCACTATTTATCATCCATCTTCCATGCTTGCATAGGTTAAACGAGTTGTCCAGTCAGGTGATCATATCCTTCTCATAAGTTGTCCAGTTTTTGGCATGGTTTCTATGGCTGTATGTCTTCCTAATGCTATTTTATATATATATATATACAGACGCATACATACATATAAATATACACACACAGACTGGCTGATTAGTCAGCATCAGGGCTGCCAAAACCTCAATAACTTTGCTTAAAAAGTACCAAAATATACAAAACATACCAAATCCAATTACATCAATATGAAACCCCATAAATGTTAAAAAAGAAAATGCTTTACATTTTTACTTTATATATTTTAATAAAAAGAAATGTCTTCTTTTCCCACACTTTTCTTGCTGTACCAGTTTCTTTCTTGCAGTTTAAGACAAAGTAGGTGTTGTGGATGCCACTTAGAGCAGTCAATTGTTTGCAGCAGAAACTTTGATCTTAGCAGGGCATTAACTTAACTTTGATAGGTTTCGGCCAGTATTGGCCCAGGCCATGTCTAAACTAATAACACCACCTGGCATTGAATATTAATGTTTTAAAGCATTGCAAGTTTTTGTTTTTATGTTGCTGAGAAGGAAAAAACTTTTTTCTGCAGAATGTGGCAATGAAAGAAGCTGCATTATGAGCTTAGATAGGAAGCGATATATGTAAACACATTTTTTTTGAGAAACCAGTATTTTTCAGGCTCATTTTGTGCATTAAGAGATGTATCTTGCAGAGTCAATTCCCACCATTCTCTATTTATTTGTTGATAGTGGTCTTCATGCACAAGGTTGGAAAATTTCATTGCCAATGGTATGATCGATTTTAGTTTACCTTCAATAACATTGGTCAGGTCTAAAGCTTCAAGTAACTCTAAATTTGTAAACATATCACATAAGAAGTATTGCATCATTTGCTTTGTAAGGCACACATAGAGACACAATATTTTTACTTGATATTCTTGTAACTCCTTTGGGAAATGGTAGCAGAGTTTTCTATCAAAATACTTCCTGCCGTGGCACCATAATAGATGTCTTTTATTTTAAGGTATGTAGAAGGATCATTCACATTTATTTCACTGATATCATTCAGTTTCAATAACTATCTTTTGGTAAAGTTACTGAGAATAGCTTTCATTACGGTGTTAATGGACTTTTGTAACTTTTCTATATGTTTCAAATTGGAACTTGAAATTGAACTTATCAATGTCTGGTAAAATATAAGCAAGGAAAGCAAAATACATTTTGTAATTCCCTTAATATTTTGGAACTCATCATGGGGATACCATCTTCCTATGCTGCCATTGTGAAATTAACAAAAGTGCTGGCGACTGCACCAAAGTTCTTTGTAAAACATGTTTCAAAGAAAACCATCTTATGTGAAAAATTTTGTAAGGACTGATATTTGTAATTTTTTGAAATTCCTTATATTTAGCTAGGTGCTTTGAATTATTGTTCAGGTATGAAAAAATATTTCTTGCTAATTCTTCTAAATAATATGGTAGTTTATTGCAGGCTTTAGAAATGCACAGATATAGGAATGGCTAAACAAGGCTGTATGGATATATCAGGATTTTTCTGCTTCAACATATGTTGAATTCCTCCTTTGCTTCCCATTCCCATCATAATACTAGCATTATCACTGGCAAATCCAATTAAGTTTTCAAGAGAGATATTATTTTCAATGAGAAATGATTGTAGACAATTATAAGTCCCAAGTGCACTACAGTCTTTAATTTCCATAAGCATCAAAAAAATCATCCACAGTCTTTTGAATTTCGGAGTTGTAATATTTCGCTACTAGAATAAGTTGCTTGTTGATAGAAATGTCCATTGTTTCATCTACAATAAGGGGGAACTTTGCTGAATATAGCTTAGACAATAAATCATTGAAAGAATGGAGACTGATCACATTTGAAAAAAAATGCAAGTTCCTTTAGTTCTTGCACACTTGATGTCTTTGGCGATTTTTTAATCAGAGCGTATGTTGACAATAAGTCCAAGGAAATGATCCAAAATAACAATGAGTAGGTTGTGATCAGCAATAATTCCAGTTTCAGCTTAGTTGACGCTACTTTCGTGAAGTGAGCAGAACATTGAGCAGGCTTTATGAAATCTGTCACCTTCACTCTTTGTTTCGCTACTTTTGCATTCTTTTGGAGTTTTTCTGTCTCTTTAGTACAGTTACAACTGTACTAATCAATCTTTCTCAACCAGGTTATCCTAGTCACCAACATCCTTCCTCATACAATTAAATAAAATAACAACCCTCATCATATTCCCATGCAATCCTTCAAGATTTTCGAAGCACTAAATCTATGTTGATGTACTCCCCCAACACTGACCCCCAACCGCCCAAATATTTTCATTCTTTGTTGTCTTATATACTTTATATCAGTCCTAATCCAGTATCATCATCATCATCATTTTACGTCCGCTTTTCCCTGCTTGCAAGGGTGGGACGGGAACTGATTCTGGCTTGATTTCTACAGCTGGATGCCCTTCCTAACACCAACCTCATTTACAGTGAGTACTGGGTGCTTTTTTTCTGCGGCGCCTACACGTCCACTTTACGGTCTGAGAATTGAACTCACAACCTTTCGATTGCAAGGCCAGTGCTCTAACCACTAAGCCATGTATACCTTTCTTACCATGCATACCTTTCTTAATTCCAGCTATGACCATCCCATATTTTCTGTCAATTCATTCAGGACCACATCATCCAATGTTTCAATCTTTTCCTAGAAAGTCAGTTGGCATTTCAGGAAGATTTGGCTGCTATTTGTAGCACAACAGACGACCATATAGTGGTTTTATTGCTGCCTTGTAAACAGAGAGCAAATATTTTTAATAAACCTCTATGATGCATCACATCACTGCTTTGTATAAACATGAGTCAATTTGGTTATAAAAGTCACAGATCTGTGTCTCCTTGACCCAAAGATCATGTTTTCATCTTCCTTAACAATTTCCGTAATATATTTTTAATGAAAGATACTGGCTATGGTTTTCAAATAATTTTGAAAATAATCGAGAATTTGGGATGGGAGGGGAGAAGGGATATCTTGTGTAGGGCAGTATGTTGGTTGAGTCATTTGAATGTTGGGTAAATGCTTAGTAATATTTGTTCCGGTGGTAGTGATAGTGATGTTGATGATGGTGGTGGTGATGATGATGGTGGTGCTTATGATGGTAGTGGTGGTGGTGGTAGTGGTGATGGTGATGATGGTGATGGTGGTGATAGTAATGGTGGTCGTGATGATAGTGATGGTGGTCGTGGTTGTGGGGTGGAGGAGGAAGGGTGGGAGTAGAGATAATAGAAGTGGTGATGTTAATGATAGTAGTGGTGGTCATTATGGCAATGGTGAAAGTGGTGGAGGTGGTAGTGGCAGTGGTGATATGGGTAATGATAGGAGTAGCTGTGGTAGTTTAAATGGTGGAAATGATAGTGATGGTGGATGTGGTTGTGGTTGTGTTAGTGGTAGTAGTTTGGGACATGATGTGTTGCAACTCGTTCTTTGACTTTGGCCTTGTCACTACAGCCACAAACCCATGATGGAGAGAAGAGAAAGATAGTTAAATACTGTAGCCTGATCAACTGCTTCCTCTTTGTACCAGTCTCCGTCGAGACCTCTGGTGTCCTTGGTCCCCGCATTGCTGATTTCCTCGATAAAATCAGAAAGAAGGCAGCCAACTTGAAGAGGGAGCCTTGTGAGGTGAGGTGGCTGTTGCAGTGAGTATCTCTGGCCATTCTCTACAGTAATGCCATTGCTATTTTGTCCATGGGGCGTGGCTGAGGCACCGCTCTGACTGGAGTGTAGTGTCTGTTCCTCCCCCATCTTGCTTTTGTTCCTTTTAATAATGTGTTTTGTTTTTGTATAAATAGAAGGCATTTAGTATTATGTAAAAACAAATGATGGGATATGGTGGTAGTAGTGATGATGACAGTGGATGTTGTTATATGTGATTGTGATGGTTGTGATGATGGTGGTGCTAGGAGTAGTAGTAGCTGTATTGGTGGTGCTGATCATAGGATTGACAACAATAGAAATGATGATATATAAGCATTTATTATGCACAATTAAGTTATAAGTATGTAACCCATTACATTGCAGATATCAATTATAACTACTCCATTCTCTCTAATTGCATCATTCATTAAAGCCTTCCTGTTATCATTTTCAACTGAGTGTACTGGAACATCATGAAATTAAGTGTTTTGCTCAAGAACTCACCACACAACTCAGTCCAGGAATTGAACCCATGCCATTATGATCATAAGTCCAACACCCTTACCACTAGGCAAATTATTATATTAATGTGTAAGGGGTTAATATTCCAAAGGCAACTTGCAGGGCTTTGTAATATTAAGTGACTTGAGAAAATAAACAGAAATACTTTTTATACTAACCCACTTGATACTACAACCTCATGCTCTGGCTCTAGGATACAAAACCTCAGATTTTTATTTTAAAACTTTTGTCATTATTTTATGTAAGAACAGGGCAATGGAATGACAGAATCCTTAGAACATTGAATAAAATGCCTTGTGGTATTTGTTCCAGTACTTTATGTTCTGAGTTGAAAGCCAACCAAAGTTAGAAATACTCTTGTCCTTCTATGATCAATAAATTAAAGAACCTGTCAAGTACTCTGGTCAATAAAGAAGGCATTTCAAAGAAAACATAATCACAGAAAGTTTAACAGTAGTTATTTTGTCTGTAGAAGAATTCTCATGGTTATAGTCACAGAGAGGTCAATGATAGTTGTTTAATCTGTGGAAGAATTCTTGTGGTTATTAATAAGTGTAGCAGTGTTCATTGCTATTATTCAGGATTCAACATAATGCTTACATACATTCTTACACTCTATAGAATAAACTGGGTGCATTTTATTATGCCGCCAACACTAGGGAGGTTGTCATGTTTTTGACAAAACTGAAGAGTCCTCCTGATCCTTTGTTTAGTAAGGTTCCTAAGGCTGGATGTCCTTTCAATTACTACTTTACAGAGTGTACCGGATGTGTTTATTGTGTCACCAACACTAGAGAGGTTGTCATGTCTTTAACACAACTAAAATGTCCTCTCAGTGCTTTGTTTGGGAAGTTTTCTATGGCTGTATGCTCTTCTTATCACCAACCTGTTTACAGAGTGTACTGGGTGTGTTTATTGTGTCACGAACACTAGTATGTATGTATAATTTAGTTGGTTCTGGTAAATACAAGTTTGTAAACAGACCTAGAAGCACCTAATGGTGACCAGCACGAAGAGGTCAAACAACAATTATACTACATATCCATGTATCCATAAGTTCAGCAAGAAAGCAAAATCCTTAAGGCCTATAAAATCTCTCCACTAACATTCTGTTGGTTACAACAGTAAGTGTTCCAGTCAATATGATCAATAGAATAGCTTGCTCATGAAATCACAGCCACTCATACCCTTAACATAGTTCTGAGGGAGATTCAGCATGATACAAAATGTTACAAGACTTGCCCTTCAAATTACAGGTACAATTCATTTTTGCCAGCTGAGTAGATTGGAGCAACATGAAATAAAGTGTCTTGCTCAAAGACACATGCCTCCAGGAATCAAAATCATGATCTGATGATTTTGAGCCAAATACCCTAACCTCAAAGCCGTGCACCTTCGTGCAAATCTCTCCACTAAGTTTCATTCAGCTGCAGTGTAATTCTGTCAAACAAAAATTTTGACACCTCGTGAAATATATTAAAGTGACTTGTAGCAGTTTTGGGTGAACTTATTTTTAACCCTTTCATGACCGTATTTCTAATGAAATACACTCTATTTCAATTAATTAATGAGGAATTTGGGGGGGATTTACTAAAATTATTAATTATTTCATTATTAAGATAGAAACTTAATGTAAGGTTCTTATATAAAATTATGTCAGAAGATTTTAATTTAAATTGGAAACCTTTAAAATGGGTGCCCTTATTTCATAGAACCAGAGACGGTTTGGACCAGGCTGGTAACAAAAGAGTTAAATAGCTAAAATGTTTTTTGTACCATGATGTAATTGCTTCAATTTCAGCATGCAGTCTCAAATCTAATCACTTGCCAAACTAGTACAACTTTAAAGTGCATGTGTGTATGATTAAACTCTTCACATATTAAGCATCCTTGTTTGTAAATTCAACCAAGCTTTTAGAATATGTAAACCATATGCCTTTGTGTCGTACGAGGCAATTGAAGAGGATAGCATCTTCTTCTTTGCCCACATATTTTTTTGGAAGGTTTTGGAGGCAGACTCCTCAAGCACTGTCCAGTGAGTCCTGTCAAAAGCAACTATCTCCAATTGATACAGCTAGATCCCCAAGTGAGACAATTCAAGCTCATGGATGTTATCCAATCATCTTGCTCAGCGTCTACTCCTGGATCTTCTGCCAGATGGTTTTGTTCACAAAATACAGCTTCAAATATCCAATTCCAACCTATGCCAAGGATGATGATGACGATGATGATGATGATGCTGATGTTGATGATGACATCGATAATGGTGATGATGATAATAATGACATTGATGATGATGTATCCATATATATATTGTTTTTGTTTATTTTCTGCTACTTAAATATAAAAGTGTTTATGACACCATTATGTAAAAAATCTGATATAAGTTTGTCATATACAAGTAAACAAGATGAGTAAACTACATGACCTAATAATTGTACAAAACCTTATAACATGATAAATATATGCTTGTATATATAATGTATATATGTATAATACATATCTATGTATGAATATATATATTTGTGAGTGCATGTGTCTATGTGTGTATGCGTGCGTGTAATATGATGGTCATAATTTTTACGTCTCATTTTCCATACTTGTAAGGTTTAAACAAATCCACTCTAGTGCAACATCCCTCCACTTGTCTCTTTCATTTATCATCTCCTTTTTAAGGTTCAATATTTTGACATCCAGTCTTACCCACTTCTGCCCAAGTCTTCCTTGGTTCTCCTCTTCCACAGATTCCTTCTACTTGTAAATTCTGGTACTTCTTCACTCTATGATCAACATTTATAAATCTTATATTTCTCTAGGACACTATATTGAGCAATGAATACTTGCAGTCACAACTAACCAGTTAGGACTCTGTAGTAAAAAACAACAACAAAAACTAACTAAAATACTTCCCCCACACAGTACAAGGGTGCATATCTCCCCACATCCACACCTCATTTTCTCTTTACTTCAGCACTAAAACAAATATCTCAGCCTCTGTGAAGGAAGAGGAGGAGGAAATCCCATTTGGTTATGGATAACCAAGGGTTTGAACCTAGAAAGTTCCTCTCCATGCCACTGATGTTGTCCAAGGGAATAGAAAAGGCTTATAGAGTGTGGCACCAGTGACATCACAACTCATTTTTTCTAGCTGAGTTGACAGGAGTAATGTGAAATAAAGTGTCTTACTCAAGAACACAACATTCCACACAGTCTGAGAATCAAACTCACAACATCACAATAGTGAGCCCAACACTTTAGCCACTAAATCATGCAGCTTCACTCATAAAGATGTTACACAAAAGGAAAATTTCTCCATCTAATAATTAAGCAAGTAAGTAGGTAAGAATCAAAGGACATTGTTTGATATAGAAGATAAAAGGAAAATTGTGATGATATGATTTGTTTTATAGCATCACTTTCTTCTCTTTGATTTGATTCCTTTTTATTCTTATTCGTTGTATTCGTTCTGTTCTTGTTTGTTGTATTGTTAACCCATGCTAATTTCTTCTCTTATTGACTCTTTCTATATTATTCTTAGATTGAATAAAAACCTTTGATTTGGTACAAAATAATACAACAATTTTATTCAATCATGGATCCGAAAATATTCAAGAAAATTCTCCCGGATGATCCTAGTGAATCCAATTATGCCTACTGGAAGAGAATGTTGGCGATCTATTTGGAAAACTTGTCTGTTCCTGACGAAAGTAAGCTGTCAGTCCTTCTGGTTCTTTGTGGAACCAATGCTTATACTCTCATTGAAGAAGCAACATCATTCGATGAGGCGTTATCCATTCTTGATAATAAATTTCAAAAGAAAGGCTCAGCAATAATGACCCGACATAAACTACGCAACCATCGTCAACAAGAAGGGCAATCATTGGAGGCCTACATGACTGAATTAAAGCCCTCGCAAAGAAATGCCCCACTAAACCCCTAACAGGGGAACAACATAGACAATTGTTGATTTGTGATGCGTTCGTGTCGGGTGTTTTATCCGCCACCATAAAACAACGACTTCTGGAATCACCTGACGAAAATCTAGATAAAATATTCCAAACCGCTCTCACATTAGAACTGGCAATAGAAGAAACACAAAATCTGTTAACAACAACAATACAACCGCCGTCACAACCCGTATTCGCTGCTTCTTCATCAAAATGTTTCTAGTGTGGTGGTTCATATCACCAAAAATCAGAATGCCCTGCAAAAAATTCAACTTGCAATTTCTGCCACAAGAAAGGCCACTGGGCAACAGTATGTTTTGTTAAAAATAAGAAGGTACTAAAGAAGATAAAACACGGAGCAGTCTTGAATAATAACGAGGGCCCCGATGAAGCCTATGATGGCAGTAATCTTGCTGCCTGTTATAAACTTGCTTCCGGAAATCATAATACAAATCTTTTAACAATTTATGTCAAATCACATAAAACTTGACACAGGCTCAGACAAGTCTTTCATTGACATGAACCTCTTGTCAAAATGGCAAAGTAAATTCAAGAAAACTAAGAATAAGAGTGTAATTTTAGCCAACAACAGTAAACTCATAATACGAGGTACGTTTGAAACATCATTAGAATGGGAGGGCCGAGCATACCACATCGATCTAATGGTGGTTGACAAACTCATTGCTCCAGTAGTTATGGGTCTTGATATACTTAAAAGGCATAAGTCTTTAACAATAAAATATGCGGGGGACATGAGACCAGTCACGATATGTATGTCAATGCAAACTCTGAAGTGTGAAGAATATGATTTAATGCCTGGTATTGATACTACAAAATTAAAACCATTATCTATACCTCCTCGAAAATACAATAAAGATCAGCAATTCATTAAAACGGAAATCAACAGAATGCTTAAAGCTGGAATAATTCAACAGAGCAGAAGCCTATGGAGAGCGCAGTGCTTCGTAATAGATCAAGAAAACAAAAAACGTCTTGTCATAGACTACTCAGGCACTATAAATCGTTACACACCATTAGATTCATACCCTAATGCCATAATCGAAGACCTACTCAACAAAATTTCAAAACACACGTATTTCTCGAAAATAGATCTAAAAGCAGCTTATCACCAAATACCCATCAAATCTTCTGACTTTAAGTTGACTGCATTCGAGGCCTGTGGCCGACTATACAAATTTACCCGTCTTCCGTTTGGATGCACAAATGCCGTTCCAATTTTCCAACGAATAATGGACACTTTCATAGACAATTACAACTTACAAAATACCTACTCATACCTTGATGACATTATTATAGGACGGGATTGGCAGTATCGGTAGAGGGTCGGACGCCATGCTTTCCAGCATAGTTACGTCCCTTTACGATCTGAGTTCAAATCCCGCCGAGGTTGACTTTGCCTTTCATCCTTACGGGGTCGATAAAATAAAGTACCAGCAATGCACTGGGTAATTGCTGGCCTTGTGCCTAAAGTAGAAACAATTATTATAGGACGAGGTTAACTTTGCCTTTCATCCTTACGGGGTCGATAAAGTAAAGTACCAGTAATGCACTGGATAATTGCTGGCTTTGTGCCAAAAAAAGTAGAAACAATTATTATAGGAGGAGACAGTCGAAGAACATAACCATAACCTAAAGCAATTCATGAATGCAGCTAACAATGCAGGTATGCAATTGAATCAAGACAAATGCAGCTTTAATCAAAATAGAATACATTTCCTTGGACATGTCATAGAAAAAAGTGAATTAAGACCGGACCCTGAAAGGTATAAAGCCCTTACTGACATGCCGTTCCCAAAGACATTAAAAGAGTTGAACCAGGTAATCGGTCTTTTTGCATACTATGCTAAATGGATTAAGAGCTCTTCTAACCTCTCAGTCGTTCTTACAAAGGCAAGAAACACCATTGATAAACAAGGTCTATCAAACGAAGAAAAATCTACTATTAATAAGATGAAGGAAGAACTCATAAAGGCATCACTGTGTTCACCCGATTTCACTGCACCATTTATAATCAAAACCGACGCATCACATATTGCCATTGGCGGAACTCTATCACAAAATGGTCGTCCAATTGCATTTCTTAGTAGAACCCTAAATAAGTCAGAAAAAGGACATTCCATCATCGAAAAGGAAGCTTGCGCAATTATAGAAAAGTTGTAGAAAATGGAGGCATATGATCAGCGCTGTTCCACATTGTAATATCACAACAGACCAACGATCGGTTGCATTTGCGTTCAACAAAAAACACACTTCCAAGATTAAAAACGAGAAGGTAGCCCGCTGGCGACTGGAGCTAAGCGATCTTAACCTTACCTTCTCATATAGACCTGGTTCATTAAACCAAGCCGCAGATGCACTATCGCGCTTCTGCTCTACTAAGATGGAATACGAATTATACAATATTCACTCACATCTATGTCATCCGGGGGTCACCAGCTTCTACATTATTGTAAATCAATGAACTTGGCATATCCTATTAATGAAAGAAGAGAAGTCATCGCCAATTGTAAAATATGCCGTGAATGTAAACCACAATTCTATAAACCACTCAAAGGAAGATTAATACATGCCACAAGAACCTGGGAAAGACTATCAATGGACTTTGTGGGTCCCATGGCTATCTCAAACGGTTTTCGATTTATGTTAACTATAGTTGACGGGTACTCACGTTTTCCATTCGCCATTCCCGGACATAGTAATTAAACATCTATTGGAGATATTCTCCATATTTGGAAAACCCAGTTCGATTCATACAGATATGGAGTAATAACATGTAAAAAGCCACACCACGCCATATCGACCCCAAGCCAACGGCCAATGCGAAAGAGTTAACGGCACAATATGCAAAGCGATAAGTCTGGCATTGAAGACAAATAATCTCAATAAAAATGGAGTAACATGATTCCAATCGCTCTGTCGTCTATCCGAGGATTGCTTTGCGCTGCTACAAACGCCACACCACATGAAAGAGTATTTTCATTCACCAGATCGACAAACAATGGCACAGAAATACCAGAGTTGCTAAATAAACCGGGCACAACCGTGCTACATCGACGTCACATAAGGAATAAAGGCGATGATCTCACGGAAAACGTTCAACTCATTGAGACGATCTCATCTCACTTTGCCAAGGTACAATTTAATAGTGGAAGAATAGAGACAGTCTCAACCACAAATCTCGCACCAGAAGCATCACCACAAAACAATGGAAATTCAACAACATCGGAGTGTCAGAATAATAACTCCCCAAAAGGCGCCAATTTAACTCAATCAACAGCAATATCTACACCTGTGGTCATTGGGAACGAAAGTATGACATCTACCGCCGATAACAATCCTACAGAGAGTGCTGAATTCGACGACGATGAATCTTCTGACACATTCTTAACCTTGAATAACACACCCCAACAACAAAGAACACACCGAGGATGCTTAGTAGTGAGGCCAATGCGATACAACAATTAACGCTAGAGGGAAAGAATATGATGATATGATTTGTTTTATAGCATCACTTTCCTCTCTTTGATTTGATTCCTTTTTATTATTATTCGTTGTATTCGTTCTGTTCTTGTTTGTTGTATTGTTAACCCATGCTAATTTCTTCTCTTATTGACTCTTTCTATATTATTCTTAGATTGAATAAAAACCTTTGATTTGGTACAAAATAATACAAAAAAAATAATTAGGAGGGAAGAAAGTAAATGCTATGACATGTGATCTTTAGTTGTTTCAGTCAACAATCTCCATTATTATTAACTCTTAACATTCTGTATCACATGAAAACCACATTATAAGAATATTCTTGAAAAGTACAAAACATCACTATAACTGCATGACATTAAAATTTGAAGTCTGAAGTCTGTGATGTGCTTCATTAGGCTACTACTTATCCTAGTTTCTGAGGCATGAAATGATTGAAAGTATAAGACTCCCTCTTGGACAGGACACCAGTCTATTGCAGAATTAAACCTCCAGCTATAGCTGGTACTCATTCTCAGCTGATTATACTGGAACAACATGAAATGAATTGTTTTGCTCATGAATATAACATAACTCATTTATCAAACCCACAACATTATGATTGTAAGTCCAACACCCTTACCACTAGGCCATGTGCCTACACTTACACTAATATTGCAAATGTTACAATGATTTCTCAGTGTAAAGATACTGAAAATATTTGAATTACCAAACTCGTTTTTTTATATTATATCTAAATAATTATAGGATGTTAAAACTTAGGAACAAGGAAATAGCCTTCGTCACAGTAAAAGATTCAGCCACCAAGAAAGTAGAACATATCCACGAAATGTAAACATCTATAACAAAATACTGGTGTGTATGAATATAACAAAAGTCTCAGTTGTGTATATAACGTTTAATTAACAATTTGCCATTATGTAGAATAGTATAGTTGACAAGTCAATGAAAGTAGATGAAAGAATGAAGTAAAGTTATTTGTTACCGTTTTGAAGTTATCTCGCAAGAGACCATGTTAGGGTTGCCAGTCGAACGCGCCTGGCCGAAGGGCCAGGCAGGTTAGAAGGCCAGGAGCCGAAAGGCAAATGAGAGGTAGAGATCGCTCTGAGTATCCCTTTTATAGTCTCAAGATGGAAGTGACAAAAAGGGTTCTGCCACCCCAACGGGAAGTAACTCCAGCTACTTCCTGTCTAGAGAGCGTTAATCTATTGGTGATACGAGTGTCACAACAAGGGAGGCAACTCTTGCTACATTATCCCCTGCCAGATTTTTAAAACATAAAAATCGAATGAAACATGTATGGAGTAAGATGGCGAGCATGTAACAGGCATGAAAATTACGAAAAAAATAATGTTTGTAATAAAAGGAAAACAGCAAAATATATGCATGCAAAAATCAATAATAGATATCAAGGTAGCCAACCGCTCTTGGCCAGAGAACTATCTATCCATCACTCAAAGATACAATGTAATCAAAGTAAAAGAAGAGGTCAAAGTTCAAATGTTCAAAATACAGTTCACATGTGTGCAATCACATGACAGCAGGAAAGAAAGTGTGTTCCAGAGAATGAATGCAGGTGGTTTCTGGTCTGTGGTATAACGTGAAATTGCCAACCTCCGAAGGGATTTTCTCACAGGAAGAGTGCTGCAAAAATAAATTCTCTGGCTTGTTCTGCTGGTTTTAGTTGTTGATGAGGCTGTGTTGTTGTTGTCTCGCGGAGTGAGCGTATTCGATGTTTAAATTCACAGTAAAAATTTTCCCAGAAAAAACGAGTTGCGCAAAGTGCTAGAAATAACAGCCACAGTTGATGGTCGATGTTGAGAATGTGTTGACCTGGAAGGGTCAAGAGGCCAGCGACCAAAAAAATAAGCATTCTGAATAAATGCGCAGTTTTCAACGGCAAATTTACGAGGTAAATTTTTAAACCGGCAAATATGAGAATATAGCTTAAGGCTGGAGAATCCTTGGCAAGAAACATTATCTATGGCGTGTGTTATCTCAGTGAGTCAAGATGTGTGCTCCCCACACGTGCCGAAACAAGGTTAAAGTCAAGTTGAAAAAAAAATATTTCTATTGCGCGAGAAAATGGCGCGAAAATGATAGTGCAACAGGTCGTTGGCAGCCATTTTGAAAAATGTGTGTGTGAACGTGACAATATGATGAAAAAGAAAGAAAGGCTTCACTTAGTATAACAAATATGGCGAGTTCAATTTTTTTGTGAATGATGAAAAAAAAAAAACTTGGAAAGAATAAGCAATAGTTGAGATTCAGCAAAAATAAATGTTCATGTTGAAAAAGAGTCTGTCTGAACAGAATTTCACATGTGCGTGTGTTCGTTTCTGTGTCTGCGAATTTTTCCTAGTTTGTTAATAAAGTTTGCTGCGTATTCGAAATGTTGGTCGAAAAATTCCAACGAAAATGGGGTACTGCTAATTAATTTTCTTTTTTCCACACTCACACAACACCAGATTCTGTTCGGGGTCACCACTTATATTCATACAATCCAGTAATTTGTTATAACAAAAGTCTCAGTTGTGTATATAATGTTTAATTAACAATTTGCAGTTATGTAGAATAGTATAGTTGACAAGTCAATGAAAGTAGATGAAAGAATGAAGTAAAGTTATTTGTTACCGTTTTGAAGTTAGCTCGCAAGAGACCATGTTAGGGTTGCCAGTGGACGCGCCTGGCCGAAGGGCCAGGCAGGTTAGAAGGCCAGGAGCCGAAAGGCAAATGAGAGGTAGAGATCGCTCTGAGTATTCCTTTTATAGGGTCTCAAGACGGAAGTGACAAATAGGGTTCTACCACCCCAACGGGAAGTAACTCCAGCTACTTCCTGTCTAAAGAGCGTTAATCTATTGGTGATGCAAGTGTCACAACAAGGGAGGCAACTCTTGCTACACATCTTTTATATTTTAAATGGAAGGTCAACTTTGCCTTTCATATTTTTGAGGTCGATAAAAAAGTTGCAGTCAAATACTGGGGTTGATTCCTTCACTATATCTCCTTCTCCCAAAGAACCACCAACCAAACCCCCAAACCAAGAAAGAGCTCCCCCTCTCCAACAAGGAACCTCTGGAAAAGTAGGATATGTGACAATTATACCCTATTACTGACACGGTAACAGCTGCGACTACAGGGAATCAAATTGATGGATGAAATTCTGAAATTGGCACAGCTAATTAAGAAGAGAATTAATTTAGATGAGATGTAGTTTGGGTTTGCGCCACATTGAAGATCCACATGTGCTCTCTTCTTAGTGAGACAGCCACAAAAATTCTTAGGTAAGAGAAAACCACCAGACTTATCATTTGCTGATTTGGAGAAGTACTTTGACAAAGTACCATGCTCCATACTCTGGCATAGATAATGGTTTGTGATAGTCATGGAAGTCATCTTCAGCATGGTGAGAGTTATCAAACAGTTAAGTAAGGAATTTAACATGTCAGTAGGTGTACATCTGGGCTGGTTCTCAACTTCCATTTCTTTATTTTAGTTTTCCAGGGCATAAAAGAGGAATATAAGACTGGCTGTCCCTGGGAATTTATGGAATTAAATTTTCAGCTTACACCTATGCAGGTTTAGCTGACCTCGTATGAAGTTAATTTCATATGTAGTTTCTCAGGTGTTTTAATTATAGGGGGCCTAAGTTTTATAATGAAAAGTAACATGAATTGAAATGTCTTGCTTAAGAATATGTGCCACTTGGTCCAGGAATTGAACTCTTGACTTTATGAACATGAGTTCAACAGCCTAACTACTAGGCCACAATTCTCCACTCATGTGAATTCCTGTATGCCAATTGTCTAACTCTCATAGCCAAATCAGTAAAAAAAATTGGAAGAAAAGATTCACACATAGAAGCAAAACCTGTGGTTGGTGATAGGAATGGTATCCAAGCAAAGCAAACAAAGGTATAGCAACTTCCATAGTGATGGTGTCATAATTAAATGCATTCGGTAAAGCACAGTCAAGGTCTCCAGTCCACCTGACAGTCAGTAGCTTTGCTAAAGCACTGCCTTGATCTGTGAACACCCATCGAACCTTAGCTAGCAGTGTAAACAGATGTTAAATGATGATGATGATGACATCTAAGAAGTGGCCATACTGAATACGAAAAAGGGTATGAGTGTAAACAAGAAATTTATACTGTAGATTTGGAAAAGAGTGGTGGAGAAATATGTTAACAAAAGGGTCACAATCTATAACCTGTCGGATTAATACAGTATTGAATACTACTATTAGAAATACTACCTACATGCAGTCAGTAGATATCATATACAGAAAGAAGTCTTACTCCTCAACTGATTAATGCTACATAATGAAACAACAGAGATAAGCACCAGCTCTATGGATTCTTGTGATTCACAAAAGGATTACCTAAGTTACTTAACATATCATATCATAATATAATATAACATAATATACACATATATATGCATATATATACATATATACATATATATACATATATACACATATCTGTGTGTGTGCGTGTGCATATATATTTATAGTGGTGGTGGTTGTAATAATGGTGGTGGTGGTAGTAGTAGTAGTAGTAGTAGTGGTGATGGTGGTGGTGGTGGTGGTGGTGGTGGTGGTAGTAGTGATGGTAGAAGTGGTGTTAGTAGTAGTAGTGCTGGTAGCAGTAGTAGCTGTATTATTATTATTATTATTAGTAGTAGTAGTAGTAGTAGTAGTAGTAGTAGTAGTAGTAGTAGTAGTAGTAGTAGTAGTAGTAGTAGTAGTAGTAATAGTAGTAGTGGTGGTAGTTGCAAACAATGTATATTTCAATAAACTTATTTTTTTACTACCACCACTTGTGCCATTTTGACCTAAATTCATATATATATATATTTAATACATTAACAGAGAAAGCTTTAAGCGATACTCTGACCAACTCCATCTCACTCAACAAACATTAGGATATACCTAAGTATAATCCCAATTTAGTGTTTGGGGTGCTAACTATACAGTATTCTGTGGATAGCTGGTTGTATTATTTTATATATATATATATATATATATATATATATATATAGCCAAAATTAAATTAAGGATGTCATGTCTGAGAAACATGTGCCATAACACCTGTACACCTGTTTGATGTGTTTATCTATATACATAAATGGCAATTTCTGTTTGTTTGTTTGTGAACCTAAAACTCAAAAACTACCAAACTGATCTTGATGAAACTTGACACGTGTGTGGGGTTCATGCCCATTTGATTTCTTACATATATTTCATTTAAATCAAAGGGTTCCCCGGGGGTTCAAACCCCTGCTGAAAATCCCCGCTTAATTTTTTCCCTTCGATTTATATGATATTTAAACCATAGGTTTAAATTTCATATAAATTTATGATTATGATGCCTATTCATAACATTTCAGCAAATTTCAATAATATTAAGACACCCTAATGGGGGTTCTATTTTTTTCCTTATAGCAACACTCAACTTCTCTGACAAACATTTTTTCGCCTGACTAATGCAATCAACAATATTTGTTTGTATTATTGTTTTTCGTAAATGAATTTTACTTCGCTTTTCATTATGTCCTATATTTTGATTTCATTTTTGGTCTGAGAGGTATTGGGCATTTTAATGGGAACTAGAAATACCCCCGCTCCCGGGTATTACCGGGTACCTCAGCTAGTTTTATATATATATGTCAATCGATATTTAATTTAATGCTAAATAAACCCTATTGTACCATGTTATTTTTCATTCTTTTACTATATATATATATCATCCTTATCATCATCATCATCATCACTATTTAATGTCCATTTTTATATGCTAGCATGGGTTAGACAAGGTGTCCCATTGTGAGATATGCCAGGTCAGATGACCACGTCATGCTCATACAGAACTGATTTTAGCTTGGTTTCTGTGGCTGGATGCCTTTCCTAACACCAACCACATTTACAGTGTGTACTGGGTGCTTTTTGTCGTGACACCTACATGATCACTTTATATTGTGGACTGGATGCTTTTTGTTGTGGTACTTACACAATTACTTTACAGTGTGGAAGGGAGGATGGAGGTGAATGTGGTGCATACTAGATGTATGCTTCAGCCTGTGCTCATGGAAAGGTGGGTCTTCTGTATTACTGCATAACGCCAGAAATCTTATTCCTGTGACTTCATCTTTGAGAGGTGCAATTGTGCAAAGTCAGCTTTTATCACCTACCCCCAAATCTTCCTGGGTCTTCCTACTCCATAGCTCCCATCAATTTTTAATGCTTTGCATCATTTTATAAAGCTGTCATCTTTCATATGCATCACATGTTCATACTAACACAATCTCCTCTCCTGCATACTGCATCTGATCCCTCTTATACCTAGTTTCTCTCTCAGTTCATTTATGCTTTGTCATTCATGTATATTACTATTACACATCCATTGAAGCATGCAAGCTTCATCTCTTTCCAATCTTCGTAGGTCTTCTGCACAGTGCCCAGGCCTTACTACCATGTAACATTGCTGTTCATATACACGCATCATACAATTTCCCCTTCATTTTGAGGGAAATACCTTTTGTAGCTAGCAGCGGTAGTAGCTCCCTGAACTTCTTCCATTCTGTTCTCACGTTGGCTACTGTACTTTCAGAACACTCATCTCCACTGTTAATTTAGTCACCCAGATAGCAGAAGCTGTCTACTATTTCCACAGAACATTCCCAGAATTTGATCGCATTTGTTTTCTGTGGTTGTATGCTGCTTACTGCTCCCATACAAAAGCCACATTGGAAATCTACATTCTTAGCTAAACTACCTGAAATCTCACAACATATCTTGTGTGACCATAGTTTCCATTTGGGATTGAATATGGGATTTCTACCTATGCCTTTCCTACAAACTGAGCAAAATAACACTACGACTACATCACATAAACTATTACATTTTTACAACAATCTGTCCAAACATTTAGTACAAACCAAAACTATGACTATATTACATTAAATATTAAAGTCTTTACTCTAATACTGTAAATGTTTACAACAATGTGTTCACTAATAAATATACTATAAAAATTTAATATGAAATGTCACTATGACTACATCACATTAACTATTAATACTGCAAATTTTTACAACAAACTGTCCATCATTAAAGATACTATAAATATTTAATACGAAACAACACTGACTACATCACATTAAATATTAAAGTCTTTACTGTAATACCAATCTTTCTCCTTCCAACCCCCTTTTCTTAACCTTCACACACTACTCTTACATCTACCTGTTTTCTCATTATCTGAACTTTCCCGATGAAGGACTTCTGTCTGAAACATTGAACCTTCCTCCACTTCCTCCAAGTGTGAACCTAATATAATTGTGTGTCTTTGTATTCCTGTGTTTGTTTTGTTTCATTTATTAACTTTGTATATGTATACATATATATGTATGTATATCATCATCATCATCATTTCATTTTACGTCCGCCTTTTCCCTGCTTGCAAGGGTGGGATGGGAACTGATTCTGGCTTGATTTCTACAGCTGGATGCCCTTCCTAACACCAACCTCATTACAGTGAGTGCTGGGTGCTTTTTTGCCGTGGCACCTCCACGACCACTTTGCAGTGGAATGATAGGGACCCTAGTCCTATCATCTCATTTCTACAGCTGAGTAAACTGGAGCAATGTGAAATAAAGTGTCTTGCTCAAGGACACAACACATCACCCGGTCTGAGAATTGAACTCACAACCTTTCGATTGTAAGGCCAATGTTCTAACCACTAAGCCACGTGCCTCCATTATATGTATGAATATATGTATGGCTTAGCTCTGTCCAGCTCAGCTTGGCTTAACTTAACTTTGTTCAGCTCGACTTGGTTTGGCTCAACTTAGCTCTGTCCAGCTCAGCTTGACTTGGCTTAGCTTAGCTCTGTCCAGCATACTCGTCTCAGATCTGGGATCCGGTATTTGATCAGATCTCTGGTATTAGATCAGGGATCTGATATCAGATTAGTGATACAGTATCGGATTGGAGGATCCAGTATCAGATCAAGGTTCCAGTATCAGATCGGGGATCCAGTATCAGATTGAGAGTCTGGCATCAGATCAGGGATCGGGTATTGAATCGGGGTTGGGTATCGGATTAGGGGTCTGGCATCGGGTATCAGATCGTGGATCCGGTATCTCATTGGTAATCCAGTATCAGATCATGGATTCAGTACTGGATAGGGGATCCAGTATCGGATCAGAAATCTGGTATCAGATTGATAATTCGATATCAGATCGCTGATCAGGTATTAGACCAGGGAATCCGGTATCGGATCAGGGGATCTGGGATCGGATTGGATCAGATGAACACAGCTCTGTCTAGCTCAGAGAGAGAGAGAGAGAGAGAGAGAGAGAGAGAGAGAGAGAGAGAGATCCCACACCTTGCACCAAGTGGGTTTTGGCTTGTGTGCTCAGCAAGCCTTTTCAAGGGTACAGGAATTTTTGTTGGGTGTGTAAAACTAGCTGACATGACAATCCTGTGGTCAAAATGGTGGTAAAATGGGATGAGAGAGAAGATGGGGGAGGAATGAGGAAAAGGTGGGGGGGGGGCAAAGAATGGTAACTGTATCTAAACAGCCTATGGGTCAGGGGAAGGATATGTGGGGGGGGGGGTATGAGGGGGTAGTAGGTATGGGTGGAGTATGAGGAAAAGAGGTGTAATGGTCATAGGAATAGAGGTTGGAGGAGGTGAGGGTACAACTTTAGACAGGATGTAGAAGTTAAAGGAATATTTCTAAGAAAATATAAAATGGGTTATATAGAAGTAAATTAGTAAATAGGGAAATGAATCAGTAAGTAAACTGGTGAATAGGAATAGGATAAAATAAAATAAAGTAAAGTAAAATTTATAGGGTTTAAAAATAGATAATTGAGAAATATAGGAGAATAACTTATGGTAAAGTGTGTATATTATGTATCGGTAGAGAGTCGGACAAAATGCTTTGCAGTATTTAGTTATGGCCCTTTACATTCTGAGTTTAAATCCCACCGAAGCTCACTTTACCTTTCATCCTTACAGGGCCGATAAAATAAAGTACCAGTAATGTACTGGGGTCAATTTAATTGACTTTACCCTTCTCTAAAATTGCTGGTCTTGTCACTTAACCAGAAATCATTATGTATGCATACTACATGAACACAAGCACACACAAGTATAAGGAGTTTTAAAAGTATTTATCTTTCATCAGGGTTCAGTTCTCAGACCTCTGTTGCTCATGATAGTTCTTCAAGAATCAAACATAAGTTTAAGTCTAGTTGTGTATGTGAACTTCTCTATGCAGCTGATTTGGTCCTTATAGTTGAATCCATAAAAGAACTAGAGTACAAGTTCTGACAACTGAAACAGAATTTGGAATCAAAATGTAAAACCTAAAGTGCTAGTATATGTATGCGCGCGCGCGCGCACACACACACACACACACACACACACACACACACACACACACACACACACACACTTTTCAGAGTGTACTGAGTGCTTTTATCATGTCACTAGCACTTTACAAAATGTACTGGGTGTACTTTATCATAGCACTAACACTTTACACAGAGTATTAGATGTATTTTGTTGTGACACTAAGATTAGTGACGTTATAAATGTACTCAGCACAACTGAAAAGTCATCTTCACTCTATCTTATCTTCATTTGATTATCAGCTACTTTACAGTGTATACTGGGTGTATTTTATCATGGCACCAACAATAGAGAGGTTGTCAAGCCCTCAACAGTTAATACAGAAATATATGTGTTACCACAGCCACCATGTAAGTTGACCAACTGCAAGATTAAAGAATTGGTCTGTCACTCGTGTTGAGAAAATTTCCCATTAATGTGTGTGTGTATATATATATATATATATATAAATATATATATATATATATATAACCAAAGATTAATATGATTCATTGATTACTCAATTAATATAATTTTACAATAGATTAAAAGCACTCTACAGTGTTTTCTGGAGTTATTATTATTCAGAATAATAATAAATGAAGACATTCACATAATTAAAATATATGTTTTATTATATATATTTCGAAGGTACTGTGCTGTTTTTTCAGTATGTCCTCGTCAGATAAAATACATGAATTGATGTATGACATACCTCAACTGTCTTGATAGTTCAATTCCAGTATTGGCAATACTGGAATTGAACTATCAAGACAGTTGAGGTATGTCATACATCAATTCATGTATTTTATCTGACGAGGACATACTGAAAAAACAGCACAGTACCTTCGAAATATATATAATAAAACATATATTTTAATTATGTGAATGTCTTCATTTATTATTATTCTGAATATATATATATATATATATATATATATATATATATATATATATATATGTTAAGTATTTCCGTGGAATAGGTAAAGGAAAGAAGAATGCTCTATCTATAGTACAGAGTCATTTAATTATGTAATAAACAACGCAATATAATCATTACATTACCCAGGGTTTCACAAAGTTATATGATTCTAAACAGAAAAGCCTGATATCGCTCATCAGAAGGAATCTTTATTTGGATATCCAAATAAAGAATATAATAATGGAATAATAATATTGTGTTGTTTATTACATAATTAAATATATATATATATATATACATCATCATCATCTTCGTTTAACGTCCATCTTCCACACTAGCATGGGTTAGACGGGAGTTGTCGCACTTGAGGCAAAGTTGGTCTGGTGACCGTGTCTCGCTCATATAGGACTATCTGGCAGGTTTTCTACGGCTGGATGCCTTTCCTAACACCAACCACATTTACAGTGTGGAACAGGGAACTTTTTACCGTGTTACCTACACGACCACATTACAGCGTGGACTGTGTGTTTTTTTTGTTGTGACACCTACATGATCTCGATCTCATTATCTCATTTATTTGGACTGGATGTTTGGTACCAGCTTTACAGAAAGAGGGTGGTGTTGGTGGGAGTGGAAGGATAGGGTAGGTGTAGTGGATTGGGGTGTATATTTGGTTAAGAGGTGCCTACCGACTGTAGGTTTCGCTTCGTACATAGGCAAGGCGGGTCTTCTGTATTACTGCATAGCACCAAAGATCTCGGTCCAGTGACATTGTCTTAGAGAGGTGCAAGTGTGTAAAGTCGGAATTTATCAGATCGTGACACTTCCAGGCTATCTTCTTATCAGTATCAGTGAGGGCAAGTACACCGTTATCATTACGGACACACTTCTCCCCGACAATATCACTGTTTTCCTTGACACATTGTCTAGCAATCCTGAACTCCTTACGTTTTTCGTCCTCACGTTGTAGAACATGCTTGAACTTTCTATCCTCTGCCTCCTTTTTTGCAAGGTACACTTGTCTCCTAGCTTCTCTCCTGGCCACTTGATAGTGCTCTCTACTTCCTTCATCCTGCCATACTTTCCAAGCTTGCTTTTTGGCCTTGATTGTCTCTTCCGCCTTACTGTTCCAGCACCAAGTTACTCTCATCCTGTCAATAGGTCTGCTCCAGCCACAGATTTCATCCGTTGCTTTCAGCAGGTTCACTTTCAAGAATTGCCACTGTTCCTCTATATCGCACGTCTCTAATTGCTCTTCCTTAGTGTCAAAGGCATCAAGTAATAAGCTTTTAAATTTGTCACTGGCTATGGGGTCCTTCAACTTTCATATTCTTCTCCTCAAGGTAGGCCTCCTCTGTCGTCGAGTACGTTTATTCCTGACTATGAGGTCACTAATTACTAGGCTATGTTGGGAGGTGCATTCTTCACGGGGGAGGGATTTAGTGTTTACAACATAGACTTTGTCCCATCTTCTAGTAAGGATATAATCTATCTGGCTGGCGTGTTCCCCTGATCTATAGGTGATCAAGTGGTTTTCACGTTTTTTGAAGTTTGTGTTACAGATATTTAGGTTATTTGCGTCACAGAATTCCAGGACTCTGAAGCCCTCCTCATTTCTATTTCCAACCCCATAGCCTCCATGGATTCCATCATAGCCATCACTATGTTGTCCAGCAATAATTAAGTAGTCACTGTCGGTTATTTGGGAGGTAGTGTGCATTAGCATCTCATAGAACCTGTCCTTTATAACGTCAGGTAGACCAGATTGGGGTGCATAAGCGGATATTATTGTCACAGTAGTTCTATTTAGAACTAGTTTTATTTTAATTATTCTGTCATTCACTCTATTTACGTCAATTACCTTATCTACCCATTTTTCAGCTAACATAATTCCTACACCACCCAGTCTATTGTCATCTTATCCGGCCCTCACAATTTGGATTTATCCCCAACTCCAGCTGCTGTGATCAACTTATAGAGTTTCTTGAGGACATCACCTGGATCACTGATGGCGGCTCATGGGTGGATGTTGTTTACCTTGACTTTGCGAAGGCTTTCAATTCTGTGCCACACAAAAGGCTTATGGCAAAACTCTCTGCAATGGGTGTGAAGGATGATCTTTTTAACTGGTTGAAGTCCTTCATTCTGGTTGAAGTCCTTCATTCTCCAACAATGGATCTCAGACTGGCAACTCAAGCTAGCTGTGGACAAGTGCACCACCATGCATTTTGGGAGTAAAAACCCAGCGTCCACATACTCCCTCCACAGCACTAATATCAAGAAGTCTTCCTGTGAACGTGACCTGGGCATTACGGTCAGCAGCGATTTGCGTTGGACGAGGCACGTCTCTAAAATTGTCAAGAGGGCCGAGGGTGTCTTAGCATCACTCAGCAAGACCTTTGTCAGCCGCTCTCCAGATATCTATTTAAGGCTGTATACAGCTATGGTGCGACCACACTTAGAATTTGCATCACCAATCTGGAACCCCTATCTTGCTCAGGATATTGACCGCCTGGAAACTGTTCAGAGACGTGCAACCAAGCGAATACTCTCCATCAGGCATCTACCATACTCTGAGCGCCTTGCTTCCCTGAGCATGGATTCATTGAAGCTCCAACGTCTGGCAATGGACTTGGTAAACACCCACAAAATTGTTAACCATGTTGCCAACAACAACCTTGAGTACCTTTTTGATTTCCATGTGTCTAACACACGTGGACATGCCCACAAAGTCAGAAAACAGCACAGCTCCCATGACTTTCGGAAACATTTTTTCACGCTGAGTTGCTGAAGCATGGAACAAACTACCTGCATCAGTTGTTAGCTGTCGAGACACTGCATCCTTTAAGGCCTCCATGCTTCCCGAGATCCGCCAACACTACAGCTAACACATATACACATGTACTTCCCTGACATTTGTGTATTATTCTATGTACTATATTGACGAGTTGTAGTGCACCTGAACACTTTACACAATAATTTCATTATTATTATTATTATTTCCCACCCAGAAAAGTTTATAGCATCGGTTTTTACCCACAATGGATCTGGCAGACCCCGCCTCTCCACCTAGTCTCTTGAATACAACAAGCATCAACTTCTTTACGTTCAAGCATCTCTACAACCTCATTTGAGCGACCTTTCAATGTGCCTACGTTCATGGTACCAACTCTGAAGTTCGGAGGGTGGGATGGATGTGTTGGAGGGGCAGGGAGGGGTGTGGGAGACGGAATTATGTTTGTCATCCGTGTCTGAAATAAAGAGGGGTCCTTGTATTCTCGTCCTGCAGCGGGAGATATATATATATATATATATATATGTAGGCAGACCGAGAAAAACCTGGGACGACTTGATAAATTCCGACCTCACACACTTACACCTCTCCAAGACAATGTCACTGGACCGAGATCTTTGGCACTACACAGTCATACAGAAGACCCGCCTTGCCTAAGTACAAAGCGAAACCTACAGTCAGTAGGCACCTAACAAAATACACCCCCATCCCACTACCCCCACCCCATCCACACCACCCCCTTAAATGTGAAGTTATGTTGGTACCACAATATCCAGTCCAAAACAAATGAGGTCGTATAGGTGTCACGACAAAAAAACACAGTCCACGCTGTAATGTGGCCGTGTAGGTAACACGGTAAATACCTCCCAGTCTACACTGTAAACGTGGTTGGTGTTAGGAAGGGCATCCAGCCGTAAAAAACCTGCCAGACAGTTCTATACGAGCAGGACAACAAATCTTGCCTCAAGTGGGAAAACTCCCGTCCAAACCCATGCAACCGTGCAAGATGGACGTTAAACGATGATGGTGATGATGATGATGATGATGAGTGTGTTTTGTGTATATACATATACACTTTTCCCTCATAAAATCATGTTGGTTAAAAGGAAGCGGATGAGGTGTTTACAACTCATCCGCTTCCTTTCTCCACAGTGTTTTTTCTCTTTCATAATTCCCCCCCCCCCCCCCCCAAAAATTGTTTTCCTCCATCATTCTCAACTCGTTTTACTTCTCCCCCCCCCTCTATACTTCTCTCATTTCTCATCATATGTTTTAGACTCTTCTTCTTTCATTCTCTCCCTCTCACTCCCTTCTCCGACAATCCTTCCACTCATATAAGGTTATATTTTAATCTAACGTTTTGTTATGTTTAATATCAGTTGGTTGCTTTACAGCTACTTCCGCATTTGATATTTCTACAATTTTATGAAAAAAATGTATATGTATCCATGCTAGCATAGAAAATGGACGTCAAACGATAATGATGATGATGACATATATATGTATGTAAAAGTTAAACAGAAATAAAAACACAATCGGTGCAGTATATGGAAGGAATATATATAGTAACAGGATACTAGCTCCTTCCATTGCCTAGATGGTTCTATAGAAATAGTGGACATCTTCCGTTACCTGGGTGACAAAATCAGCAGTGGTGGAGGGTACTCTGAAAGTACAGTAGCTAGAGTCAGAACGGCATGGAAAAAGTTCAGAGAGCTTATACCGCTAAAGGTTTCTCCCTAAAAATGAAAGGCAGACTGTATGATGCCTGCATACGAACAGCAATGTTACATGGCAGTGAGACATGGGCATTATGTGCAGAGGACCTGCGCAGACTGGAAAGGAACGAAGCATGCATGCTCCGTTGGATGTGTAATAGTAATATATGTGAACGGCAAAGCATAAATGAACTAATTGAGAAATTAGGAATAAGAGGGATCAGATGCTGTTTACTTGAGAGAAGACTACGTTGGTATGGTCACATGATGCGCATGAAAGACGACAGCTGTATAAAAAAAATGCAGGGCGATCAAAATAGATGGTAGCTACGGAGTAGGCAGACCCAGAAAAACCTGGGACGATTTGATAAATTCCGACCTTACACACTTACACATCTGCAAGACAATGTCACTGGACTAAGATCTTTGGCGCTACGCAGTAATACAGAAGACCCGCCTTGCGTAAGTACAAAGCGAAACCTAGTCAGTAGGCACCTCTTAACCAAAAATACACAGCCTACACTGTAAATTTGGTTGGTGTTAGGAAGGGCATCCAACCGTAGAAAAACTGCCAGACAGTCCTATATGAGTGAGACAACCAATCCTGCCTCACGTGGGACAATTCCCGTCTAAACCCATGCTAGCGTGGAAGATAGACGTTAAACGATGATTATATATATATATATATATGTATTAGATGACAAAAGGGTGGACTGGTGAAGTTCCCTTAAAATTTTATTCTTGCAAAAACACTATATATGACCAGGTTATGTAAAATCCTGGCAACATCATCAGGTGCATATTGCATAATTTGTTAATCAATAAAGGAATTACGGCAAACACAAACAGAGAAAATATTTGATTCGGAGATGTCCTATGAAATAGGTGTTATTGTTGCCATTGACCATCTCCAGTCGACCTCAGCTGTGATACAATGACTTCATAAAGAGAGACATGAAGACCCTTGATATCAACTCAGAGTCCTGAGAGGGCCCCACAGCTGACTAGACAAAATGGAGAAGAAACCTGAATCGTGTCAAAGGCATGACAACCTCCATAGTGTTGATGATTTACACGATAAACACCCACATGCTGTAAAGTGGTTGGTGATAGGAAGGGCACCAAGCTATAGGAATCTTGCTAAACAAAGGGTTGGGAAACCCTTAGTTGTATCAAAGGCATGACAACCTTTCAGGTGAAAGACCAGCCCTGAGTGTAGTGTTAATAGTATTGGGAGAGAAAGGGATAATAATGATAACAATAATAGTAATAGGTGATGACAGAAGGATCAAATACCTTAGCTTCTCTTTTACAATTGGCCTGATGTATCAGGTACAGGTTCAAGTGTCATAGTAACAGTTATTGAAGAGTGGGTTCTGGATAAATCACTTCACATCAAGGAAATTGGGATAAATACCGGCCCGATGAGCCTCTGGGCTTGAGACTTTGGACTTTAGATACATACCACCAATGCACACCCAACAGAGCATACATGCTTCATTCTTTTCCAGCAATCACACAAATGCTTTGCATTCAAAGCCCATGTATGGCTGCTATGCAGCATAGCCGTCTAAACACAAGCATCCTACAATCTGCTCTTCAAGCTGAGAGAGAGAGAAACCCTTTATTGCCAGCTGAACATGTTCAACCTTATTGTCCATATGGTAACTATGCTTTCAGTACGTCCACCTCTACTACTAATAAGGTCACTTAAGTAGCAAAAGCCATTTACTTCTTCTAGTGAACCTTCTAAACATTATTTCACATCCCCTTTCCAAACCCTCACCCCTGATACACCTCACCCTCCCAACCAATGCATACAAGCTTGAAAGCTGGACACGCTGTACATCTGATTTCCCACAATGCTATTACCATGACAAAAAGCACTAAGTCCACCCTGTATGCTGATCTAGTGCCACAACAACAAGCTGGCTGTTTTGGTGCCACGATAAAAAGCACCCAGTTCACACAGTAACATGGTTGGCATTAGGAAGAGCATTCATCTGTAGAAAGCAAGCCAAGATACAGATCCATATGAGCATAGTGTTGTCTCCAAACCTGACTTGTCTCATAACGTGACAACTGGTCTAACCAATGCAAGCATGGAAAATGAACATTAAATGATGATGATGTTAGTGTTGACTACTCCCTTGACATGTCACATGCAAGGTCTACTTTCTCTGTCAGATTTTCTGTGATCTTGCTACACTTAGTATGTGTCCATTGTACACACTGGGTACATCATATGAAGTTTCTATCTATTCCTTTTTGGCATATTGAAAATGACCATTTACCTGATAGAAGCAGAGTTTTATTTTCAAAGACTTTATAAGCCATTCATCTATCTCTAGCTTCTATAGCAACCGTCGAATTACCAATATACAGAGTATGCAACTCTTTCAAAGGCGCTTTCAAGGTAAAATAAATGCTAGATATAATGGTTTACACTTAGCTAAGTACTTCTTTCTCCTTCTTTCTCTATGTATGTGTGATTGTATATGTATGTGTAAAATTCTCAATTACTAGAATAATTCCTCTGTGTCACCAACGAAAAACAAAACCCAACAGAATAACTACCAAGGAAATTTCTAAACCCATGCTAGCGTGAAAGATAGACATTAAACGATGATGAGGATGAAATAGAGAGATAATTTCAAGAAAATAAGAATTAAGTTTATTTTTGTTTAGAGACAAGGGTCAATAATGGAGATGTTTCAATCTATTAAATTTCATAACCCTGCTTTGCAACTCATGTAGATATTTATCTACATTATTAAGTACTTGGATTGGCAGTATCGGTAGGGGGTCGGACGCCATGCTTTCCAGCATAGTTACGTCCCTTTACGATCTGAGTTCAAATCCCGCTGAGGTTGACTTTGCCTTTCATCCTTACGGGGTCGATAAAATAAAGTACCAGTAATGCACTGGGTAATTGCTGGCCTTGTGCCTAAAGTAGAAACAATTATTAAGTACTATACTTGGGTTGGATGCCATGCTTTCTAGCATAGTTACGTCCCTTTACGGTTTGAGTTCAAATCCCGTCGAGGTTAACTTTGCCTTTCATCCTTACGGGGTCGATAAAATAAAGTACCAGTAATGTACTGGGTAATTACTGGCCTTGTGCCAAAAGTAGAAACAATTATTAAGTACTATATTTAAAAGTGCTGTAATATCAGAAAGATATCAGTTATAGCTATATATCTATATATTAACTATATAGTTATATATCTATATATTATCAAGAGTTGGTTTGATAATAACACAAATATTTGAGTGAATCTTTACAACACACTCTATTCAAAACAAACATATGACAGCAAGCAGTGCTTCACTCAACATACTACAACTACTATCTTGTAAGCCTCTATGCCGAGTGTGGAGGCATCTGTTAAGTACCCAGTTAAAATTACAAATGCATAAGAAGCTATTGGTGTGTATGTGTGGTAAGAAAAATTTTACAAATTCAGCAGTAGACCATATATTAAATTACTGTCTTTATTTGAAAATTTGGCCTATTATTTTTTCTGGGTGAAATTATGTTCACGTGGAAGAGTTGCTCTATGTGGTTGCTTGGCCTGCTAGAAATAGCAACAAAATCCCCCTCAAACCACCCTCTGCTGTCTCAAAAATCGGATTATATAGTGATAAACTCCTTTTAAAGGACAGGAGAGTCACAGTTAGAGAACCTTTGATCATAGTTCTGCTGGATCAAGACTCACTTAGAACTAAACAATAACAACTGATATTGAGATGAGCCAATGTGGGAGCTGCTATGGAGTAGCAAAAAACAGCAGCAAAATCTCCCTCTAATCACAACCTAATCTTAAGCAAAACACATTGGATAATTTAATCCTTAACCCTTTAGAATTTAAACAGGCCATATCCGGCCAGAATTCTCTCACCCCTTTCTATTCAAACTGGTTGTAACTGGCCACTCATACCGATGTTAATGTATTGTTCTTAAAATAAATATCAAAATCTCATAGACTCGATATGTGAGATAATTATATGAAAAAAGCCTTTCCATTGATCTTAAAAGTGTTTGTTCATGACTAATTTGGGACTAAATTACAAAAACAATCAATATTAAGACACGTAGCCATAGCCAAATTTCCTCAAATCACACCCTACTTTCTTAAAGTAATAGGACACAGAATAATGTAGTCCTCGACACATTTAGTCAGAAAATATATAAGATGGAAGTGTTTGTGTCATAAATCAGTTTGATGATGGCTGACCTGGACTTCTTCTTCTTGAGTCGTCCCTCCATTGCAGGTGAAGCAAAATGACCTGGACCAAACAAAACGAAAAACTGAAAATTCTAGCTTTTTCTTAAAAAATAGTTTTGTTGTTGTTTAACCCCCAGATTAACCTTTATCAAGCAAACCTATGATCAAAAGCATTTCAGCTTTGGTTATTCAAGATGGATTAAGGATTGGGTGGTCATTTTTAGCAGATCAAACAATCACATGGAAACATCCCAATTCACTCAAAACCCGTTTGGTCAGTTTTTATTGAGTAAATTCTTCTGCATTATAGATAGAAAGAAACCTGAAACCATAAAAACAGCATATCGGTGTGTATCCCAGGTTTCAGAATAAGTACATTGTATGCCTGAATGTTATAAGATGTGACTAAAACAATTGGTGTTAGGAAAAACATTTACTTCTTCAAAACATCCATCCAACCCATGCCAAGATGGAAAGGTAAACACAAAATTGATGACAACTAACATCTTCAATGTTTTAAAGAATTGTTAACAACCAGTACCTATACCTCCAGATTCATAGAATTAACCATTTAGCATTTAAAATGGCCATATCTGGCCAGAACTCTCTTACCTCATTCTGTTCAAACCAGCTGTAATCGGCTGCTCACACTAATGTTAAGGTATTGTTCTCAAAATAAATGGTATCAAAATCTCATAGATTCGATATTATGTGGGATAATTCTGTGAGATGAAAGTTTACCAGGAAAATACAATAGTATATATATAAAATAATGTAAATGCTAAAGAGTTAAGTAGATCACAAACATATTTCATCCCACTTTAAGCAGGATAGTAATCAAACCTTTTGATACCAACCTGCCCAAAACTACTCCAGTTTCTATGAAACAAACCCACCAATTTTAAAGTGTTGCTACTTAAATTAAAATCTTCCAACATATTTTGATATAAGAACCTTTGCTAGATATTAAACGATGATGGCAATGATGATGATGATGGTGGTGGTGGTGGTGGTGATGTAGACGAGGATGAAGAACTTTCTATTAACTTATGTTACAAATATCATCTTACTAGTAAATCCCTCTAAATTTTTCATTAATTAATTCTCTAGTGTGGAAATCTAGACTTCCAGACAACATGAAAAGAAGCCTCTTTCAAGCAACTGTTACTTCTGTTCTATTGTATAGCTGCTCAATATGGACCCTTACCTCAAAACTGGAAAAAGAAGATTAGATGGAGCTTATACTCACATGCTAAGAGTGGCTCTGAATATCACTTGGAGAGATCGTTAGAATAATGAGAAACTATATGGGAACCTTCATCCAGTATCAGACATCAACAAAGAGCATAAAGTCGGATTCACAGGGCATTGCTGAGCTAAAGACAAAATTGTGAGAGGAGTTCTTTTGTGGAAGCCTATACAAAGAAGAGCTAGCAGAGGACAACAAGCCAAGACCTATATCAAGCAGATTTATGATGATATAAACAGCAGTCCTTCTGTCCTGCTGAATATGATGAACAATGAATGACAACAGAGATTCAAGGGAGTTCATGCAAGCAGTGTTACCTATTAATTGATTGTATATCATTAGAAATCTGATTACAAAAAGGTTAAAAGAGGAATAGGGATTGTGTTAAATGCCAGGAGATTGTGTTAAATGCCAAGGATTGGCATTAACCTGGTCTACCTAAGAACGTGAATAATTCATTCCAGTAAGCTTCAACATAGTTTTAAGAACGTATATCAAATATCACATTCAAGAATTTGGCTGATCCCAGACTATAGTGAAAATACTTGCCGAAAGTGTTGGGTAGTGAGATCAAACCTAAAACTAGGTAGTTTGCAAAGTGAACTTCTCAACCATACTGCCACCATACATGAACTTGTGAAAACACATCACTAAACCTGCACCTATGACTACACAGTCATTCTTATAGCCTGAGGATCTAATAAATATTCTTGGAGAGTTAGAGGGAATAAATTTTAATGAAAATCTTTGAGTTGATAGTTCAATATCATACACACTCAGTTATTTTCTCCTAACACATTTTCAAGTTATTCTCAATAATGATTCTTACATATATGAGAAGTTATTGTTTAGATCCAGATCAGATTTTATTGATCAGACATATGAACAAAAGCATTCCAGCCATCATGATCATATCTATTTTTTCTTTTCAGGTAATATACATTTTTTCTAGATGGATATTTTCTACATGTACCCTTAACATAATTCTCAAGGATATACAACATGACATGTGTTCCAGTTGTCTGGTTAACAGAGCAGCCTCCTCATGAAATTAGTAAGTGGCTGAGTATTCCAGAGACATGTGTATCATCATCATCATCGTTTAACGTCTATCTTCCACGCTAGCATGGGTTAGACAAAAAAATATGGAACACTTCACGAATTTGCGTGACATCCTTGCGCAGGGGCCATGCTAATCTACTCTGTATTGTTCCATGCAGAGAGGGATTGAAACTGGAATCTCATGAATGTGAGGCAAACGCAGGACCAAACTTTCACTTCCTGAGTCCCTAAGGTATAAGAAATTTTAGGCCCTTCTCTATTATTTTTTATATTAACGTTAATGATTTATATATATATATATATATCATCATCTTCGTTTAACGTCCATTTTCCACGCTAGCATGGGTTTATACAATAGAATTAGGATTTAGCTTCAAGCATAGCTGTATACAGATATGTATTGGAATTTCATATTTCTAAAGAAATACGGTATGTTTATAGATAAACATTTAGAAAGCTGTAGCTATGCAAAACACGAGGGCTACCGCCATCTGGCGGTGTCCAGCAGAAGCAAAGGCGACAATTGTCGATGCATTTCGAACTTAACTGGTTCTCATCAGGATGATCCCTCCCACTCTTGTAACTGCTGGACTTGAAAACAGATGAGAATATATAGTTTTCTTGTCTGTGTAAATGAGGCGATTAATCTCATTTGCATATGAAGCTGCATAAGTTGGCTCAACTTATAATAGAATAGAATTAGAATTTAGCTTCATGCATAGCTGAATACAGATATTTTTTGATGATCTAATGTTAAAGAATAAAAACTAATGATAGAATAAAATTTTTTTTTTTTTATTAAGCCCCCAGAAGGTGTATGGCCCTAAGCTATAGCTTATTTAGCTTATAGGTAAGTCCAGCGCTGGGCAAACTTCTTAACCATTCAACAATGCTTGTGTAAAAAAAAATAAATAATAATTGTTTCTACTTTTGGCACAAGGCCAGCAATTAACCAGTGCATTACTGGTACTTTATTTTATCGACCCTGCAAGGAGGAAAGGCAAAGTTAACCTCGGCGGGATTTGAACTCAGAATGGAAAGGCCCGTAACTCTATGCTGCAAAGCATGGTGTCCGACCCTCTACCGATACTGTCAATTCCCCCCCCCCCCCCAAAAAAAAATAAGGATTATAAAAAAATTATCTCATATTGTTACAATAACAAAATCTACTGTATTACATTATTGTTACTTATTTTATTGAATATAGGGAACTTAGAGATGAAACTATTCAGTGGGTTTGAACTTAGAGATCAAACTATCAGGGATTTAGAGAGGAAACTACTAGATGTTTAGTCAAGTAATTAAGAGAGGGCTAACATATGTAGTGAACTAATGAATATTGATTAATTAAATTTATATTCGTAATGAGGAGAAAACAATCAGCTGTTTAAAAGAGAGGGAGTAAAAGGGGGAGAGAGGGTGAGGGTGAGTCAGAGAGAGAGAGAATGGGAATACAGAGGGAGTGAAAGTTGTGAGAGAGGGAAAGAGAGAGAGGTTGATGGAAGAGGAATTTATCTCAGTATTTAATTAATTCTATATTTTATTGAGTCCAGTAAGCATGAAAAGCAAAACTGATCTTGACGATATTTGAACCGAGAACGATCCTGCCTGACAGGGGGCCACAATTATGTAAGGGGGGTGGATCGGGGTGTAGTTGGTTAAATAGATCCTTATATAATGAACAGTAATTTTACTGATCCTCACCACTCCGCAAAATGATGAAAACAGTCGACCGTAACGAGTTTGAACTTAGAACTTTTGAGACGTCACAAAACATTAGGCAACGCATTTATTTCGCCGGTACTCTACTGTTTCAATTTTGGATAAAAATAAAAGAAACATGGAGACTTCTAGTGTCCTTAGCCCTAGGACCACCTTCCTACTCACCACCATCGGCATGGAGTTGGCTACCTGTAGTTGTGAGCTTCGCGAGCTGGAATGGCTCTTCCAGCGCGTCTCCCTCACCACCCTCCGAGGAAACGCCTTCTCTATTTTGTCCGCCGGGCGGTCAGCGTGTGGGTCCACATATGCTTATAATAGTGACAGTGAGAGAGCGGGAGAGACGGAGGCAGTGACAGTCGGACCTGATGTATATGTATATATTTATTTACCACACCACATATATATATATAGAGGTACGTAGCCTAGTGGTAAGGGTATTGGACTTACATGGGTTCGAGTCCTGGGTTGCGTGTTGTGTTCTTGAGCAAAACACTTCATTTCACGTTGCCCCAGTATTCTCAGCTGAAAATGAGTACCAGCAATATCTGGAGGTTTAACCCTGCGATGGACTGGCGTCCTGTCCAGGAGGAAGTCTTGTACTCGCAGTCGCTTCATGCCATGAAACCAGGATAAGCACCTGCCAAATGAGCCTTCTGGCTTAAGACAGACTTTAGACTTTTTATAAATATATATAGTGTCGGATTTAGGACAAATGAGGCCCTGTGCTAGTTATGATATGAGGCCCATTACTTGGGCCCCTTAGAAGAATGAAAACATTTGTTGGCAGGAAGATGTCCCCCTCCCCACTGCGGCCAACGGGGGCCCTGTGCTTAAGCACAATGGTAAATCTGGCACTGTATATAGTCATACATATATACACACGTGATTTTATTAAGAATTACATCTACTGTCTTCTTATCAATGAATACAATATCCAGTTTGTTGTGTTACATTCTCTTTTCAGAATGCTAAGAATTATAAGAAAAGAAAAAAAACATGAAACCTCTTGACCTTACAAACAAAAATTCTCTACGGCAACTTCCCACCTGTTAGCCATACCATCCGTATAAAGTGTCTTCAATTTGCAGGGCATGTCATGAGAGGTAAACGAACTTGCAACAAAACTTTTTTTATGGAAGCCCACTAATGTGAAGTGCAAATGTAGAAGACCTCTCAAGACATTAAAAAGAGTGATTGAGGAAGATATAGAATTATCCGTTGAAAAACTGAGCCAGTTAATGCTTGATTGAGTGAGATGGAAAGGTTTCATCTTGTTACCACAAAGTAGTGCATGAATTTAGTAGTAGTAGTTATTTATATTTCTTACGGAATGAAAATATACACGCAAATAATATATACCATACTTAATTACATTAGTGGTTAGAGCGTCGGGCTTACAATCGCGAGGTTGTGAGTTCGATTTTCGGGCCGGGCTTTGCGTTGTGTTCTTGAGGAAGACACTTGATTTCACGTTGCTCCAGTTTATTCAGCTGTAGAAATGAGTTGCGATGTCACTGGTGCCAAGCTATATCGACATTTGCCTTTGTCTTTCCCTTGGACAACATCAGTAAGCATAGAGAGGTGAAACTGGTATGCATTGGCAACTACTGGTCTTCCACAAACAACCTTGCCACGACTTGTGCTTGGGAGGGGAACTTTCTAGGTGCAAATCCCATGGTCATTAGTGACCGAAGGGAGTCTTTACTCTTTACCCTTACTTAATTACATAAATATTTCACATAAATATATAGTATTAAAACGAAAGAAAATATTAATTCAACACTGTGTATATCGGTCACATACAACAAGGAGTGCCAGAGCCTCCTTCTAATACGTTTTGAGGCAAGCCAACACGCTGGCAGCATTAGCGGATGTGATAGCGAGGCTAAGGCGCTGTAATGACCAAGCACCCTCACCAAGAGCAGCATCTGATACCTCGCTAATGCTCGGTGATAGTGAGGCTAAGGTGCTGGAACAACCAAGTAGTCCTACGGGCATCACTTGACACCTTGGTTACGCGAGCCGCCAATGATGACAAGAACTTTGTTGTCAGCGTCCCAGCCCCACCACACCAAACGTCTAAAACTCCACTAGCTGGAAAAAAATAGTGTGCAGATAATTCCTGGTATTTTAGAATGTTATCCCGTTCGGCTACGGGAGCACTGAGCCTCACTTTTACCTCAGCATCCAAGATGTGGGAGGGAGCAAAGGGGTCACTAACTGTGACGTCCCAAATAAGACATCTACCCCTTACCAAGGGGCAAAGGTTTTGCAGACCTCCGAGACGGGTAGGGGAAAGGGTAGAAAGAAACTGTAAACCCTGTCCGAATGTTTACAATAGAAAGGATTCCATTAAAGATATTCGATAAAAAAGCAAATGGAAAGTTGTTTTGACAGTGACGATGACATTGGTGATGAATTATTTTGGTTAGTCACAGTGTCAATTTTTATTGCAAAGATACGTGGTTATAGTTCATTATTTCAGACTATTACGTTCCTTTACGGACTGAGTTCAAATCCCGCCGAGGTTAACTTTGCCTTTCATCCTTATGGGGTCGATAAAATAAAGTACCAGTAATACACTGAAATAATTGCTGGCCTTGTGCCAAAAGTAGAAACAATTATTTCAGATTATTACAAGTATTTCTTTAAGGAAATCTGAATGAATAAAATATAAAACCGAATAATAGATTGATTTTTAATATAGAAAGTAGAGAAGAGAAACGAAGGCTTTTAGACAAAAAAGTATGTTTGTTCCAATCAAATGTAAACAAGTATAGTTGATATAGCACGCATCTATACACACACGCATGTGATAGCATCAGCGAAGTAAAGAGGAAAGACAAAAGATTTCTTCAATAAGAACTTCTATTCGTGGTACAAAATAAAAACACAGATTTTGACCTGTGAAATATAACGCATGTTCACAAGCTGTCATATTTAAAATCTAACTAGAGATTATGAGCATCAGAGGTCGTTTAATAAGGTCTTTCTCAACAATTCATCAGTTTGACTAGCAGTAAAAAAAACAACAATGTTTTAATTGGGGTGGATACAATAAAATAATAAACTAGAAGGCCTCGAAACTCAACTAGTTGTTGACGTGAAGATGCAAGACTTCATCAAAAGTTCGCTTGGTTGTTATTTAGCCCAAGGTTAGTCCTGATCAACTTGACCTATGATGAATAAAGACATTAAAGCTGCGATCATTCCATGAGATTTGAGGAAAATTTGGCTGCTATCTGTGGCAGGTGAAATGACTACAAGGAATATGATATAACTAAGGTGAATGTCTTTATATTTAATGACGACGGGTGACTCTAAAAGTAGGTATATGAAGCTGTGTAGTTATTGTGAAAGATATATAATTAATTGCATTATAAGCTATAGGTGATAAGGTCTATTCCTATATACTTATATATATATATATATATATTCTTCTTATATATATATATATATATAAGGAGAATCTTGAGATCGTTAATTTAAGATTTACGCTAACGTAACTTTGAAAGTGAAACCCGTGAATTAATGGGTTTCTTTTTCAGAGTCAGCTTGTAATTATTATTGGTTTCGTAGATTACACATAACTACATGGAAGTTACCGTAGTAGTAAAAGTGAAATGGATTTTCAAAAATAATCCCTTAAAGAACCACAGAGATTCATTTCGTAATGTAGGAGAGAATTATAGTGGAGGAGAATCGTAAACAAACGAAACGAAAAATGAAGAAAACAAAATCTCGGTTGAAAAATTTAGTTTAGAAATAAGAAAAAAAATTTGTCACTAACCATAAATAATTTTTTCGCATATCCAATGTCTGTGATTTTGGTAACTTTTCCATGCTTTAATGCAATGTGTGGTGTGATGGAAAGCTTCGTATATTTGCTCGTGTCTGTAGTTGCGTGTTTACAATTGTTGCTGTGACTGAAGGAAGCGGTCGGGAGGTGGTTGAGTAAAGAGACAGTTAAACAACAACAGCAGCAGCAGCAGACCACCGAACAACCTTCTACAACCGCTGCCTCCACCTTTATATTAATAACTGCCATCACTACCATCATTATCATGGCAGTATCGGTAGAGGGTTGAACGCCATGCTTTCCAGCATAGATACGTCCCTTTGCGGTCTGAGTTCAAATCCCGCCGAGGTTAACTTTACCTTTCATCCTTACGGGATCGATAAAATAAAGTACCAGTAATGTACTGAGTAATTTGATGGCCTTGTGCCAAAAGTAGAAACAATTATCATGGCAGTATCGTTAGAGGGTCGGACGCCATTCTGAGTTCAAATCCCGCCGAGGTTAACTTTGCCTTTCATCCTTACTATGTCGATAAAATAAAGTACCAGCAATGCACTGGGTAATTGCTGTCCTTGTGCCAAAAGTAGAAACAATTATCATCCCTATCAACGTCTACAAATATCGCCATCACCAACCTATGGAGGTGCTTCTCTGTGATCATCCGCCTTGTTAGAATTAGCACCAAATTCTCCCTCAAATCACGCACTATCATCTTTACAAAATATAAATTATCGCCACCGTCAACATACGAAGGTGCTTCTACGTGATCACCCGACCTGCTAGAATTAACACCAAATTCTTCCTCAAATCATGCACTGTTGTCTTTAGAAAGGATAAATATCGCCACCTCCAACCTATGGTGGTGCCTCTATATAATCACTCAACCTGCTACAATTAGCCCCAAATTCTCCCTCAAATCACACACTATCGTTTTTACAAACTACACGTTGGACAATGCTGTCCTGGGTTCTATGTAAACGAAAAAAAGATGGGTTGATTCTAGCTGGAACGTCTTTGGTCTACTCAAACTGTTTTAACCTGGGGCTTAACAACAACGATAACAACAACAACTTCTACACATGCTATTAAACAATTATCATCATCATCATTTCAACTAACCTCAACAATATCATCCCCACCTTCTATTCTGCCACTACCCCCCCCCCTCCGACTCCACAGCATAACTGTTGTCATTACCAAACCATTATTATCAACATCAACATCATCAGATATACTGCCACCAACACCACAAGCGTCACACGCGTCACAGTATGTTACTATTATCACCACTGCCACCGCTACTACACATACACATAATCCTTACTGTTCTTACACTATTACCTCTAAATCTCCTCCCACTTATTTTTTACACGACCTTAGTCGACGGAAGAAGATCTTTTGCAGGGGAGCCGAGACAGATGGGAGTAATTGCACTCTTCCGTCGAAAAAAAATAGAAGAGAAGGTAAAAAACGAAGAAAATATTGGATATTGTCCATGAATATATGTATAGAAGAAAACAAAAACATGGATGGTCACGACTGGAATATCCTTTATTATAGATCTGCTAATCAAGGGTTAAACAGGGCGAAACATCATCGAAAACACAACTACCTTCACCAATATAGAGATATACCATTATCAACATAACTGTTACAACCATCACCACCACCATTCACACCCGCCGTCGCCACCATCATCTTTTATTGATTTTTTGTTTTGTTTGTTTATTTTTAATAACGTCGTATGTAACTTCTCGCTACTAGTCATAAAGCGTTGTCTCTATCCGTTAATCTCCATCTAACTATCTGTTCATCTCTATCTGTCTATCATCTGCCTGTCCACTTATATAATTCTTCTTACCTATTTTCTTTCTTTCTATCGGTCGGTCTTCTTCTCAATATTCCTATCCCCCCCCCCCCCCCCCCGTCCATGTGTACACAGATATTCCCTCACACCCTACAGCAATCTATGTATATGTAATAAACACGACCTGATAGATAAAGCAACAAAAAAAAAAAAAGTGGTGGGGGTGGAGGGATACAGTGCACACAATGAGAAAACACTAAGTCTCAGCTGGAATGCCTTAGATCAGGATTAAACTGGTGTAAACAACAAAAATACCCTCTACATAGTTACTCGAACTGCGAGAAATAGTAACCACATTTTCTTTATATCACACTCAACTGCAAGGTTCCAACCTGTTACAACGTAACCCATATAGCAATAACAAATAATAATAATAATAATAATAATAATAATTTACATTTGATTTAAATGATTGACTTTCGATACTTTTCTTGAGTTTTGTTGACACAGCACATAACTGAGTGGAGTGGCATCTTAACTTTCTTAATACATTTTTTAAATGAAATTTTATTGAGAAACTTTTTCGAAAAGCTATATAAGGAATAGACCTTATCACCTATAGCTTGTAATGCAATTAATTATATATATATATATATATACATACATATATATACATATATATATAATTAATTGCATTACAAGCTATAGGTGATAAGGTCTATTCCTTATATACTTATATACCTATATATATATATAACAAATATGTTTTAATATATAATGTGAGCTCTGGATCCTCAGCCAGCCGGCTTCTCAACACCAACAGCTAATCAACCTGTTTGCAGAGTCCTTCCCTTCCACCACGGTCCCTCCCCCGTCAGCTTGGTGCTCCTTAGGAGCCCCAATCACAGACCTGGTCTTCGAGTCAACCTTCCAATCAAAGATGGTTGGCCTTGAGCAGCTGCTGAGGAATATCGAAGTTATCGAACCCTATCAAGGTTTCTTCATACTCAGGAACTACCTGTCTATTCCTAAGCTTCTGTATCTGCTCAGGGTCAGCCCCTCTCACAGATTTCCGTCCTGCCTCCAACGCTTCGACGACCTAATCTTCGAGAAACTCGAGTGCCTGGTCAATGTTAGACTCTCTCCAGAGACCCGCGATCAGGCTGCGTTGCCCAAGCGATTTGGGGGTCTTGGTCTTCGTAAGTGTTCGTCCCTCTCTCTCCCCTGCTTCCTTTCCTCCACCCATGCTTGCTCCACCCACGCTTGCTCCACCCTGGTGAGCAGCATCCTCTCCTCTCCAACAGGAAGTTGGGTGAAGCTCTCCATCAATGGAGTGAGTTGGGCTTGTCTCTTCCTGAGAAGGTGGAGGACAGTCGAAGTCAGAACTTGGGACAGCATAAGTTTGAAGGCCACCTTCAACTCCCTCTTCGTCCAGTCAGATGCGATTGCAAGGTGCCGCTTACTATCTGCCAGCACCAAATACTCAGGCGACTGGGTTGATGCCCTACCCGTGGCCAACATTGGTGGCCTGGACAAACTTCGTGTCTCCATCACCCTCAGAGTGGGAGCTGATGTCTGCATGGGTTTGAGGTGCCGATGTAGCAAACTCCTCGACTCCACAGGTCTTTCCTGCCGCCTGAATGTCGGCTGCTTCGCGCGTCACACGGAGCTAAACCCCATTCTGAAGAGAGCTTTGGCCCGGGCTAATATCCCCTCAGTCTTGGAACCATCTGGGTTGTCCAGAAGTGACGGCAAAAGAACTGACGGTCTTCCCCTGTGCCCCTGGTCGAGAGGCAGGAGCCTTGTCTGGGACGTCACTGTTAGTGACTCTTTTGCTCTTTCCCACACCCTGGATGCTGCGGTTAGGACGAGAGCCACAGCTTCTGCAGCTGAGCGGAGTAAGACCCTCAAATACTCTGATCTGTCGGCCAGCTACATTTTTCAGCCTGTGGCTTTCGGGACTTTTGGGGGAGTCGGGCCGCTGACTGCGGAATTCCTCTGTTCACTGGCGGCTCTCCTAATAGAGGTAGCTGGCGAATCTCGTGAGGGCGCTTGGCTGTTTCAGCGCATCAGCCTCGCCATCACCCAAGGCAACGTTGCGAGTGCGATGGCTTGCCTCAAAAATCATTAGAGAGGTTGCCCAGTACTCCTCGCGACGTTGCTGTCTTTTGCTCTGGTGTTGGCTCGGTTGTTCACCCCTTCCTTGACATTTTCTTTAATATTGCAACATTAAAAGAATATATCCTTCTGAATAAATCGCGAACTATTTATAATGTTATCGAAGCATTTGTAATGTTATTTATGTATATATTTAAAACATATTTGTTATGTTATTCCATTATATATATATACATACATATAAACAATGAGTTATTTGGTTTGTTGATTATTCAACAAAGTTAATTTACAACAGATTAGAAGCACTCAACGTTTTTATCCGGAGTATCATTAATATCAATAATATTAATAAATGGAAAATATCTTTTATAAAACCATATTTATTTTATTATACGTATTTCAAGGGTACTAATATTTTAGTACGCTTTCGTGAGATAAAATATAATAATTGGTGTAAAGATAGTGACATATCTTCATGTGAACTTCATGTTATAAGTTCAGTGAAGATATATATGTATATATATATATATATATATATATATACATATATACATATAGTCACTACTTTAAAACTGATAGCGTATGGTCTTCTAAATGTTTTTAATTAAACATACGGTATATTGCCAAATATACTATACATACATTCATGTATACATCGCAATCACTCTGTATAATCAGCTCCTGATTATTACTGGAATTCTATAAGAATCCAGATCTGTAATTTTCGGCAGAAGCAGGGGAGTGTGTGGTTCTGATGAACGCCAACCAGCATGAAACAGACTGTCAACCTCTCTGCCTCTTTCGCCGAAAATAAGTGACATAATCACTACTTTAAAACTGATAGCGTATGGTCTTCTAAATATTTTTAATTAAATATACTATACGTAAAATGATGATGATGATGATGATACATACATACATTCATATATATATATATATATATAAAAAACACACAGTCCACGTTGTAATGTGGCCGTGTAGGTAACACGGTAAAAAGTTCCCAGTTCCACACTGTAAATGTGGTTAGTGTTAGGAAGGGCATCCAGCCGTAGAAAACCTGCCAGAAAGTCCTATATGAGCGAGACATGGTCATCCGATCAGCCTTGCCTCAAGTGGGACAACTCCCGTCTAATCCATGCTAGCGCGGAAAACGGACGTTAAATGAAGATGATGATGATATATAAAATAAGTTATTCCAGGTTGAATCGGAGCTAACCACAGTAAGGTACTCAATACATAGCAGAGTATAAATGTTTTAATACAGAAGAGCTTCTACAGGACTAGAACTGTTTCATTCGTGATGATTTCTCACGGATGAAACAGTTCTAGTCCTGTAGAAACTCTTTGCTCAAAACCAGTGGTTCTTAATGTCTATTTTTTACCTTCTTTACTCCAGTGGATCCCCTATGCCAGCCAAAGTAACCCAGGAAAATAAACTAGAGACAATATTCTTGTGTGTGTGTATATAAATTTATTTACATTCCACTACTGATTCTGGTTGACAGTATAATTTCTTTTGATTTCTATTAATTCCTTGGTGATTTTTTAAAACCAACTGCTTTGGCTCATTGTTTTATTTGTGTTTTTTATTTGTTTTCTCTCTCTAAGGCTTAAGATATTTTCTTTGAAAGCAAATTTTCTCATGGATCCTTAAAATACTACCGTGAACCCCCAAAATTCTTATATGGTCTCTTGTTGAGAGTCGCTGCTCTAAACTGTAGTTGTTGTTGGATATCTGTCGAACCTGACGACTGTTCCAGTTAATTTGATCAATGGAACAGCCTGACTGAGAAACTAACGTGTAAGTACAACTCATTTTTGCCAGCAGAGCAACATGAAATATAATGTTTTGCTCAAGGACACAATGCGCCTCTGGGAATTCAACACCCAACCTTACAACTGTGAGCCGAAGGCCTTAACCAGGATCAGGGATCAGACTTTCACCTACTGAGGCCTTAAGATATATGAAATTTGTGACCCTTCTCTAAAAAAAGAGAATAATATATATATATATATAATGTGGCCGTGTACGCAACACGGTAAAAACCTCCCAGTCCCACACTGTAAATGTGATTGGTGTTAGGAAGGGCATCCAGCTGTAGAAAACACGCCAGACAGTCCACGCTGTAATGTGGCCGTGTAGGCAACACGGTAAAAACCTCCCAGCCCCACACTGTAAATGTGATTGGTGTTAGGAAGGGCATCCAGCTGTAGAAAACACGCCAGACAGTCCACGCTGTAATGTGGCCGTGTAGGCAACACGGTAAAAACCTCCCAGCCCCACACTGTAAATGTGGTTGGTGTTAGGAAGGGCATCCAGCTGTAGAAAACCCGCCAGACAGTCCTATGCGAGCAAGACAACCATTCTTACCTCAAGTGGGAAAACTCCCGTCCAAACCCATGCAAGCGTGGAACATGGACGTTAAACGATGATGATGATGATGATGATGATGATATATCATCATCATTTCATTTTACGCCCACTTTTCCCTGCTTGCAAGGGTGGGACATATATATATTAAAATAACAGATTGAACTTGATAGCTTTGATCGTGAGTACTGCAAAAACTGAGACACTTGTCCTCTCGAGGATTCTTGTGCAGTTCATATTACATGTGAATGGAGTTCCACTGAAGCAGATGGAGAATTTCAAGAATCTTGGGGCTGTGTTCACAAGTAATGGAAGGCAGGAGGCTGAATTAATTGCAAGAGCTTGTGCAGTAATGTGCCAGCTTCAGCATTCGGTAACCAGAAGGGAGGTTGGTGTAAAAGCTAAACTCGCTGTCTTCAATTCGGTTTTGTGTCATGAATCTTGGGTAATGACCAAAAGAATATTATCACAAATACAAACAGCCAAAATGGGGTTCCTTCGAAGGTCTTTGGAGTAATGTTACTCAATAGAGTGCGTAGCTCAGAGATCAGAGAGTCACTGCAAGTAGAACCTCCACTTCTCAGAATTGAGAGACCACAGCTCCTATACTATGGACATGTGGTTAGAATGTTACAGGAAAGAATTGCTGGACAAATTTTACAGGCAAAACCAACCAGCAGGAGACCCAGGAGCAGACCCCAAATAGAATAGTTGGATAACATGCATGAGCTTGGCTGGTCTCGCTTAGGGATCCAGCCGGACCTACTGGAAGGAGTGTTTGAGTACATTGCTCCTACAACCCTCCCAGGAATAAGTGGGTGAAAAAGAAGAGGATCCCGAAGGTATGTGGCCCTAAGCTACAGCTTATTTAGTTTATATGTAAGCCCTCCATTGGCCCTATCCCCTAAGCCATGCGTCTTCGTATATTGCGAAATAAAAAAAAAAACATATAACACTTTCATTATCTGCTAATGTTTTCATTTCATTCAATCTTTAATTGTTGATAACTCAGAAATCTTATTAACACGTTATCCTATTTCATGTTGATAATGAAAAATATCAGTTAAAATAATTTTCTAATGTCATTTCTACAAATATGAATTGTCTTCTTCTTCACCCACTTATCCTGGGAGGGTCGTATAGAGCAGAGTCCTCAAGCACACCTTTCAGCAGATCCTGTCAGAAATAACCACCTTCTATTGATCCAGATGGATCCCCAACCAGCTGAGTTCATAGATTATAAGATATGAATTGAGAACCAAAGAAAAACAACAATCTTGTATTAAAATTTCATTATCATACGTGTTACCTATATTTTCGAAAATGTATCACTGCAAAATTTCATTAGGAAATATGTATGGTATGGCCCCCGTTACTCATAAGGGAGTCGTAGGGGCGATGCATTGACAGTTGGCGTTTATTGGGCAGTTTTAAATCTGGCAGTACCCATCTCCCCAGGTCTCAATGCAGCAGATTTCTTTCAGAGAAGGGTAGAAAGTGAGAAAGAATCAACTCCAGTACTAGACTGGTACATTTTTATCAATCTCAAAAGGTTGAAAGGCAAAGTTGTCCTCAGCGGGATTTGAACTCAGAGAGCAGGAATGCATACCATAAAGCACTCTATCCTACGTTCTAACAACTCTGCCAATTTTCTGCCTTATAGAGGATAAGGGGACATTCAACTCAGGTTACATCATTTTGTTTACAGTAAATATTTTTGTAGTTTCTCTTATATGGAATGGGCCTCCATTGGTTTTGATGAGGGTTCAAGTCATTCAAACAAGGACGCAACCTGTTGATGAAATTAGCAAGAAGTGGCTGAGCATTCCACAGACACGTGTACTTTCAGTGCAATTCATAGGGAGATTTAATGTGACATGACTGGCCCTTAGAATTACAACTACCATCAATCTATATCAATCCAAAGCTATGGTAAATGCCACATTCCCAAGATTCCATGTTATAGAACTGAACCCGAAACCCAACGATTGTGAAGCAAACTTCTTACTCATTTGACCATGCTGCGTCCATTATCATATCTATGGCTTATTGTATAACATTAACCCGGGCTTCATTGCTTGTTAGGCCAAAGAAGGCACACTGTCGAAATATCAGTTGCATTCTGATGTTTGGGGTTGAGCCTGTGGCTGTGGAGACTTCTGGTATTCTTAGCCCTTGGACCACATCCCTACTCACTACTATAGGGGAAGAGTTACCTACCTTTAGGAGTGAGCTCCACGAATTGGAATGGCTATTCCAACACATCTCCTTCACCATCCAGGTAGCTGAATTGTCAGTGGTAGTTGCTGAGATGTTGAAAGCATTGGGGATGATAGGCCACAAGTTTGTCACACAGATAGTAAATCAGGAATTACAAGATGGAGTCATACCCAATGACTGGCATACAATATTTGATAAAAATAAAGTACCAGTGTCAATATAATTGACTTTCCCCAATGTTAGAAAGAACTATGAAGATTATGATATGAAAATGTAGACATTAAAATGATGATGATTATGACATGGGCAATATGTATAAATGCAGAAGTTATGATGATGATAATTATATGGAAAATGCATGTAAATGTAGATGTTATGATGATGGTCATGATGTTTATGTACATCATTTACATAGACTTCAGAACAAAAGAAAGAAATGGAAAATATTTACAATATTTTATTATCAAATTAATAATTTAACAGAATTGAAAAAAAAAACATTACAACAAACCTATAAAACTAAAGTTGGCATTGCAATAACACCTTTTTGAAAAACAAACCAAAAATGAAAATGCTTCTTTAGCCCCCAGGGTTTATAAAGGCTGGCACTCAGCTCCAGTATTATGGTATTAAGCAGATGAAATATTGAATCTCCTCTTCGATAGTACACAAGTCTATCACAGGTAAGCACAGCAGATTATCTGCTACTTAATCCCTTGAGCAGCTAAGTGTATCAAGGTAATGGAGAATTAACTTTACTAACCCACTCAGCAGACAGCATGACAATCAAATGACAGTAGTAGATCTGAACTGAAGATCTATGAGTTTATAGTCACATGCCATATCCATTTTTGTTCAACAGGGTAATAAGTTTAGTTCTTTATGATGATGAAGATGATGATGATGTTTGCCTGAGTACTTTCTTTCTTTTGTGAGACCTAGAGTATGTTTTCTTACTAATTCTGCCCTTTCCTTGTCTATGATGATTCAATGACTTTTGTTTCAAATTTTTGCTATCAGGAGAAAGAGAATTGTGACAAGACTTCTCAGAAGATTTTGATCGGGAACGAGATTGTGATCTGAAGTGTTTTCTTGAAGGAGAATGTGATCTGGAGCGTTTTCTCGAAGGGGAACGTGATTTGGAGTGTTTTCTTGAAGGAGAACGTGATTTGGAGTGTTTTCTTGAAGGAGAACGAGATCTGGACTGTTTTCTTGAATGAGGACGTGATCTGGAGTGTTTTCTTGAACGTGAACGTGATCTGGAGTGTTTTCTCAAAGGAGTATGTCTGCTACTTCTTCGACTGTAAGAAGAGGAGGGACTAGAATCACGGTGTCGATTGTGACGAGAGCGGCTGGAACTGTGCCTTGTAGGTGAAAGAGACTGTCGCCAAAATGACCGATGATGTCTTGAGGAATTGCTTCGATAAGAACTTCTTGAATGAGATCGATAATCATCATGGTTGTTATAGTAGCGAATATTATCTGAACGTAAATTTCGATCGGTTTGTTGAAATTCCCTGGTTGGATTTTTAAAAACATGTAGAAAATTGCAGGCTTTTCCTTTGTGGCACCGATTCTCACTATAAAGACCTTGAAGAAAATAGGAAGTTTTTAAACATAAAAACATTGAAACAAATATTTTTAACTGTAAATCATTTAACCCTTTTATTATATGAAAGAAAGTCTATTATTTTCAAATAATTAAAGGTTTACAAATATAATTAGCTTTAACACTATCAAGCTGGTGTTTGGAGTTAACTTAACAAATATTCTTAAATAAAATTATAAGGTTTATAGATAAATATGAACTGAAAATATCTCAGAACCAAGGGCAATTTCAGGCAAGGAATATTCAGTGTGAAATATCAAAAATGACATGCAAATATTTATGCTTGCGCGCGTGTGTGTGTGGTTGTGTGAACAGATGTCATAGATATCAGCAAGCTAAGCCATCACTACTTCAAACTTAGAACAAAAGCAGAGCCTATCCTTCATTATGGTTCTGAGACTTGGACCTTGCATTCTCATCTACAAAGCCATTTAGCTGGATGTTACACTACCCTTCTGAGAAAAGCTCAAAACATTCCTTGGCAGACCCATCCCATGATTAATCTGATATTTGGAAAAATCCCAAAAGTAAGTGCATGACTGATTGAACATCGTACAAGGTTTGCTGGTCACTGCTTCCATACAAAAGATGAGATGGATTCAGACCTGACCTCTTGTGGGGGATCTCCTTTATCAGAGAGCTCAGATACCAGGATACAATAGCAAGAGACACTGGAATTGAAAAGGAAGACCTACAATTGATGGGAGACAGAGACTGTTGGTGTGAAGTGAAGTTGTGCTTGCTATCTCGCCAAAAGGTGAGGGATAAGATATGATAAGAAGACTTCAAAGATATTAGCCTGGATGGAGTGAGAGAACATTCTCTGGCATTCAGAACCTCAGGTTTAAACCACTCATGGTTCCAATGGAGAGAACAGAAAACATTACCCTGGAGGATAATGAAGGAGATGCATTGAAATAGCCATTCCAATTCACGGGGATCACTCCTGTCAGAGGCCAACTCTGTTCTCTGATAGCAATAGGTAAGGAGGTGGTTTGCGGACCAAGAATGCCAGATGTATCCACCACTTACAGGTTCAACAATCAGCCTAATAGTAAGCGGCCAATACTTCAACAACTTCTGATCTTCAGTTTGTCAGGCAATGAGACCAGAATCTGTCTCTGAATGCTGCTGGAGAAAGTGTTGTTACAAGTTGTGTCTCGGATGTGAAGTAGATTTGGGACCAGACAGCTCCTGTGTACATTCAAAACATATTCTTCAAACCATAACTAATCTAAACTATAATAAAGTAAGGAGCGCAGGACTGTGTACGGTTTATAATTTTTTATCCCATTAGTAAAATAAGTTGGATTAGTTTGAATAAATAATTGTTTCTACTTTTGGCACAAGGCCAGCGATTACCCAGTACATTACTGGTACTTTATTTTATCGACCCCGTAAGGATGAAAGGCAAAGTTAACCTCGGCGGGATTTGAACTCAGAATGATAAGTTTGAATAAATAATGAATGAATATTACATAATTTATCTACTAAATTTCGTGGCTGTTGATTAAATATATTTTGTTTATTTAAAGATTCACTTCTTTAAAATTTCTGAAATGTCAACACTTCCGGTTGGCCATTGCTTAAATAAACATACTAATTTTCTCCTAATGCAGTTTATATATAATGTCTTTTTTAATGTATCATGGATTATGTTACTGATTAAATAAGACAGTGTAACGCAGTTTTCGTTCAATTTCCATGTATTATATATTGTCAATTACGATTTTATTTGATGTATCATATCTACATGTATATATACCTGCATATAATATCAATATACACACTACATATGCCAGCAGAAAACCACCCGAAGGGTGGTTTTTCTGCTAGTATGATTAAATCAGCAAGATACACACACAAAAGTTGACCTCTCGCTCAGAAAAGGAAATAAACCCAATTTACATAGACTAACACAACTACAAACACGCACTAAACTACATGCCCCCCACCCCCTCCAACAGCTATATTGCTGAAAAAGAAAAACAACTAAACAATTCTATATAATAAATAATCTGGCGTTACGCAGTAATATAGAAGACCCAACTTCCCACAGGTAAAGTCGAAGCTGAAGCATATAGACAGTATGCCCCACCCCCTCCCACAGTAGTGGTCATGTAGGTGCCACGGTAAAAAAGGAGGTTGGTGTTAGGAAGGGCATCCAGTTGTAGAAATCAAGCCAAAATCAGTTCCATATGAGCAAGACAAGGTCACCTGACTTGGCATTGCCCACAACAGGACAACCCATGTAACCCATGCTAGCATGGAAGAATGGACGTAAAATGGTGATGATGATATATATCTTGTCCATTGAAACAGACACATAAATCTATAACCACGTATAGACATAAACATAAAAAGACTATACCACACAAACGAAAATAGACTATATATATATATATATAACCCGTGCTAGCGTGGAAGATAGACATTAAACGATGATTATATATATATATATATATCTTGTCAATTAAACACAAATTTATAATCATGTGTAGACATAGACATAAAAAGACTATACCATACAAATAAAAACAGACTATTGACATTAGGAAGGGCATCCAGCCGTAGAAAGTAAACCCAAAATAGTTCTGTATGAACAAGACATGGTCACCTGACCTGACATGCCTCAAATGGGATAACATGTCTAACCCATGATAGCATGGAAAATGGGCATTAAACAATGATGATGATGATTATATATATATACAAACAATCTATTTTTAGAATTGTTAAGCAATAGGAAATTTGTGAATTTGACAGAAGCTCCTACATTGTTTGAATATGAAATATAGTCTTTAAGTTGGGCATAGAAACCCTGAAGACAGAAAAAAATGTTTACAGCACAACTTGTGTATACATGTGTGATGTGTATGGAAGTAGCTGTGTAAAGAAATACAGGTAAATCCCAGTGGCTGGAACCTGTGGAAAAGACAGGCAGATCCAGAAAGACTTGGGGCAAGGTTGTGAAGAGCAACCATAAGAAACTAAGCCTCACAATTGAGATGACAAAGGATTGAGAGGGCTGGCACTATGCTGAGATGATGCAGACCCAGACACAAACATGCAATACAATATGACCTGACCCATCTATATGTCCCAGCTTCCCTTCCACTAACACTTCCCACCACCACCACCCTTTGGCCCCTCCAGAACCACTCCCCACATCTAAAGTTCTTAGATACTGTCACTAACCCCTTGTACATTCCCTCCACCACCACACATCTCTCCTTCACTTCCAACCCCACACTCTGTTGACCACATTGCCTACATAACTACATCCCCTCTCCCCATACATTATCAGCCACCCCTTCCCCTTACTCATCGCTCTGCTAAATCATATACACCTATAACTTGATACCTATCTTCCCTCTCCTCAGAGCAGAGATGGCTCTTCAGTTGGAAGTATGATCAGCAAACTCTTTGGTGATGGTGCCTTGAAAAAGCAACCAGTACACCTGGTAAGCGTTATTGGCAGTAGGAAGGGCATCCACTACAGAAACTATACCTAAAAGGGTTGAGAGGACCCTTCAGTTGTGCCAATGACACAACAACCTCTCTAGTGTTGGTGATCTATATGATAAATGCACCCCATCCATGCTGTAAAGTGGCTGGCGATAGGAAGGGCATCCAACTGTAGAAAGCTTGCCAAATAAAGGGTTGGGAGGACCCTTCAGTTGTGTCAAGAACATGACAACCTCCCTAGTGTTGGCGTTCAACATAATAATTGCACCCAGTACATGCTGTGAAGTAATTGGTCATAGGAAGGGCATTCAGTCTCTGGTGCTGGTGCAATGATAGAATGCACTTGGTAAAATGCGAAACTGTATGTAAGCAAGATGCAAATCCCCAGCCTGATTGAAAGGTCAGTGGCCCCGCTTCAATATAGACTCAGTCTTTGAAAACCAGTCCAACTCTTGCTAGCAGGGAAAATGGATGTTAAATGAGGATGATGATATATATGCATATTTATTGTATATATATAGACACGTTTCATTTGGAAGATAGAGTTATTGTTGTCTGTTAAAAGGAAGTAAACAAAAATTCGAGAAACTTGGAACTTTATAAAATGAATGAATTAATAAGAAATCATTATGTAATGTAGCTGTGAAACAAAAACTTTACACTAAGTGACACTTAAGAACATTTTACATATTAAAATATTAAAACTTCATAGAATACCATGCTGTAAGATTGAAGCTAGGACCATATGATTATAAAGGAAACTCATAAGCCATGTCTGTACCTATAAACCTATCATCTAATTAGATTGTGATTATGAATGTAATGACACATAATGAAATTAATGCTAATGACATGGTATGTTTTTAATTGATGCCAGATGTTTTCTCACATAAACTCAAAAACAAGACAAATAGGTCAAATAAATAAAGAATTAAGAAAATATAATACTCACAGCTCAGATAAAACTAACTTTTAATAATCCTTTCATTACTATATTTCTAATGAAAGACACTGCATAAGATTATAAAATAATTTTGAAAGTAACCATGAATTTAGAGGAATTTAGTAATATAACAAACTTCCTCATTATTAAGCTGGTGTTTGGAACATAACTTTCCTATATAAAATTTAAATGAAAGATTTAACAAAAATAAATATAAACACTTTAAAACAAATAGTTTTGTAGTGTTGAATGAGGGGCAGTTTCAATTGGTTCAGTATGAAAAGGGTTAGCACAATTTAATATGATTCCTTAACACTTTTGTTACCTTATTTCTAATGAAAGACATTACCTAGGATTTTCAAATAATTTTGAAAATCAAGAGTTTAGAGGGATTCAGTAATATAACTAACTTTCCCATAATTAATCTGGTCTTTGGAATATAACAATTCTTTTTACCCTTCTCCTCCTCCTTCGCCCACTTATTCCTGATTGGAGGCAGAGTCCTCAAACACTCCTTCCAGCAAGTCTTATCAGAAGCAACCGTCTCCACAAGTGAGACCACATGGATGTTATCCAACCATCTTGCTCAGGGTCTACAGATAAGGGTTGGCATGAATATCAAATTGAAGATAGCGAGTTTGGCTTTTATGCCTACCTCCGTTCTTCTGATTACCGAATGCTGAAGCTGGCGCATTAATGCACAAGCTTCTGTAATTCTTGCACTTAATTGAGCCTCCTGCCTTCCACCACTGATGAACATGGTACCAAGATACTTGAACTTCTCTACCTGCTTCAGTGGAACTCCATTCACATGTAGAGTGCACTGCGCAGGCTTCCTTGAGAGGACGAGTGTCTCAGTTTTCGCAGTACTGATTTTCATTCCAGCGGTGCAACACTTGGTATTAAACCTATCAAGTGTAAGTCGGAGATCAGCTTCTGTTGAGTTAAGTAACACAATTTCGTCAGCAAATTCCAGCTGACTGATTTTACAGTCAGGTTGGAAGTGTATGACACATGTTCTTACATAAAATTATGGTATATTTTTAGATAAATATAAACATTTATTAAACAAACCATTCAGTATGATAGAACTAGGGATGATGTTCTTACATAAAATTATCAAACAGGGCCCCATGACCTGGTTGTGGACTGATTTGAAGAAATTCAAATTGTTTCCTCTCTATTCAGTTTCTGCTGTCTTTCTTTCTCCCTCTCTCTCTTCCTTTCTTCCTGCTTGTGTGTATATATGTGTGTGTGTGTGTTATATGAGGGGTACACCAAACCTGAATTGCCCCAGGTACCCCAAGGTCAAAATCTGGTCATGCCAATATATTTTTTAAATTATTCATATGCATGACTTATGCAAAGAAATAGGGAAAACCTGATGAATGGATTAAAATGGGAGAGGAGGGGAGGTCCTAGATGAATGGATAACTGGTTATTGGAATGCTTCTAAAAATGTAGTTAGGAAATTACTTAAATAATCCTCATTGTTCTAGTTTTACCCACCCAGATTTCTCTTTCCTTGTATCTGTCTATCCGTGTCTCTATATTCCCCTTGCATCTCTCTCTCTCTTACCATATATCTCTACAGTAATACAGTACCCCACACTCACAGCTGCTATACCCTACACTCACATCTACAATACCCCACACTGAGAGCTACACAACCCTACACTACCCCACACTGAGAGCTACACAACCCTCACACTCACAGCTACAAAACCTCACAGTTATAGTACCCCACACTGAGCCCTACATCACCCCACACTTACAGCTACACTACCTCACACTGAGAGCTACACCACCCTACACTACCTCACTCACAGCTACTGTACCCCAGACAGCTACACTACCTCACACATACACATAGCTACAGTATCCCACACTTACAGCTACTGTACCTCACACACACACATAGCTACAGTATCTCACACTCATAGCTACACTACCTCACACTCACAGCTGCTGTACCTCACACACACACATAGCTACAGTCTCCCACACTCACAGCTACACAACCCCACACTTTCACCAACAGTAGTTCACAAAACGATATCTAACATCATCATCATCATCATCATCAATATACTAGACCACAAACATCTGTTGAAAGATAATTAACTAATTAACCTATCAAGTGTTATTTTCTAAGATAGGGTCAAATTTCTTATATATTGATTTTTTTTCTTCTTCTAATCAGTCAAACCACTTGACATTATTTATCACTTTAAATGCACTAAATTAACTTGATATCTTTACTGAAAACTTAAACTAGGCCTTTATATTTCTTTTATTATCACCATTTAACATCAGTTCTCTCTGCCAGCAAAGGTTGGACAGGTCATCACTATTAACCTCTCTCCACATTCTACAGAGTGCACCAAGTGCATTCTATTATGATACTAGCACAAGGGAGTTGTTATGTCTTTGACTCAATTAAAGGGACTTCCTGACCTTTTGTCAAATTTTGTATGGCTGGATACCCTTCCTATTGACAACCAATTTCCAGAGTGTACTGGGTGCATTTATCATGTCTCCAACACTAAGGTGGTTATCATGTTCTTAACACTACTGAAAAATCCTCCCAAATTTTCTACAGCCAGATGCCCTTCCTTTCACCAACCACTTTACAAAATTAACTTAGTGAGTTTTCTTTTGTTATGTACACACCAAGCCTAGAGATGTGTTCTTGATACATTTGAAGAGTTCTTTCAAACCCTTTTAGCAAGGTTTCTACAACTAGATGCCCTACCTATCACCAACCACCTTACAGGGTGTATTTTTCATAGCACCAGCACTAGAGAGGTTGTCAGTCATTGACTCAACTGAAGAACATCTCTAATGTTTAATAATTTTTATTCAATTTTGTTGTTTTGTTTTACATCTGTTCCACCAGGAATTATGAAAGATGTCACTCATTTTGCTGTTTAGTTCTAAGTCTGCCCTGATCAAAGCTATTCCATCATTTATTATCCCATCTTTTTGTATATCTAGAACAATAATATTCGATGTGTCTTTAGTCTTTTTTTTAAAATGGTATTATGTCATTTTGGCTTTTCTGAAATTACACGATGCCATCTTAAAAAAGAAACAATCACAACCATTTCAAGAGATAATAATGGGGTGATGGTTCTGCCTGGCTGGCCACATCCTCCATCTAGTTGATCACTGGCACATAAAAATGGCAATGACTTGGGACCCTCACCATTTAACATCCATTTTTCTATGATAGGATGGGTTAGATGATATATATCATCATGATCATTATTCTACGCCTGCTTTTCCTTGCTTGCAAGGGTGGGATGGGTCCTCTTCAGCACAGCATCTCTCCATTTCGTCATCTCCTCTGAAGTCAGCTCTCATCACCTCCGCCCATACTTTGCCTGGTCTTTCTCTACTGTATCTTATTCCACTGGGATTACTTGGCACACACACATATATATATATGTATATAAAGCAGCTGTGAAAGATGAGACTAGCCAACCTGTATTTTGAATTAACTTTTGAAACTTTCTCTCTCTTTTTTTAATGCTTTTAAATGCTTCTGACTCTCTCAAAGTAAAACCCAGCACATGGCTCTATCGTTTTTGTATCCCTCCCATCTGCCGCTATTCCCCCACTTTCCAGTTAGCTGTTTTGGCAGACATGGTTTTCATTCTCCACCTCAGTTCTCAGGGGTACCCTGTTACACTGTATGTTATATGTATGTGTATGTATTGTAGTGCATGTGTATATACTGTATATGGACTATACTGTATATATATATACTAGCAGAAAAACCGCCCATCGGGCGGTTTTCTGCTAGCATATGTAGTGTGCATATTGGTATTATACGCAAATATATGTGCATATAGATATATGTAAATTGAAAAGTAAATTGACAATATCTTCTTCACCCACTTATTTCTGAGAGGGTCATGGGGGCAGAGTCCTTCTCAAACACTCCTTCCAGTGAGTCTGTCAGTAGCAAACATCTCTAACTGATCCAGCTGGATCCTAAAGCGTGACCAGCCAAGCTCATGGATGTTATCCAACTATCTTGCTCAGGGTCTACCTCTGGGTCTCTTGATGGTTAGTTTTGCCTGTAAAATGTGTCCAGCGATTCTTTACTGAGACATTCTAACCACATGCTCATAATATCGGAGTTGTGATCTCTCAATTCGGAGAAGTAGCCGCTCTGCTAGGAGTGACTCTCTGGTCTCTGAGCTATGCACTTTATCGAGTAACGTTACTCCAAAGACCCTTCGGAGGAATCTCATTTCTGCCACTTTTATTTGCAATTGTATTCTTTTGGTCATTATTCAAGATTCATGATCCTCGGTAAGAGTTGGCAGGAATACCAGGAAGACAAAACGTTTGGCTTTTACACCTACCCCCTTTCTTCAGGTTGCTGAATGCTGAAGCTGGCGCTTTACTGCATCAGCTTTTGCAATTCTTGCACTTAATTCAGTCTCCTGCATTCCATCACTCGTGAACACGGCTCCAAGATACTTGAACTTCTCTATCTGCTTCAGTAGAACTCCATTCACATGTATATAAATTTGAGGGACTTCTGTCCACCCGTCCATCACACAATGTGTATGGGTGTTTGTGTGAATGTATGTGTGTAAAACAAAGGAAAGGCATACACACATATGTCTCTAACTTAAAAACAGTGACACACACACACGTGTCTCTAATTTAAGAACGCCGACAAACTCACACGCGTGCACATACACACACTGCCCTATTACCGCTCAAGAGCTTTGGCCCGGGCAAACATCCCCTCAATTTTGGAACCGTTTGGGTTGTCCTGAATTGATGAGAAACTTGGCGGTCTTACTCCATGTGCCTGGTCAAGAAGCAGGTGCCTTACTTGGGAGTCACAGTTAGTGACTCTTTTGCTTCTTCCCACATCCTGGATGCAGCAGTAAGGGCGAGAGCCACAGCATCCACAGCTGAACAGAACAAAATCCTAAAATATGTTCTGTCAGCTAAATACATTATCCAGCCTGTGGCGTTCAAGATGTTTGGGGGAGTCAGGCTACAGACAGCGAGGTTCTTATCTTCACTGGCGGCTCGCCAAACAGAGGTAACTGGTGATGCTCGTGAGGGCACTTGGTTGTTCCAGCACCTCAGCCTCGCCATCACCCCCAGGTAATGCTGCGAGCGTGTTGGCCTGCCTGAAAAATTATTAGAGAGGTTTCCCAGCGCTCCTCACTATATTGCTATCTTTTGCTCTGGTAGCGGCTCGTTTTTCTACCCCTTTAGTCTGCATTTTGTTCTATGGGGTCTAAGATGTGGGTATTACGTGCTTGTGTATTTTTTCTTTCTTTTTTTCCTTTCCCTTTCCTTTGTATATATCATATTTGTTAGTGTTTTCATTCTGTAACCATTATATTAAATGAGTTAAAAAAAGAGTTAATAAATAAAAAAGAGTTAATAAATAAATAAAGAGTTAATAAATAAATAAAACGTTATACTTGTTTTACTCTCCCATTTTCAATTAAACCTAATGCTATCATGACTGTATGTGTGTATTTGTGTAAATGTATATGTGTGAATGTATGTATGTTTGTGTAAATGTATGTATATTTGTGTGAAAGTATGTGTGAATGTATGTATGTTTGTATGAAAGTATGTGTATTTGTGTGAAAGAATGTGTATTTGTGTGAATTATGTCCATGGGAGTGTATTTTTATAAGTTTGTGTTTGCGCGATTATAGTTATTATAGTTTAGATATACTGATACATATAGATGTCAGTGCGTAGAAAGTCATAATCTCTCTATCTCTCTCATCACATACTCTCTCTTTCTATATATATGGTAGTTGAAGTGATGGTGGTGGCAATGATATACCGGAAGTGCAACTTTGAATAGAAGTCAATTTGAAATTATTTATTTTTACAAAATTATTTTTGTTTACGAAATTGAGTAGATAAATTATGTAATATTCATTCATTATTTTCTGCCGAGGTTAACTTTGCCTTTCATACTTACGGGGTCGATAAAATAAAGTACCAGTAATGTACTGGGTAATTTGCTGGCCTTGTGCCAAAAGTAGAAACAATTATTTATTCAAATTAATCCAACTTATTTTACAAACGGAATAAAAGAAAAAAAACGTACGCAATCCCGCAGACCTTCCTTTATCATAGTTTAGATGTCAACTAGGAATTGATAGATATATATATAAAATAAACATATGAAACAATCACAGGGAATAATTTGTAAAGTGTGTAAGCTCACACAGCTTTACAAATTATTCCCTATGATTGTTTCATATCTTTATTTTAGATATATATATATGTCAATCAATTTCTAGTTGATATAAAATGCTTGGATCTATTCATTGGAATCTTTGAGCATATTCTACAGTGGATATGGCGCATACCTCTCGGACATGACACCCTTAATTTAATTTTGGATATATATATATTATGTACTCACATGTATGTGTGATATGTGGTTGCTCCTCTATACATGGCCCGAACTGCCCTGACAAGCCAATCATCTAGATCTAATTACCTAAGTGCCCACCAGATTATAGAGCATGGAACCCAGTCAAAGACCTTCTTTGACAGTGGCTTACTCTTAGCTAAGTATCTCTCCTGTAGTTATCTCACCAGAAAGAGGGCATCTGTAGTACCCCTACCTGGCATACATCTGAACTGCATCTTATCTAACTTGATTCTGTCCCTAATTAGTTATGCTATAACCCTTTCAGTAACTTTCATGACCTGGTCCACTAACTTGATGCCTCTAGTTACTTCTCTCACGTGCATACCCTTTGCCCTTATAGCAATTTACAATGACACTGCTGCACCAGTTGTTGGGTATGACACCATCATGTACTACTTGATTAACTATGTGTCACAAGCTTGTATCCTGCCATGCCATGGGCCAAGTGCTTTCTCTATATGTGTGCATGTGTGTGTGTGTTTGCATATATATAAATATATATATATATATATATATATATATATCATCATCATCATCATCGTTTAACGTCCATCTTCCACGCTTGCATGGGTTTGGACGGGAATTTTCCCACTTGAGGCAAGATGAGGTAAGATTGGTTGTCTTGCTCGTATAGGACTGTCTGGCGGGTTTTCTACAGCTAGATGCCCTTCCTAACACCCACCACGTTTACAGTGTAGACTGGGAGGTTTTTACTGTGTTACCTACACGGCCACATTACAGCGTGAACTGTGTGTTTTTTTTGTCGTGACACCTACACGACCTCATTTGTTTCGGCCTGTATGTTGTGGTACCAACATAACTTTACATCGAAAGGGGTGGGTGGGGGGTAGTGGGACGGGGCTGTATTTTTGTTAGAGGTGCCTACTGACTGTAGGTTTCGCTTTGTACTTAGGCAAGGCGGGTCTTCTGTGTTACTGTGTAGCGCCAAAGATCTCGGTCCAATGACATTGTCTTGGAGAGGTGTAAGTGCGTGAGGTCGGAATTTATCAAGTCGTCCCAGGTTTTTCTGGGTCTGCCTACTCCGTGGCTACCGTCTATTTTTATCGCCCTGCACTTTTTTATACAGCTGTCGTCTTTCATGCACATCACGTGACCGTACCAACGTAGTCTTCTCTCAAGTAAACAACAACTGATCCCTCTTATTCCTAATTTCTCCTTTAGTTCATTTATGCTTTGCCGTTCACGTATATTACTATTACACATCCAGCGGAGCATGCAAGCTTCGTTCCTCTCCAGTCTGCGTATATCCTCTGCACACAATGCCCAAGTCTCACTGCCATGTAACATTGCTGTTCGTATGCAGGCATCATACAGCCTGCCTTTCATTTTTAGAGAGAACCCTTTAGCGGCCAATAGTGGTATAAGCTCTCTGAACTTTTTCCATCCCGTTCTGACTCTAGCTACTGTACTTTCACAGCACCCTCCACCACTGCTGATTTTGTCACCCAGGTAACGGAAGCTGTCCACGATTTCTATAGAACCATCTGTGCAATGGAATGAGCTAGTATTCTGTGGGCACTTGCTGCTACTTATTGCACCTGAGCACCGGCCACATATAAAATCTATATTCTTAGTTAGCTTACCTGTGATCCCACTACATCTTTTATGCACCCATACTTTGCATTTGGGACATAAAAAAGTTTCTGCCTACTCCTTTCCTACACACTGAGCATGGCCATTTCCCAGATGGGACCGGTGCCCTATTTTCCTTCCTACAAACTAGAACTTTAGTCTTAGACAGGTTAATTTTAAGGCCTTTTGATTCTAGGCTATGCTTCCATGTTTGGAATTTCTTATCTAGTTCAGCCATTGATTCAGCTATGAGCGTTAGATCATCTGCGTATAGGAGTTTCCATGGGCAGCCGGTCTTGAACTCCTCTGTTATAGCCTGAAGGGCAATAATAAATAGTAGGGGGCTAAGAACGGAGCCCTGATGAACACCAACTTTTACGCTAAACTCTTCACTATATTCGTTGTTAATTCTAACCTTGCTGATTGTTTCTTTATACATGGCTTGTATAGCTCTCACAAGCCATTCATCAACACCTAGTTTTCTAAGAGCCCACCAGATAATGGAGCGGGGGACTCTGTCAAAGGCTTTCTCCAAGTTAACAAAAGCTAAGTATAGGGGCTTACTTTTAGCTAGGTACTTCTGTAGTTGTCGTACAATGAAAAGAGCGTCTGTGGTACTTTTACCTGACACAAACCCGAACTGCATTTCATCTAGATCAATTCGCTCTCTGATTAGTTGCACTATTACTTTTCTGTGACCTTCATGACCTGGTCGATTAATTTAATACCTCTATAGTTACCCCTATCTAGGGCATCTCCTTTACCCTTGTAGCAGTTAATGATAATGCTGCTACGCCAGTCCTTCGGAATGATCCCATTACTATCCGGGTGACCATAGTGTGTCCCACTGTTCCAGATGCTTTCAGCATTTCAGCAACTATTTCCGAAGGCCCAGCTGCCTTACCCGTCTTCATATCTTTGATTGCCTTACTTATTATACTACCTTCAACTTGCACTGCTGGTCCCTCTATTGGATCGATGTGGAGGAGACTGTTTTTCTCCCATTTATTCTCCTCATTTAGTAGCCTTTCGTAGTGATACTTTCAAGCTACCTTCTTATCAGCGTTAGTGATGGCAAGTACACCATCATCATTAAGGACACACTTCTCCCCGACAATATCACTGTTTTCCTTGACACATTGCCTAGCAATCCTGAACACCTCACGTTTTTGGTCCTCGCGTTGTAGAACATGCTTGAACTTTCTTTCCTCTGCTTCCCTTCTTGTGAAGTACACTTGTCTCCTAGCTTCTCTCCTGGCCACTTGATAGTTTTCTCTACTTCCCCCATCCCGCCATGCTTTCCAAGCCTGCTTTTTGGCCTTGATTGACTCCTCCACCTTACTGTTCCACCACCATGTTACTCTCCTCCTGCCTATAGGTCTGCTCCAGCCACAGACTTCATCTACCACCTTCAGCAGGTTAGCTTTCAGGAATTCCCACTGTTCCTCTATATTGTACGACTCTAATTGCTCTTCCTTACTGTCAAAAGCATCAAGTAATATGCTTTTAAATTTATTACTGGCTGTGGGGTCCTTTAGCTTCCATATTTTTCTCCTGAGGATAATCCTCCTCTGTTGTCGAGTACGTCTTGACCTGACTATGAGGTCGCTAACTATGAGTCTATGTTGGGAGGTGCATTCTTCATGGGGAAGGGATTTAGTGTTTACAACAGACACTCTATCACGTCTTCTGGTAAGGATATAATCTATCTGACTGGCGTGTTCCCCTGATCTATAGGTGATCAAGTGATTGTCTCGTTTTTTGAAGTTAGTGTTACAGATAGTTAGGTTATTTGCATCACAGAATTCCAGGATTCTGGAGCCTTCCTCATTTCTAGTACAATGGGCTGGGTGGAGTAGGAATCATGGTAGCAGAAAAGTGGGCAGATAAGATAATAGACGTAAATAGAGTGAACGACAGAATAATTAAAATAAGACTTGTCCTCAATAGAACTACTGTGACAATAATATCTGCATATGCACCACAATCCGGACTGCCTGACGTTATAAAAGACAGATTCTATGAGACGTTAATGCTCACTACCTCCCAAATAACCGACAGTGACTACATAGTTATCGCTGGCGACCTAAATGGTCACGTTGGACAACATTGTGACGGCTATGATGGAATCCATGGAGGCTATGGGTTTGGTACTAGAAATGAGGAAGGCTCCAGAATCCTGAAATTCTGTGACTCAAATAACCTAACTATCTGTAACACTAACTTCAAAAAACGAGACAATCACTTGATCACCTATAGATCGGGGGAACACACAAGCCAGGTAGATTATATCCTTACGAGGAGACGTGACAGAGTGTTTGTTGTAAACACTAAATCCCTCCCCCATGAAGAATGCACTTCTCAACATAAACTCATAATTAGCGACCTCATAGTCAGGACGAGACGTACTCGACAGCAAAAGAGGACTATCCTCAGGAGAAAAATATGGAAGTTAAAAGACCCCACAGCCAGTAATAAATTTAAAATCATATTACTTGATGCTTTTGACAGTAAGGAAGAGCAATTAGAGTCGTACAATATAGAGGAACAGTGGGAATTCCTGAAAGCTAACCTGCTGAAGGTGGTAGATGAAGTCTGTGGCTGGAGCAGACCTATAGGCAGGAGGAGAGTAACTTGGTGGTGGAACAGTAAGGTGGAGGGGTCAATCAAGGCCAAAAAGCAGGCTTGGAAAGCATGGCGGGATGGGGGAAGTAGAGAAGACTATCAAGTGGCCAGGAGAGAAGCTAGGAGACAAGTGTACTTCACAAGAAGGGAAGCAGAGGAAAGAAAGTTCAAGCATGTTCTACAATGCGAGGACCAAAAACGTGAGGTGTTCAGGATTGCTAGGCAATGTGTCAAGGAAAACAGTGATATTGTCGGGGAGAAGTGTGTCCTTAATGATGATGGTGTACTTGCCATCCCTGACGCTGATAAGAAGGTAGCTTGGAAGTGTCACTACGAAAGGCTACTAAATGAGGAGAATAATTGGGAGAAAGACCGTCTCCACCACATCGATCCAATAGAGGGACCAGCTGTGCAAGTTGAAGGTAGTATAATAAGTAAGGCAATCAAAGAGATGAAGACGGGCAAGGAGCCCGGGCCTTCGGAAATAGTTGCTGAAATGCTGAAAGCATCTGGAACGGTGGGACACACTATGGTCACCCAGATAGTAAACCAAGTCATACAGAATGGGGTCGTTCCGAAGGACTGGCGCAGCAACATCATCATTAACTGCTACAAGGGTAAAGGTGATGCCCTAGATAGGGGAAACTATAGAGGCATTAAATTAATTGACCAGGTCATGGAGGTCCCAGAAAAAGTAATAGCGCAACTAATCAGAGAGCGAATTGATCTAGACGAAATGCAGTTCGGGTTTGTGTCAGGTAAAAGTACAACAGAAGCTCTTTTCATTGTACGACAACTACAGGAGAAGTACCTAGCTAAAAGTAAACCCCTATACTTAGCTTTTGTTGACTTGGAGAAAGCCTTTGACAGAGTACCCCGCTCCATTATCTGGTGGGCCTTAGAAAACTAGGTGTTGATGAATGGCTTGTGAGAGCTATACAAGCCATGTATAAAAGAAACAGTCAGCAAGGTTAGAATTAACAACGAATATAGTGAAGAGTTTAGCGTAAAAGTTGGTGTTCATCAGGGCTCCATCCTTAGCCCCCTACTATTTATTATTGCCCTTCAGGCTATAACAGAGGAGTTCAAGACCAGCTGCTCATGGGAACTCCTATATGCAGATGATATAACGCTCATAGCTGAATCAATGGCTGAACTAGAGAAGAAATTCCAAACATGGAAGCATGGCATAGAATCAAAAGGCCTTAAAGTTAACTTGTCTAAGACTAAAGTTCTAGTTTGTAGGAAGGAAAATAGGGCACCGGTCCCATCTAGGAAATGGCCATGCTCAGTGTGTAGGAAAGGAGTAGGCAGAAACTCCATTTTATGTCCCAAATGCAAAGTATGGGTGCATAAAAGATGTAGTGGGATCACAGGTAAGCTAACTAAGAATATAGATTTTATATGTGGCCGGTGCTCTGGTGCAATAAGTAGCAGCAAGTGCCCAAGAATATTAGCTCATTCCATTGCGCAGAAATAGTGGACAGCTTCCGTTACTTGGGTGACAAAATCAGCAGTGGTGGAGGGTGCTCTGAAAGTACAGTAGCTAGAGTCAGAACGGGATGGAAAAAGTTCAGAGAGCTTATACCACTATTGGCCGCTAAAGGGTTCTCTCTAAAAATGAAAGGCAGGCTGTATGATGCCTGCATACGAACAGCAATGTTACATGGCAGTGAGACCTGGGCATTGTGTGCAGAGGATATACGTAGACTGGAGAGAAACGAAGCTTGCATGCTCCACTGGATGTGTAATAGTAATATACGTGAACGGCAAAGCATAAACGAACTAAGGGAGAAATTAGGAATAAGAGGGATCAGATGTTGTTTACTCGAGAGAAGACTACGTTGGTACGGTCACGTGATGCGCATGAAAGACGACAGCTGTATAAAAAAGTGCAGGGCGATAAAAATAGACGGTAGCCACGGAGTAGGCAGACCCAGAAAAACCTGGGACGACTTGATAAATTCCGACCTCACGCACTTACACCTCTCCAAGACAATGTCATTGGACCGAGATATTTGGTGCCACACAGTTATACAGAAGACCCACCTTGCCTAAGTACAAAGCGAAACCTACAATCAGTAGGCACCTCTAACAAAATACACCCCCGTACCACTACCCCCACCTCATTCACACCACCCCCTTATGTTGGTACCACAACATCCAGTCCGAAACAAATGAGTTCGTGTAGGTGTCACGACAAAAAAACACACAGTCCACGCTGTAATGTGGCCGTGTAGGTAACACGGTAAAAACTTCCCAGTCCATACTGTAAATGTGGTTGGTGTTAGGAAGGGCATCCAGCCGTAGAAAACCCGCCAGACAGTCCTATACAAGCAGGACAACCAATCTTGCCTCAAGTGGGAAAACTCCCGTCTAAACCCATGCAAGCGTGGAAGATGGACGTTAAACGATGATGATGATGATGATGATATAAAAATTTCAAGTTATCAATAATGTAGTGATAATATATCGTCACGTTAGAGATGAACAGCGTACGTGTAGGTACGTATGTTTCTGTAACAGACGGAATACCTATGTATCGCTGCTTGCGTAATCATATAATGTTAGCAAGTATTCGATAGCAAATGTATAATCTGTTGTCATTTCTTCAGAAATATTGGATAAATTGGAAAAAATCAGAAAAATCAAACTATTTATATTAGTTGTAAGAAAGGAAGAAGAGAAGGGATAGTATATGACAGATGGCAATTCAATTTGCTGGTAAACAAGTATATAGATGGTTTTTAATGAGAATACAATGAGTATATGGCTTATTTTATCTAAATAAGAATTTTTGGGAGTGCCTATTTTAATCTATATTTGACCAGTTGAACAATGGACAGGGCTGGTCGTTTGGTGTAGTAGTATTAATACAGATATAAAGTGTCAAGTAAGGAAGAGAGAGATTTTCACTGCTACAGTATAACAACAATGCTGGTAGCCTGCATTATATATTTTTTTACTCTCCCAAAAAATCTATTTCTTCCCGTTTCTCCCCTCCCCCTTTTTTTAAAATAATTTTTTTTTATGTCTTTCCACCACTCCCCCACACACCATTGGAACTCTCTTCCTGCCCCACGTTTCTCCTGATGAAGGGCTTATGCCCGAAACGTCGTCCCCCACCTCCCACTCTCAAGCGTGAAACTAATAATAACATTTGTACTGTTTCTTCGCTTCCACGTTTTTTTGTTTTCTGTTTACTGTCTCAACTTTAAAATATATATATATATATATATAAAATACGTATTTAAGAAAGCCACAACAATGCAGAGGGAAATCTCGAGGTAGGAAGTGAAAGATAGATAGGAAAAAACAGGTGAAAGTGAAAATTGAGAGAGACAAAGATGAAAACAAAACAAAGGTAGAAGGGTTACCGTAGTAGAGATTTAATCCCAATATTTCGGGCTCACGCCCATCAACGGGGGAAAGTTCCAAAAGGGGGGGAACAGGCCAAGCGGAGAAAGTTGTGATGTCCTTAAGACAGACGGCATTCCTGTCTTAACGACATCACAACTTTCTCCGCTTGGCCTGTTCCCCCCCTTTTGGAACTTTCCCCCGTTGATGGGCGTGAGCCCGAAATATTGGGATTAAATCTCTACTACGGTAACCCTTCTACCTTTGTCTCTCTCAATTTTCACTTTCACCTGTTATTTCCTATCTATCTTTCACTTCCTACCTCGAGATTTCCCTCTGCATTGTTGTGGCTTTCTTAAATACGTATTTTACACATTTCACAATGCTTCAAGCAAACTTTAACACCCTCATATATATATATATATATATATACAGGGTGTGGACGATATTTGTTCGCAATTTTCAACTGCTAATTTTATGCAATTTTTTTTTACTTCCGTTGTCACTCTTGTCTTCATAAAAACAGTGACTATATTTCCATTATTTATTTTCAGAATAATTGATTATGAATAATTTTGAATCTCCAAATTTGTGGAAGAGACACAGAGTTTTTCTTGGAATCCGCGCCGGGAGGACAAATAAGGCCAGAAGATCAACTCCCAGAACAACAGGTGGCTTGCTGTCTCATCCAAAGTTTCCAGCGACAACATTGGTCTTAGGTGTTGTCAGCAGTCAAGGTGCCGTCATGCCACCTCACTTCATCCCTGAGGGCCTCAAGCTGAACACTGATGGCTACATCCACATTCTGAGTGAGGTAGTAAAGCCCTGGATCGACCAGGTAGCTGCAGGTAGGCCGTACGTGTGGCAGCAAGACTCTGCCATACCAGCCGAAAGACCCAAGCCTGGCTGTCAGAGAACTTCGTTGACCACACTTCACCTGACATCTGGCCTCCCAGCTCGCTTGACTGCAACACCCTCAACTTCTTTGTGTGGGGCAGTGGAAAGAGACACCAACAGATCTAGCTGCAATACGAAAGACGATCTGAAGGCCAGGATCCCAAGTGCCTTTAGGGGCCTAAGTCGGGGGACAGTGACGAAAGCCTGTAGCCTGTTCCGAGGCCGTCATCAAAACCAATGGCGGGTTTATCGAGTGAGATCGAAAAAACAAGTCATGAAGTCAAACTGACCCAAGTTTGATAAATAAATCTTAAAAAATAAAACTACCGTGTTATTTTTCCTAGACAGTAATCTTGCGAACAAATATCGTCCGCACCCTGTATATGTATATATAATAAGGAGTTGATGGACCCAGCATATTTATCAATGCCAGGACCGGTTGTATCTCAGCGTACTCAATAGGCAATGTAAGATACATTCCCAGAGTAAACACATAGTTATTCGCTTCAACACAACACACGTAAAACGGGTGCCTATAATAGTTTCCGGACTCGAGTTTCGGCCACACTTAATGCAGTAGTAAGGTGCACTGCACCCTCATTCTGCATATATTATGCAACTATGTATATATGTATATATATATATATGTAACGATAACGGTGTACTTGCCCTCAGTGATACTGATAAGAAGATAGCTTGGAAGTGTCACTACGAGAGACTATTAAATGAGGAGAATAAATGGGAAAAAGATAGTCTGCTCCAAATCGATCCAATAGAAGAACCAGCGGTGCAAGTTAAAGGTAGTATAATAAGTAAAGCAATTAAAGATACAAAGACAGGCAAAGCAGCTGGGTCTTCGGAGATAGTTGCTGAGATGTTGAAGGCATCTGGAATGGTGGGACACACTATGGTCACCCGTATAGTTAACTAAGTAATACAGAATGGGGTCATACCGAAATACTAGCGTAGCAGCATCATCATTAACTGCTACAAGGGTAAAGAGGATGCTCTAGATAGGGGAAACTATAGAGGCATTAAGTTAGTTGACCAGGTCATGAAGGTCACAGAGTTATAGCACAACTAATCAGAGAGCGAATTGATCTAGATGAAATGCAGTTTGGGTTTGTGTCAGGTAAAAGTACCTAGCTAAAAGTAAACCCCTCTACTTAGCTTTTGTAGACCTGGAGAAAGCCTTTGACAGAGTCCTCCACTCCATTCTCTGGTGGGCTCTTAGAAAACTAGGTGTAGATAAATGGCTTGTGAGAGCTATACAAGCTATGTATAATGAAACAGTCAGTAAGGTTAGAATTAACAATGAATATTGTGAAGAATTTAGTGTAAAAGTTGGCGTTCATCAAGGCTCTGTCCTTAGCCTCCTCCTATTTATTATTGCCCTTCAGGCTATAACAGCTGCCCATGGGAACTCCTATACGCAGATGATCTAACGCTCATAGCTGAATCAATAGCTGAACTGGAGAAGAAATTCCAAACTTGGAAGCATGGCCTAGAATCAAAAGGCTTTAAAGTTAACTTGTCTAAGACTAAAGTTCTAGTTTGTAGAAAGGAAAATAGGGCACAGGTGCCCTCAGTGTATAGGAAAGGAGTAGGCAGAAATTCCATTTTATGTCCCAAATGCAAAGTATGGGTACATAAAAGATGTGGGATCACAGGTAAACTATCTAAGAACATTGACTTTATATGTGGCCAATGCTCAGGTGCAATAAGTAGCAAGTGTCCATAGGATACTAGCTCCTTCTATTGCTCAGATGGTTCTATAGAAATAGTAGACACTTTCCGTTACCTGGGTGATGAAATCAGCAGTGGTGGAGGGTGTTCTGAAAGTACAGTAGCTAGAGTCAGAACGGGATGGAAAAAGTTCAGAGAGCTTATACTGCTGTTGGCCGCTAAAGGTTTCTCTCTAAAAATGAAAGGCAGATTGTATGATGCCTGTATACGAACAGCAATGCTACATGGCAGTGAGACATGGGCATTACGTGCAGAGGACCTGCGCAGACTGGAAAGGAACGAAGCATGCATGCTCCATTGGATGTGTAATAGTAATATACGTGAACGGCAAAGCATAAATGAACTAAGTGAGAAATTAGGAATAAGAGGGATCAGATGTTGTTTACTTGAGAGAAGACTACGTTGGTATGGTCACGTGATGCACATGAAAGACGACGGCTGCATAAAAAAGTGCAGGGCAATCAAAATTGATGGTAGTTACGGAGTAGGTAGACCCCAAAAAACCTGGGACAATCTGATAAATTCCGACCTTGCACACTTGCACCTCTCTAAGACAATGTCACTGGACCGAGATCTTTGGCGCTATGCAGTAATACAGAAGTCCCGCCTTGCCTATGTACAAAGCGAAACCTACAGTCAGTAGGCACCTCTCAACCAAATATACACCCCAATCCACAACATACCCTATCCTCCCACTACCCATACCCTATCCTCCCACTCCCACCAACACCACCCTCTCTCTGTAAAGTTGGTACCACAACATCCAGTCCAAATAAATGAGATCGAGATCGTGTAGGTGTCACGACAAAAAAAAAACACACCGTCCACGCTGTAATGTGGCTGTGTAGGTAACACGATAAAAAGTTCCCAGTTCCACACTGAAAATGTGGTTGGTGTTAGGAAGGGCATCCAGCCGTAGAAAACCTGCCAGATAGCCCAATATGAGCGAGACACGGTCACCCGACCAACCTTGCCTCAAGTGGGACAACTCCCGTCTAACCCATGCTAGCATGGAAGATGGACGTTAAACGATGATGATGATGATGATGATGATATATAATCAGTTACAACACTGGCATATGCAGATACTTAAGTTTCGTTGGGTTTAACTCATTCAGTCTTCCGTATATATCTCATTCCCTCTTACACAGAAAGAAATTGGCTGTGCTCACACTTGGAGAGGGTTGGGCTCTGCCAAGTTTAAATGCTCAAGACATGCTGATAGGAAGGGCATCAAAAGCTTGCCAAGACATGACAACTTCTCTGCTTGATAGAATGTATGACCATATGTAAGCTGGATGCAGCCTTCTTGGTGTGTCTGGCAGGCCAGTAGTTCCACTTCAGTACATACTTGGTTTATCTAAACTTGTCTAACCCTTGCTAGCAGGAAAAGTGCAAATTTGATGATGATGATACTGTATGTATATGTGTATATTTATGTGTGTGTGCCAGCTGCTGTGAACATATAGCCACTGCTATAAGACTTGTAGTGATAATTGTTTATGTCAGCCATAAACAAAACATCCAGCACAGTTTTTAGTTTGATAAAATGCAATCTTATCTTATCTATTGTCCTTAGGTAAGACAACAAATGCAACTTCATGCCAACAGGCTGTTTCCCATCAAGGTTTGTAGGTCTTCCTTGTCAATTCCAGTGTCTCTTTCTATAGTATCCTGGTATCTGAGCTTTCTGCTAGAGGAGATTTCCAACAACAGGAGGTCTGAATCCATCTCATCTTTTGCATGAAAGCAGTGACCAGTAAACCTTGTACAATGTTCAATCAGTCGTACACTTACTTTGGGGATTTTTTCGTATATCTGATTAAGCATTGGATAGGTTTACCAAGGCATATTTTGAATCTTTCTCAAAAAGGTAGTGCAATATCTCTCTAAATGGCTCTGTAGACAGGAGTGCAAGGTCCTAGCAGATCATACCAGCCTCAAGAAGGCTAACCCATACCTTATTTTAAGAAAACCTGCCTGGAAAGGGATATCATCCATCGTTACAAATATGGAAAAATTGAATTAAAAATAGTTACACACATATGATAAACTTCTACACACTTTCTGTCTATGAAATTGTATTGACAATTGTGAGATTATGGAAGAGGAGTGATGAAACACCAAACTAAGGAGTTTGAACCTAGTAATTTGAGATGGGTCTACAACAGACAAGACATGATAACAAGTCCTTGTTAACACTTAACATCCTGTATTATATGGAACCACACTAGCAAGACATTCTTTAAAACTACACTACAACACTATGAATGCATCACATGAAAAATTGAAGTCTTTACCCTAAAACTGCAAATTTTCACAACATTCTGTTCACTAATTAAAACATAATGGTTTCTGATTTAGGTACAAAGCCAACAATTTTGAGAGAGGAGAAAGTTGATTAAATCGACCCCAGTGTGTTACTGGTACTTGTAAGGATGAAAGGCAAAGCTAAACTCGGTGAATAAGTAGGAAAGACGACAGCTGTATAAAAAAGTGCAGGGCAATAAAGATAGACGGTAGCCACGGAGTAGGCAGACTCAGAAAAGCCTGGGGACGACCTGATAAATTCCGACCTCACACACTTACACCTCTCCAAGACAATGTCACTGGACCGAGATCTTTGGCGGCACTCAGTAATAGAGAAGACCCGCCTTACCTAAATACAAAGTAAAACCTACTACAGTCAGTAGGCATCTCTAACAAAATACACCCCCACCCCATCCACACCGCCCCTTTCAATGTAAAGTTATGTTGGTGCCACAACATCCAGGCCGAAACAAATGAGATCGTGTAGGTGTCACGACAAAAAAACACACAGTCCACGCTGTAATGTGGCCGTGTAGGCAACACGGTAAAAACCTCCCAGCCCCACACTGTAAATGTGGTTGGTGTTAGGAAGGGCATCCAGCTGTAGAAAACCCGCAAGACAGTCCTATGCGAGCAAGACAACCACTCTTGCCTCAAGTGGGAAAACTCCCGTCCAAACCCATGCAAGCGTGGAACATGGACGTTAAACGATGATGATGATGATTTATCATCCCAGTTTTACATCTATTTTTCATGCTTGCATGGGTTAGATGGGTTGTCAAACTCTGACATTAGTCAGGCAGGTTAGATGACCATGTCTTGCTCATTCTATTTTGGCATGGTTTCTACAGCTGGACACTCTTCCTAACGACAACCACTCCACGGTGTGTAATAATAATATAACAAACAATAACAACAATATACTTACCACAAATAGCAGCTCCCCATTTCTTTATCTCCACAAAATGACAAGACAACTGTCGGCCACCATACCAGCGACCATTAAATTTGGAAAATGCATTGAAAGCTTCTTCTTCACTGAAATAAATAAAAAAACAAAGAAAAAAATCAGAATGAATGTTTAATATCATTCTTCAAGCCAATGGTTGTAAGAACCATACCATTTTGGAAGTCATAGACTATTACCATACCATTCTGAAAGTCAATGAGTTACCATACCATTCTCAAAGTCAAAGACTATTACCATACCATTCTGAAAATCAAAGACTGTTACCATACCATGGTCAGTGGTGCTCTGTATTGTCTGTGTTGATCAGTATTGGTCTGTAGTAGTCAGTGGTAGTGGTACTGGACAGTGATGGTCATACAAAGTCTGGTTAATGTATGAAGCATTAGAAAATTTGAGAACAATCACCAATGTAGATCATCATTATCATATCACATCCGTTTTTCTATGCTTGCATGGGTTGGACGGGTCCTTCTGAGTACAGCATCTCTCCACTTTTCCCGTTCCTTTGTCATCTCCTCTGTAAGCTTTAATGACTTGAGATCAGCTCTCACCACAACCATCCAGGTATTTCTCTACTGCACATTACATTTCCATACAAGTGCAGGCTTCTCTCTTGCACACAATTTTTCTCTCTTTTGCTCCGTGAACATGTCACAGATATCTCAGTAGCCATTGTGAATGCCAGGCGGCTGTTTCATATTCATTAATATCTCATCAGCGACATTCACTCAACTAGTACTGAGATGAAAATAGACTAGAGCTTATATAGATTTTGCATGATGAATATTTGCTGGAAATGCTCATTTGCATATAGTGCAAACCTGGCTAATTACAATTGATTGGCAGTCACACCAAGATAAGCATAATAGAGGTGTATATGAAAGCAAATACTGTATGTTTATATACAATAAACATGGGAGCCTCGCTATCAAAGAAAAAAAGGAAAAAGATTTTTTCTCTCTCTTTTACTCTATGAACATGTCACAGATATTTCAGTAGCAATTGAGAATGATAGTTCTCTTCTTCGCCCACTTAGTCCTGAGAGGGCCACGGTGGCAGAGTCCTCAAACGCTCCTTCCAGCAGGTCCTGTCAGAAGCAAACGTCTCCAACTGATTTGGCTGGATCCATAAGCGAAACCAACCAAGTTACGCATGTTATCCAACCATCTTGCTCAGGGTCTACCTCTGGGTCTCCTGCCAGTAGCCTAAATAAATCAAGTAAAGAGTAACTCCGGAGAAAGGAAAAATGGGGACAGAGAAATCAGTGGAGAATTGAACTACTCGATTCCCACCTGCAGGGTGAGCATACTCAACTACTTCAATAAAATACCTTATGGTATTTGTTTTTGTCTTTACATTCCAGGTTTCAAATCTAACAGTAGCCTACTTGAACACAAGACTTAATCCATTAGCTGGTAAAACACCACCACCTGGCTTTTAGGTGCTTTTAGTGGAATCCTGGCAAGGTCTCTGGTTTGAGAGTACCTTCTCTTTTTCTTACCTCACTTGGAGGCATGAAGCCTAGTGGTTAGGGTGTTGGACTTATGATCATAATGTTGTGGGTTCAATTCCTGGACTGGGTTGTGTGTTGTGTTCTTGCGTAAAACACTTTGTTTCATGTTGTTCCAGTATACTCAACTGAAAATGAGTACCAGCATTAGCTGGGGGTTTAACCCTGCAATGGACTGGTGTCCTGTTCAGGGGGAAGTCTTGTACTCTCGGTCACTTAATGCCATGATAATCAGGTTAAGTCTCCTAGCTCAAGACAAACTTCAGACTTAGAGGCACTGAAGAGTCATGGGCACTTACTACCCTTCCAAATGACACAGCGATACAAAAGGTATACTAATTTTCCCAAGAACATAAGCGATTGATATATTACAAAAGAATAAAATAACTCACGTTTTGAACTGTACATAAACGTTACCACGGAGATGAGGTTCATAATTGCAGGAGACTTTGAACTGAACAACTGGTGCAACAGCTTTGAATTCAGGCAAAACATCTTCATAGAATTCCTTGAAATTTTCATAAATTTCCTTTTCTTCAAATTCAAGAGTTAAATCTGCAAAGAGATGAGGAATTTCAAAATTTATAATTTTAATCAGCTTACACATCAAAGATACCCCAGTATGGGTTGGATAAAAGAGGTGTATCAGGAGTTTAGAAGGCCAGGTTGGTGGGAATACATCCTTATCATTGTTAAACATTTATTTCCCATGCCTGCCTGGGCTAGACGGACTGTCATACTCTAAAACTTGGCTGGGAAGGAGAACATGTCTTGTTTTGCCATGGCTTTTCCAGCCAGATATCTTTCTGAACCCTAACCAAGCATTTTGGTATAAGGTGGGGGATTTCTGGCTTTCCATGTTGGCATGTTAGCATGTGTTGTGCGTTCATATGTGTGTGGTGGGATAGAAGTGAGGGCTGCCTTTCCACACTGGAATGAGAAGACGTTATTTCCCTGTGAGCAAGCGTAGTGAAAATCTTCCACTGGTCATATTCTTCACATTTTCATTTGTTGAATTAAATAAAAATGTCTTAACATTCCTTCTGAACTCTTGGATTTATTATGAAGGGTAACTCTCTACGGTTAGGAATGACCATGGGATTTTCACCTAGAAAGTTTCCCTCTGAGGCACAAGCCCGAGAGAGGTGTTTGTATGGAAGACTAGCAGTCACCCATTCATATCAGTCTCTCCTCTCCACATCAACAATGTTGTCCAAGGGAAAGGCAATGAGTGATACATATTGGCATCAAAGTCATTGCAACTCATTTCTACAATGGTGTGAACTGGAGCAACGTGAAATATAGTGCCTTGCTCAATGATACAACACATCATTCGGTCTAGGAATTGAATTCAGAAGCTCACATGTCTTCACATGGATTAATTATATACATTTACAGTGAATTTTGTTATAACAAAATTCACAGGGTATAAAAAAAAATTGTAATGGAAGATTCTTTATAATGAGATCAATTGAAACAAATCGAACATTTGTTTATTACCTCAGGGATTGATAAAAATGTTGTTATACTGAAAAATTCGTTATAACAGAATCTTACCAGTATATATAAACACACATAAAACCCATGGCATGCTGTTTGCTCTCCCACCATGCTGGTGGCACGACAAAAGTACCCAGTCCACCATGGTGCCCCAACAAAAAGTCCATCCTGTAACATATTGATGCCACTAAAAATGCTCCCAGTACACGCTGAAATGTGGTTGGCATTAGGAAGGGCATCCAGCTGAAGAAAACCAAACCTAAAAATGGATTGTATGAGCAAGACGTGGTCTCCTGACCTGTTGAGTCTCATAACATGAAAGCTGGTCTGACATGGAAAATAGACGTTAAATCATGATAATGATGTTGATAGTATAAACGCAAAATTATTTAACCCTTTAGTATTTGCATTACTTATATTTACTATTGTATTTTCACAGTAAACACTTTATCTCATATAATATCGAATCTATGAGATTTTGATATTATTTATTTTGAGAACAATACCTTTAAGTATGAGCAGTTGTTATGGCTGGTTTGAACAGAAATAGGTGAGAGAATAGGCCGGATACAGCCAGTTTAAATTTTAAAGGATTTAAGTGAATAAAAATTTCTTTTTTTTTTAACATAAGTCCTTCATTAGTGAGAAAGGAAAGGTATGTAAACATAAGGGTGTATTGATAATTAGAACAAAGTAATATATATTTACCAGTATCATAGTCATCTTGTGCATTATCCAATGTCATGTGTGTATACATTCCAGGAAATACTAAAGTGGTACATATCTCTGGCTCAGGATGACTTCGAGAACATCTACAATAAATAGACATATTGATGTTTATATTAACATTTAATCGACCAGGTCATGAAGGTCACGGAAAAAGTAATAGCGCAACTAATCAGAGAGAGAATTGATCTAGATGAAATGCAGTTCAGGTTTGTGTCAGGCAAAAGTACCACAGACGCTCTTTTCATTGTACGACAACTACAGGAGAAGTACCTAGCTAAAAGTAAACCCCTATACTTAGCTTTTGTCGACTTGGAGAAAGCCTTCGACAGAGTCCCCCATTCCATTATCTGGTGGGCTCTTAGAAAACTAGGTGTTGATGAATGGCTTGTGATAGCTATACAAGCCATGTATAAAGAAACAGTCAGTAAGGTTAGAATTAACAACGAATATAGTGAAGAGTTTAGCGTAAAAGTTGGTGTCCATCAGGGCTCTGTTCTTAGCCCCCTACTATTTATTATTGCCCTTCAGGCTATAACAGAGGAGTTCAAGACCGGCTGCCCATGGGAACTCCTATACGCAGATGACCTAACACTCATAGCTGAATCAATGGCCGAACTAGAGAAGAAATTCCAAACATGGAAGCACGGCCTAGAATCAAAAGGCCTTAAAATTAACCTGGCTAAGACTAAAGTTCTAGTTTGTAAGAAAGAAAATAAGGCGGCGGTCCCTTCCGGGAAGTGGCCATGCTCAGTGTGTAGGAAAGGCGTAGGTAGAAACTCCATTTTATGTCCCAAATGCAAAGTATGGGTGCATAAAAGATGTGGGATCACAGGTAAGCTAACTAAGAACATAGATTTTACATGTGGCCGGTGCTCTGGTGCAATAAGTAGCAGCAAGTGCCCACAAATACTAGCTCCTTCAACTGCGCAGAGGGTTCTATAGAAATAGTGGACAGCTTCCGTTACCTGGGTGACAAAATCAGCAGTGGGGGAGGGTGCTCTGAAAGTACAGTAGCTAGAATCAGAACTGGATGGAAAAAGTTCAGAGAGCTTATACCACTATTAGCCACTAAAGGGTTCTCCCTAAAAATGAAAGGCAGGTTGTATGATGCCTGCATACGAACAGCAATGTTGCATGGCAGTGAGACCTGGGCATTGTGTGCAGAGGATATACGCAGACTAGAGAGGAACAAAGCTTGCATGCTCCGCTGGATGTGTAATAGTAATATACGTGAACGGCAAAGCATAAACGAACTAAGGAAAAAATTAGAAATAAGAGGGATCAGATGTTGTTTACTCGAGAGAAGGCTACGTTGGTATGGTCACGTGATGCGCATGAAAGACGATAACTGTATAACAAAGTGCAGGGCAATAAAGATAGACGGTAGCCACGGAGTAGGCAGACCCAGAAAAACCTGGGACGAGCTGATAAATTCCGACCTCACACACTTACACCTCTCCAAGACAATGTCACTGGACCGAGACCTGTGGCGGTACTCAGTAATAGAGAAGACCCGCCTTACCTAAATACAAAGTAAAACCTACTACAGTCAGTAGGTATCTCTAACAAAATACACCCCCGTCCCACCACCCCCACCTCATCCACACCGCCCCTTTCAATGTAAAGTTATGTTGGTGCCACAACATCCAGGCCGAAACAAATGAGATCGTGTAGGCAACACGGTAAAAACCTCCCAGTCCCACGCTGTAATGTGGCCGTGTAGGCAACACGGGAAAAACCTCCCAGCTCCACACTGTAAATGTGGTTGGTGTTAGGAAGGGCATCCAGCTGTAGAAAACCCGCCAGACAGTCCTATGCGAGCAAGACAACCACTCTTGCCTCAAGTGGGAAAACTCCCGTCCAAACCCATGCAAGCGTGGAACATGGACGTTAAACGATGATGATGATGATGATGATGATACATATATATATACTCAGCTGTAGAAATGAGATGATAGGGACTGGGGTCCCTATCATTCCACTGCAAAGTGGTCATGGAGGTGCCACGGCAAAAAAGCACCCAGCACTCACTGTGAATGAGGTTGGTGTTAGGAAGGGCATCCAGCTGTAGAAATCAAGCCAGAATCAGTTCCCGTCCCACCCTTGCAAGCAGGGAAAAGCGGACATTAAAATGATGATAATGATGATGATATAATGGCTGACTGAATATGCACGTTTTTTTCCCAGTTATCTCTTTTCCTGCTATTTCAAGCATTAAACTAATATATTTCTTCAATGTACTGTGCTGTTTGCTTTGTTATTTCTGTTTACTTTTTACATACAAACACACAACACATATATATATATAATACGTGTGTGTGTGAGTGTCAATCATCATCATCATTTTAACATCCACTTTGTTGAAATTTCACAGTAAGACATACAATCTAGAAACTGTGTGATGTTAATATGCATGGGGGGCAAAACATGGATGGGTTGAGAGAAAAACTGGGTTTAGAAGGAATGAAATATAATGTCCAAGACTGTGCTGATATGAATATGTGATGGATATGGATGATGAATGCTGGGTTAAGAAGTGCCAGGTGTTCCCAATGAAAGGAAGCTAAAGTAGAGGAAAAGGAAAGAGAACTCAGCAGAAGTGGTGAGAGCAAATCTCAAAATGCTGAATCTGTCAAAGGAACATAGTAAGTGGAGGAAAACTGTGCTGGAAAAAGACACACTGTGAAGCCACATGACCTAATGGGTAGGATGCTTGACGTACAATCATAATATCATTGGTTCAATTCTTGAAGAGGCTGCTGTATTGTGTTCTTGAGCAAAGCACTTCATTTCATACTGCTCCAGTACACTTGGTTGAGAGTGAGTACCAGCAGTAGCTGGAGGGTTAATCCTGCAATAGACTGGTGTCCTATTCAGGGAAAGTCTTGAACTCTCAGTCATTTAATCAGGGATAAGTACTGGCCTGATAAGCCTTCTGCATCGAACAGACTTTAACTTAAATAAAGACCCATCCAACCCATGCAAGCATAGAAAAGCGTGTGTAAAAGGATGATGATAATGATGGTCTAAAAACTACTTGTTTGTCTTTCTATCTGTCTGTGTTTTTAACTCTTAACATCCTGTGCTACATGAACACTGCATAAATAAGACATTTTTGTAAAGTATAAAACAACACTATGATTAGATCACGCTAAAAGTCTTTAGTTTCCTGCAAATTTTCACAAAAATCAGTTCACTAATAAAGATACTATAAATACTTGAAATAACAAGCCTGTTTTTAAATAGTTCTGTAAAATCCTTACAAAATGTTAAGAGTTTAAAAAATGACAAATGTTGCTGAAATTTAATAAAATGCTTTGTACAAATTTACCTTTCTCCAAATCGACATGCACCAGTTTTGATAAAAAATGAACAAACTTCAACATCTCTATTTTGTTGATGGTAGCTGATGGGAGCTAGTGGATTGTGAGAACACTGTCCTTGCTGGAAGATGGAATCAGTGAATTAAGAAATAGGAGTCAGAAAAGAGAAAAAGAAAAAAATTAGAAGACAAGAGTAGTTTGCTCTTCAGTGGAGGCTGTTTAAAAAAATTAGATATTTGATACGTAATTATCCCAGAAACTACCACTGTATATTGTGAATAGGTGTTGTAATGTTGAAAAATTTTGAGGAATAAATTTTATGTTGCTCAACATTAAGCCTGCTCAGTCTCGTTGTCCTACCTTTGTAGTTTTGGAGATATTTACATCTCAGATGATATCTAATTGTTTTGCAACACCTTATATTTATAGAAAGACACAAATTGTATAAATAAAATATTATTGAAATATAAAAACAACATAAAACTACACAAACAAATTCTATCAAACACAGGTTTGCTGTATTTTGTTACGTCCATTTACTTTCTGTGTATAAATACTGTTGGAAACTATCTTTATCATTCATGCTGCTGGGGTTGATGAAATAAATACATGTCAAATACTAAAGATGATTATATTCTTGTGGTGATGTTAGAAATCTTTGTCCACTCTGTAAGATGGTTATTGATGACATGAAAAAAAAGCACTCAGTTCACTTAGTAAGATGGTCAATGATGACACAAGAAAAAAGCACCCAGTTCAGTTCACCCTGTAAAGTGATCAGGCTGGTGACATGAGAATAAAGCACCCAGCCCACCCTGTAAAGTGATCATGCTGGTGACACAAGAAAAAAGCACCCAGTCCACCATGTAAAGTCGCCATGTTGGTGACACAAGAAAAAAGCACCCAGTCCACCCTGTAAAGTGGTCATGTTGGTGACACAAGAAAAAAAGCACCCAGTCCACCCTGTAAAGTGGTCATGTTGGTGACACAAGAAAAAAGCACCTAGTGCACCTCGTATGGTGGTTGTGCTGGTGACATGAGCAAAAAAGCACCCAGTCTGGCCTATAAGGCAGTCACGTTAGTGACATGAGAACAAAGCACTCCGACCACCCTATTAGATGATCATTTTGGTGTCACAATAAAAGCACCCAGTCCACACTGTAATGTGGTTGGCATTATGAAGAGTTTCTAGCCATAGAAACCAAGCCAAAATACAGATCCATGTGAGCAAGACATGGTCACCTGACTTGACTTGTCTCATAACATGACAGCCCATCAAACCCATTCAAGCGTGAAAAAATAAATGTTAAACAATGATGTAGATGATGATTACTACTACTGAAGTCTGTTAGGAATAACTGATACAATTGCACACACGTCACTGCTTCACATGTGGTTTAAGATGTACTAGCAGTCAGAGGGGAAAGTCAATTAAATCCACTCCGGTTCTTGACTGATAGTTTATTTTATCAACGTCGGAAGGATGAAAGGCAAAGTTGATCTCAGTGGGATTTGAACTCAGAATGTAAAGGGACGTAACTATATGCCAAAAAGCATGTGGTCCAATGCTCTACCGATAGTCCAATCTATTGCCTTTTAATAATAATAATAATAACAATGGCCAGTTTATAGATTGATATGAGCAGCCCATGTCTTCACAATATTGTGGCAAAAGAATTTGACAAGCTCAAAAATATAAAGATTTGCTCATTGGAATTGAAACAGTGTGGCATCTCAAGGTGGTTACAATATCATTGATTGTAGGAGCATTAGGAATGATCAAAAGATTAATTTAGAATGATCCCTGGCTTGCCATCACTGCAAGAAGTGCAAAAAAATTGTTTTAACTGGTATGGCACATGTATTGAGAAGAGCTCTATCACTGTGAGAAAGATAATCCTCTTTGTAATTTTTTTTACATAACTTTATTTGATTAGATTCCATACTTGAACACTCTTATATAATGGAATCTGTTGTATATATAATTTTAAACAGATAATGTGCACATGTATAAAGCAAATGATATATTTTTAACTGTGTAAAATGCATGATGTAAAGAATCCGGTGTGTTTATTTTTGTGGCTTATCAAAGTATACAATGAGTTTCTTTACCCTAGGTGTTGGGAAGACACTTCACAAGAAATGGAAACAAAACTGAAGGAAGAGGACAAACACAAATAATGGTTTCTTATAAAGGCACAAGGCCAACAATTTTGGAGGAGGGATAAGTCGATTAAATCGACCCCAATGCATAACTGGTACTTTATTTTATGGACCCCGTAAAGATAAAAGGCAAAGTTAACCTCGATGAGATTTGAACTCAGATCATAAAGGGCCGTGACTCTATGCTGCAAAGCATGGCGTCCGACCCTCTACCGATACTGCCAATCCACCGCCTTGACAAACACAAATAATAATAATAATCGAAGGTATTTTGTCCAACACTGTTGATTTGTCACTTACCAGAAAATGACTATGACAATAGTTGATCACTATAAATAACAGTTGAGAAAATTGGGTAAAGTATTCCTGTCCCTATTTTCCATCTCTAGGAGTACAATTTATAGTCATTGACTATTATTATAGTCACATCGGATGACTACATTTCAAATTTTCCTAATGCTTCTTAAGTCAACTGGATTTTCACAATCATAATAATAATTTTAAAAAAAACATAAAATAAGTTGGTTAATACTCACAGAATTTGATATCTGATTAGCTGTAGCTTCTTTCAGTAGTGCTTCCTGCAATAGTGAATGGTGTGTCAGAAATATGAATTATCTAGGATAGTGATAGGAGAGTAGTAATAGTTGAACAATAATGGTATCACTGTGTGTGTGTGTATATATATATATATATATATATATATATATATATATATATATATATCTTGCTGAACATTCATCTGAAGATATAACTAACAGCCATAGCTTACAGTTCTGCAGGTTTTGTTAGCTCATGAAGCCATAGGATGCAAATGGAATATCGTGTGTACGAGGCACAACGTATATATATCAACTGTATATGGAAACAGCAGTCCTGTAAATACTTGAAACATAAGTTAAGGCAACAATCCAATTTTTGCTTTCATAACATTTGAAATCAATAGAATGAAATTTAGAAATGTAAGGAGTTAATTTAACCTTTTCATTACATTATTTCTAATGAAAGACATTGCCTATCTATCATTTTCAGATAATTGTGAGAATCAAGAATATGGATGGATTTACTAATACAATTAACTTTCTTTTTATTAAGCTGGTGTTTAGAACTTAACAAAGGTTCTTACATAAAATTATGATGGAAAGTTTTTAATTTAAAGATAGACGGTTTAAAAATGGTTCTATTTCATAAAACCAGAAGCAGTTTCAGGCAGTTAAGTATCAAAAGAGTTAAACAGGAATCTTCTAGATTTTTCTCTGATATCATTTATTTTTGAATCAGAAAAAGAGTGGTTCCTGACCATAGATATTTCTGGTGGCCTGCTAGACAGAAAAAAATCAGAAGCAACTAACTGGGTGAGGTAAATACTGTTCATTCTTAACATCCTGCATTGCATAAAACCACATTGGCAAGACATTCTTGAAAAAATACCACAACACTATGATTGCATCAAATTAAAAATTAGAGTCTTTAATCTAATACTCCAGCAGTATTTGTTCCAGCTCTCTGTGATCAGAGTTCAAAACCCACCGTGGTTAAATTTGCCTTTCATTCTGTCAAAGTTGATAAAAGAAGTACCAGTCTAGTCCTGAGGTTGATTCTTCCTCTATATTGCTTTCTCACTTCCTCTCCCACTTTCTCTGGAAGAAATCAGCTGTGTTCAGACCTGGGGAGGGGATGGGCTCTGTCAGGTTTTAAAAAGTGCCTAAGACACACTGTATGTAACCACATCACCTCTACAATTACATCAAGAGTTATGGGTCCGTACATACATATATACTTTAATATTGCAAATTTTCATAATGATCTATCATGATGATGATGATCTGTCTACTAGTAAAGATACTACAAACATTTCATGGAGGCACATGGCTTAGTGGTTAGAGCATTGGCCTTGCAATCGAAAGGTTGTGAGTTCAATTCTCAGACCGAGTGATGTGTTGTTTCCTTGAGCAACACACTTTATTTCACATTGCTCCAGTTTACTCAGCTGTAGAAATGAGATGATAGGGACTGGAGTCCATATCATTCCACTGCAAAGTGGTCGTAGAGGTGCCACAGCAAAAAAGTACCCAGCACTCACTGTAAATGAGGTTGGTGTTAGGAAGGGCATCCAGCTGTAGAAATCAAGCCAGAATCAGTTCCCGTCCCACCCTTGCAAGCAGGGAAAAGCGGACGTAAAATGATGATGATGATGATAATTTCAATTATTGGAACCTATTTTTAGACCTTTCTACTAAATCATTATAGGATGTTAAAAGTTACATCAAAGTCAGTGGAAATATAACAGTGATAGTATCACTCAGGAATATAGTTCTGGTGATGAAGAGCCAAATGCATGCATAAGTTTAAATTTGATAAGGGGGGTGAGAAGGATGTGGAGAGCATGAGACATACATGTCTTGGGCATTTTAAACCTGGCGAAGCCCATCCCCTCTCCAGGTCTGAAAAAAAGCCAACTTTGTCCAGAGAACAAGAGAGAGTGAAAGAAAGAAAGTGAGAAGAAGATATAGAAGAAAAATTGAATTCAATACTGGACTGGTACTTTATTGACCTCAAGAAAATGACAAAGTTGACATCAGCAGGATTTTAATTCAGAGAGCAGTAAGCTGGGACAAATACTGTGGCATTTTTAATCTAATGTTTTAATGACTCTGCCAATTTGCTGTTTTATTATAACAGCACTGATAGTAAAACTATCGAACAAATTAAAGTTGCTGGGTTTAATCTTGAGTAAGAGTCATTTACTATAACTTTGGGTCAAATAAAAGTCTTGTGAATGATTTTAGGTAGACAAACTGTGTAAAGTTTGTTGGAAGCACTCAGTCCACCCTAAATGGTGGTAGTGCTGGAGTCATAATAACATTTTCACAGTACTTGCTGTAAGGTGGTTGGTGTTAGGAAGGGTATCCAGATGGAAACCAAACCCCAAAAAGTGTATGAGCAGGACCTTAGTCACTTGACCAGTCTGACCTCCAGACACAAGAGCCGTCTAACCCATGCAAGCATGGAAAATAAACGTTAAATAATGATGATAACGATGAACCAACAAGACAGCTTCAATGTGGTAGCTAGACTTGCTAGAAATAGCAGCAAAATCTACTTAAAATCCAACCCTATTATCTTAAATATAGAAACCAGACCACAGTGAGACTTGAATGCAAAGAGCTGGAACAAACATTGCAAATCATCTCATCTGACTTTATCAATTCCACAAAACTATTGCCTTGCCCTGCACTGGTACATTATTTTGTAGACTCCAGAAGAATAAACGGTAAAGCTGACCTCAGTGTGATTTGAAACTACAGCGCAGGGAGATAGAACAAATATCTCAAGGCATTTTGACCTAAGCTTTGATGACTGTCAATTCACCACCTATATTGTATTTTAATCCAACATTATTGAGAACTATTGTCCATATAAATGTTTGACAAATTTCTCACAATATACATACACAGTGTCACTGCTCTTTAACAAAATTGAATATATATATATATAATTCTACAAATAAAAGCATCAAAACCAAAATATTATACATATACATATATATATATATATATATATATATATATATATATACGTACATATATATACATATATAAATATATATATATATACATACATACATATATATATTACATATATTATGTAAAACTTAACAAGGTATATGAAATAAAAAGATACAGTTCATCAATAAAGCGTTGCAGCTCGATATCCAGCTTGTGAGATAGTTAAGGATTTGATTTTAAACAAGAAAATAGTGGTAAATACAAAACATTATTCAAAATGAGCTGTTGTTTCCAACAGTCCACACTCATTATATATAGATTTTTAACTCTTAACATCCTGCACTGTATGAATTTGCATCAAAAAGACATTCTAGAAACATACAAAACAGCATTATGACTGCATCACATTAAAAATTAACGTTTTTACTTTAGTTCACTGCAAATTTTAATAATGATGTGTTCGTTAATAAAGACACTATAAACATTTGAATTAACACACTCATTTTTAGGTATTTCCTGCTAAATCCTTACAGGATGTTAAGTGTTAATTAACAATGTTGCACATGTAACATCATTTTTAGCATAATGGATTGCATCACATTAAAAATTATAGTTTTCACTTTAGTTTACTGCAAGCAAATTTTCACACCAATCTGACCACAGGTAAAGAAAGTATAAGCATTTCAGTTTTTAGGTATTTTCAGTTAAATCATTACAGTATGTTAAGAGGTAAATAACAGGTAAATGACAATGGTAAACAACAAAATCTGACTTTAATAAAAGTAAAAATGGAAGAAAGAATAACTGATAGTTAAAAATAATCAAGAAATAATATTGATGTATTTTTTTGTGGGGTTGGGTGGATGGCAAGTCATGGTTAATGGGCACCAAGAATTAAATTATGGAGAAAAAGCTCATTGAGTATTTAAACAGTAAACTTAATTCTACTAATACATTTTTAGGTCAACTTTTCCATGCTGGCATAGATTAGGTGGGACTTTTAGAGGCAACGTTTTACTGCCGAATGCCTTTCCAGACACTAACCCTTTTAGTTGCTTCTTATGACATGCAGGGATATGGTGTACCAAATCTTAATCAGATACACATGGTTAAATATGTGTGTGTGTGTATATAATATATATATATATCATAAATATGAGTGAAGACAACGGAAAAATGTACGAAATACAAACAGTCCCCTCTCATCAGTCAATCACTGGAGATATAATGTTTTGGTGCTTTACGATCGATATAACTGGCTCTAATGCACAAGGGACAGTAACAAATGGACTAATTGTGTTATCTTTTATACATAATACAAACAGAAATATGCATCACTACCTTGCTGGCAGTGTAGTTTCATGGATTAAGGTGGTACTGCACTTGTAATGTCAGTTTCTGCAACAGAACAGAGCCCGCTCTGTTGCTGTGATGAATGTGAGACGATAGCAAAACAAGGAATAGACGGGAAAAATTTAAGTGTCTTTCAACCAAAGAATACGTGAAAATTTACTGCTTGAATTGAATGGACAACAGACAGAGCATGGTAACGATGTATTTGTCTGTATGTGTTAACAGCATTTTCTGCTGATACTATATTCATATATATCCACACCAACATGCACCTATTTTGATATATATGCATGTCATAAGAAGCAGCTAAAAGGGTTAGTGTCCAGAAGAATATCCAGCTGCAAACAACTGCCTCAAAAAGTCCCAGCCAATCTATGCCAGCACCGAAAGGTTGATGTAAAAATGATGATGATATTATGTGTCATCATGATGATCATTTAACATCTGTTTTTCCATGCTTGCATGGGTTGGACAGGCATTTTCCAGGTCAGCATTCCTTCATCATCTCCTCTGTAGGTTTCAGCTACTTAGGATCAGCTCTCACCACCCCTTCACAAGTCTTCCTCTACTGCATCGTCCTTTCACTGGGAACTCCTAATATTTCTTCACCCAACGATCATCACCCATACACATCAAGGGGCAATATCCTTGAGATTGGAAAAAGTTTATTTCAGTGACATTCTTACTACCAACTATCCTTGTACCTCAGCTACATACGCAATTTACCTTTTCTATTAGTCTGCCTGCTTTCCCCCCACATCTACTGTGTACCCAAAATCTACAGTGTACATTGTATTGTATACTTTTTCTACCTACTCCTTTTCTACATATTGAACATGGCTATTTCCCTCATGGGATCAAAGTCCTGTTTTCTTTCTTACTAAAACTTTGGTTTTTGCCAAATTTACTCAAGTTCTGTTTCCACAGCCTGAATTTCTTCACTAACTCTTCTAAAGATTCAACCATCAGACCAGGTCATCAGCATGTACAAATTCCCATGAGCAGCCAGTTGTAAACTCCTCTGTTATGGCCAGTAGAGCTAAAATAAAGAGGAGTGGGCTGAGGACTGAGCCCTGATAAACTCCTACCTGTACTTTAATTTAGACTCACTTCCTACTCTCATTTTACTGACAGCTCCAATGTACATGACTTGCACTGCTCTCACAAACTATTCTACATCTAGTTTCCTTAAGGTTCACCAGATGACAGATCGTGGTACTCTATCAAAGGCTTTTTCCAGATCAACAAAACCTAGATATAGCAGATTACACTTAGTCCAGGAACTTCTCTTGTAACTGTCTCACTAAGAAGGCATCTATGGTGCTCCTCCCTGGCACAAAGCCAATCTATATTTCATCTTATTTGACTTTTTCTCTGATTAATTGTGATAACATTCTTTGAGTCACTTTCATAACGATCCTCTATAATTTCTCCTTTTTCTACATATATATATATATGGAAGAATATTAGGATATAATTGCATGTACTCTTCCAACGTCACCTGTTTCTCTTTTTTTGTTCTTTCAACCAATTCTAATTTTTCTCTCTCTGCTTTTTCTTTCTTCTCTTGTTCTTCCCATTCTTCTCTGATTCGTCTCTAAAATTAAAAAAAAAAGAAAAATAATTATTTATGAAATTGGTAGGAAACACAAATTTGGTAAGATGTATAGATGATTGAATCAACAGTGGAAGTAGCTCTCTAAACTTTTTCCATCTTATCCTTACTCTAGCTATTATGCTCTCAGAGCACTCTCCTCCATTGCTAATTAAGTTACCTAGATAGCAGAAGCTATCAATCACATCTATGGACCCTTCCTGTGACTGGAAAAGGTTTATATCACTGACACTCTTCCCCTCAAAAATTACCCCTGTGCATCTTCTACATATAAATTTTTCCCTTACTGTTAGTCTACCCATTATATCACTACATCTCTTGTGTACCCAAAATTTACATTGTGTACATATGGAATTTTTGTCTTCTCCTTTTCTATATATTGAGCAGGGCCACTTCTCTGTAGGAATCAGGATCATATCTTTTTCCTACTCACTAGCACTTTAGCTAAGTTTACTCTCAGCCCTTTTGATTCCAAATTGTTTCCATAGCCGGAACTTATTTTCTAGTTCTTTCATGGATTCAGCTATAACAATCAAGTTATCTGCATAGAGAAGTTCCAAATATATATATATACATAATTAGGAAGTAACATGTGCTTACACTGTATTTGACTAAATAGAATTAGTCTGTTAGCTGGAATTTAAAAAAAAAAACCCTCTGAATGGAAAGAAAGATGAGTATTGACGTACATGGGACATGTCTTTGGTTTGCCGGACCAATGTGTTACCATTTCAGAGGTTTTTAAAAAAAAATCCTAATGTACAGACTAATTCTATTTCGTCAAATACGGCGTAAGCACATGTTACTACCTAAATTTCAAATTCGCTAGCTGTTTCTAAACAAAGCCTGCTTTGTGTCTCCCTACTAAAAAAATTTTTTTCTCTGTTCCTGGCTTGTAATCACTTTTTATGTGTTGCTTAGGCCCCAAATAAATAAAAAAAAGTGCTATTAAACAATTAAAAGTTTGGGTTTGTAAAAATTCTAAGCTATTCACTAGAATTATTTGTATGCTGGATTTTATGTTGTATGTAAGTTTAATTTGCTTATGTTAAATGAGTTTTTTATATATGTTTCAGGTTAAATTGAAATTATAAAATAAAGAGTAATACCTAAAGAAAATTATAAAAGTGCAATAAAGTATAAAATTGTTAAAAAGTGTATTAAAGAGATTTATTGATACTGGATTTTCACACCCTGAATAAAGGGTAAGTTGTGTTTTAAGCATTCGTCTCCAGGATGAAGCAGTGGAACTTGGTCAAGGAGGAAGTGCAGGTGACAAGTCAGAGAAGTCGACACAAACCTTTCTCAGGCTTTTACACTCTTAGGGATGGCCTCTGCTTCTGCCATGACGTGCCTGGACTGTTTGGCGTTATTGGGGTGCCATTTGTGCCCAAGGAGTGGCGGCTATTTATATACAGCTCCACCACAAGTTTGAAGGCTGTCCTCCTCCACAATGGAAACAAGTTCACGACACTGCCCCTAGCTCATTCAGTCTGCCTGAAGGAAGATTACTACAGTGTGAAAGTCCTCTTGGAAGCTCTGCAATACAACCAGTACAATTGGGAAATCATTGGAGACTTCAAGATGGTAGCTTTCCTGCTTGGACTCCAAGGTGGTTTTATCAAATTCCAGTGTTTCCTCTGACCACTACAAAAGAAAGAACTGGGAGCAGCGAACAGAATTTGTAGTTGGGACCCGGAACATCATGTGCGAGCCACTGGTTGATCCCAGGATTGTGCTCATGCCGCCACTGCACATTAAGTTGGGGTTGATGAAGCAGTTTGTGAAGGCTCTCAACCAAGAATCAGCCGCTTTTAAGTACCTTCTTGAGTTCTTCCCCAAGTTATCTGAGGCCAAAATCAAAGGTGGAAATTTTGTTGGACCTCAGATAAAGAAGGTGTTTGAGTCTACCGAGTTCTCCAATAAGCTCAATAGGATTGAGGGAACAGCATGGAACTGTTTCAAGGCAGTTGTTAAGGGCTTCCTGGGAAACTACAGAGCTGAAAACTACCAGTAACTGGTGCAGGATCTGATAAAGGATTTTGGCGCCATGGGATGCAGGATGTTGCTTAAACTCCATATGCTGGACGCTCACCTGGAAAAATTCAAGAACAATATGGGCGCCTACTCAGAAGAACAAGGCGAACGATTCCACCAAGATGTGAAATAGATAGGATGGAGGTACCAGGGCCACTACAATGAATACATGATGGGGGACTATATCTGGGGGCTAGTGCGGGAATGCGACCTGGACTACAACCGCAAATCCAGGAAATCCAGTCATTTCTGACGTGTATAAGTTGCTTTATAAGTGTTATTTGTTTTTACTTGTTTGCTTTTGATAAGCTTGTGTAATTAAATAAATATATACTCTGTTAATTTGATTATATGAACTGATAAATTTTAAAAAAATGTGTTTTTTCTTGAAAAATATGAAAATTTCGAAATATCAAACTCCTGATATATGTAACCCATGCTAACATGGAAGAACGGATGTAAAATGATGATGATATATACATATATATATACAGAGAGAGAGAGAGAGAGAGAGAGAGAGAGAGAGAGAATAAGAGACTGAGTGGGAAAGTTGTGTGTCTATGTTTACAAGAAGTTTACAAAGAGAGGGATAAAAAAGACAATCTTATAGAATTCTGAAATACATACATCTTGTTCCTCTCGCCGTTTCTTTTCTTGTTCTTCATGTTCTTTTTTAAGTTGCCATTCTTTTTGAGCTTGTTTTTCTCGTTCTAACCAGCGTGCATGTTCAACCATCTGTAGCTGCATTTCTTTCACTTTTGCTTGCTCAAAGATTTCATCACTGGAACTATTTTTATCACAGGTTTCTGAAAGATGATTGAAAAGAAACAAATATTGATATTTCTATTGACTATTACAACCTGCAGTTATGATGGATATACCACATCATCATTCCCATTGTTTTCTCTATGCTTGAATGGTAGGTTGTCTCTGGCTGGAAGTCCTGCCTGACAGCAATACTTCTAACATTCATAGAACTGCCATGCTGCAGAATGTACTCTTTATAGAGATTGTAATGCCACAACTACGTTTTTTTTTTATAACTGCTGTTGAACCTTGACTGTGTGGTTTATGAGTTCACTTATAATACACATGGTTCCAGGTTTGGTTCTGCTGTGTGACACCTAGAGCAAATTTCTTCTGTTATATTGGCATGATCAGTGTCTTGTGAGAGATTTTGGTAGATGAAAACACTGTCAAAGCTTATTGTCTCTAAAACACAGTAAAGTCCAGGAATCTCTACCATATTGAGAAATATAGGTTGGTAGCAGGAAAGGTATCTGGCTATAGAAAATGCACCCAGTACATGCTGTAAAGTGGTTGGTGATAGGTAAGACATCCAACCATAGAAAGCTTGCCAAACTGGGAGGACTCTTTAGTTGTGTCAAAGACATGAAAAGTTGGTAGAATGTAGAACCATATGTAAGCGAGATGCAAACCTCTGTCCTATCTGGGAGGTCAATAGCCCTGCTTCGGTACTGACTCGGTCAGTAATAAACCCATTCAATCCTTGCTAGCAGGGCCTTAACTGCAGAAGACCTGCAGAGGCCAGAAAGAAATGAGTCAAGTATGCTCCGACGGATGTGTAATGCTAGTGTGCACAAATGATTTAGCATAAGCAAACTGAGAGAAAAACTTGGCATAAGAGGAATTAGATGTAGTGTGCAAGTAAGAAGACTGAGCTGGTATGGACATGTAATGCACATGGAAAATAAGAGCTGCATAAAGAAATGCAGAGAAACCCCAGTGGCTGACCCAGGAAGACATGGGATGAGGTTGTGAAGACCAAACTTAAAAAACTAAACCACACAGCAGAAATGACTAAAGACTGCTAGGCCTTCCTGGCCACTGCCCCCTTGTGAAGTGGCTGTGATGGGAAGGGCATCCAACTGTGGAGGGCTTGCCAAAGAAAGGGCTGGGAGGACCCTTCAGTTGTGTCAAGGTCATGGCAGCCTTCCTAGTGTCTGGTAATCTACACAATAAATGCACCCAATATGTGCTGTAGTTGTTGGAGATAGGAAGGGCATCCAGAGAGCTTGCCAAACAAAAGGTTGGGAGGAACCTCAGTTGTGTCAAAGATATGACAACCTCTCCTCTACACTCAGTAGAATGTGAGACTGTACATAAGCTAGGCGACAGATCCCTGGCTTGTCTGGGAGATCAGTAGCCCCGCTTCAGTATTGACTTGCTAGTAGGGAATCATCATTTCATCATCATTTCATTTTACGTCCGCTTTTTCCCTGCTTGCAAGGGTGGGACGGGAACTGATTTTGGCTTGATTTCTACAGCTGGATGCCCTTCCTAACACCAACCTCATTTACAGTGAGTGCTGGGTGCTTTTTTGCCGTGGCACTTGCACGACCACTTTGCAGTGGAATGATATGGACCCCAGTCCCTATCATCTCATTTCTACAGCTGAGTAAACTGGAGCAATGTGAAATAAAGTGTCTTGCTCAAGGAAACAACACATCACCTGGTCTGAGAATGGAACTCACAACCTTTCGATTGCAAGGCCAATGCTCTAACCACTAAGCCATGTGCCATGTAGACATTAAAACGACGACGATGATGATGAAAAGATACACCATATCTCTGCATGTTGTAAGAGGCAGTTAAAAGGGTTGATTTCAGGAAAGGCATCCAGCTATAAAATATTGTCTCAAAACATCCTATCCAACCCATGCCAGCTTGGACATAAAAACAATGATATAGGGTACATTCTGCAGGAATTACAACTGGCTGACAATTTCTACATTGGACATGAGTGATTATCTGTTTACAAAGCTGTGAATTCACTGGATGGAGGTGACCCAAACCATCCGGGGTAAGTACCAACACAAGTACAAATGTAATTATCAGTATCATTTGATTAAATGAACCCCACTACTTGACTGCTATTTTATTTTTTCAACCCAGGGAAGATGAAAGGCAAAGTTGCCCTTGAAGGAGAGGGACTGTTGTCTTCACAACATAAAGAGCCAGAACAAAATATTGCAAGAGATTTTGTGTGATGCTCTAATGATTTTATCCAGCAGCCACCCAACCCAGTTTGAAGGTTCATCAGGCCGGTGATTATCCCTTTCATTGTTAAGCAATTGAGAGTACAAGACTCTCCACTGGACAGGATGCCAGTCCATCATGAGATTAATCCCCAAGCTACTGCTGGTATAATTTTTAGCTGAATGGACTAGAGCAATGTGAAATGAAGCGTTTTGCTCAAAAACAGTGCCATCCAGTTCAAGAATTGAACTCATGACATTATGATCGTAAGTCCAAACTCTTACAACTATGCCACATACCTTCACTTAAGCAAGGAAGAGAGAGGGAGAAAGAAAAATGAGTCAACTGTTTACTTACCAACACCATTCTTTTGGGCAAGTTCTCTTCTTTTCAATTTCCTTTTTAATTTTTTTAAAAGTTTCTTCCAATTTTTGTGACTAATAAAAATATTAATTAAAACGTCTTTTGTTAGCAGAAAAATACCTCTGTAATAATGTAAGAAACAGAGTAGCTAAACTTTGATAGAGATTTGCTAAAATTGATTTAGAGTTCTTGAGAAATAAACCACAGAAAGCAGAGTCTACCATGTTGTAAGCATTGGGGCCATAAAGTACCATTACTTCTATTCGACATATGAATAGGCCATTGGCCAATATGGGAATACATACTTCTGCATATCACTAAATTCACCATATTCATTCCTGCTAAGTCAATACCATCTTTATATATTGTCTCCTTTCAACCAGTCATTCATTTGTAGAGAGAAACTTTTTTATTGTCAACAGAAGCATGAGCTCTCTGAACATTTTCCATCCTGTTCTTATTCTAGCTACTATGCTTTCAGAGAAGCCACTTCCATTGCTAATTATAGAGTTCCTTTTCTGCATATTGAGCGCAACCACTTCCTAGATGGTCTTTGCTAAGTTTACCCTGAGTCCTTTTGATTCTAAGTTCTGTTTCTAAAACAAGAACTTCTTCATACAGAAGTTGCCATGGACAGCTGATCTTAAACTTTTGTTATGGCTTGGAGAACTGTAATAAAAAGGAGTGACTGATAAACACCTACCTGCATATTGAATACCTCACTAAACTAATTACCTACTCTCATTTTATTGATAATACTTCTCTGAACATGGCTCACACTGCTCTCACAAGACTCATTTACACCCAGTTTTTTAAGGACCATCAGATAAAAGCTCATGGTACTTTCTCGAACTTCTAAAGTAATTGCTTTACTAAGTGGGCATCTGTGGTGCTCCTATCTAGTACAAAATCAAACTGCATCTCATCTAATTTGACTCTTTCTGTCACTTTCGTAAGTTGATCTATCAGTTTTATGTCTCTGTAGTTGTCCTTTCTAGGGCAACAACCTTTCCCTTGCAACAATTAGTGATTATACTGCAACCCCTGCCATTGAGTATGACTCCATCCTGTATTACCTGATTATCTTAATAATAATTGTTTCTACTTTTGGCACAAGGCCAGCAATTACCCAGTGTATTACTGGTACTTTATTTTATCGATCCCGTAAGGATGAAAGGCAAAGTTAACCTTGGCGGGATTTGAACTCAGAATGGCAAGGGCCGTAACTCTATGCGTCAAAGCATGGCGTCCGTCCCTCTACCGATACTGCCAATCCACCGTTAATAATAATGATTTCTGACATAACTAAAATGTCTCAAATTTCTAGAATGTCATATTTTAATCGAACCCTGCATATGTCTGGTACTTTATTTATCAATCTAGGAAAGATGACTGGCAAATTCAACTCCCAGTGGATTTAGTACATTTTCTTAGGTGCTCTACCGAATCTGTCAACCATAAATCCTTGACATAAGGATTTAAAAAACAAAATAAACAAATCACCGGATACATTCAGGTTAGGGTTAGTGTTCGTTTTGGATAGTATTCCCACGTCACCTCGTGTCCGTATGTGTGTGTGTATATATATATATATCATCATTTTACGTCCGCTTTTCCCTGCTTGCAAGGGTTGGACGGGTCCTATTCAGCACAGCATCTCTCCACTTGTCACGGTCCTTCGTCATCGCCTCGGTGAGTTTCAGCGATCTGAGGTCTGCTCTCACCACCTCCGCCCATGTTTTACGTGGTCTAGCTCTTCTGCGTCTTCCTTCTACTGGGATTTCTTGACACTTCTTTACCCAGTGGTCATCCTCCATGCGCATCACATGCCCATACCATCTCAGCCTTCTCTCCTGCACACCACAACTTATCCCTCTTATACCCAACTTCTTTCTCAATTCGTCCATGCTTGGTCGTTCACGCACATTGGCATTGCACATCTAACGGAGCATACTTGCTTCATTTCTCTCCAGCCGTCGCATATCCTCTGCAGTTGCAGCCCATGTCTCACTACCATGCAGTATCGCGCATCTCACACAGTCATCATATAACCGTCCTTTCGTACGCAGGAAGAAACCCTTCTTTGTCAACAAAGGAAGCAGCTCCCTAAACTTTTTCCAACCCGTCCTTATTCTAGATACTATGGCCTCGGAACACCCCCCTCCCATGCTAATCTGATCACCTAGGTACCGGAAGCTATCAACCACTTCTATAGAACCCACCTGCATTGGAAAAATGTGTCTATCACTGCATATACTACTACTACTAAATACATCCACTTCTTTGTAGTGATATAAAAGAACCTTTCCATCTCACATGATCGAACATTAACTCGGCTCCTCTGTGTTCGGACATGGTGTACGTGTGTGTGTATGTTTACATTCAATATTATATACTTGGCTATTTGTACCTGATAGTGTTTATAAAACTGCCATAGTTCTTCACCGGATAATTCTGTATATTCCCCACTCCCTTTAATGTCTTCAGAGGTCATCCACATTGGCGTTTCACACTAGTGGGCTCCCATAGCACGGGGAACTCTGTCAAAGGCTTTCTCGAGATCGACGAATGCCAGGTAGAGTGGCTTACTTTTAGCTAGGTACTTTTCCTGTAACTGCTTCACAAGGAAGAGGGCATCAGTGGTGCCTCTTCCTGGTACAAACCCAAACTGCATCTCATCTAGTTTCACCCGGTCCCTAGTCAACTGTGCTATAACTCTTTCTGTTACTTTCATGACCTGGTCCATCAGCTTTATACCTCTATAGTTTCCTCTATCTAGTGTATCACCTTTACCTTTGTAGCAGTTGACAATGATGCTACTGCACCAATCCTTTGGTATGACACCTTCTAGTATTACCTGGTTAACAATACGTGTGGTTATAGTGTGACCTACCGACCCAGATGCCTCGGCAGCTATACCCGATAGACCGGTTGCCTTCCCCGTCTTCATATCTTTGATAGCCTTACTTACTACGCTGCTGCTGATTTGTACTGCCGGCCCCTCTATAGGGTCTACTTGGGGTAGGGTCTCTTATTCCCATGCATTCTCCTCATTTAGTAATGTAACATAATGGCTCTTCCACGCATCTTTCTTCTCAGCACTTGTGAGGGCAAGCTCACCTTTATCATTCTTGTGACATCACAATTCTCTCTGACACACTGCCTTGCAATCTTGAACACCTCCTGTTTCTGGTCCTCACATTGCAAAACATGCTTGAATTTTCTATCCTCTGCTTCCCTCCTGGTCTCTATGTAATGTACTCTGCTTCCCCCGTTCTTCCATTCTTTCCATGCCTGTCTCTTGGCCTTAACTGCCTCATCTACCTTATTGTTCCACCACCAAGTCACTCTCCTCCTGCCTGTGGTCTTACTCCAGCCACAGATCTCATTAAGTTATTTTTTAGGAACTCCCAGTGCTCTTCTACATTGAATGTCTCTATCTGTTCTTCTTTACTGTCATAGGTGTTGAGTAAAATATCTTTAAATCTGTTACTGGCTGAGGGGTCTTTCAGCTTCCAGATCTTTCTTCTCCAGGTTGGCCTCTTTTTCTAGGTTCGTCTAGTTCTGACCGTGAGGTCGCTAACAACTAAGCTATGTTGGGAGGTACATTCCTCACTAGGGAAGGCTTTTGTGTTTACGACCGTCCATCTGTCACGTCCTCTGATAAGGATAAAATCTATATGACTAGAATGCTCCCCTGATCTATAGGTGATCAGGTGGTTGTCGGGTTTTTTGAAGTTTGTGTTACATATCGACATGTCATTGGCGTCACAGAATTCTAGAAGCCTGAATCCTTCTTCATTTCTTGTGCCAACCACATGGCCTTCATGGACTCTATAGAAGCCGTCACAGTGTTTACCTACGTGTCCGTTAAAATCTCCTACAATGATTAGGAAGTCATTGTCGTTTGTTAGAGCAGTAGTGTGCATTAGGGACTTGTAAAATCTATCCTTAAGTTCGTCTGGCAACCCCGATTGGGGTGCGTAAGCTGATATTGTGGTAATTGTTTTATTCAGGACTAGTCTGAGTTTAATGATTCTTGCATTCACCCTGTTCACTGAGATTACTTTATCTACCCACTTGTCAGCTAGTAGGATACCTACACCACCCATCCCATAATTTCCCACCCAGAAAAATTTGTAGCACTGACTTTTTCCTACAAGGACTCTAGCAGACTCTCCTCTCCGTCTAGTCTCTTGCACAGAGCATACATCTATTTCCTTTCGCTCTAGCATCTCTACGATTTCTCCTGCTCTTCCTTTCATTGTGCTTACATTGATGGTACCAACTCGGAGTTTTATATACCCCCCGCCTCTCAAGAGCGTGAAACTAATAAACCTTTGTTCGTACTGCCTCTGTTTTGTTCCCGTTCCATTTTCCACTATATATATATATATGTATATAAAATTAAAAACGGAGTTTATACCTCTTTGTGTATTTCTCTATATATACTGATATATATATTTAATTACGTAATAAAGAACACAATATAATTATTCCATTTCCCAAAGTTTCGCGAAGTTTAGATAAAGATTTCTATCTGATGAGCGATATCCGACGTTTCTGTTAGAATCGTCTAACTTCGCGAAACATTGGGTAATGGAATAATTATAATGTGTTGCTTATTACATAATTAAATAGCTCTGTACTATACATAGAGCACTCTTCTTTCCTTTACCTATATATATATAGCGGAACATGTGAATGAATGTGGCGAATGTGATGAGATATTTTAATTTCCTTAATTCGATATTTATTGTCAATAATATTTATCATTTCTATTACAGTCACAATGCCAGAAATTTTGGGGAACGGTGAATCGATAAAGTCGATTCCCAGTACTTAATAAGTTGGATATATTTCCGACACTGGAAAGTTGAAAGGCAAGATTGACCGCGCTAGGATTTTCACTCGGAATGTAAACAGCCAGAACAAATAGTGCAACGCATTTTATCCGGCGCTTTAACGATCCTGCCAATTGTATCTTTCCAGAAAGTTTCGTATCGATTTTAAACATTTTTCAAAATGTAATAACTGTAAATAAATGCTTACCTCATTTTATCTCCCCGAATGAAAGTATCAGCCGACGATCCAATCAAATTGATTAAGGTCTCCTTCGATATTTCCATTTCACGAAAATATCACAGAAACCTGTACAGTAAGATATCTGGTGACAGAAATTTCTTTCAATCAAACGACATTTCGTCAAAACATGTAAATACTGAAATTGATTTTCAAAAACTGAAGAGTTTTTCTTTCAAGAAAGATAACTCAAACTGATTTTGATTTAAGGATTTGTTTTCCTAACCTATTAAAATGTAGGAGAATATGGCTATATTCAATACTAATCTCTTTTTTATAAGATGGTAGGGGAGAACATATGGGCATATAAGTATCTAAGCTGTTGTGTAGGGGAGAATCTTCAGACTTTTCACCACCCACTGGCCGCGTTTTCTTTACCTCCTAACCTAATACCGAAGGGAGAAACCCGAGGCCACCCCCCTCTACTCTTCCCTTTTCCGGAGATAAAATCCTTTGTAGCATATTAGTGAGTAATCTTAATTAATAACACCCGAAAAAAAAAACAAAAAAAAAACATGTTTATATTTTCCTCTGAAATCGGTGGGGTATTTTTCAATAAATTTACCGTTTAATCGTAGGTAATCTGTGGTTGAGCAGACCTATGATCAACAGCACCGAGTAGTTGTGGTCACATGTTCATTTTATTTCTTTATTATTCTTTTTTCCGATTAGCTGGCTTTTAGGTCTACATTATCTAATATATTATTTGTCTTTTAAGCCGGTAGTGTGTGAAAGATATTTGGCTGCGATTTCTATGTGAATAGCAGTGGTTGAAAAGGGAGGTAACTCTCGAGAAAGAGTATTTATCTTTCAATATGGAGTAAGCAAAATAAGGGCAGAAAAAAGGGGAGGCACAGAAGAAAACAAATAGTAATTGAGGAGGTTACAGAATCCGTGACTAAAGAACTTTGGTGAGCTAACCAACAATAAGGATGAAGTAAAAATCAAATAGTGCGCGTGTTTTTATAGACAATATTGGCAACATAACCATTCCATAATGTAACAATCTAAAAAATTAGTAACGCGTCTATTTGATACAATGCCGTCTGTTAAGTCAGACTAAAACAACTGGCACAGATGTTAAGCTGATCCTATACAACACTCTCTGTCTATTTTCAGTGACCTATGCCAGTGAGAACTGGAAGAGTCCGAAAATGATTGACAGAAAAATGAATGTATTCAACAAAAGGTTTCTCAGAAAGATTATGGCGTGAACGAGTTACAAATAAAGAAGTCCCGAAGAGAGCAAAATCACAACCACTGTAAGAGATAATTATGGAGCGACGGTTCTGCATGACTGGTTATACTTTTCAGCTACCTGATCACCGGCACGCGTCAATTTAGACTCCTGCTTTAAGCAAACGAAAAGAGGCAGATCAAAGATCACACAACGGCGGACATTTCAAGACGATTTGAAGACTGTCAACATCACCTGGAACGGATGCGAAAGAACAACAGTGGATTGTGCGCATTCAAAGAAACTTGCCGCCCAGTGTAAAAGGACCTAAATCTAAGTCTATAAGTTTATTCGATAGAGATGTCTCCTGGTACAATTCGATTTACAACTAAGATATATTGCATGAATATTAGTTAGGCCCAGGTACTTGATTGGTACTTTGATTTATCGACCCCCGGAAAGGCTGAATAGCAAAATTGATTTCGGCGAGATTTGAACACATTATGTAAAAGGCTGTAACTAAATACCGTAAATAATTTGTTCGCTGTTCTGACGATTCTACCAACAGATAAAATGAATTCTGGACTAAGTACTGGGTTTGATATGAATAATTTACTAACCCCATGAAGGTTGTTCATCGCCATGGCTACAGTCTAATGTCTGAAACCAGTAAAAAAAATAATAAATAACGATTTGCACACCAAGGGAAACGATTCACTCCGTCTTAATTTTTAGTCTATTTCTAAAATAAGGATTATTTCCCTTGAACAAATAATTGTTTCTACTTTTGGCACAAGGCCATTCAATGATGTTTTTATTACAGTTCTATAAATTTACAGAAGAATAACGTTGCAAATATGTTTTAAATATATACATAGATATGTTTCTTTATTAGCCACAGGGGCACAAAAGAAGGGGACAAATACAAAGGGGGAAGTTTACATACAATAAAAACGTGTAAAATGTTATCACAAATGCAATTAAAAAAATTAGTCGATTTTCCCCAATAGGGGGAGACAGTTTATATGGGTAACACATACCCCCGAAAAAATGTGCAACCCTCATCTTCGGGGGTACGAAGAGTTTGTACTCCTTTCCTCTCCTCCTCCTTTTCCTCAACCTACAGGCTGATATAGAGAGAAGGCCCATTCACTCGGGCCATTCTCGCCACTTTCACCCACCTTTCATAAAACTTGCTGGGGTACAGCACCTCTCTCTCTATCCTGATTCTTCTTCCAAAGTGGTATTTGAAAAAAAGAATCAGTTGTTGGCCGGAGAGAAAGGTGTCTGACCTCAGCCCTTTCAACCTTGTCCACCATACAACCTCTTTCGCCATAGCTATCACACAAAGGAAAACCGCCTCTCCTTCGTTTTTGAAGGAGGGTGGCGGTTTGATCATGACAATGGACTCGGTGGTCAACCGGATTGGTCCCACCCGCGACAATAGTCGTTCTACATAGCTCCACAGGTCAGTGACGCCCGGGCAGTGTATGAATGCGTGCGCGACGGTTTCTTCGTCTCGCACGCACCTCGGACAGATCTTTTTTGCAGGGTCCCTGCCCGGGCGCCCATGTCTGTAGAGCTTGTCTCGAACTGGTAGAGCTCCTCAGTAGCACTGCCAAGCCAGGGATTTTTGGAAGTTGTCCATCGGTCCCATATACATAGATAACTTAACAAATACGTAAATAACACCAAAAATTGCTCGCAATTCGTTCAGAAGGACAAATATGTCAAAACCGTGTATAATGACACAGAAATTTAAATCCATGAACAAAATTGATACAGAAAAGAAAGAAGAAGAAAAAATGGGGTGTGTAGGTGGAGGGGGGGGGGTAATTCACCACCAAGTGCGACAATCGGCAAGACTTCACACATTGGGTGTTAAGTGTACACTTTCAGGCAAGCCAACACACACACGCGGCATTACCGCGGGTGATGGCGAGGCTAAGGCGTTGAAATAGCTAGGTACCCTCACGGGCATCTCCTGACACTTCTGTAAGGTGAGCTGCCAGTGAAGACAAGAACTTCGCTGTCAGTGACCCAACTCTACTGAACGCCTCGAACGCCACTGGCTGGAAAAAATAATTGTTTGATAAGTCCTGGTATTTCCGAATTTTATTCCGTCTGGCAGTGGAAACAGTGACCCCTGCATTCACTGCGGCGTCCATGATGTAGGAGGGGGCAAAAGAGTCACTGGCTGCAATGTCACAGATAAGACATCTCCCTCTCACCCAGGGACAAAGGGTACGACCGTCTGGTCTCTTCCCATCCCTTCTGAATAAACCAGCCAGCTCCAGAACTGTGGGGATATTAACCCATGCCAGGGCCCATTTGATGATCAGGGTTTAGCTCTGTGTGATGAGCAAAACAACCAGCAGTTTTATTTTTGATTTGTTGTTTTTTTACAGAACTGTTTATACAAAAACCAAACACTATAAAAGGGAACAAAAAATAAAATGAAAAGAAAAAGAAAAAAAGAATCAAGTAACAAAAGAAAGGGAGAAGGCATAGACAGATGCTACACCCCAATCTTAGCAGTGTTTCAGCTGCATCCTGTGGATAAAATGCTACAGGCATTACCGCGAAGAATAGCCAGAGACCCACTACAACAACTACCCCCTCATGGGGCTCCCTTCTCAAGCAAGCTGCCGTCTATTTGATTTTAAAGTGGAAATCAACAGTGCAGGATCCAAGGATACTAGAGGTCTTGATGGAGACCAGTACAAAGAAGAGGGTTGGTCAGGCTCTGGTATTTAACTATCTTCCTCTCCTCTGCATTGCATTCAGCAGACAGGATTAGGTGCAGAGAATGAGTCACAGCTTGTGTGATGCTTGATCTTCAAATTTATGTCTTCCTTCCAAGCTGACTGAGTAAATGTCTCATATTAATAAGTCGAACTGTTAATCAAAGAAAAACGAGCTATTTCCTTATGAAATGTAAAGCTGGTAGTGGAATATACATTGCACTATTGAATATTATAATCACCAGTATCTGTAATAAATTCTGTTGATGTGTGTAGCTCTAACAGCCCACTGTTAATTGGGCACTATGATCGGTCGGAAATTCACTTCGGCGTTCTGTAGGGGATTAGTGGCAGCTGGAAAGCAGCAACACTCTCAGAGGGACTCTGGACATCAATGGTAATAATAATAATAATGAAATTATTGTGTAAAGTGCTCAGGTGCACTACAACTCGTCAAAGGTGTATGTATAGTACATAGAATAATACACAAATGTCAGGGAAGTACATGTGTTAGCTGTAGTGTTGGCGGATCTCGGGAAGCATGGAGGCCTTAAAGGATGCAGTGTCTCGACAGCTAACAACTGATGCAGGTAGTTTGTTCCATGCTGGTGATCAACTATCCATGCTTTTCTAGAGAACTTTTGGCCTAGGGTCGATTGATAGCTCCAGAAATCATTGGCCTGGCAGCATAGACCTAACTAGGACATGGCATCTGCCATGGGGGCTACTTGGAGCGGGGTGCCTCTTGAACTAGGAACATTCTCTATTAAAGTCAGATAAGCAATCAGCAGCGATTGAAAAAAGAAACTTTTTTAGATGTATGATCTGTCTTTGATTATCATGGGTGAAAAGCACTATGATTGCTGGATCATTAAACCATTTATATAGGTTAGTAGCAGTGGTACCCGGCACTGCATGGGATAAGGTATTGTGAAATATATAACTGCCTTAGCTAAGCTTAGTATTGCCACAACCACGGCTGGCAAAGAAGTAAGGGGCTGGTGGTACGTAAGTAAGAAACACTGTGGCTTAAAACGTGAGGAAGAAGTTGTGTGCACTTACCAACTGTTTGGGGAATGAGTGAGATTTGTCTTGAGCAAGGGTGGCAGAATAACCGGATGCAGCACACAGCCAGACATACAGACAGATATTATAAGGGCGCGTTCTGGGCGCAGAGCGAATTGTAGGAAGTGACGTAATGCACACAGCCAGAAATTTCTTTTGCTCAGAACACTCTCTGAAACATAAGTATTACATGTGTAAAGTTTGAAAACAGTCGGTTGGGTGCTTCTCTAGTTTTAGGGATTCAAACTCACACACACACAGACAGACATCTTCAGTTTTATATATATAGATGTTTGGGCAGGGCACAATTTAACTGCTTGCCAGGAGGGGGTGGGGTCATTGCTAGTTCAAGATAAGCTCTAAAGACTTGGAAGTGGTGTCAGATAGGCTTGTCCAAGATGTACATGTGGCAACAGAACTTTCCTGCACACACTCATCTAGTGTCTGAACATTGCTGATTTGTGGATCTATGTTGACCATCTGCTGCCGGATGTAGGATGGATCCAGCTATCCACAGAGTTTATCATGAAGGTAGCTCCACCATCTTTCAATAAGCAGGAATGGCAGGCCGATTTCATTTGCCTGATGGACTTGATTAAAATGGTTGAAGATAGACATTTTCCTCTTCAGTGAAGCCCAGATGAATTTTTACAAGTTTTACTTGAAGAGGAAAATTAAGGTGGAGAAGGAAGTACTACCTTTCAACCATTTTGATGAAATGTGGATAAGAGTGATGAGTATGGCCCATGGTTCCAATATATGCCTGTAGATTGGAGGGGGATAACTGAAAGGGGCACTTACCCTAGTGTTCAAAGCAGTCATGGATGTTTTTTTGCTCTTCATGAATGTTCCATTTTTCATGATCAACAGAGAACATTTTGTGAATCCAAACTCTATTTTAATATCCTTTGAGAAAATTCTTAAGCCGCCCAATTAATTCTCATTTTTGGCAAAAATTTTCAGGTCATCCATGAACTACAGAGGATTGAACTTTCCATTACCTTGAAGTTACCTTCCATTATCAGAAGTGAATTTCACATACTTTCAACATCCATTGTTATTCATATTATTATTACTTTGATATCTCAGTCATTTTTGTTATTTAACTGGAAAATTTGCCCTAATGAACATTAAGTCACTACCTGCAGCCTCAGATATTCAGGACATATTGGAGGGTCCTTGCTGTTCTCAATAGGCATGCCTTCTGGAGTGTTCTTTAACCAGTCTTGGAAGCTCTTTGAGATAGTACCTAATGCTCCTATGATGATGGGGATGATCTTGATCTCATGACAATTCTAAATCCTTTTCAGTTCCCATTTTAAATCCTGGTACCAGTTAATTTTCTTTTTCTCCTTTTCTTGCACTCTTGTGTCAAAAGGGCAAGCTACATATATAATCATACAAGATCTTTTTTCCTTATCAAAAACCACCAGGTCAGGCCTATTGTGTTCAAATTCTTTGTCCATTTGTATCCTGAAATCCTACAGCACCTTCACAAAGTCATTTTCCATCACTGACTCTGGCTTATGCTCATACCATTTCTCAGAATGAGGTACTTTGTTCAGTTTGCATAAATACCAGCAAACCACTTTTCCTATGAGGTCACGCCTTCATCTTTTATAGTGAGTCTGGATTAGGTGTTTACACTTGGATACAATGTGATCCAGAGTTACCTCTCTCCCTCTCCACAGATCCTCTAGAGAGGGCTAGCTTCCTCCTTGTCAATCTGGTGTTTCATTCACTTCATTCTAAGGACTTGTGCCTGTGCAGCCAGTAAAATTTTCTTTGCGGCTTTCTTAGGGTTTCCTTTCTTCAACCAGTTCCATGTCTGCAAATCTCAAAATTCTGTTTTCTTTAAAAAGATGCTATGAAAGGCCTTTTTATTCAGGTTGTTCTTCATCTTTGTTGTTACTTCTTTCCTGGACACCCCCTGGTCTATTGTTTCCTCCTTCACTACAGCCTTAACTATTGGCTCATTACTCTCAGACATATTTGTGTAGACAGCTCTTTTCCATCTGAACACAGTCCTCCATGATGATTAGACCTCTTCCACCTTCAGATCTCTTTAAGTACAGTCTATCAACATCACCCTTCTTATGAAACATACTATAGATGGTCATTAATTTTCTTATCTTTCTATCCAGATCTTTTTGCTCATTTATATTCCATTTAAGAATTCCTGCACTGTACCTAATAATAGATACAGCTCGGGAATTTACTGCAGTTATGACATTTCTATTATTCAGCTGTGATTTTAGTATGTTCCTTACTCTCCTTATGTATTCAGATCTTATCATCTCTTTCATTTTATTGTCCTTGATGTTATCTGCATCCAGAACACCCAAATACCTACATCACTCTTCAGTGCCAATCTCCTTTATCATCTCACTCGTTGTTACCTCAATTCCTTTGCTTCTCTTTAATTTACCTCTCCTCATCACAAGGACTCCACACTTATTAACACCAAATTCCATACATATATCATTGCTGAAAATACGAACAGTGTCAACAGGTGAATTCAGCTCCTCTTCGCTATTCCCAAAGAGTTTCAGGTCATCCATGAAGAGGAGGTTGTTGATGGTAAGCTCTCCTCTTCCCAGTTCATATCCTGCCTTCACTCTTCCTAATACGTGGGAGAAGGGCATGAGGGTAAAGTCAAACAACTATTATTATTATTATTAAGGTGGCCTTGTGCCAAAAGTAGAAACAATTATTATTAAGGTGGTGGATTGGCAGTATTGATAGAGGGTAGGACGCATGCTTTGCAGCAAAGAGTTACGGCCTTTTATGATCTGAGTTCAAATCCTGCCGAGGTTAACTTTCATCCTTATGGGGTCGATAAAATAAAGTACCAGTAATACACTGGGATAATTGTTGGCCTTGTGCCAAAAGTAGAAACAATTATTAGGATGATGGATTGTCAGTATCAGTAGAGCATCAGACACCATGCTTTGCAACATAGAGTTATGGCCCTTTATGTTCTGAGTTCAAATCCCGCTGAGGTTAGTTTTGCCTTTCATCCTCACAGAGTCAATAAAATAAAGCACCAATAATGTACTGGGGTCGATTTAATCGACTTTCCCTTCCCCCAAAATTGCTTGCCTTGTGCCTATAGTAGAAATCATTATTATTATTTTTATTATTTTTCCTCCTTAGGGCGGTGGATTGGCAGTATCAGTAGAGTGTCGGACACCATGCTTTGCAGTATAGAGTTATGGCCCTTTACGGTCTAAGTTCAAATCCTGCTGAGGTTAACTTTGCCTTTCATCCTTACGGGGTCAATAAAATAAAGCACTATTAATATACTGGGGCCGATTTAATCGACTTTCCTCTCCCCCAAAATTGCTGGCCTTGTGCCTATACAAGAAACCATTATTAGTTATAACTTTATTGTGCATCGTCACTGCATTACCAAGTACAGCTCTGTGCACCTTCGGTATGTGTAGTGTGGTTTTTGGTGGTGTTGTTTCTATTGTATTGAGAGTACTCTATGTAATATGTGTGCAGTGCCTAGTAATGTTATTTTTTGTCTGCTGCATATATTTGTAAGTCCTGGGGTTTTAGTTTTGTATCTGTCTGTATTTTTTTTATCATTCACAGAGCACTTATTATTATAAGTATTGTTTCTGTTTTCTTCATCTAATTCCAGGTTATTTCTATCTCTAGATCTTTATATTTGGATAGTTTCTCCATTTTCGTGGGAGGTATATTGTCATTTGTTGGGATTGATACCTCAATTAGAAGATATTTCTTTTCTTTGTGGTCTTTGAGTATAATATCCAGTTGGTTGGTTTTGATCTCCCTGTCTGTGTGTATTGGCATATCCCAGAGAAGGGTTGCTTTGTCATTGTTTGGCACATTTTCTGGTGTGTATCTGTACCGTCTTTTTTCTGTAGGTATTTCATAATACTAGCATAACTTCCAGTGTATGTAAATCCCAACTCTATCAAATCTGATGATACATTCTTTTTTGGTTAAGACAGGGCAGCCAGAGATAATATGATTAATTGTTTATTCCACACTTCCACATATTCTGCAGTTACTTACTTTGTTCTACTTCATTATGAATTTCTGGTGGGAAGTATTTGATCTTGTGTTGCAATTAGAAATCCATTCATCTCAGCTTTTAGTGCAGTGCTTCATAACCAGCTGTGTGAGTTTTGCTTGTCTATTCCTTTCTATTCAGCCTTTTTGTGTATTGGCCATGTAAGGGTTTTTCTTGCCATCATTTTAACATGGCATTCTCGTGATCTGTTTTCAATTTAGATTATATGTTTTTCTCAATCTCTGTGGGTGTTTCTTAAGGTAATAATGAAAAATATTGTGTACAGTGCAGACAAAAAAAAAAAAGAGAATACCGATGCATGTATGTAATATATGTGTGTGTGTGTATCATGTAATTGTACAACATTAAAGGGATATATTGGAATCTGACCTTCTATTTTCATTGATGTATTTAATTCTGTTCTTGCACCAACCATGAGAAACCACATCTATGATGGATGATACACATAATATCGAGTGGTTTTTGTTTATTGCATCACGGTCTGCTAATAGGAATGACTAGACCTACCCATTAGTTAAACCATCCACTATAAATGATCTAGAAACATCCAAAGAATAAATTACTACTAGACACTATTCAAATGTAAAAGAAAAAGAAAAAAATTAACAATAGTTGAGTTAGAACTAATACATTTAATGCAGGAAGCATTTAATGTTTAACTAGAAATTATTATACTGTGAAGAAGAAAAAACCCAGAACAACATATTCAGTCAACTAATATAACTGTGTCTTTTGACAAATTCAGGAGACATTGGTTTATAGTTCTGCTCTCACCCAGTTTTCATAAAAGTTCCAGCAATAAATGGCATCACTTTGTATAATGCTTTATTTATTTCCATAAATAATTTGTTTCATTGGTGCTACACACAAATATATATATATATATGTATGTATATATATAAATACATACACACATATATATATATATATATATATATACATACACACACACATATATATATATCCATACATGCATGCATAATGTGTTTGTATGGGTCTGTAGATGTGTGTGTCTATGTCTGTGTGTGTATATAAATTCAGTCACACACACATTATATATATACATATGCATACATATGTTGTGAGGGTCTGACTGGTACAAAGGAACACACCTGCATCCTTCCGGTTTGCTGATATTATAAGAGAGATAAATGTCAAAATTTATGGGACGTGTGTTGGGGGGGGGGGGGGGGGGGTTGCTGGGAGGAGTGGAACCTTTATAGGAAATGTGTCCCATTTCTGAGTAAAGATCATAACCTGATGACATAAGTGAGCATTGGGGTAGAAGTGTTGGTAGGTGGTGGTAGTAGCTGGTGGTTTTAGTGGTGGTATTGGTGATGGTAGTGGTGATGGTGTTAGTGTTGTTGTTGTGGTTGGTGGTGGTGGTGGTGGTGGTGGTGGCATGTGGAGAAGAGAGAGAGCGAGAAGAAGTGGAGGTGGGTGAGAGGATGTAGAGAAGATAAAATGAGAGTTTAATGTGAGACTATAAAGGATAAATGAGATAGATAGATAGACAGATGAAATGATAGACGGATGGATGGGTGGGTATGGATGGATGGAAAGAAAGGAAGACAAACAGATAGAGAGACAGATAGATAGAGAGACAAATAGATAGAGAGACAGATAGATAGAGAGACAGATAGATAGACAGAGAAGCAGAATTCAAAGACAGAAAGACAGCTGGATAGATAGATGGACAGATGGACCAATGGACATACAGACCAACAAATATACAAACTGATGGACATATGGATAGATGGAAGGTCAGATGAATGATCTATACTCAAGAAAAAGAGTATTCAAATGTTTGGTATGGAGCTGAAACATGGAGCCTTACAAAAGTATTAACAAATGTTTGTTTTATCTTATACACATAAGAATGTAAATCTTCTGCTGTAAAGAATATTGCCAGAGAATTCAATTTGTGTCATTTCCTTTGAGAGGTTTAATTGCATTAGGTCATCTTTTACCACATTGCCCCAAGGTCTTCTTCTTCCATAGTTTTCAACAACTTTGAGAGTGCTGCATCTTTTTATCCAGCTGTCATCCTCCATATGCATCACATGTCCATACCACCAGTCTCCTCTTATAAACACTACATCTGGTCCTTCTTATACCCAGTTTCTCTCTCAGTTCACTTATTACACATCCAACGAAGCATGCTTGACTCATTTCTTTCTAATCTAGGTTGGTTCTCTGCAAACAGAGCCCATGTGTCATATTTATGCAGCATTGATGTTCGTACACAAACATCATAAATTCTGCTTTCAATTTTAGGGAAAACCCTTGTATATATATATATATACACACATGTATATATGCACATATGTATGTAAGCATGTATGTATATATGTATGCATGCATGTATGTATGTATGTTTATGTCAGGTCACTCTTGAGTGCTACTGGTAACATGTAACCCAGTACAACCTGTCACATGGTTAGGTCATCAGTGACTAAACCAGCAAGCCCATCAAGTTTACTTAGTGAGGAGGGTGATTTTGGACAAAAAACAAAACCTGACAAAGGCTGGAAGAACTCATAAGAGTCAATGGCCATCCAAAAATGTGTAAATATGTATATACATGTATGCATGTATATGTATGTATATATATATATATATATATATGTATATATGTATATTCATGTATGCATGTGTATGTATATGCACGGGGACATAGAAATAATCAGGCTGGATACCCGATCATGCGGTTAAACCACTGGGAGTAAAGGACCCCTAGCCTTTGTCAGGGCATTCTTCAAGGAGAAGGCAACTCAGGAAACTGGGATAACTCCGACATAAAACCTGCGGTTCAGTAGTTACCGATGATGTTGATCTTTTCTTCTTTTCGGGTTATAGCTACTGTCTCTCAGAGAGTGGGATTGACTCACAGTCTTTCCTCACTTTAAAAAAGATTTTCACACACAGACATTGCATGATGGCATTAATTGATAATTATTTATAATGTTATATTGCGTAATGGCCATACTCGATAATGAGGGGGCAGCCATCATGTATGTATGTATGTAAATAAGACCATTGATTGCCCTAATCTATAAACAAAACACTCAGAAAATACCATTGAACCAACTGCTGACCTGCACATATGTACATATGCATGTATGTTTTCTTTTTTTTTTAATTAATTTTTACTCTATTTTTAACCAGCCACCTTCCCAGTGGCAAAGAAAAGGAAATTTTCATTATCCCTTGTGCAATCGTTCACCCTTTGAATCTTAAGAATATTTTATAGATATTGAAGCTTCCAGATATCGTGGCCATTTGTAGTTTATGAATTAACCCTTTAGCCTTTAAACCGGCCATATCTGGCCAGAATTCTTTTCACCTCTTTCTGCTCAAACTGGCTGTAACCAGCCGCTCATACTGATGTTAAGGTATTGTTCTCAAAATAATTAATATAAAAATCTCATAGATTCGATATTATGTGATATAACTATGTGAGGCAAAGCCTTTGCCATGAAAATATAATAATAAATATAGTGTAATGTAGATGGTAAAGGGTTAAGGAACTACATTCTTTCTCCACAAGTTCAAATTCAGTCATACTTTGGTCCAAGTGGGTTGGTATGTATCTTGGATACTGGATCTGCAAACTTCTCATCAATGGTCTATAGGTACTCTCCTTCTCTTACATTTTTCTTATAACACTGACTCTGAAGGGGCAGCTGACTTCTACAACAGAGCATGTTTTTAATATGTTGTTCCAAACAACAATATCAGGCTGGTTGTGTTTTAATTTGGTTTTTATTTATTTTTAGTTCTACTAGTATTCATTTGGGCCATCAGTCTCAAAATATATTCCCATATGTGTTTTTATTTTCATCTTCTGTAGAGCTTTCCAGATTGTTCTGGTTATGACATCATACCTTATAAGGAGGCAGTAATGAGAAGAGATTCTTTAACAATTGGTAATAATGTGACTAGTATCTTCGGTCACTGTTTTGCACAGCCTACTTTTATGTATGTATGTATGTATGCGGAAGAACTCATAAGAGTCAACGGCCATCCAAAAGTGTGTAAATATGTATATACACATCTACATATGTATGTATATGTATATGTGTATATACATGGGTGCATGTGTATGTATATGCGCGGGGACATAGAAATAATCAGGCTGGACACCTGATCGCGCGGTTAAATCACTGGGCGTGAAGGACCCCTAGCCTTTGTCAGGCCATTCTTCTAGGAGAATCCAACTCAGGAAACTGGGATAACTCTGATATAAAACCTGCAGCTCAGTAGTTACTGATGATGTTGATCTTTTCTTCTTTTCGGGTTATAGCTATTGTCGCTCAGAGATGGGATTGGCTCAGTGCACAGTCTTTTCTCACTTTAAAAAATATCTTCACGCACAGGCATTGCACGATAGAATTAATTAATAATTATTAATAATGGTATATCATGCAATGACCATACTTGATAACGAGGGGGCAGCTATCATGTATGTATGTATGTATGTGTGCGTATGTGTGTTTGTGTGTGTGTGTGTGTGTGTGTGTGTGCATGCATGTGTATGTATGTATGTATGTATATGTGTGTGTGTGAGTACATGCATGTGTATGTATGTGTGTGGGGGGGGGTGAATGCAAGTGTATGTATGTATGTATGTATGTAGATATGTATGTATATATGTCAGGTCACCAGTTGGTGCTACTGGTAACATGTATCCCAGTACAACCTGTCTCATGGTCGGGTCGTTGGCAACTAAACTGGCAACCCCACCAAGGTTTCTTGGTGAGGAGCGTGACTTTGGACATCCTGCAGGACTAAAAACAAAACCTGTCAAAGGGCAAAGAGCTCTTAAGAGTCAATGGCCATCCAAAATCACTGGGAGAGATGACCCCTTAGCCTTTGTCAAGGCAGAATTCTAGGAGAAGGAAAACTCTGATATAACACCTGCAACCCTGATGGTATCCAATGATGTTGACTTGTTCTTTTTGGTAAATATCATCTTGGTTAAGAGAGTGGGACTGGCTTTGTGCAGTGCCTTTGCTCACTATAAAAGCTTCACGGCACAGACATTGCTTTATATCTAGAGATCTCTCTGCACTTGTCGTCACATGGTACCATGGGCCTAGCACTATGTGTCAATAATTGTCACAGGTGTAGTGTTTGTACCAGAGTTTTCAAGTCGCTGGCTGGACTAAAAAGTCACACTCGTTTAGCGCATCGGTAGGAGTTCTCCTACATGGATATAAAGTAGTGGCCGTACTCGAAAACGAGTTGGCAGCCACCACCATGTATGTATGTAGATATGTATGTAGATATGTATGTATGTGTATGTGTGTGTGTGTGTGTGTGTGTGTGTGTGTGTGTGTGCGTGTGTGTGTGTGTGCATACATGTGTATGTATGTAGCCAACTTTGATCTTTTCTTGAAACACACAACAATTACTGCTAATATGTCTGGTTAATTAGATTTCATCTCTATTTACAATGGTAATTGTTCTTCTCGTTGATCATCTGTTTATATCCTTGAAAACGAACATATTACAAAAGTTTAATAAACAAGCTTATTGTTATTCGTATTTTCAAGTAAGAATCACACATGGCTTAGGAATTTCTTTCTTTAAATAAACTATCTGATAGACAAAAACATTGACATTGTTTATAGATAAAATTCAAATATCATTTCTGAGTAATACATTTATATATTTGGCTATTTAGTTCATGATTAGAACATTGCCTCTAGGATTTATTGGCATCGTGTTCAAGAAAAAGCCAGGTATAGATAATTCTAAGTATGAACTGCAGAAACTGTAAGGAAATGCTATAACAGTAAATATAACAATAAGGATTTATCTGATAGTAAGTTTCAGAGGAATTCCTCGGCACAAAGAGAAATCTGCCATGGTATTAAACAGTTTTTTTCTTTTAATTTCAACAATATGTGTGTTTTTCTGCTGTACAAATTTAGCATTTCTTGGCTCCATTTGTATATAGCCTGCATATTTCAATAATTTTCTGTTTGATAGTATAATAGATTTTGAGCTGTTTCAGTTTCTAAATATGGTTGGCCAGTGTCATGTTAGTCCACTTGGTAATAAAGTCTCTAACTGCAAAAGCAATGTAAATACATGCATTGGTAAGGCCTGGGGTGCCATCAACAAGTTATGTTTAGTGTGGAAATGTAGACTTTCAGATAACATGAAAAGGAGCCTCTTTCAAGCAACTTCTACTGTTGTTCCATTGTATGGTTGATCAGCATGGATCCTTACCTCAAACCCGGAAAGAAGATTAGATGGAGCCTACACCTGCATGCTAAAAGTGGCTTTGAATATCACTTGGAGAGAGTGCCTGACCAATGAGAAACTGTATAGGAACTTTTGTCCAGTATTAAATGTCACCAAAGAGTGTACAGTCAGATTCACAGGGCTTTTGTGGAAACCTACACAAAGAAGAGCTTTCAGAGGATGACAAGCCAAGACGAATATCAAGCAGATTTGTGATGACATAAACTGCAATCCCCTCTGACATGTTGGATATGATGGAAAATAGAATTGGATGGTGACAGAGAGACAAGGGAATCCATGCAAGTAATGTGACCTGTTGAATGAGTCCACTAGTTGGCACATCTGAAGAATGTGTTACGGTCAAGTTCGAACATATATTTGATAAAGTCTCCATCCATATGTACAATATGCAGAACAGTGCTTTAAGATACTTTCCCCAGCTTTTTTCGGGATATTCAAAACCAGTGTCACTATTTTACCTCTACTTCTATATATATTTACTGATCATCCACAGATCTTGCTAAATTAGGGAAATATGTTTTGTAGAGGAATTCTAACAAGTTAAAAATTGATTTCTAATTTAGGCACAGGCCAGAAAACGTTTTGGGGGAATAGTAATGTTACTTGATAGGGTACATAGCTCAGGGATCAGGAAATTACTCCATGCAGAGACACTCTCTGAATTGAAAGATCATAATACTATGGGCATGTGGTTAGAATATCTGAGGAAAGAATCACTGGACAGATTTTACAAGCAAACCCAGCTGGCAAGAGACCCAGAGGTAGATCTTGAACAAGATGGTTGGATAACATATGAGAGCTCAGCTGGTCTTACTTGGGGATTCAGCAGGATCAATTGGAGATGGTTACTTCTGACAGTACCCACTGGAAGGAGTACTTGAGGACTCTGCCCCAACAACCCTTCCTCCCAGGAATAAGTAGGTGAAGATGAAGAAAAATAGCAAAGTTCATTAAATCAACCCTAGTACTTGACTGGTACTATTTTCATCAACCCCAAAATGGATGAAAGGCAAAGTTGACCTGGGAGAAATTTGAAGTAGAACAAATAGAGCCAGAACAAATAAAGAACTTCCAGCATATATTTAACCCTTTAGCATTTATATTATTCTATATTTACTACTGTATTTTTACAGAAAAGGCTCTATATATATCTGATCAGTATCAGCGGCCGGTTACGACTGGTTTGAACAGAAAGGAAGAGAGAATTTTGGCTGGATATGGCTGATTTGAATGCTAAAAGGTTAAGTTAATATCTTAGTAATGAAATAATTAATAATTGTTTCTACTTTTGCACAAGGCCAGCAATTACCCAGTGCATTACTGGTACTTTATTTTATCGACCAAGTAAGGATGAAAGGCAAAGTTAACCTCGGCGGGATTTGAACTCAGAATGGCAAGGACCGTAACTCTATGCGTCATAGTAAATTGATTAAAAGGCTTCATTAATTAATTGAAATAGACTGTTTCGTTAGAAATATGGTCACGAAAAGATTTAGACAGATTTTAACATAAGAAAATAAATCTATATTTAGTGACAACCAAAGGTAATGTTGAATATAAAAATGTGGAAAAAATGTAAGTAAAGAGAACAAAAAAAAGAAAAAAGAAAACAGAGATTGTAGAATATTTATTTATTTATTCCCCACTTCAATGATTATGGCCACATTGGCAGTGAAATAACAGAATGCACAAAACAACAGTTTGTATATATGTATGTATTCATATAGGGTTTATAAAAAAAAAATCATCTGATTTTTATATATGTATGTACGTAAATCGGCTGATTTATTTTAATACACCCTATATATATGTATGTGTAGGTGTATATCTGTAGATACCTATAGCATGTAAGTATGTAGGTATGTATATATGTATATATGTATATATATATATATATATATATATATATATATATATATATATATATATATATGTATATATATATATATATATATATATATATATATATATATATATATATATATATGTATATATATATATATGTATGTATATATATATATATATATATATATATATATATGTGTGTATTTGCGCGTATGTGTGTGTATGTGTGTGTGTGTGTGAGTTGTTACTAGTTGTGACTAGAAATACCATTATTCCATTTAATACTTCATACATAAAGAATTATATTATGAGATAAAATGGTCAATGGTCAGGCTTAAACCATTTCACTGGCAAAAAATGCATTTGTTGCTATCAAAGCAGTTTAAGTTTGACCATTGGCATATATATATATATATGTGAGTGTGTGTGTGTATAATATATATTTTATAAAAAGAGAGACAGGAAAAGTAAAAAAAGGAAAAGAACAACCAAATGCTGGTTAGATGTTGATCAAAGCATTGGTTTATTGACAATATAATTGATTTAAAACATTAGATATCAGCCAAATTTTTTGATTTCCTTATTTAAAATATTTTCATAAAATAAAATAATAATAAGGATAATAATAATAATTGTTTCTACTTTTGGCACAAGGCCAGCAATTAACCAGTACATTACTGGTACTTTATTTTATCGACCCCGTAAGGATGAAAGGCAAAGTTAACCTCGGTGGGATTTGAACTCAGATCGTAAAGGGATGTAACTACACTTGAAAGCATGTCTGACCCTCTACCAATACTGCCAATTCACCGATAGTTTCTAATTTAGGCATAAGGCCAACAATTTTCTTAATAGAGTAAGGGGAAAGTTGATTATATTTTATCTACCTTGGAAAGATGAAAGTCAAAGTTGGCATCCGTATGATTCAAACTCAGAATATAATGAGCTGGAACAAATATGGCTAAGCATTTGTCAGGTGCTCTAACAACTTTGCCATTCCGAAAAATAATAAAAATGTTTTCTACTTTAGATACAAGGCCAGCAGTTTGAAGGAAGGAAAGGTCAATTATATTGACTCTGGTACTGTATTTGACTAGTACTTTATTTTGTCAACCCCAGAAGGATAAAAGACAAAGTTGACCTAATTTTGGCACAAGGCCAGCAATTTGGGAGAAAGGAAAATCGATTATATCAACTTCAGTACTTGACTGGTATATAGTTTTATTAACCAAGGAAGGAATAATAAAGTTAAAGGAACTGTAGGAAAATAAATGTAACAATAAAAGTATATAGGTAGTCAAATCATAAGAAAAAAAAAACTTATTTTATAAAAGAGTGTTCAGGATGCTGGTGGTGGGGTGGGGTGGGGGTGTAATATAATATAATTATGATATGATATTATGATATATAAGAATATATTACTAAAAGAAATTATTCAAACATATTATTGAAAATACTGTGAAATTAACCATTTATATTTGGTAAGTGAATTTAAAATAGTTTATGATTTCAGAAATCAATATTTTATTATATTAGTTGGTATTTTAATGAAATATTTCCTAATGATTTTCTTGTTGATTATTTAATAAACATTCCATTCTGCTAAGTAATTAAAAGGGGGGAAAAAAACATGCATACATACACAAAAAACCCTACAAAAAACAAAAACAATAAAATCACAGGATCTGATAATTTCTCTCTCTTTTTATTTTTGTGTTGTTTTTGTTGGTATTGCTTTTCTTATTGTTATTACTGCTGTTGTTGTTGTTGATGGTTTTTTTGTAATATTCTTCAGAAAATACAAACAAAAGTATTTAAAAAAAATAATAATGATAATAAATTTTTTCTAATTTAGGCACAAGGCCTGCAATTTTTGGATGAGGGAAAGTCAATTGAATCAACCTCAGTACTTGACTAGTACTGTATTTTACTGACCTCGGAAGGATGAAATGCAAAATTGACCTTGATGGAACTCAGAATGTAAAGAGCAGGAACAAATACAGCAAAGCATTTTGTCTGATGCTCTACCAATTCTGCCAGTACACCACCTTCCACTGTCCTAATAATTATATTAATTATTTTTTTACATAGGTACAAGGCCGGAAATTTATGGTGAGATGTTTAATTGATTAAATCAGCCCCAGTACTTGACTGGTACTTTATTTCAATTACCCTTGGAAGGATAAAAGGTAAAGTTGACCTCTGTAAGATTTAAACTCAGAATGTTATAGAGCTGAAACAAATTCTACAAGGTATTTTGTCTGATGCTCTGACAGTTCTGATGACATACTGCCCTCAGAAATAGGGAAATAAGATTTACAAAATACACATACAGGGATCAAGAATGTAGTTTTCTTTTTCCTTGGCAGTGTTAAGAAACCAAGAGAATAAAATTTGAATAGAGAAGAATTTTCTGTAAATATTTGAATTTATGAATTCTTCCTACAAGGAAACTGTTAAAAGAAAAATAAATAAAAGCAACATATTTATTTTTATCATACAAAATTACCCTCTTTAGTAAATTAATCCCTGGCTTTTCCTTCTTTTTCTTATTTTTGTATTTTTTTTTTTTTTTTTTTGAAAAGGAGTCTATCTTTTCTATCCTCCAAAGAACTGAAAAAAAAAAAAGCAGCAGAGAGAATGGAAAGGAAAGAGTTGAGATAGGTCATCATTATTATCATTACTATTATTATTATTACTATTATTATGTATTTATATATTTCATGACTTAGCACAGGTCTATCATGTAAAACTGTGTTATTGTGTCTGCTTGTGCTATATTTATGACAATATTTTATTAATTCCTTCCAGACCTTTATTTAACTGCATTTAGGGTCTTGAAATGGACTTTAAAAATAAAGTAAAATAAAATAAAATAAAATAAAATAAAATAAAATAAAATGAAATGAATGAATATTAAATATTTCACATATCTGCCAGAATATGAAGAAGATATTGGTCTTAACCAACCAATCAACCAGCCAACCAACCAATCAACCAGTCAACCAAAGATAGGGGTGTAGGAAATGATGAAATGCCATTACAATTAATAAGTCTTTTCAAAGCAGAAAAATATACAGAATTTCCACCAGATTTTTTTTTAAATTTTTATAATTATTATTTTTTTTTAGATTTGTTTTATTTTGTTGTAGTTTTTGAAGAAATATGATTTTTGATTGCATATCAAAGATTGATCAGCATAAAAAACAAACAAACAAACGAAAGAAACAAAACAAAGTAAGATCAATGGGGAAAGAGGATTGGTGATATATATAAAAATACAAAAAAAAAGTATTAATAATTTCTACTATAGGCATAAGGCCAGAAATTTTGAGGAGAAGGGGTTAGTTGATAATATCAACCCAGTACATAACTGGTACTTTATTTTATCGACCTCTGAAAGGATAAAAGGCAAAGTTGACCTTGGTGGGATTTGAACTCAGAACATAAAGAGCCGGAACAAATACTTCATGGCGTTTTCTTCAACACTCTACTGATTCTGCCAATCCATCACCATTAATTTCTAACATAGCACAAGGCCAGAAATTTAGGGGTTGGGAAACAGTCGATTTTATTGACCCCAGTATTTGACTGGTAATTTGTTTTGTTTTTTTTTCGATCCTGAAAGGATGAAAGGCAAAGTTGACCTCAGCAGGATTTGAACTTAGAATGTAAAGAGCAAGAACAAATACCACACAGCATTTTGTTCAACACTCTACTGATTCTGCTAATCCCCAATTATAATGAATGATAATCATGATGGTGCCTCAGCATGGCCCTGAACCTAATGGCTAAAACCAGTAAAAGAATGATACTATAAAAAACTGAATAACTTTCTAGGCAGGGGAAAAAGCACAATTGTTCAGCCAAAGAAACAAGTCTTTTAATTTAAAGAAATTGTTTATTTTTAATTATATTTATTTCTTAAAATCCCTTTTACACCCTCCTTTAACATATAGCTAAATCTCTGTGAGTATTCAGTTTATAATAGGTACACAATATTTCTGTGAGTTGTTAGAGCAAACCAAAAGGGTTGGTACCAAAAAAGGGCACGTGGATATAAAACATTGCCTTAAAAGAATTCCCATGAATAGTTTGAAGTCTATTATGAGATCCATAAGACTAACCACTGTCTTAGCAAGGAGAACAGCCTTGAAATGCTTGCTTGCCATATAGCTAAAAATATGAATGTATTTGCCCTATATATATATATCTATGATGGGGATAAGGATGTACAAATTCAATAGTCTAGCCATTCCAAAATGGAATCATACATTATAAAAAGAAAAAAATACTAATTAATTAATTAAAGAAAATTAAATTTTAAAGAAATCAAAAAATCCAGGAATAACCTCTAGATAACTTAGATTTATGAACAACATAACATGATAAAACAATATATACATATATATACATACCTATATATATATATATATATATATATATATATATATTCACACATACGCATACACACACACAGATATATACATACACATTCAAAAATCATTTTGCTGGAGATAAAAATTAAAAACATGGATTGAGTCTGGTATAATTTCTTTTGTTTATTTTTCTTTCTGTCATCATTCATTCCTCTGTTCAGAGTCTTTCATCCATTCAACAATCCATTTAACCATTCATTCATTCTTAAGACAGGATCAAATTATATGCAAAGATTAATAAAAGGTTTATTGTAAGCCCCAAAACAGGATAATATAAGATAAGATTAGATTAATGCTTTTTTTAAGACACCAATATTTAAAATTTGGGTTGGTGGTGGAAAATAATAAGAAATTAATTAATAAAAATAATTGTAAGGTTATATGAAAACATACTTGAAGGCAGTGCTCCAGCATGGCCTTGCCCATGGTGGCTAAAACAATCTAATGAGCTATGAGAAACATGTTGCTTATATGATATATTCTTATTTTTAAATGAGGGAATTATCCTTTATTTTTTAAATAATTATTTAAAGTTTTAAACAATCATAATTGCATTATTTATTATTTACTATATATATATATATATATATATATATATATATATATATATACACACACACAATGGTATACACCTCTTCCTCCACTTCTGAAAATAAAGAAAGGAAAAAAATACATTTTGTTGAGTTTTGGTGCTTTTTTTTTACAAAAGAAAAAAAATAAATTTGTTATTCTAAATTCTTCTAAGTAAAACACGTATGAAGTTTGCAATATCAAAGAACCAATGTTTTATATATATATATATATATATATATATATATATATATATATATATATATATATATATTTATATATATATATGTATATATTTATATATATATATATAAATATATATATATATATATATGTATATATATATGTATTGTATATGTGTATGTTTTTACTTAACTATTTTCAGTACATTTTACACAACAGTTCTTTTAATGGCTCTTTGTATTGTAATGTCACATTTTTGTTGTTCTTGTGGCAAATAATTAAATTATTAACATTAATCATTATTCAATATCATTATTATTATGATATTCATAAAGGAGTAGTTATTTCTGTCATCAATATGTGTAGATGAAGGCAAAGTTGCACTGCCAATAATATTGTGAATGTGTGTATATATGTATATGTATAGATATAATTGTTTCTACTTTTGGCACAAGGCCAGCAATTATCCCAGTGTATTACTGGTACTTTATTTTATCGACCCCGTAAGGATGAAAGGCAAAGTTAATCTCGGCAGGATTTGAACTCAGATCATAAAGGGCAGCAACTCTATGCTGCAAAACATGGCGTCCGACCCTCTACCGATAACTGCCAATCTACCGTCCCATATATGTATATGTATAGATATAATATTATGTATTTATGTTTATACACAGAACAAGAAAGTGCTACCTTAGGTTTCAAGGTTTACTTATGTTCATCTCCCCAGATTGTGCACAGCGGTGTGTGGAGGAGTGATTAAAGTCATGATCTAGTCATCAGCTGCTGGGACATATATGTATATGTGTATGTCTATAAATATATATATATACAGGGTGTTCCTAAAAAATATACACACACTTTGATTAGAATGCTGTTGAAGTGTGTATACATTTTTGTGGGACAGCCTATATATATATATATATATATATACATACATATAGAGTTGAAAAGGTAATCATCTTAATATCTGGTTGATCAAACTTTAAGAAATATGAGTTTTATAAAAAGCCCAACTTTGAAATGATAAACTTGAGAAATATCTTTTCAACTCTACCAAAATAAAGACTATAAACATGCTTGTATATATATTATATATCCATACACAATGATGGACTCTCCTGTCAAGAATAACATGAAAGTCCAGATGTTGGATCAATGGAACACATTATTCACTGAATTAGCATGGAAAGTGGTCAAGCATTTCATAGATACATGTACCTTTAATGTAATTCTCAAGTGTAATCATTGTGACTGAGTGTGACAAGGCTGCTCCATTGTATTACAGGTACAGGTCATCCAACATGTTTCATACAGTTTCTGTCTACCTAGTTTCACTCACTAGGCTTGGATCGACCTGAGGCTATGGTAAAAGACATTTGCCCAAGATGTCATGCAGTGGGTTTGAACCCAAGATCTCATGATTGCGAAGCAAACTTCTTAACCACTTGGCTATGGCTGTGTCCCTATGCAATAGATGACTAAGAAATGCAGCAGATATTTTTCAAAATATAATGGTGGATGTAAACAATCTATTTTTAGAACCATTGGGTGATAGGAAGTTTTGAATTTTAATAGCTTCAACATTTCTGATTGTAAAGAATAGTCTAATAAGCTGGATATATAAGACCCAGGAGATGGAAAAAATGTGTACAGTCTCACAGGGAGCGCTGCACAAATATTTTCTCTCTCCTGGGGTTTATATGTCCTAATTATTGGACTATTTTTCCTAGTCAAATAATGGTGGATATTTTGTAACCTTGCAAGACATATTTGGTTGTTTGTGATGATGGTGACAGCGATAATTTATGGTGTCTTTTCCTTTGCAATGTTTTATTTGATCCAATTCCAACCAGGTCATGTTTTAGTGTAGATATATAATATTTAGTATCATAAATCTTTGTGCAGAGTTTATTGAATGACAGTTCCTCTGAATACATATTTGCTTTTGTTTATTTTGTTGTATAAAAACAGTAAAGTATTCGATTGACTCATTATGTTAGAAGTGTGGAGAGACTAATATATGTTTATAACTTGTAAAGGAAACAGGCTTACAGAAAATCTTCTTTGTGATCTGCTGCTATTGTGATTATTGACTGAAAAGGTGTGACTCAATGAAATCTTAGGTCAAAATGAGTAAGCCCTTTTACATTATGCATATGTGTGCGTGTGAGTGTGTATCATTTTAAATGTGTCTTAAGGTAAACCTAATGTTTTAGTTGACATTGCAAGGCTTGACAAATGTATGACAAATTCTTGATGTGATCTCTTTAGCAAACAGAAAAAAAGTGAATGACTCGACGTGGTTTCAAACCTTGTTGGGTTCATATCGCACACACACACACACATGTATATATATATATATATATATATATATATATAGGTGGTAGTGAATATCCAATGTTTTGATGAAAAGCAAAACTGACCCCATCAGTATTTGAACTCAGAATATAAAGGGAAGTAACTAAATTTCATAAGGCATTTTGTTCAATGCACTACCGATTTTCCTAATAATAATAATAATAATAATAATCCTTTATTTGCCACAAGGGCAACAAAGATACCACATTACAATAATAATCATAATTAAAGTGAGCAAAGGGCAACAATAAAACTTCTGAAGAGGGTGGGGGGCTTATGATGGTAATGGTTGTTGTTTCTTTTATTCTTATTATATCTCAATAAACACAATAATAGTAGTAGTAATAGTAATAGTATTCTTAAAGTTCTTGTTGCTAGGATGGCTGGCTGTTTTTTTTCTGTTTTTTTTATGGGGTGGGGGATGAGGGGTATTGTTATATAGATGGGATCTGGTAGTATAGACACAAACTTTGGGTGACGGTAGGGTCCTGAATTAAAGAAAAGAACAGCAGTGTGGTGAGGTGACCGATCCTTCTTATAGATGTACAGGGAATTTCATAATATATATATATATATATATATATATATATATATATCTGTATGGGTGCATGTATGTGTGTGTCTATGTATGTGTGTGTGAGTTTGAATGTGTATGGATGCGTAGCAATTGTAGAATGTTGTAGTAGTAATGGTTGTTGTATTTAAAGGAAGATATAGCCTGGTGGAGGAGCAGAAGTAAGATGTTGAATCCATTGAAAGAAGGAGTGATGTAGAGAGAACACTGTTAGCAGATAAATAGATAGATAGATATATAAATCGTTTCTCGAGACATGGTTATTGCAACAAAAAGCCCGTTGTACTTTCATAACAATATATATTCATATATATTGCACATTGACATCAAAAACTATACACATGTGTGTGTATGTATACATACATATACTTACATATATATATATATACATACATATAAACATTTCTATATATATATATATATACATACATATATACATATAAATATGACAACATACTTTCATAACAATATATATTCATATATATTGCACATTGACATCAAAAACTATACATATGTGTGTGTATGTATGTATACATACATATATATATACATATATATATATATACATGCATATACATATATATATATATGTACATACATATACATATATATATATACATATACATATATATATATATAAACATTTATATATATATACATACATATAAATATGACAACATTTTGTAAATAAACATGTTTAGAAATATAGAGAATCTTGTGCAGAAAAATAGCTATGAACACAACTTAGAAAATCAGACAGAAAAAGTCGCCAAGCATATTTTACAGAGAATCAAACTCAGTAACAGCTGCTGGCTACTTTTTCTATCTATAGAGGTATTTTACCCAATTTTCTAAGCTGTGTTTTCATAACCATTTTCCTGCATTCAAGATTTTCTACATTTCTCAACATATATGTAATTTATATATATATATAAAATACAAATATAGTAACAAAAAAAAAAATAATAAAACATTCCACATTTTAATGATAATTATCAGTAATAATAATAATATTAGTAATAATAATAATTGTAATAACCAAAATATTCATGATAATGATGACATATATATATATATATTTGAGCTTTTTCCTGATTTTGTCTTGTATAATGTTTTCACTGATATAATTACTATATTTCCACTCCAATTTTAAACAAGTGGAAATATGTGTTTGGATGTGAATTTCACCTTTCTCTTTCACATTTATATTATTATTATTATTTGTTATGATTATTATTAATAATAATTATAATAATGATAACGAGGTTTCTCTTTTTATCATAATCAGCATCATCATCAAAATCATCAATGGTATATGATGTTATCTGCATCATAAAGATAGATTCTCATTATCATCATTTAGATTTATTTTGATTTCTGCAAATATGATTGTGTATGTGTGTGTGTGTAGGTGTGCATGTGTATGTGTGTGTGTAGGTGTGCATGTGTATGTGTGTGTGTATGGAATAGCTGTCATAAGTGATAAAATATTTAAAGATCTTGATTTTAATTTTTTTTTTTAATTTTTCATTTTACACAGGAAATCACTAAAAGAACAACAATTGACTGAGGAGATGTCTTGCCCCCAGAGAAATGAAGAGATAGAAGGTAGGGTGGGATACTCCATGACAGAGAGAGAGAGAGAGAGAGAGAAGAATGTGTGGAAGAGAAAGAGTGAGAGAAGTGAATTGGAAAGAGATTGGTTAGGAAGATAAAAACAACAATAATACTGAGGCAGAAAACTTAAAATTTAGTTGGTTATATCAAGCTTAGTACATGACTGGTACTTTATTTTATTGACCCCACCCCCTCCTCGTTCCTGGAGAGATGAAAGGGAAAATTGACTTAACTGGAATTTGAACTCAGAACATAAAGAACTAAGTAAATACAAGATATTTTATCCAACTCTTTAACAATTCTTCTAATCCACTGCTCTAACTCTACTCTTAATAATAATAATAATAATAGTTTTAAGGTATTTGAATTGATGCCCAGAATATAACTGGTATGTATCATATCAGACCCAGAGGAATAAGTACTGAAGTTGAATTTGGTGGGATTGAAACAGAGCATGAAGAAAAAAAAACTAATGCAAGGTTTTTAGACCTCACTTTGCCATTTCTGAGCACTTTTTAATACATGTTTTATAAATAAGCAAGAAGCCCCAGATGTTCAAAGGTAATGAGAATTTGTGGAATTCATGCATTTCACAATATTACAGAAAGTCTTGTTATGCTGTTAAATCAATATTGATGACATCAACAACTTTCCTTTCACTAAAGTAAGAATATCAGCAACAACATTGTATGGGTTTGCATGTGTGTGTTTTATGTATTCATGTCTAATAATGCACATGTTGCAAACATGGCCACAATATATTTCATGGTATGAATTTGTAAACATGCAGTATAATCTATATACACACATTTACAGATGTCGACATGTAAATATATTTCTGTATGTAAGAAAAGTGTATGTGAGAATGTACACAGGAAAAGGTTTAAAAACAAAAGATAGTAGATAGAAGGCTGCCAAGAGTATTTGAGGGAGTTACATATATAAGAGATATAGTCTCAATGGAGAGCCTGTCTGTTTCAACTTGTTCTCAAGTCTCATCAGAGAGTTGAGAACATCAAGTTCAAATGGACAGTCTCTTCATTAGGATTATACCTTTTCACAGAAACTCAACTTGCATTGAGTACTACTCTGATCTGTGATCGTCTGTCTTCAAACACTTCACTATATATATATATATTTTGATGTGTATATGAAAACATATAAACATATATAATATGTTTATATACAATAATCCTATGGGTAGCCTCTCTGCCAAAGAAAAATGTCTTTGTAACAAAAACATTTTTTATTCTCTATTTCCCTCTGAATATATATAGTCACTATTTCAAATAAATTGAGATTATCTCCCCCTTTCTTTGAGAGTTGCTAACGATTGCAAGTAAGATATTGTTTTTCTTCAACTAAGAGGCAAATTTCAACTAATTGAAAATGTCTATTGTGTTCAGCATTCAGTACATGGCCCTTAAATTATACATAAAATTAATAAAATATGATAAAATGTTACCTCTTCATATACCTTTACTTTCCTATCTCAAATTCATGGGTTGAGAAACTCTACCCCCCAAACAGGTAAAGTAACAGTCATAGAAAAATGGAGATAGATAAATGATTATTTTTTATTTAATAGCTTAATAAGAAGAGTATTAAAGACTCTTTTCAGGGCATCTGAGAATGGTAGATGGAAGGCAAAAATGTTATATTCAGACCAAAGACCTAATCTAGATGCTTGCAATAGAGTGAGCTGTTAAAAGCAGCCAAGGGCCAAATGATGAGAGAGAGGGAGAGACAGTGTGTATATGTTTAAGAAATAGGTCAATTTTTTCAACAGGATACTCTCTCATTCTATTTCTCCCACCCTCATACCATGTAAACATGTTTTATTTGGTAACTATTAACATCTCAATGATTTAGCAGAATTCAAATGTTTATTAGCATCTTTACTAATAGATAGATTAATACACATTTTCATAATCTAAGTAGAGACTTTAATGTGATGTAGTCACAGTGGTGTTTTGTACTTTCTAAAAATATCTTGTTAATGCAGTTGCATGCAATACAGGAGGTTAAGAGCTAATGTTTTTGTTTGTTGTTGTTGTCCTTATATCTTGCTTCCATTTGTATCTTATTATTGTGACCATTATTATGTACTATCTTTTTTTATATTGTATCAGAACCGTTTCAATAATGGCTTTTCTCACATTGCATATAAAATTGTGATTATTTCCTCTCATTTTTGTTATTATTATTACTATTATTATTATGTACTTTCTAAAAAAAAAAACAAAAAATAGGGTTTCTTTTATTATTTATCTATTTTATTATCCACTTACATAATATTTGTTTGAAAATAAAAAAAAACGAAACATTTTGATAATAATGATAAAAAAAAAAGGTATTTTTTATTCATACATACATATATTTAATTGTTTCATAAGCTTTTTTTATTTTGTAAGGTTAGGGGGAGTTAATTCAATTCTTTTATTATTATTATATTATTATTAATAATAATCTTTTCTCCTTCAGGTCAACAGAGTAGTCACAACCAAAAAAATTGCACAGCGTTCAGAAAAAAAGCTAACTGCAAACACTGCAGCTTTCAATACAATATTTGACACATTGTAGCTGCAGTCTATGGCTTTAAAACTGAACAAAATTCTTTTAAAAAAAAACAAAAACAAAAAAAAAACATAATTTTTTAAAAAGATTGTTTAAAAAAAGTGGCTGCAGAAAGGGAGACAATCAGAAAACAATGCGTTTCAAAAGGTGAGATAGGAAGAAAAAAAAAAATATATGTATATATATATATATATTGGAAAAAGAGGGGATCAGGGGAGGGGGTGTCCTTAAAGAATGTTTAAATCTGCACATTGTTTTTATAATTTTTTCCAATTTCTTTCTATTCTTTAAAAAAATAAAGAACAGAAAAAAAACAACAACCCTAAACACCTATTTATATGTATGTGTGTGTATGTGTGTATATATATATATATATATCTATATCTATATATACATATAGTAAGATGTGCGCTAGCAGCCGAAGTGTATGATAGTTATGTCTGTATAAATACAGAGTGTGTAACCGAGACTGCAGCAATGTGTATAAATATATACACATATCTAATATGTAGGCGTGTAAACATGCCAGAAAATACAAATTTCCCTGTAAATTGAAAAAAAAAAAAAATTATAAACAACTTTAATCAATTTTTGGATCTTATTAAAACCTCATCTGAAGACGTGTTTATCATCCAATCAACCTCAAGGAAACATGTATTTGATGGGTAATATATATATATATATATATATATATAGACACGTGTGTGTGTGTGTGTGTGTGTGTGTGTGTGTGTGTGTGCGCGCGAGTGCATGTATGTATATTCGATAAATGGATAGTTAGCTGCTTTGCTTTGTAGAGCATGTAATATTATGAACATGACTAAGTATTAAATTGTTTTCACAAATTAATTTTTCCAGTTTGTGGCTCGTTTATTCAAATTGCTTGTTTGTTAATTAGTAAGTTGTGCTTTTTAATTAACTTTATCTTAACATATATTGATTGTATGTAAATAATTGCCACCAAATTTTTTATTTCAATTTTATATTGGACATTATTTACACACATACATATTAGGTAGAAAGAAAGTTAGACACAATTGTTTGATGAGAATGTTTAACCAACCAAACAACAAAATCTTCGATAAGCTGGAAAAACTTGATGGAAAACTTTCTAAAAATTATATCATAGTCATGTTTTAATACATTTTATACATATACATATATATATATATATATATATATACACACATACATATATATGCATTCACATATATAAGTTAAACACACACAAATATATATATATACATACACACACACACACTCATACACTGATACATACACATAGATAGATAGGTAGATATAATAATTATAATAATAATATTAATTATAATTGTTAATGATTTTTCATTCCTTTAACCATTATTTTTTAAATTTTTTATTTATCATTTCATTTATTTATTTTTCTTTCTTGTCTCATCTTTGTTTCTAGTTTTTTATTTATTTATTCATTGATTGACATTTTTCTGTTTTTGTTTTGTTCTTTTTTTTTCCATTTCTCTCTTCTCTTCTTCTCTGTCATTTAATGCAAATGATGGTAAAGTGAGTTGTCAGCCAGCTCACATGTTGGTGTCTAGTATCGAATGCTTGGAGTTTCGTACATCCTCCGTCTCGTAGGCGTTGTACGTGGCGAATCTAGAATCCTTCAAGTGTGTGTAATTGGCACTGACCGCAATCAAAAAGTGAATCTGAAAGAATAGAAATGAAAATATAACAACAAAAATAATAATTGTATCAGAGGAACAGTAAATAAACAAGTTTAAAATGCCCTGTACATGCTGTGTATCAGGGTGGTGCTCCTATGACTCCAGGTACAATGCGAGAAAATCTGGGTATAAGAGGAATTATCATATATACTTGTATATAAGCCAAGAAATTGGTGACTCCCACCAAAAAAAAGGTTGATTGTAAATCAGGGTGGACTTATATACGAAGTTAATATTTTGCTGATTTTAACCAACCTCAAAATACTTTGTAAATGAGGTGCTAAAATATTTTCACTTTAGAGGTGAATGTTACACCGATTTCATTTTGGAAGTGAAATTCATATTTCCTATAGTTTCATATGTTTTGAATGAGTATGGCCTTGAAAACAGTCGGAAATTGGAGTTGTGAAACAAAACTATACTCTAGATGATACTTAAAACATTTTAAATAACAAAATATTAAAACTTCATAAATATATTCTCCTCTCATGAGAATTTCAAAACTGAACTAATCTAAACAATGTGTTGATTACTTGCTTCAACTTATAAACAGTGTTTGGATTTTTGAATATATCTCAGACATAAGATATGTGTATCTATTTGAGTATCTACGGTAGCTGAAGTGTGCAAAAAAGATTATTGCACTGATATTTACATGTAGACTTTATTGAATGACGATCATTGGGTGAAGAAGTGCCAGGTGATCAAAATGGAAGGAAATATGGTAGAAGTAGATTGAGGAAAATCTGGAAAGAAGTGATGAAAACTGACCTCAAGATACTGAACCTCACAAAGAAGATGTCAAAAGAAAGAGATGAGTGGGGGGATGCTGTACCGAAGAGAACTCATATAACCACCCATGGAAGGATAGAAAAGTAGGAGGGATGCTGTACTGGAGAAGACTCATTTAACCCATGGAAGCATCTTTTTTGACAGGTTCTTCCTGAGGCCAGCCCATACCTTATTTTAAATATGATATGATAGTTAGGACCATGCACTCCTGTCAACAGAGCATTTAGATAGATATTACACTACATTTCAAGGCTTAACATATTCCTTGGCAGACCCATCCCATGCTTAATCAGGTATATGAAAAAATACCAGAAGTAAATACACGATTGATTCAATGTCATACAAGGTTTGCTGGTCACTGCTTTTATGCAAAAGATGAGATGGTTCAGACCTCCTGTTGTTGGAGATCTCTGCCAGAAAGCTCAGTTACCAGGATACCATAGAAAGAGACACTAGAATTGATTGATAAGGATGACCTAAAAACATTGATGGGAAATAGAGACTGTTGGCGTGAAGTTGTGTTTGCCGTCTCACCTAAGGGTGATGGATAAGGATGCTGTACTGGAGAGAACTCATTTAACCTATGGAAATATGGAAAAGTGGGAGGGCTGCTGTACTGAAGAGGACTCTTAATCCATGAAAGGATGGAAAAGTGAACATACAAATGATGATGATAATGTTTTCTAATTTATGCACAAGGCCAGCAATTTGGGGTCAGGGAAAGGGAAAAGTCAATTAAATTGACTCATGTACTTTATTTTATCAATGCTAGAAGGATGAAAAGCAAAGTTGACCTCAAGGGTCGGAACAAATATTGCTAAGCATTGACTGCCTATCAATATCCTTTAAATGGTTTCTAATTTAGGAACAAGGCCAGCAATTAGAGGGAAAGGGAAAGCAGGTTATATTACTTGACTTATATTTTATTTTATTCAGCTTAAAAGGATAAAAGACAATGTTGACCTCAGCAGGATTTAAACTGAGAATGTAAAGAGCCAGAAATGATGATGATAATAAAAATAATATATATATCATCATCATCACATCCACTTTTCCATGCTTGTATGGGTTTTATATGTATCATCATCATTACTGTTTTACGTCCATTTTTCCACATTAGCATGGCTTAGATGGGTTGTCCTGTTGTGGCCAATGCCAGGTCAGGTGACGATGTCTTGCTCATACAGAACTGATTTTGGCTTGATTTCTACAGCTGGATGCCCTTCCTAACACCAACCTTATTTACAGTGAGTACTGGGTGCTTTTTTACCATGGCGCCTACACGACCACTTTACATTGGGAAGGGGGAGGGGAGCATACTGTCCATATGCTCCAGCTTGTATCTGTGGGAAGTTGGGTCTACTGCATATATATATATATATATATATATATATATATATGTATATATATATATATATATATGTATATATATATATATACATATATACACACACAATTGTTTCTGCATTTGGCACTAGGCCAGCAATTTGAAGAGAGGGGAAAGTCAATTAGATCAGCCTGGTGCATTACTGTTAGTTTATTTTATAAGGATGAAAGGCAAAGTTAACTTTGGCAGGATTTGAGCTCAGAATGTAAAGAGCCAGATATGATAATAATTATAAAAAATAATAGGCAGAAGCTTAGCTAAGGTATGGCAAGCATGGTACGTGCTATGGTGCCACTTGGACTAGGTGCACTTTCTATTAATGTCAGATAAGATATTGTCAGAGAGTGAAAAAAAGAAAGTTCTTCAGATGTATGATTTGTCTTTGATTATGATGGGTAAGAAGCACTATAGTCGCTGGATCATTTATATAAATTATTAGGCTGAAAAAAACTAACTTTGACCACACCATAGACAAATTTGCATCAGTAAAAGCAAGGAAGATGCAGTTGTAATTTTTATGTATTGTTTTCAATTAACACATCAACAAACATGATTGTATTGTTGAACTGATTTTATGATTATCTGAAAGATGTGCGTCAAATGTTTTGCCATAGGCACTATTTTACCTAGATATGCCTCTGCTCTTAGTACACCAAAAAGACTTGATGAATTCTCTGCTGGGGCCATTTTTGTATTGGCATTGCTGACATATTTACCAGCTTTCCTCATACAATTATTGGATAGATTTGCAGAAATGGTGAGTATTATGAACATTTTTCTCTGCCAATGGTATGTAATGTCATCTCTCCTGTTAATTATCTACATGAACAGGATTGACATGCGTAGTTGGGTTGGAAGTGGTATCATGACTGGCGGACGTAAAATCAGTTGACTAGAATTTGCAGACATGGTTTTACTTAACTCGACAGAAGGTGATCTCCGACTTGCACTTGATAGGCTTGATGCCGAGTGCTGCATGGCTGGAATGAAAATTAATGCTGCTACTTCTCCAAATTGAGAGATCACAGCTCTGATACTAAAGGCATGGGATTAGAATGTCCCAGGAAAGAACTGCTGGACAGATTTTATAGGCAAAACCAAACAGCAAGAGACCCAGGTGTTGACCCCGAGCAAGATGGTTGAATAACATCCATGAGCTTGGCTGGTCTCACTTGGGGATCCAGCCGGATCAGTTGGAGATGGTTGTTTCTGACAGAACCTACTGGAAGGAGTGCTTCAGTGCTCTGCTTCCACGACTCTCTCAGGAATAAGTGGCAGAATAAAAATAAGAATGCTCTACACAAATCCACAAATGCAAAACCTTGAGCACATCATCAGTGTTGTATCTTGAATTTACTGGGTGTTTGGAATCTTATAACATAAACCCTCATCCAGGTGACCTAACCAAGGTTGATTAACCCTCAGCCTGTGCCCAAGTGCTATACACACTACTGACCTCACTGGTCACTTCTCTTCAGCCATAGTCATCTAAATTCCCCGTTTGTTGCTTTCACATTGCTAAGGGGATGAAATTAGAACTTTCAGCTGCTAACTTCCACTGGCATGCACCTGGTCCTCCACCCTTTCCTGTGGCAGTCCTACACCAACTCCTGGTATGAAAATGTTTAAATTAAAAACTATGGGGTACTTACCATGCTGATAGTCACCAGCACCGCTGATACATAGGTAAAGATATAGCAAGTGAACAGCTCTTTACCCTGAAAATTGAATAAAAATGGATAAAGGAACAATATAATAATTCATAGCTGAAAGGGTCCCCTTTCTTTTTATTATACAAAAAAATATTCAAATATATAGAAGTGTAAACAACTGATCGATTTATGTAGCAGAGGGAAAATTTTAAATGTGATAAATGTGCGGCCCAATGTGAATGACCATAATAATAGTCAATCATAGTTAAGAAAATCAGGTAAAATACTCCTGGAGATAGATAAAATCAGACAGATGTTTTTGAGTTCCTCTGTTCACTTTCGTCTCATTGTCTCATGATCTGATTTTCTCAACTTTTATAGTGATCAACTATTATTGTGGTCATTCATGTTAGGATGCATGTATCCCAAATTTAAATAAATGATTTTTGAAAGAAAACTTTGCTTACATCTTTCAGGAACATCTCCAGATCTGGGTCACAAACCATTTTGTTGAGACCTGAAAGGAAGGGAAAAAATTAAAAAGAGGGAAAAGGATAGTTAAAGGATAATTAATATTAAATGGTATTTGATTGTTTAGACATGATACTGGACAAAATTAGATTTTATGCAGTAAGTTTACATTTTGTGTCATATCCTATATGTGCTTACATGGTAAATGATGTTTAAAAGACAAACATTCATACATTGTTAAAAATAGCCATTACAAATGCTTCTCAGACTCATAGAATATCAAACACTGGGTCAAGGTACATGCCTTAAAGATTTACGCCCTTTTAAAATTTCCTTAAAATAAACTGATACTAAATAAATTAAATTGCTAGTATTAATAGTAGTATTAGCATTAGTAGTAGTGGTTGAGGTGGTAATAGTAGTAGTATAATGTTTTAGGCTGTTGCCCTTCATCAAAATGTAGAAGACAACAAAGGATTTGTTATTCTGGGCAGTGGTACATGAAACAGATGGCAACCAGAAATGATAAGAATGTGCTAAAACTGGATTCTGACATAAGTAGGGTAGTGGAGAGTTCAATACAAGAAAATACAATGACACTATATAGCCAGCTGTTGGGATGGGCAACACAAACTAAACAAGAACAAACTCACAGGCACATGGCTTAATGGTTAGAGCATTGGCCTTGCAATCGAAAGGTTGGGAGTTCAATTCTCAGACCGGGTGATGTGTTGTTTCCTTGAGCAAGACACTTTATTTCACATTGCTCCAGCTGTAGAAATGAGATGATAGGACTAGGGTCCCTATCATTCCACTGCAAAAGTGGTCGTGGAAGTGCCACGGCAAAAAAGCACCCAGCCCACACTGTAAAGTGGACATGTAGGCGCCACGGAAAAAAAAGCACCCAGCACTCACTGTAAATGAGGTTGGTGTTAGGAAGGGCATCCAGCTGTAGAAATCAAGCCAGAATCAGTTCCTGTCCCACCCTTGCAAGCAGGGAAAAGCAGACGTAAAATGAAATGAATGATAGTCAAAGTGGCAGATGCAAAGATATAAATATACACACACTTGTCAATGTACATGGAAAACAGAACTTGTCTTCTATTATAATTCCATGTGATTCAAAAATTGGATCAATTGGAGCCGGTTGCTTTTGACAGGACTGCCAGAAGGAGTGTTTGAGACTCTTCCCCCATGACCCTCTCAGGAATAAGTGAATGAAAAAGAAGAGAAGACACTATGTGTAGCCCAGTTTTTACAATAGGTACACCATATTCCTGAGTGTCATAAAAGCTGATTAAAGGAGTTAGCATCAGGAAAGGCAACCAATACTGTTCTCAAAAGGTCCCATTTAACCCATAGCAATATGGAAAAGCAGTCAGAAAAGCCATGATTATGATGATAGATATAGGAATAAAAATTGATTTCAATACTTGACTGGTATTATATTAACGACTGCCAGAATCACGAAATGCAAAGTTGACCTCAGCATTATTTGAACTCAGAGTCATAACTAAATACAACTAGTATTTAGACTGATGCTTTCATGATTCTGCCAATCTCTCACCAATTGGTGGAGTTGCAGAAGCAGTAGAGTGACAGAGTAAATATCTTGTGTAAATAAGCATCTCTTCATGCTTTGTCTTACACATTTAACCCTTTAGCATTTAAACCGGCTGTATCCGGCCAGAATTTTCTCACATCTCTCTGTTCAAACCAGCCATAACTGGCTACTCATACTGATGTTAATGTATTGATCTCAAAATAAATAACATCAAAATCTCGTAGATTCGATATTATGCGAGATAAAGCCTTTAACACAAAAATACAAAAGTATATATAGAGTAATGTAAATGCTAAAGGGTTAAGCTGTCATTTGTTCAGGGTCAATAAAACATTGGACACTCCACTAAAAACTACTGAAGGTTTAGTTGGTGGTGATAAAGTAGGAAATACCACCCAAGTAGACTATGCTAGGATTTGAACTCACAACACAAAGAACCAAAACAAATGGTGCAAGGCATCTCATCTGACATTTTAACAATTATGACAATCCACTACCTTGCACTGGTGAAGTGAAGGAATGATCGACAAGATCCTAGACCTCATTTGCTTATAAAATGAGATGGAACTCATTGGACCAAGGAAACAAAGTTTCCATTGGTCTTTCCATTGCTGATACTATCTACCAGTTACAACTCCTGGTAGAAGGAAATAAGTAAAATAAAGTGTTTTGCCGAAGGACATAACACATTGCCTGCTCTGGGAATAGAATTTTCAACCTCACAATTGCGAATCCAATTCTCTAATCACTAAGCCACACTGAAATTGAAAGGATGAAAAATATATCTGACTTTGGTATGGTTTGAACAGAGTTAGAGAGACAAAAATGATGGTTTTTAACTTCCTCTTGAGTCATCCCTCAATTGAAGATGAAGATTTTGCTTTTTCTGATGGCTAGAATATATGCAGCTCACTATGCCAACTGGAGCAGTTGTGCCAACCCATTGTTGAATTAATAGTGGATCATCTGTGAAGCCACTGGTGTTTACGGCACCGAGGTTATCTAATTAAACTGATGGTT
>OZ024742.1:126436576-126501576 GCA_964016885.1 Eledone cirrhosa
CTTCTTACAATCTCTCTAGCTTCTTACAATCTCTCTAGCTTCTTACAATCTCTCTAGCTTCTTACAATCTCTCTAGCTTCTTACAATCTCTCTAGCTTCTTACAATCTCTCTAGCTTCTTACAAACTCTCTCTCTCTAACACTTCTTACCATCTCTCTCTCTAACTCTTCTTACCATCTCTCTCTCTAACTCTTCTTACCATCTCTCTCTCTAACTCTTCTTACCATCTCTCTCTCTAACTCTTCTTACCATCTCTCTCTCTAACTCTTCTTACCATCTCTCTCTCTAACTCTTCTTACCATCTCTCTCTCTCTCTAACTTCTTCCCATCTCTCTCTCTCTAACTCTTCTTACCATCTCTCTCTCTCTAACTCTTATTACCACCACCTTTCTCTCACTGTTCATCTCATCTCACAATATATCTCAACACTCCCTCTCCTCTGCTCTATCCCCTTTCACTATTTCTATCACTTTTCTTTGCCTCAATTTGCTCTAACTTTCTTTCACTCCTTCTCACACTCTTATCCTCCTCTGCTCATTCATATTTCTCTCCCTATCTCTCTACATCTCCTGTGCTACATCTCTCATATTCCCTATCTCTCTACATCTCCCGTGCTACATCTCTCCCATTCCCTATCTCTCTACATCAATCTCTACATCTCTCCCATTCCCTATCTCTCTACATCAATCTCTACATCTACCATGCTACATCTCTCACATTCCCTATCTCTCTACATCTCTCTACATCTACCATGCTACATCTCTCACATTCCCTATCTCTCTACATCTCTACATCTCCCATGCTACATCTCTCACATTCCCTATCTCTCTACATCTCTCTATCTACCGTGCTACATCTCTCCCATTCCCTATCTCTCTACATCAATCTCTACATCTACCGTGCTATATCTCTCACATTCCTTATCTCTACATCTCTCTACATCTACCATGCTACATCTCTCACATTCCCTATCTCTCTACATCTACCGTGCTACATCTCTCCCATTCCCTATCTCTCTACATCTACCGTGCTACATCTCTCCCATTCCCTATCTCTCTACATCTCTCTACATCTCCCTACATCTCTCTACATCTACCGTGCTACATCTCTCCCATTCCCTATCTCTCTACATCAATCTCTACATCTACCATGCTACATCTCTCCCATTCCCTATCTCTCTACATCTACCATGCTACATCTCTCACATTCCCTATCTCTCTACATCTCTCTACATCTACCGTGCTACATCTCTCCCATTCCCTATCTCTCTACATCAATCTCTACATCTACCGTGCTACATCTCTCCCATTCCCTATCTCTCTACATCAATCTCTACATCTACCGTGCTATATCTCTCACATTCCTTATCTCTACATCTACCATGCTACATCTCTCACATTCCCTATCTCTCTACATCTACCGTGCTACATCTCTCCCATTCCCTATCTCTCTACATCTCTCTACATCTACCGTGCTACATCTCTCCCATTCCCTATCTCTCTACATCTCTCTACATCTCTCTACATCTCTCTACATCTACCGTGCTACATCTCTCCCATTCCCTATCTCTCTACATCAATCTCTACATCTACTGTGCTACATCTCTCCCATTCCCTATCTCTCTACATCTACCATGCTACATCTCTCACATTCCCTATCTCTCTACATCTCTCTACATCTACCGTGCTACATCTCTCCCATTCCCTATCTCTCTACATCTCTCTACATCTACCGTGCTACATCTCTCCCATTCCCTATCTCTCTACATCAATCTCTACATCTACCATGCTACATCTCTCCCATTCCCCATCTCTCTACATCTCTCTACATCTACCGTGCTACATCTCTCCCATTCCCTATCTCTCTACATCAATCTCTACATCTACCGTGCTACATCTCTCCCATTCTCTATCTCTCTACATCTCTCTACATCTACCGTGCTACATCTCTCACATTCCCTATCTCTCTACATCAATCTCTACATCTACCATGCTACATCTCTCACATTCCCTATCTCTCTACATCTACCGTGCTACATCTCTCACATTCCCTATCTCTCTACATCTACTGTGCTACATCTCTCACATTCCCCATCTCTCTACATCAATCTCTACATCTACCGTGCTACATCTCTCCCATTCCCTATCTCTCTACATCTACCGTGCTACATCTCTCACATTCCCTATCTCTCTACATCTCTCTACATCTACCGTGCTACATCTACCATGCTATATCTCTCACATTCCCTATCTCTCTACATCTACCGTGCTACATCTCTCACATTCCCTATCTCTCTACATCTCTCTACATCAATCTCTACATCTACCGTGCTATATCTCTCACATTCCCTATCTCTCTACATCTACCATGCTACATCTCTCACATTCCCTATCTCTCTACATCTACCATGCTACATCTCTCACATTCCCTATCTCTCTACATCTCTCTACATCTACCATGCTACATCTCTCACATTCCCTATCTCTCTACATCTCTCTAACTCTACCATGCTACATCTCTCACATTCCCTATCTCTCTACATCTACCATGCTACATCTTTCACATTCCCTATCTCTCTACATCTACCATGCTACACCTCTCACATTCCCTATCTCTCTACATCTACCATGCTACATCTCTCACATTCCCTATCTCTCTACATCTCTCTACATCTACCATGCTACATCTCTCACATTCCCTATCTCTCTACATCTACCGTGCTACATCTCTCACATTCCCTATTTCTCTACATCTACCATGCTACATCTCTCACATTCCCTATCTCTCTACATCTCTCTACATCTACCGTGCTATATCTCTCACATTCCCTATCTCTCTACATCTACCGTGCTACATCTCTCACATTCCCTATCTCTCTACATCTCTCTACATCAATCTCTACATCTACCATGCTACATCTCTCACATTCCCTATTTCTCTACATCTACCATGCTACATCTCTGACATTCCCTATCTCTCTACATCTCTCTACATCAATCTCTACATCTACTGTGCTACATCTCTCACATTCCCTATCTCTCTACATCTACCATGCTACATCTCTCACATTCCCTATCTCTCTACATCTCTCTACATCAATCTCTACATCTACCGTGCTACATCTCCCACATTCCCTATCTCTCTACATCTCTCTACATCTACCATGCTACATCTCTCACATTCCCTATCTCTCTACATCTACCATGCTACATCTCTCACATTCCCTATCTCTCTACATCTACCATGCTACATCTCTCACATTCCCTATCTCTCTACATCTCTCTACATCTACCGTGCTACATCTCTCACATTCCCTATCTCTCTACATCTCTCTACATCTACCGTGCTATATCTCTCACATTCCCTATCTCTCTACATCTACCATGCTACATCTCTCACATTCCCTATCTCTCTACATCTCTCTACATCTACCGTGCTACATCTCTCACATTCCCTATCTCTCTACATCAATCTCTACATCTACCGTGCTACATCTCTCACATTCCCTATCTCTCTACATCTCTCACATTCCCTATCTCTCTACATCTCTCTACATCTACCGTGCTACATCTTTCACATTCCCTATCTCTCTACATCTACCATGCTACATCTCTCACATTCCCTATCTCTCTACATCTACCATGCTACATCTCTCACATTCCCTATCTCTCTACATCAATCTCTACATCTACCGTGCTACATATCTCACATTCCCTATCTCTCTACATCTACCGTGCTACATATCTCACATTCCCTATCTCTCTACATCAATCTCTACATCTACCGTGCTACATATCTCACATTCCCTATCTCTCTACATCTACCGTGCTACATCTCTCCCATTCTCTATCTCTCTACATCTCTCTACATCTACCGTGCTACATCTCTCACATTCCCTATCTCTCTACATCAATCTCTACATCTACCATGCTACATCTCTCACATTCCCTATCTCTCTACATCTACCGTGCTACATCTCTCACATTCCCTATCTCTCTACATCTACTGTGCTACATCTCTCACATTCCCCATCTCTCTACATCAATCTCTACATCTACCGTGCTACATCTCTCCCATTCCCTATCTCTCTACATCTACCGTGCTACATCTCTCACATTCCCTATCTCTCTACATCTACCGTGCTACATCTCTCACATTCCCTATCTCTCTACATCTCTCTACATCTACCGTGCTACATCTACCATGCTATATCTCTCACATTCCCTATCTCTCTACATGTCTCTACATCAATCTCTACATCTACCGTGCTATATCTCTCACATTCCCTATCTCTCTACATCTACCATGCTACATCTCTCACATTCCCTATCTCTCTACATCTACCATGCTACATCTCTCACATTCCCTATCTCTCTACATCTCTCTACATCTACCATGTTACATCTCTCACATTCCCTATCTCTCTACATCTCTCTACATCTACCATGCTACATCTCTCACATTCCCTATCTCTCTACATCTACCATGCTACATCTCTCACATTCCCTATCTCTCTACATCTACCATGCTACACCTCTCACATTCCCTATCTCTCTACATCTACCATGCTACATCTCTCACATTCCCTATCTCTCTACATCTCTCTACATCTACCATGCTACATCTCTCACATTCCCTATCTCTCTACATCTACCATGCTACATCTCTCACATTCCCTATCTCTCTACATCTCTCTACATCTACCGTGCTATATCTCTCACATTCCCTATCTCTCTACATCTACCGTGCTACATCTCTCACATTCCCTATTTCTCTACATCTACCATGCTACATCTCTCACATTCCCTATTTCTCTACATCTACCATGCTACATCTCTCACATTCCCTATCTCTCTACATCTCTCTACATCAATCTCTACATCTACTGTGCTACATCTCTCACATTCCCTATCTCTCTACATCTACCATGCTACATCTCTCACATTCCCTATCTCTCTACATCTCTCTACATCAATCTCTACATCTACCGTGCTACATCTCTCACATTCCCTATCTCTCTACATCTCTCTACATCTACCATGCTACATCTCTCACATTCCCTATCTCTCTACATCTACCATGCTACATCTCTCACATTCCCTATCTCTCTACATCTCTCTACATCTACCGTGCTACATCTACCATGCTATATCTCTCACATTCCCTATCTCTCTACATCTACCGTGCTACATCTCTCACATTCCCTATCTCTCTACATCTCTCTACATCAATCTCTACATCTACCGTGCTATATCTCTCACATTCCCTATCTCTCTACATCTACCATGCTACATCTCTCACATTCCCTATCTCTCTACATCTACCATGCTACATCTCTCACATTCCCTATCTCTCTACATCTCTACATCTACCATGCTACATCTCTCACATTCCCTATCTCTCTACATCTCTCTACATCTACCATGCTACATCTCTCACATTCCCTATCTCTCTACATCTACCATGCTACATCTCTCACATTCCCTATCTCTCTACATCTACCATGCTACACCTCTCACATTCCCTATCTCTCTACATCTCTCACATTCCCTATCTCTCTACATCTCTCTACATCTACCATGCTACATCTCTCACATTCCCTATCTCTCTACATCTACCGTGCTACATCTCTCACATTCCCTATTTCTCTACATCTACCATGCTACATCTCTCACATTCCCTATCTCTCTACATCTCTCTACATCTACCGTGCTATATCTCTCACATTCCCTATCTCTCTACATCTACCGTGCTACATCTCTCACATTCCCTATCTCTCTACATCTCTCTACATCAATCTCTACATCTACCATGCTACATCTCTCACATTCCCTATTTCTCTACATCTACCATGCTACATCTCTCACATTCCCTATCTCTCTACATCTCTCTACATCAATCTCTACATCTACTGTGCTACATCTCTCACATTCCCTATCTCTCTACATCTACCATGCTACATCTCTCACATTCCCTATCTCTCTACATCTCTCTACATCAATCTCTACATCTACCGTGCTACATCTCCCACATTCCCTATCTCTCTACATCTCTCTACATCTACCATGCTACATCTCTCACATTCCCTATCTCTCTACATCTCTCTACATCTACCATGCTACATCTCTCACATTCCCTATCTCTCTACATCTACCATGCTACATCTCTCACATTCCCTATCTCTCTACATCTCTCTACATCTACCGTGCTACATCTCTCACATTCCCTATCTCTCTACATCTCTCTACATCTACCGTGCTATATCTCTCACATTCCCTATCTCTCTACATCTACCATGCTACATCTCTCACATTCCCTATCTCTCTACATCTCTCTACATCTACCGTGCTACATCTCTCACATTCCCTATCTCTCTACATCAATCTCTACATCTACCGTGCTACATCTCTCACATTCCCTATCTCTCTACATCTCTCACATTCCCTATCTCTCTACATCTCTCTACATCTACCGTGCTACATCTTTCACATTCCCTATCTCTCTACATCTACCATGCTACATCTCTCACATTCCCTATCTCTCTACATCTACCATGCTACATCTCTCACATTCCCTATCTCTCTACATCAATCTCTACATCTACCGTGCTACATATCTCACATTCCCTATCTCTCTACATCAATCTCTACATCTACCGTGCTACATATCTCACATTCCCTATCTCTCTACATCTACCGTGCTACATCTCTCCCATTCTCTATCTCTCTACATCTCTCTACATCTACCGTGCTACATCTCTCACATTCCCTATCTCTCTACATCAATCTCTACATCTACCATGCTACATCTCTCACATTCCCTATCTCTCTACATCTACCGTGCTACATCTCTCACATTCCCTATCTCTCTACATCTACTGTGCTACATCTCTCACATTCCCCATCTCTCTACATCAATCTCTACATCTACCGTGCTACATCTCTCCCATTCCCTATCTCTCTACATCTACCGTGCTACATCTCTCACATTCCCTATCTCTCTACATCTCTCTACATCTACCGTGCTACATCTACCATGCTATATCTCTCACATTCCCTATCTCTCTACATGTCTCTACATCAATCTCTACATCTACCGTGCTATATCTCTCACATTCCCTATCTCTCTACATCTACCATGCTACATCTCTCACATTCCCTATCTCTCTACATCTACCATGCTACATCTCTCACATTCCCTATCTCTCTACATCTCTCTACATCTGCCATGCTACATCTCTCACATTCCCTATCTCTCTACATCTCTCTACATCTACCATGCTACATCTCTCACATTCCCTATCTCTCTACATCTACCATGCTACATCTCTCACATTCCCTATCTCTCTACATCTACCATGCTACACCTCTCACATTCCCTATCTCTCTACATCTACCATGCTACATCTCTCACATTCCCTATCTCTCTACATCTCTCTACATCTACCATGCTACATCTCTCACATTCCCTATCTCTCTACATCTACCATGCTACATCTCTCACATTCCCTATTTCTCTACATCTACCATGCTACATCTCTCACATTCCCTATCTCTCTACATCTCTCTACATCTACCGTGCTATATCTCTCACATTCCCTATCTCTCTACATCTACCGTGCTACATCTCTCACATTCCCTATTTCTCTACATCTACCATGCTACATCTCTCACATTCCCTATCTCTCTACATCTACCATGCTACATCTCTCACATTCCCTATCTCTCTACATCTCTCTACATCAATCTCTACATCTACTGTGCTACATCTCTCACATTCCCTATCTCTCTACATCTCTCTACATCTACCATGCTACATCTCTCACATTCCCTATCTCTCTACATCTACCGTGCTACATCTCTCACATTCCCTATTTCTCTACATCTACCATGCTACATCTCTCACATTCCCTATCTCTCTACATCTCTCTACATCTACCGTGCTATATCTCTCACATTCCCTATCTCTCTACATCTACCGTGCTACATCTCTCACATTCCCTATCTCTCTACATCTCTCTACATCAATCTCTACATCTACCATGCTACATCTCTCACATTCCCTATTTCTCTACATCTACCATGCTACATCTCTCACATTCCCTATCTCTCTACATCTCTCTACATCAATCTCTACATCTACTGTGCTACATCTCTCACATTCCCTATCTCTCTACATCTACCATGCTACATCTCTCACATTCCCTATCTCTCTACATCTCTCTACATCAATCTCTACATCTACCGTGCTACATCTCCCACATTCCCTATCTCTCTACATCTCTCTACATCTACCATGCTACATCTCTCACATTCCCTATCTCTCTACATCTCTCTACATCTACCATGCTACATCTCTCACATTCCCTATCTCTCTACATCTACCATGCTACATCTCTCACATTCCCTATCTCTCTACATCTCTCTACATCTACCGTGCTACATCTCTCACATTCCCTATCTCTCTACATCTCTCTACATCTACCGTGCTATATCTCTCACATTCCCTATCTCTCTACATCTACCATGCTACATCTCTCACATTCCCTATCTCTCTACATCTCTACATCTACCGTGCTACATCTCTCACATTCCCTATCTCTCTACATCAATCTCTACATCTACCGTGCTACATCTCTCACATTCCCTATCTCTCTACATCTCTCACATTCCCTATCTCTCTACATCTCTCTACATCTACCGTGCTACATCTTTCACATTCCCTATCTCTCTACATCTACCATGCTACATCTCTCACATTCCCTATCTCTCTACATCTACCATGCTACATCTCTCACATTCCCTATCTCTCTACATCAATCTCTACATCTACCGTGCTACATATCTCACATTCCCTATCTCTCTACATCAATCTCTACATCTACCGTGCTACATATCTCACATTCCCTATCTCTCTACATCAATCTCTACATCTACCGTGCTACATATCTCACATTCCCTATCTCTCTACATCTACCGTGCTACATCTCTCCCATTCTCTATCTCTCTACATCTCTCTACATCTACCGTGCTACATCTCTCACATTCCCTATCTCTCTACATCAATCTCTACATCTACCATGCTACATCTCTCACATTCCCTATCTCTCTACATCTACCGTGCTACATCTCTCACATTCCCTATCTCTCTACATCTACTGTGCTACATCTCTCACATTCCCCATCTCTCTACATCAATCTCTACATCTACCGTGCTACATCTCTCCCATTCCCTATCTCTCTACATCTACCGTGCTACATCTCTCACATTCCCTATCTCTCTACATCTCTCTACATCTACCGTGCTACATCTACCATGCTATATCTCTCACATTCCCTATCTCTCTACATGTCTCTACATCAATCTCTACATCTACCGTGCTATATCTCTCACATTCCCTATCTCTCTACATCTACCATGCTACATCTCTCACATTACCTATCTCTCTACATCTACCATGCTACATCTCTCACATTCCCTATCTCTCTACATCTCTCTACATCTGCCATGCTACATCTCTCACATTCCCTATCTCTCTACATCTCTCTACATCTACCATGCTACATCTCTCACATTCCCTATCTCTCTACATCTACCATGCTACATCTCTCACATTCCCTATCTCTCTACATCTACCATGCTACACCTCTCACATTCCCTATCTCTCTACATCTACCATGCTACATCTCTCACATTCCCTATCTCTCTACATCTCTCTACATCTACCATGCTACATCTCTCACATTCCCTATCTCTCTACATCTACCATGCTACATCTCTCACATTCCCTATTTCTCTACATCTACCATGCTACATCTCTCACATTCCCTATCTCTCTACATCTCTCTACATCTACCGTGCTATATCTCTCACATTCCCTATCTCTCTACATCTACCGTGCTACATCTCTCACATTCCCTATTTCTCTACATCTACCATGCTACATCTCTCACATTCCCTATCTCTCTACATCTACCATGCTACATCTCTCACATTCCCTATCTCTCTACATCTCTCTACATCAATCTCTACATCTACTGTGCTACATCTCTCACATTCCCTATCTCTCTACATCTACCATGCTACATCTCTCACATTCCCTATCTCTCTACATCTCTCTACATCAATCTCTACATCTACCGTGCTACATCTCTCACATTCCCTATCTCTCTACATCTCTCTACATCTACCATGCTACATCTCTCACATTCCCTATCTCTCTACATCTACCATGCTACATCTCTCACATTCCCTATCTCTCTACATCTCTCTACATCTACCATGCTACATCTCTCACATTCCCTATCTCTCTACATCTACCATGCTACATCTCTCATATTCCCTATCTCTCTACATCACTCTACATCTACCGTGCTACATCTCTCACATTCCCTATCTCTCTACATCTCTCTACATCTACCGTGCTATATCTCTCACATTCCCTATCTCTCTACATCTACCATGCTACATCTCTCACATTCCCTATCTCTCTACATCAATCTCTACATCTACCGTGCTACATCTCTCACATTCCCTATCTCTCTACATCTCTCACATTCCCTATCTCTCTACATCTCTCTACATCTACCGTGCTACATCTTTCACATTCCCTATCTCTCTACATCTACCATGCTACATCTCTCACATTCCCTATCTCTCTACATCTACCATGCTACATCTCTCACATTCCCTATCTCTCTACATCTACCATGCTACATCTCTCACATTCCCTATCTCTCTACATCTACCATGCTACATCTCTCACATTCCCTATCTCTCTACATCTACCATGCTACATCTCTCACATTCCCTATCTCTCTACATCTCTCTACATCTACCGTGCTACATCTCTCACATTCCCTATCTCTCTACATCTCTCTACATCTCTCTACATCTACCATGTTACATCTCTCACATTCCCTATCTCTCTACATCTCTCTACATCTACCATGCTACATCTCTCCCATTCCCTATCTCTCTACATCTCTCTACATCTACCGTGCTACATCTCTCCCATTCCCTATCTCTCTACATCAATCTCTACATCTACCATGCTACATCTCTCACATTCCCTATCTCTCTACATCAATCTCTACATCTACCGTGCTACATCTCTCACATTCCCTATCTCTCTACATCTCTCTACATCTATCATGCTACATCTCTCACATTCCCTATCTCTCTACATCTCTCTACATCTCTCACATTCCCTATCTCTCTACATCTCTCTACATCTACCATGCTACATCTCTCACATTCCCTATCTCTCTACATCTCTCTACATCTACCATGCTACATCTCTCACATTCCCTATCTCTCTACATCTCTCTACATCTCTCTACATCTACCATGCTACATCTCTCACATTCCCTATCTCTCTACATCTCTCTACATCTATCATGCTACATCTCTCACATTCCCTATCTCTCTACATCTCTCTACATCTCTCACATTCCCTATCTCTCTACATCTCTCTACATCTACCATGCTACATCTCTCACATTCCCTATCTCTCTACATCTCTCTACATCTACCATGCTACATCTCTCACATTCCCTATCTCTCTACATCTCTCTACATCTCTCACATTCCCTATCTCTCTACATCTCTCTACATCTACCATGCTACATCTCTCACATTCCCTATCTCTCTACATCTCTCTACATCTCTCACATTCCCTATCTCTCTACATCTCTCTACATCTACCATGCTACATCTCTCACATTCCCTATCTCTCTACATCTCTCTACATCTACCGTGCTACATCTCTCACATTCCCTATCTCTCTACATCTCTCTACATCTACCGTGCTACATCTCTCACATTCCCTATCTCTCTACATCTCTCTACATCTACCGTGCTACATCTCTCACATTCCCTATCTCTCTACATCTCTCTACATCTACCATGCTACATCTCTCACATTCCCTATCTCTCTACATCTCTCTACATCTACCATGCTACATCTCTCACATTCCCTATCTCTCTACATCTACCATGCTACATCTCTCACATTCCCTATCTCTCTACATCTACCGTGCTACATCTCTCACATTCCCTATCTCTCTACATCTACCATGCTACATCTCTCACATTCCCTATCTCTCTACATCTACCATGCTACATCTCTCACATTCCCTATCTCTCTACATCTCCCGTGCTACATCTCTCACATTCCCTATCTCTCTACATCTACCATGCTACATCTCTCACATTCCCTATCTCTCTACATCTCTCTACATCTACCATGCTACATCTCTCTATACCTGTCTCATTCACTATCTCTACACTTACCTCACTACACTTACCTCACTACACTTACACCTATCAATCAATCCCAATAATATTCATTCTCTCCATTCTTATACTTTCTTTCCTTTTCTAACACTACACTTTCTCTTTTCTTCCTCCATTCCCATGTACACCCTCTCCTTCCCACCACTTCTTTTGTATAGTCCTTCTCCCTCTTTTATTATTTCATTTCCATCCCTCTCTTTCTCCCCCTCTCTCTCAATCATTTCCATCCCTCTCTTTCACCCCCTCCTCTCTCTATCATTTCTATCTCTCTCTTACCCCCCGCCCCCCCTCTTCTTTCTCTTTCATTTCATCTTTTTCTCCCTTACATGTATTTTTTCCTTCAATATTTTGAAATGAATATCTTCAATACAACACACTTTCTAAATATCACATGCATACACACAGACACAAAACGTGTGCATATAAACACAAATGCACATACAAGCATAGATGCACACATACACGCACACAAACATGTATACACCTCTAATTGAAATTGATATTTAATCAATCCAGCATATGAATAAAGTTACTACACTTTACATTTTTTGAGTGGAGTTCTTTATTATTTTTAAAATTATACACCACACACATTATAATATATACATATATATATATAAATTCAAAATATTAACAAAATAGATATTCTTGTGATCAATTATATTTTATTATACATATTTCAGAGGTACTGAGTTAAGTTCAACAGTACGTCCTCATCAGATAAAATAAGATGATGCATGACATACCCTGACATAGATGATTAAGATTCAGTCACTACCATGACTGAATCTTAACCATCTACTATGTCAGGGTATGTCATGCATCATCTTATTTTATCTGATGAGGACGTACTGTTGAACTTAACTCAGTACCTCTGAAATATGTATAATAAAATATAATTGATCACAAGAATATCTATTTTGTTAATATTTTGAATTAATATTAATAACTCTGGAAAACCTTTAACTGTTGAGTGCTTCCAATCTATTGTAAAACTCATTCTTTGATGTATTCATTGAACCTTGTTTAACTTTTAAATATATATATATATATATATTTTTTTTCTTCTCTTTTTCCACACATATAATACAGTACACCTTCTATACTACTCTACTCCATACCTTAATATGACCATCTCTATATTACATTCCACCACAAAATAAAATACCTCTTCTATTCGAGGTATATGAACACAAACACACGAAGGACCTCAAATTCAAATTGACATCTTGGAGTTATTTCCCTTTGTTATAATGTTTTTGTAAACATGCAATTTTAGCAAGCTTTACTTTTAACGGTATCTTATAAACTCATATAAACACCTGAAGAAATGTCACTAATTTGATGCCTCTTGTATTCTGGAGGTTTGGTCAAATTTGGGCCTTGAAACCTTGGGTAGCGCTTGTGTTCTGTCTGAACATAAATATATCATAAATATGTAAAGTGGCCATGTAGGTGACATGACAAAAAGCACCCAGTCTGCACTGTAAAGTGGTCGTGTAGGAGACACAATAAAAGGGCTCCCAGTCCACACTGTAAATGTGGTTGCCATTCGGAAGGGCATCCAGCCGTGGAAAACCTGCCAGAAACAGTTCTATACGAGCAAGACACGGTCACCCAACCAATCTTGGCTCAAGTAGGACAAACTTGTCCAACCCATGCTAACATGGAAGATGGATGTCAAACGATGATGATGATATATATATATATATAAGCTGAGAGTAAACATAGGAAAAACTAAAGTATTGGTTAGTAGGAACAGAGACAGGACCCTGTTTCCATCAGGGAAGTGGCCCTACTTGAAATACAGAAAAGGAGACGGCAGAAAATCTACATGGGGTTCACAATGCAAATCTTAGATACACAGGAGGTGTAGTGGGATAGAAGGCAGACTAACAGGAAAGGAAGTTTTCATAGGTACTAGATTCACAAAGGTAATTGATAGGAAGAGGATCAGTGATATAAACCTTTTCCAATCACATGAAAGTGGTTGATAGCTTCTGCTACCTAGATGAACTAATTACAGTAAAGTAGGGTGTTCCGAGAACATAATAGTTGTTGACAAGAAAAGGTTTCTCCCTACAACTGAATGATGCCTGTGTGTGAAGTGTGATGATGTATGCTAGTGAAACATGGGCAGTAACTGCAGAGGACATGTATTGGTTAAAGAGAAATGAAGCAACCATGCTTTATTGGATGTGCAATGTAAATGTGAAAAAACAGCAAAACTTGGGTGAACTGAGGGAGAAACTAAGTTTAAGAGGAATCAGAAGTGGTAACCATACTCATCACATTTGACCAATTGTGGGTTGGTGAGGCTATTGAACCCATAGTTGGGGTGGATGGCTGTTGACTGAGGAGTTCATCTGATCTTTTAACAGCTCTTGTTTTTTGTGCTACTGGGGTTCCACTTACCCTCCTCACCAGACCAGGGACTGTTGAGGGAGCCAGTTTAGTCATCAACCAGTTGACCATGAAGCAGGTTGTACTGGGTTAGATGGTACCAGTAGCAAGTAGAAGCCTGACCCGACTTGAAGATTATTTACTAAATCCATAGAAATAATTTATTTTCATTAGCTCAGTGTCTCCACATAACAGATAATCTCATAACATTCAGTAAAGAACATCCCAATAATATCAGCTCTCTCCTCCTCAACTTCCAACTGAACATCACAAAATGTGGTAAGTCAACATCAACTTATACTATATTGAGGTTAGCAGGATCAGATTTAGACCGGGAAGGGAGAGTGTGTGCTCATATAACACACACACCCAAGCAGAGAAAGGGAGAAAAGAAGGGGCCCAAAGAATTGCTGTTCCTCTCCCTGATAAATCTGGCCTTTGAGGCCAGTAGGGACCTTGTTCACTACAAATCTACTCCTCTGCAACAGTAGTACAAGAGGATATATATGAAATGAAGTCATCAACATCCAAAAGAAATGCAGTGGCATCATGAACACAACTTCCTACACTAGACAATTCTGAGAGGTGTTGGAAACTAACAGTTCTCTAAAATATTTCACCAACCAACTACATGGCCCTCAGGCCTAGAAAACTGAATAACTCCTCAAATACTTGCTTCCTAAAACTACCAACCTCAGAGAAAGCATCACCAGTGCTAGCCACAGGTCTATTCATAAGGTATATACATATATAAGCGAGATGAAAATCCTGGCCCTGTCCTAGAGATCAGCAGCCTTGGTAGCAGGGAAAGAGGACATTAAAACGATATATATATATATATATATATATATATATACATACATACATACACATCATGAATGAAACGCACAGTTATAGACCATTATAAGCCCTACAGGTTCATTCTGTCATTACCAGAGTCAGGTTAGATCAATACAGATTGAACCTTGAGCTGATCAATAGTGAAACGTGTGCCACTACCCAATAAATGCAATGAAAACATAAATTGTACTTTTATTATTAATATTTATATATATATATATACATACACACACATACATATATATATTTAGTAGACTCTTATAGAATGAAAACTTTTGTGCATATATATATATATATTTTTTTCATGCTGGCATTGTATGTGTGTGTATCTATATTTGCATGTATATTAGTGTGAGTGGAGATCAAATATGTAAATGTAACATTTATTGAACAGATATTATTGGATAAAGAAATATATATATATATATATATATACATATATATATATATATATATATATATATATAACAAGAAGAGTCAGAGGTAAAAAAATGGAACAGAAGAGAATGAAGGAGTAATTGAGTAGAAGAGACAGAAAAATTGTATAATATATATGAATGAAAGAGGTGGGGGAACAATGAAATCCCAGAGAGAAATCATTCCATAGAATTATTTTCTCCACCCCATGCCTCTTATTTCCAATTTATCTATCATTATTGTTATTAAATAGGGCAGTGAATCGGCAGTATCGGTAGAGGGTTGGACGCCATGTTTTCCAGCATAGTTCCGTCCCTTTACGATCTGAGTTCAAATCCCGCCGAGGTTAACTTTGCCTTTCATCCTTACGGGGTCGATAAAATAAAGTACCAGTAATGTACTGGGTTATTGCTGGCCTTGTGCCTAAAGTAGAAACAATTATTGTTATTAAATTCTTGTTATTCTTACTGTTATTGTTTCTACCACTGGTATTTCATTAGTGTAGTAATAATAGTAGTAATTGTTGTTTCTACCACTGGTATTTCATTACTGTTGTTAATATTATTATAGGTATTGTGTTTTTTGTCATTTCAAATTTTTTTTATTTCTTATCTATTTACTTTGCATAATTCAATACATTTCATACAATTGACTCTGTGTGGAGTGGGAGAGAGAGAGACAGTACGAGTGTGAGCGAGAGAGTAAGAGAGAGAGAGTGAGAGAGAGCAATAGAGAGAGATAGTGAGAACGATAGAGAGAGATAGTGAGACCGATAGAGAGAGATAATGAGAACGATAGAGAGGGATAGTGAGAACGATAGAGAGAGAGATAGAGAGAGAGAGATAGATAGAGAGAGGGAGATAGAGAGAGAGAGGGAGATATAGAGAGATAGAGAGAGAGGGAGATATAGAGAGATAGAGAGAGAGGGAGATAGAGAGAGATAGAGGGAGATAGAGAGAGATAGAGAGAGAGGGAGATAGAGAGAGATAGAGAGAGAGGGAGATAGAGAGAGAGGGAGATAGAGAGAGATAGAGAGAGAGATAGAGAGAGAGGGAGAGAGAGAGAGATAGAGAGAGAGGGAGATAGAGAGAGATAGAGATAGAGAGAGATAGAGAGAGAGAGAGATAGAGAGAGAGATAGAGAGAGAGATAGAGAGAGAGGGAGATAGAGAGAGATAGAGAGAGAGGGAGATAGAGAGAGATAGAGAGAGAGAGATAGAGAGAGAGAGATAGAGCGATAGAGAGAGCGATAGAGAGAGAGCGATAGAGAGAGCGATAGAGAGAGAGAGCGATAGAGAGAGAGAGCGATAGAGAGAGAGCGATAGAGAGAGAGAGCGAGAGAGAGAGAGAGAGAGAGAGAGAGAGAGAGAGAGAGAGAGAGAGAGAGAGAGAGAGAGAGAGCGATAGAGAGAGAGCGATAGAGAGAGAGCGATAGAGAGAGAGCGATAGAGAGAGAGCGATAGAGAGAGAGCGATAGAGAGAGAGCGATAGAGAGAGAGAGAGAGAGAGAGAGCGATAGAGAGAGAGAGAGATAGAGAGAGAGAGCGATAGAGAGAGAGAGAGCGATAGAGAGAGAGAGAGCGATAGAGAGAGAGAGAGCGATAGAGAGAGAGAGAGCGATAGAGAGAGAGAGCGATAGAGAGCGATAGAGAGAGAGAGCGATAGACAGAGAGAGAGAGAGAGAGAGAGAGAGAGAGAGAGAGCGATAGACAGAGAGATAGAGCGATAGACAGAGAGATAGAGCGATAGAGAGAGAGAGCGATAGACAGAGAGATATATTTCTTTATTAGCCACAGGGGCACAAAAGAAGGGGACAAATACAAAGGGGGAAGTTTACATACAATAAAAACGTGTAAAATGTTATCACAGATGGAATTTAAAAGTTAGTCGATTTTCCCCAATAGAGGGAAACAGTTTATATGGGTAACACATACCCCCGAAAAAAAATGTGCAACCCTCATCTCCAGGAGTACGAAGAGCTTGTACTCCTTTCCTCTCCTCCTCATTTTCCTCAACCTACAGGCTGATATAGAGAGAAGGCCCATTCACTCGGGCCATTCTCGCCACTTTCACCCACCTTTCATAGAGCGATAGACAGAGAGATAGAGTGATAGACAGAGAGATAGAGCGATAGACAGAGAGATAGAGTGATAGACAGAGAGATAGACAGAGAGATAGAGTGATAGACAGAGAGATAGACAGAGAGATAGAGCGATAGACAGAGAGATAGAGCGATAGAGAGAGAGAGCGAGCTAGAGAGAGCGATAGAGAGAGAGAGAGCGAGCTAGAGAGAGCGATAGAGAGAGAGAGAGCGAGCTAGAGAGAGCGCTAGAGAGAGAGAGAGCGCGAGCTAGAGAGAGCGATAGAGCGAGCTAGAGAGAGCGATAGAGCGAGCTAGAGAGAGCGATAGAGCGAGCTAGAGAGAGCGATAGAGCGAGCTAGAGAGAGCGATAGAGAGAGAGCGATAGAGAGAGAGCGATAGAGAGAGAGCGATAGAGAGAGAGCGATAGAGAGAGAGAGCGATAGAGCGAGCTAGAGAGAGCGATAGAGCGAGCTAGAGAGAGCGATAGAGAGAGAGCGATAGAGTGAGAGAGCGATAGAGTGAGAGAGCGATAGAGTGAGAGAGCGATAGAGTGAGAGAGCGATAGAGTGATAGAGTGAGAGAGATAGAGTGAGAGAGTGAGAGATAGAGAGAGAGATAGAGAGAGAGATAGAGAGAGAGATAGAGCAATAGAGAGAGATAGAGAGAGATAGAGAGAGAGAGAGAGAGAGATAGAGAGATAGAGAGATAGAGAGAGAGATAGAGATAGAGCGATAGAGAGGTAGATAGAGCGATAGAGCAATAGAGAGAGATAGAGCAATAGAGAGAGATAGAGCAATAGAGAGAGATAGAGCAATAGAGAGAGATAGAGCAATAGAGAGAGATAGAGCAATAGAGAGAGATAGAGAGAGCAATAGAGAGAGATAGAGAGAGCAATAGAGAGAGATAGAGAGAGATATAGAGAGAGATAGAGAGAGATATAGAGAGAGATAGAGAGAGGCAGAAGTCACAGAAGAATTAAATATTTAAATATATATATTAAAGACAATTGATGATGATGATGATGAGGTGTGGGTGGTGGAAAGAGGGGGGGGGGATAATGCTATGAAGATAATAGTAGAAATTATGTGAGTTGTGGCAGTGGTGGTGGGGAAGTTAAAGATAGTGCTGCTGATGGTGAAGGCTGGGAGGATGTTGATGATGTTGATCATGATGATGATGATGATGAATATAGCAATGGTAGCTGTGATAGTGATGGTGGGGAAGGTAAATATGATGATACAAGTGATTTTGATGCTGAAAACAATGATGATGATAATGTTGATGATGGTAATAATGGCGATGGTGGTGATGATGAAGAGAATGATGGAGATGGTGTAGTACTGGGGATAAGATGGTGATGACAAAAATGGTTGTGTTGATGGTGATGATATAAACAATGACAAGAATAGCAGTTTCGGTGGTAGTGTTATTTCAAGCAGATGATGTAACCACATATAGGCACCACTTATTGATTCATACTTCATGGTGTTCAATATATATGAGGTTTATTTTCCCCATCAGTAGGAAACCTGACTCAGATAACGTTCTTTCTTTTTCCTCAACATCCATTCATTCCCCTCTTCTTTTCTTCTTTATTTTCCCCCCTCCTCTCTCCTTTACTTCATCTTCTATTCTATCTCCATTATCTGATTCAGATAACATCCACAGATCTAGTACCTATGTATTTTTGCCAAATCAATGAACTGAATCTAAGCGTTAATGTTTTTGCTATGAAATAGTGAAGTATGAAATACTTTCTTTTCATCCTCATGAAAATAAAATAAAATGGACAAATGAGAATGGTGCTTGTTGAAGAAAATTGGTTTTTGCAGTTATTATTATGTGCATGTGTTTCGCATTTACTTGCATGAAATTTATGGCATTGCTGCAGCATGGCCAATATCAATTGTTTAATCCTTTCTATACAAACTTGCCTGAAATAACCCAGAATTCAATGATATAAGGAAAGGAGGGAGATATCTGTTAATCAGAGACTGGGACTGAATGTTTGAAATAAACTGGAGTCTACTAAAGGCACCCAAGAACCATAGTGTTAGACCAAGTGACTTATTAAATCTAATACTCAAATGAGTCACAATAGGATTTGAACTCTGAATGTAAAGAGCCAGAATAAATACTACAAAGCATTTTTTCAGATACTCTAATGATTTTGCCAATTTGTTGATATGAAACAATCTGGTTGTAATTTGGTGTTGGTAGTGGTGGTGATATTGAGGGGTGTGTGTGTGTGCACATCTTGCTTGCATATGTTCCCACTTTAGGTGCATTTTATCATGACACCAGCACTAGGGGGATTGTCATATCTAAAGTGTCTTCTCAACCCTTTTTTGGTAAGTTTTCTATGGCTCGATGTTCTTCATATCACCAAACACTTTACAGAGTGTACTGGCTGAGCTTATGTCACCAATACTAGAGAAATTGTAGTACTCTTGACACAACTGAAGAAACCTCATGACATTTTGGCATGGTTTCTACAGCTGGATGCTCTTCCTGTCTTCAACTATCTTACAGGCTGTACTGATTGCATTTTTTCATGACACCAGCACTAGGGAGGTTGTTGGTCATAGACTCAACTGAAGAGCACTCTCTTCCCCTTTGGAAAAGTACCCCTTTGTCAGCTTCAATGATGAATGTTACAGTCATTCAATCAATGTAGCATTCTACTTATGAAATTAACATGTAAATGGCTGAGCAGTCCACAGAAATGGGCACTCATAACAATTCTCAGGGAGATTCAGTGTGATGCAGTATGACAAAGCTAGATCTCTCAGTGACAGCTATAATCCATCCAACACGCTACCAAACAGTTTCCATTTTATCCAGTTTCACTAACTCTGGGCTATGGTAAATGGCACTTGCTTAAGATGTCCCGCAGTGGGATTGAACTTGAGGCCTAATGATTTTGAAGTAAGCTTCTTAACCACTTGGCCATATTTTGTCCACTTGATCTGTTGAACAAGTTACTGGACATAAAGGAAAACACCATTTGTTCAGTCTGGTGCAAATGTAAACACATACAGGGCTTCCAATCAGTCTTAATCTACTAAATTCTATGAAATTTCAGCCACAAGTTATTGGTCAACACTTGGTTATAATAGAAGACATTTACAGAACATCTATTGAGTCAGTGTTGTTGTATGGATCAGGTACATGGACCCTCCCTAACATAAGGACTTGAGAAGAAACTATATAGTACATACACTAAAATACTTAGGGTTGTACAAAACAAACTGGCATCAATGTATTGCATATGAAAGTTTATATGGAAACTTGCCCAAGATAACTACAATTGCTCAAAGACAGTTATGATTTGCAGGACATTGCTGGAGAAATAAGCTCGCAGTTTTATAATAGTGATTTAATCAACTTTCCCCTCCCCCAAAATTGTTGCCCTTGTGCCTAAATCAAACTATTATCAAAATAAATTAAACTGCTAACTTACAAAGACATTGAGTCCTCTGGCACACATGTTCTTCTTGGATGTATTGAATACATATCGATTAGTTGGATCAGATGAGAGGTGAGCAACGACAAGAAACAGTGTTCCGAGCACAAACATGATGACCACCACACCAATAACTGTGAACTCCATGAACCACCAACTGAAAAGAAACAAGTGTTAGATGTTAGATACAAAGAGAGAGAGAGAAAGAGATGAGTATATAAACGAATGAAAAAGGAACTCAATACTGAGGAACAAGCATCAAAACAATCAGGAATTTATGTTCTCAAATTGTTTATACAGACAAAATACACACACACATTATATATATATATATATATTAAAATAACAGATTAAAGTTTAAGGGTGAAAGCAGCGATTCTTTGCTTAAACTTTAATCTGTTATTTTAATAAATATTTGCTCTACGGTTCTTATATATTTGATATATATTTATCCTTATCGAGCCCTCTTTGGATTTTAGTCTTCAAATTTATTATTACTATATATATATATATATATATGTATGTAAAAGGTAAACAGAAATAGCATAATCAGTACAGTATAATGGAAGGAATATATTAGGTTAATGGTTGAAATAGCAGGAAGAGGGTCTAACGTTTCGGATGCTCGTCCTTTATCAGAAGAAAGAAGGAGACACTATATATATATATATATATTACACAATATATAGCAAGGATAACACACTAGAGAGAGAGAGTGTGTGTGTGCTATTAATAAACAGGGAAACCACCAGTGTATGGAATCTAAACTACAGAAGGTGAGGTAGACATAATAATTAAAAATATAAATCAAAATGAGTATACCCACCTCTATAACTATATATCACACACGTACAAATCCCAAGAGATTTGTTTTGCCAAAAAATTAGTGACCGAAATGGAAATACCTATGGTTCATCAGCGTGTGTTAAGTAAATACATTCCAGACAGCTCTAAGAAGATTTAAGATAACCGTTTTGCAACATGTGGTAGAGAGAGGTGAATGCATGCAAAGGACAGTGAACCAGTGGTCTTTGTGGAACGGGCGGCTAGAAATGGCAGCCCAAAACCACTCAAAGAAAAGTGCTTAACCAATCTGTTACAAGGAGCAAAATGTCAAAATAAATTAACGGAGCCATAGACTCGTGTTAGTCCCTGTAAATTATGTGCTCAAAGGAAAAGGAATCCTGGGCTCTTCAAATCCTTATTTATTAATAGCACACACTCTCTCTCTCTCTCTCTAGTGTGTTATCCTTTCTACATATTGTATTTTGAAGAGGCCAGGATTCCTTTTCCCTTGAGCACATAATTTACAGGGACTAACGCGAGTCTATGACTCCATTAATTTATTTTGATATATATATACATATATATATATACATCTGTAGGGAGTATGTGGAAGAGTAGGAATGTATTTCCTTGCCAGAAATTCCCAAATTAAAATGCTATGTGAGCAGCATTTAAATCATTATAGTGGTGCAGAACTAAATCATTATAGTGGTGCAGTACCCAATCCCCTGCAATGTCCTTTCAAACTCACTCAACCTGTTTTTGAAGTCATTCAAAGACATCTTTGTAGAAGGTGTGATTAATTTCCTGACCTACAGATAAAAACTCTTTGTGAACAAAACCATGGTTGTTGAAAACATTATAATTCTTTGGATGAGGAGAATTTTCCATGTCACATCTCACTTTGCTGTTTTGTCTCAAGATCATACTTGATCATAGTTGAACACTCATGATTCTAAAAATCTAAAATCTGATTTGAGCCCAAGGCTCATCAGGCCAGTGCTTATCCTGGTTTCCGTGGTGTTAAGTGACTGAAAGTTCAAGACTACTCCATGGACAGGATACCTGTCCATCATGGGGTTAAACTCCCAGCTACAGCTGGTACTCATTTTCAGATGAGTATATTTTGATAAATTGTTCAATATTTCCCTGCATCTTAAACATAACAGAGCTTATAAACACGTCTGTACATAAAAAGTTATAACTCGTGACCGACTCAATTCATCATATTGAAACAAGTATATATGGATAGCCAATGTCATAATCAACACATGTATATACATCAACAGGATGCTGCGTTACCATGTTGTACATAGGAAAATCAGTACCTTTACTTTGGGGCTAAACCTCGTGTGCGTGTGTATATATATTTATCATTTCATTTTACGTCCGCTTTTTCCCTGCTTCCAAGGGTGGGACGGGAACTGATTCTGGCTTGATTTCTACAGCTGGATGCCCTTCCTAACACCAACCTCATTTACAGTGAGTGTTGGGTGCTTTTTTGCCGTGGCACCTCCACGACCACTTTGCAGTGGAATGATATGGACCCAAGTCCCTATCATCTCATTTCTACAGCTGAGTAAACTGGAGCAATGTGAAATAAAGTGTCTTGCTCAAGGAAACAACACATCACCCGGTCTGAGAATTGAACTCACAACCTTTCGATTGCAAGGTCAATGCTCTAACCACTAAGCCATGTGCCTCCATTTATGTATGTATGTATGTATATATATATATGTATATATATGTATATATATATATGTATATATATATATATTTTTTCTAATAAACAGAATTTTTCTTAAATTCTAAAAAAATTGCTTCAGATTTAAGTTATTTTGCAAAGAGAAATTCATAAACAATGCATTTTGTACTGCTAACAATGAGTTTTGTACTAGGACTGTAACAATGAGTTTTGTACTAGGACTGTAACAATGAGTTTTGTACTAGGACTGTAACAATGAGTTTTGTACTAGGACTGCAGTAATATAAATAGGCCATGTGGATATTTAAAACTTGTAAATGTGGACCAGCACAGCTGCAAAGAAATAAAAAATCTGAAGTTATGCTAGAGAATATACAGCCATAAAACTTAAGAGACTGCTCTAGGAAGAACACTGGGTAAGCAAGCAACAACAGCTAAAATATAAGCTAGATGTTAAATATGTCTAGCTACTTAGGAAGGAAAGAAAGTGGACATAAGAAATTTGCCTATATTCTGTGATTAAAGGTCCTGATGCAGGAAGTGCTCTGGATTGATACTGTAGGGAGAGATACAAACAAAGAGATCAGCTATTGAAATTGACAGCTGTACAAGTGAAAGAGCCCTTAAGGATATGAAGACAAAGAAAGCAGTTAGACCATCAAGGAGAGTTGCTGAGGCACTGGAAATATTGAGCAAAGTAAGACCCATACTAGTCATTTGCATAATCAACCAGATTATTGCTGTTGCTGTTTAGTCCATATTGTATTTTTTCAGATGGTGTATCTAGGGATATAATATTCAATGCATTATTTTAAAGATGGGGGAGGGGGGGGGGAATTGGCAGTATCGGTAGAGTGTCAGACACCATGTTTTGCAGCATAGAGTTATAGCCCTTTGCGTTCTGAGTTCAAATCCCTCTGAGGCTAACTTTGCCTTTCATCCTTACGGGGTTGATAAAATAAAGCACCAGTTATGCACTGGGGTAATTGCTGGCCTTGTGCCAAAAGAAGAAACAATTATTTTAAAGATGCTGAAGTGTATTTTGAGCAAGATTTGGTTGCTATTTCTAGCAGGTCAAGTGAGACTATCATTGATTGCTACTCCAAGGGTGGTGGATTGGCAGAATTGGTAGAGCATTGGACAATATGCTTTATTGCATTTAGTTTCAACCATTTATGCTCTGATTCAAATCCTGCTGAGGTTAGCTTTATCTTTCATCCTTTGAGGGTTGATAAAATAAAGTATCAGTAATGCACTAGGGTCAATTTATTCAACTTTCCCTTTCCATTCAAATTGCTGGCCTTATGCCAAATATAGAAACAGCTGCCTACTACTACAGGGGAAAAAGAGAGATGTTCTAGAAAGATGAAAATACAGAGGTATCAAGTTGATGGTACAAGTTATAAAAGAAACAGGAGAAAGAAATAGAGATGAGATGTAGTTCAGGCCTGTAACAGGAAGAAATACCACCAATACACTTAGTGAGATGGAGGAGTAGGTAGCAAGTAAAGGCTCATGAAATGAATTCTTTCATATAGTTGGAAAACTACTGCCATAGTCAGAACAGAGAAAAGACTTATTACATTTGCAGGCAAATAAGGAATTTTGAAAGGATAGGTTGTATGAAGTGCAATGTTGCATAGTTGTCGAAATGAGCTCTGAATGCAGGGGATAAATATTAAATCAATGTTTGTATGGGAGAGTTACAATATATTGTATAGCCCAAGTAATTATTTTATCATTCTCAAAGATGAAAAACAAGGTTAACCTTGTGGGATTAGAACCTAAGATATAAGGGGAGAAGGCTAAACAATGTAAACTATTTAGTTTGGGTCTCTCACAGAACTGTCAATTTCTGCAATGTGAGTATAAAACAGTGTTTAAAGAAAAATATACATATTTTTTGAAGTTGTACTTGTTAGACCAATGGCTTGATCTGAGACTGTATTTTGAAACTGAAAGAACTAAAAAGTAATATCAGTTTCTGTGTTCTTAACCCTTTCATTTTTTTTTTTTTATTCCCATAACTCCTGGGAAAGTCATGGGATGTCATATTGACATACTGCGATTCTAGAGCATATTTTAAAACCTGGTGGAGCCCATCTCCTTTCCAGGTTTAAATACAGCAGATTTCTTCCAGAAAAGGATAGTGAGAGAATGGAAATGAAAAAGAGATATAGAGGAAGTGAAAAAGAGATATAGAGGAAGAATCAACCCCAGTACTAGACTGGTAATTTTTTTTAACAACCTTGAGTTAAAGTTGACCTCAAACCCTTTCATTACCATATTTCTAATGAAAGACACTGCCAATGATTTTCAAACATTTTGAAAGTAATCATGAATTTTGAAGAACTTTGTAATATAATTAACTTCCTCATTTATATAAAAAACTATTGTAATTTTATTTAAGAACCTCTAATACATGGTGTAATGTGGTTGGTGATATGAAGAACATCTAGCTGTAGAAGGCTTGCTAAACAAAGGGTTGGGAGGACCTTTCAGTTGTGACAAAAACATAAGAATTTCTCTAAAACATGATAAAATGCACTCAGTAAAATGTGGAATCTTATGTAAGCAAGATGCAAACACTCAGCCTGTATGGGAGCTCAGTAGTCCTTCTCCAGTACTGACTGTCTTTGAAGACACATCCAACTCTTACTAGTGGGGAAAGTGGATATTAAATGATAATGATGAACCTTCGTTATGTTCCAAACACCAGCTTAATAGCTGAAAGTTCTTAAATAAAATTACAATAGAATTTTAGATAAATATAAACACTTTAAAATATACAATATTATATAATACAACAAGGAGCATTTTTAGGTGGTTTGGTGTCAAAAGGGTTAAATGGCTTAAAGGGGTTTTCCATGAAGAACATTTTTCTCTTTAATCCAATGTAAAGTTTTAAGAAAATGGAACTAGCCAATTAAGATTACTACTAGTATATAACTGGTACTTGTGAGCCGATATGACCACTGGACTTGGTATAACAACCAAATTTCAAAATAATACAAACTGTCTAAAAAAAAAAAAAGGAAGGATACATTGCTCAAAGTACCCCCAGATACATAATTTGAATATAAAAGATGAGATGGTCATATTTGGTTGGGATACTTGACGTACAATTGTAATGTCAGTTTTATTACTGGACAGGCTGCTGCATTGAGTTCTTGAGCAAAACACTTTATTTCACATTGCTCCAGTTCACACAGCTGAGATGAATACCAGTAGTAGTTGGAGAGTTAATCCTGCAATAGACAAGTGCCTTATCCAGGGAGAGTCTTGTTCTCTCAGCTGCTTAATGCAAAAAAAACAAACAAAAAACCATAAATAATCTTTTGCCTAATGAGCATTCGGCTTAGAGCAGACTTTTGACAATAGGTTTTTTTTTTTTTTTTATCAAGGCTGATCTCAAGTTAAATGATACATAGACGAAACCCCTACAATCTACACAAAGAATGGCCAAATCATCCATATTTTATTGAGAAATACAGTTCTAGATATATTATTGCACTCACAGTTCATGTTTTTCTTGTAAGCATTGACTTGATGTTCAAAGAGGGCATCATCTGCCCTGGATTAACCATTAAGTAAAATAAGTATGTGCTTAGGACCTTATGTAAAGAGGGACCCTATAGAAGTCTTTTCCCCCTAGTATAGTGCAAAGCAGATTTTTCCATTTACTGTATATGGAAGCACTATTATCTTTTCAGTGTTTAGGGCCTCTAAATGTATTAAACTAACCCTGTGCACCATTAACAATCAAGGGAGAGAGGAGGGGAGACTGCAATGATCATAGGGACTTCCCCTTTTCTGTTGACATGAAATAAAAGGTCAGCTTTGATAAAGAAGACCTTTGATCAAAGGCATTTTAAAACCATGACCATCTAACCTTTAGTATGTTTTACACATATATTATCTAATGTGTGATTTTTTTTTAGGAATATAATATTTAACACGCGATACTAAACTGCCCCTGGTTTTCTGCTATAAAACCACTGGTTTTAAAATATGTATTGCAGTTAATATAAAGAATGGTGTGCTCTTCCACGGAGATGCTATATAATAGCTCATAAAACAGGGTGAAGACCCTTAAAAGTGTCCTCGAGATAGCTAAGTATACACAATGCTTCTTTGTTTGCATACAGTGTTTGTTGATGTCTGAAAGCTGTAATTCAGTTATCTAATTTAAGGGGGAGAGACGGGAGGGAGAGAGACGGAGATATTTTGATGGCTTTCCCTCTTCAGTCTGACGAGTAGAGAAGCCGGGGTTAGTCGCTAAATACACAAGGTTGCTACTGGAGAAGATGTCATAGCATGTAACATTACAGATGAGGGGCCTACCACTGTTGAATGGGAAGATTATGTTATGTTATTTGACCTTTTGTCGTTTCCTTGGCCCATCTACACAAACGATAATTGGACTATCTCATTATTTTGGCCCATGTGATGTGCAGCCGATTGTTTCACTTGGTGAATTGATAGTAGTTTTAGTTTTTGTTTCTAATTTTTCTTTCTCTTGCTTGGGTCATATATTTTGTGCGTTGTATTTGTGAGGTTCTTAGCAGTAGTTAATTGTATTTGTTATCATCATTTCATTTTACATCCACTTTTCCCTGCTTGCAAGGGTGGGACGGGAACTGAGTCTGGCTTGATTTCTACAGCTGGATGCCCTTCCTAACACCAACCTCATTTACAGTGAGTGCTGGGTGCTTTTTTGCCGTGGCACCTCCACGACCACTTTGCAGTGGAATAATATGGACACCAGTCCCTATCATCTCATTTCTACAGCTGAGTAAACTGGAGCAATGTGAAATAAAGTGTCCTGCTCAATATGTGTTAATATTTTCATTCTAAAAGAATTGTGAGCAATTTGTAATGTTATTTATGTATATATTGAAAACTTAATAAAATTCCTTACTTGATATAAAAAAAGAGCTGGTGTTAGGAACTCAAATTAAACATTATGATAGGTTTTAACATAAATCTAAACACTTTAAAACAAAGATTTGTATCTTTGAGCCAAAGAAGGTCCCAAGCAAAAGGGATAAGAACATATATTGTGGTGAGGATGTATTCAGACTATGTGTATTCATTGATTTCATAGTTAACAACGTTACTATACCTCTTTTATAAATAATTTTTTCTACTTTAGGGACAAGGCCAGCAATTTGAAGAGGAGGGGAAAGTCGATTAAATCGATCCCAGTGCGTTACTGGTACTTTATTTTATCAACCCTGTAAGGATGAAAGGCAAAGCTAACCTCGGCAGGATTTGATTCAGAACGTAAAGGGCCATAACTATGCTGCAAAGCATGGCGTCTGACGCTCTACCGATATTGCCAATCAACCTCTTTTCTAAATAATTGTTTCTACTTTTGGCACAAGGCCAGCAATTACCCAGTGCATTACTGGTACTTTATTTTATCGACCCCGTAAGGATGAAAGGCAAAGTTAACCTCGGCAGGATTTGATCTCAGAATGGCAGGGGCCGTAACTAATGCGTCAAAGCATGGTGTCCGACCCTCTACCGATACTGCCAATCCACCACCCCTCTTTTCTAAATAATGCTCCCTAATGTGAATCAAACCTAGGGCAATAAACATACATTATCAATAATAAAACCTCCCGATGACTATCAGAGGTTGAACCAATCGAAATGTAGTTTAAATATAAATATTGGAAATATATGCTGTAAAGATGATGGGTTAACGGTCTGTGTCTTAATAGCATGTGGTAGTATTCACATATTTGGGGTCATATAGTCCTACATATCTTTTCCCACGACTGTTCCTAACTGTTACATCTGACTGCAGCTATTAATCTTTGCTTTCCATCAAAGTATGTATGTTGTCATTCAATCTCATTCCCCCAAACGTCCGTCACTATGTATCTAAGGTCATGTACGAGATGCCAAGACAGTGTGTGTATGTATGTACACATACATACAGACACACACATACATCTCTCTCTCGAGAGAGAGAGAGAAAGAGAGAGAGAAAGAGAGAGAGAGAAAGAGAGAGAGAGAAAGAGAGAGAGAGAGAAAGAGAGAGAGAGAAAGAGAGAGAGAGAAAGAGAGAGAGAGAGAAAGAGAGAGAGAAAGAGAGAGAGAAAGGGAGAGAGAAAGAGAGAGAGAAAGAGAGAGAGAAAGGGAGAGAGAAAGGGAGAGAGAAAGGGAGAGAGAAATGGAGAGAGAAAGGAGAGAGAGAGAAAGAGAAAGAAAGAAAGAGAGAAAGAAATAGAGAAAGAGAGAGAAAGAAAGAGAGAGAAGATATAGAAAGAGAAAGAAAGAGAGAGAAAGAAAGAAAGAGAGAGAGAAAGAAAGAGAGAAAGAGAGAGAGAAAAGAGAGAGAAGATATAGAAAGAGAAAGAAAGAGAGAGAGAAAGAAAGAGAGAGAGAAAGAAAGAGAGAGAGAAAGAAAGAGAGAGAGAAAGAAAGAGAGAGAGAGAAAGAAAGAGAGAGAGAAAGAAAGAGAAAGAAAGAGAAAGAAAGAGAGAAAGAAAGAAATAGAAAGAAAAGAGGGAAAGAGAAAGAAAGAGGGAGAGGGAGAGAAAGAAAGAGGGAGAGAGAGAAAGAAGGAGAGAGAGAAAGAGAAGGAGAAAGAGAAAGAGAAAGAGAGAGAGAGAAAGAGAGAGAGAGAGAAAGAGAGAGAGAGAAAGAGAAAGAGAAAGAGAGAGAGAGAGAGAGAAAGAGAGAAAGAGAGAGAGAGAGAGAGAGAGAGAGAGAGATTCCTTTTCAGATACAAGACCCTCTCTAAACATCTCAGATCACATCAAAAAGCAGGCTATCTGGGCGAATGATAAAGCCTCATTCACACTAATTTAACTCTTTTAGAAGTTATCGTTTCAAATACTTGCAACAGTGTATGTGCTCTAAGTTGGATCTTCGTTGATTCCAACAACCTATTGTCCAGTTGCGCCCTCTTACTTCCTTAGTTCCGAAATAAACCCTGCACCTGAATTCTTAAACATCTCCTTCCTTCATTCTTCAGCATATTTTCCTCTTCCCAAGTTCCTAAATATTCCTTTTCTTCTTTCTTCAATGTATTTATCTATGTCTAAGTACTCCCTCCACTCTTAGCTCCTAAATGTACCCTCCCTCCATACTTCAACGTACTTTACCCATCCTTAGTTCCTAAATGTACCCCTTTCCCTTGGTTAGTTCCTAAATGCGTGCCTACCGCCATTTTGTTAGTTGTTTTTATGCAGTTAATTCCCAATCTGAAGATCTGCAGATTAATGTCTACAAGGACGTTTGTGGTGGAGCGGAAATTGTGTGCGTGTGTGTAGGGGATCTAGTCCGAATGTTCACAACGAAATGAACTCCGATAAATGCACGATAAAATATACTTCTTGTGTATACAAAAACTGAACATAAAATCTTAAAACCATAGAACACAGAACCACAATTCACAGACATTTAGACGTCAAGGGACTTCCTGTTAGGAGACCACAGCTATAAAATATTTAATTTGGTTCATCGTTATCTACAACGAACACTAGTTCCATACACTTGGAAATCGAAATTGGATTCGAACAGATCATAGACACATCGTCGGTTCTAGAAAACACGCAGGCAGAAACGCCTTCATGTATAACTAGCAGTTTAGCCCGGCGTTGCTCGGGTTTGTTCATTTGCTATGAAAAGTTACAAACAGGTAAACGTAGCTTGAAAGCGCATAAGCTTATCAATTAAGTGCATAAAGCAGTTGAACCGGTTATTAATAGTTACGAACCAATTAGCATTTTGGACAATCAATGATGGGTTAATAATCTTCCAATAGCGAATTTAGTAGACCAAAGTTGCAAGATGGTGCCCTGATGCCGCTGGGTGTCAGATCTGTCCGCTATGGGTGACCCTACCAGTTTTCCAGACGGCATAACTCCAACACCTCCAACACCTGCATTAACATCTATAGCACTTCTTTGTAAACGATATTGCGTGTCATCCCTTGAGGAGTGTAAGCAAAATGTCCATTCCTGCTCCCTACGCGGGAACAGGCAACATAAAGTTGGCCATGGGGGAGAAGCATGGCTCCCCCAAATGGATGCCCGCCACCGACAATGTTTGCCCTTGTGACTTGTTAATGGACATGGCAAAACATGGTCTCACCGGAAATCGAACGGGATATCTGACGCCGAGGGGAAAGGTTCATCCTTGGAATAAAAACATTCTCCCCTCTCCCGCACCCCGTTACAATGGTGGCCTTAATCAAGTGGGGCGTCAGTGACTTGACGACCATGCGAGTACCGTTACACTGCTTTGGTGGACGCAAGTTCCTTATTAGCATAATGGGACAGCCAACTCTAAGCTTAAAAATGCGAGGTGGGAGCCCTGGGGGCTCAAGGGAATTTAATAACTCAACCGAATAATTAACGATATCGTCGGAGTCTGACGTCCGGTCAATAGATTTGAAGATGTGTTCTTTACCGGGAATTTTCTCAATCAGCTGCTCGTTAATAAAATTAACCATGGTATTTTTCGGAGAGCAAGGATGGCTCTTTCGCTGAGCCATTCGAGGTTTTTAAAGTTAGATGAGACATTAGGAAAAACTGCTTCCCAAAGGTCAGAAGGGCTGCTCACAATGTTGCACAGGGAGTGGATTGCTATGTCGCCCTTGTCATGCGCAGGGACCTTGCCCTCACCAAGTGCTAAAATATTCTGAGCAAATGCTGCAGACATGTCACCATGCAAATGAGCACGCATATTTGTGCTCAGGTACAAACTCTTCACATGGAGCCACAACATGGACGACTTAAGACAGGCACGTACGTACTTCATCAGCTCTTGTCCCTTTGGGGATGACAGGCAGCGTTTGCCGAAAATCCCGATAGCAGAAGGGTTACGCCACCCATAGGAGACGTAGAATCCCCAATGTCTTTCAGGGTACTGTCCAATGCCTCAAGGGCACCCTTGTGCATTCATCCCAAACAATGAGGCAACATTTTTTGAGAACCAGAGCTTCGTGTGAACTCTTGCTGATATTGCATGTTGGTGTCTTAGTTTTTACTAAATTCAAAGGGAGTTTAAATGTTGAATGTGCTGTCCTGCCTCCCGGCAGCAAAGTAGCAGCGATCCCGGACGATGCAACGGCCAACGCAATTTTTTCTCTCCTGAAGAATCTTAGCGAGAATCAATTTCGTTACATAAGTTTTTCCGGTACCCCCAGGAGCATCGAGAAAGTAAATACCCCCAGTCTGATTTTGAACTGCGTCAATGATAGTTAAATAGGCCAACCTTTGGTCCGACAGGAGTTTGGGCTCATTTTCCTCTAAGTATTGGGAAAGAGATTCGATGTCATATGCTGTTTCCCGCAACACATCCGGGGCCAACGTGTTAGCTTCCTCTCTGACGGTTGACGGCAAGCCATACGTCGCCAACTCACTCCCATCCATGTCGAGGAGGGCGTCCTCGATATCAATGAGTGCTCTGTTGTAGATAATGTCCCGGTAACCAACTTCCACTGAAGTATACTGCAGATGAGCCAGGCGCAGGAAGTCCTCAGACATGAAGTCTCTGTACTTGACCCATAAAGATTTGGGATCGCCCAATTCACACTTTTGAAGCAAAATAGCAAAGAGTTCCCGTAGACCTTTACTTGATTTCAACAAAGCACACTTTCCTAAAGTGGAATCCCATTGCGAATCAACTAAAAGACCACGCTTAAAGCAGGCTTCCCGGTACGTATCACATATTTCTCCATCAACAGTTTTGATGTCCTGAAAACTTTGTGAGCCTACAACTTTATGCAGAAGAAGGCGGAGATGAAAGCACTCATGCTGACTTGGGGGTACAGTGTAAACCCTTCCAAGACAGCTGTCAAATTTTACACCAGGATGTTTTTCAGCAGCCTGACCTGACTTTCGACCATATAAAGTAGGATGGAACCTGGGAGTACACAATTGTTTGCGCAAATGTATCGAACTGGCAAAGTTTGAAGAAACCCGTCAGAGTGGTCTCTTTCGGATCGGCGGCCAACTTGGCGGCGGTTTGGTCCGTAAAGTAAACCCTTTGCCCATTTTCCAAATGTACCTCAAGCTGTACGATAGCGAGGTGACGTTGGTGTAGGGGTAAACCAAATAGGTGCCAAAAAGCTTCATTGCTACTGATGTACGGCCCCGCCAAGTATTGTGACCTCGTCCCTGCTATTTTCAGCTTGAAATGCGAACATTGCGGCATCAGAGCCCTTATTTACATATTTGCATATTTTATCGACTTGACGGAGTTGCAAAACTCAACGTTGATGTGGGCATTGAACATCTTCAAGAGAAGCGGGCAGTAAGGGACCACCCATCTATTGTCGACTTGACCTCCCGTTACTGTTGTGGTGAAGCCACCGTTCTCGGGCCGTCTCCCCTTGTACAGGGGGTACCCGTCGCCACCAGTCTGAGTCTGGTCAACAAATTTCTGGGGGTATCCCTTACTGCACGACCTCCGCTTTCAGATACGTGTGATGCTCATTAGGACCTGACGCACACGGACCATGAATCATGTTACCTTTGACGATGTCATGTAATTCCTTGTCAGTTGCTGGGTTAGGGATTTCAGCCGAAATGAAGCTGTCTATGGCATTTGAATTGATTTTATCAGCTAACCAAATCAAAATGTGAGCATGTGGCAGCCCTCATTTTTGCCATTCGACGGTGAACATGTTATATTTTACAGCTCCAAATACCTGACCTTTTTGATTAAAGCCATGAGTTTAGCCAGTTTCAGTCTGAACACTCTGGCAATGAGGTCATGTCTGTTCGAATAATTTTGCCCAGGAAAAAGTTCACGGGTTACATTCCGATTCATATGTCTATAGCATTAATCTGTTATATGAAGTGTTATTTTGCGGGTTGTTATTTGCAATAAGCCGATTGAAAATGCTCCAGGTAAGCCGTATGTCAATACGGAACGCTCGACTGCAGTGTTCTCATATAGGGAGTGAAGAGCGACAGAGAGAGTAAAGCAGTTAAATTATAGAGAGGGGGAATATACGGAACGCTCCATTTGATCATATACATTGTTTCTCTCTCTGCAGTGTTGTCATATAGGGAGTAAGAGCGACAGAGAGTTTGTTGTTTTATAAATTCATCTGTTGCTTTTGAATATGTTATTTGATGTAAAATGTAAGTGTAAAGTGTAACGTTGAGAGAGCAGTATGTATTTAGTGTTATCGGCTTTTTAAATTTTGATATTTGATGTATGAGTGTCGTTATAACTGGGTTGTTGTATAAAATGATGTGTTGCTTAGGTTTCAAAGTTTGTGTCGCGTTCCTTCAAAAGAAATTTGCCGTTGTTCTAAATTGTAATGGTGATAGAGTAGTAGACGGAGGTAGTAACCTTTTAAAGAGAGTTGCAGAGGAGATTGAGGGTGGAGTAGAGAGAGTGATGAACCTTTTAAAGAGAGTTGCAGAGGAGATTGAGATTGGAGTAGAGGAAAGGATGAACCTTTTAAAGAGAGTTGCAACATGTATGTAGTTTCATATATTTTTGATGGTAGTAGTGAGAGGAATGAAGCGTGTAAGAGAGAGGGTTATAACATGTATTTAGTTTTATCGAATTCTTTTCATAGAAGCAGGACATTTTTGGCAAAAATAATTACGCGTTGACCTGCCCTGGTAAATTTGGAGCACATTGAAAGAAAAATCATCAAAATCGGTAGAGAAATGTGGAAATGCATAAAAATCATACACACACACAGACAGACAGACATCTACCGTTTTATATATATAGAGATGGTTTCTGATTAATTTTGAGGGATGTTTAAGTCAATTAAATCAAATCCAGTGTGTTACTGGTACTTTACTTTATCGACCCCGTAGTGATGAGAGCTAAAGCTAACCCATAGCGATATTTGGACTCGGAACGTAAAGGGACGTAGCAACATGCCATATGTTTATAGATAATTGTTTCTACTTTTGGCACAAGGCCAGCAATTTGAAGAGATGGGGGGAAATCGATTAAATCGATCCCAATTATGTAACTGGTACATTATTTTATCGACTCCGTAAGGATGAATGGCAAATGTAACTTCGGTGGGATTTGACCTCGGAACACAAAGGGACGTAATTATCTGGCATATATGTTTATAAATAATTGTTTCTACTTTTGGCACATGGCCAGCAATTACCCAGTGCATTACTGGTACTTTATTTTATTGACCCCGGAAGGATGAAAGGCAAAGTTAATCTCGGCGGGATTTGAACTCAGATCATACAAGGAGGTAACTCTATGCTTCAAAACATGGCATCCGACCCTCTACCGATACTGCCAATCCTATAAATAATTATCGTATATAAGTCTTGCTATTTTTACATGTAGTTTTAGGACCAACCGTTTACACACACACAGAGTTTAACAAATCTGAAACACTGACATATTGGAACGTGTGTGCGGGTGTGTGGGTGTGCGCGTGGGTGTGTGTGTGTGGGTGTGTGTGTGGGTGTGTGTGTGTGTGGGGGGGGGGCTGCGAAGTAGTGTGATGGTGATTAAACGTCGATCATAGCCAAATTATTTCGAATATTTATATATTTTTATTTTACCATTTTTCTCATTACTAATATTATTATTTTTTTTTGTCACAAAACAGGATGGGGAAACAATTATTACTAATTTGGAGTTTTACATATGTCCGTGACCTGCACATTTTTTCTCGGAAAGTAAGACATGGTAAATGGGAAATTAAATTAGCGGAAAGCAATTGTTAGTGACACACACACGTATGTTTCTTTGGTTTAAGCAAAAGGCCAATATCTGTTAGGAAGGCGTATAAACGAATTATATATATGTGTGTGTGTGTGTGTGTGTGTGTGTGTGTGTGTGTGAATGCGTCCCGGGTTCAATCGGGGGTAACCACAGTAAGGTACTCATGATGATTTCCTTCGAATGAAACAGTTCTAGTCCTGTAAAAGTCATTTCTATAATAAAATGAATATACGTATATTCTTCTAACATCATTGAATATCTTTTTTGACATTGGTCGCCTCTCGATTTACACTGGGATCTCTCTCTCACACACACATATACACACGTTGTTGGTCTTCCGTGGCTTGCTCTTTTGAATTGCAGCTACAACTCATTTTGTCAGCTAAGTGGATTAGAGCAACATGAAGTGTCTTGCTCAAGGATATAATGCATTGCCAAGAATCGACCTCCTGTCATTGCACTCGTGAACTTAACATGTACACAAGCGGTGCTTGAACTTTTGAAATGCTGAGAGTATGAGTTTCATAGAAAATGTATGAAAACGGATGTAGTTGGTTACTATAAATAACTTTGAAAATCGGGTAAAACCTCTAATAGACGAAAAAAGACGAAAAAAGACGAAAAAAGACGATTACAACCACCTGGTCGACAATGCTGGTGCCTATGTAAGATTTTAAAACTAAACTTCTACCATTATACTGGTCAAAATATAATTTGTTTTATGAGAATCGACTAATAATTAATAAAGTTATTAAAATTTTCAACAGGAAGTTTCTATCCAGCCACTATGTATATATGGCTGCTGGAAACTTCTTTTGGCAGAGACGTTGGAGCGGAGGACAAAATACCTGACGGTATTTGTTCCAGTTCTTTAGCTTATGAGATCAAATCCCGTTGTAAGTTATTTTGGTGGTAAACTTCATCCATGGTCCGGTTTATCACCAACATCTGGTCCTTTTGTGATTTAAGTGGAGACTATTCTGTTAAAGCATTCGGACCAGGTTTCCAAACTTGTGGGTACCATCATCCTTCCGCACCTTTAGAAACGGAAGCCCCGATAAGAGTCATAGGTACTGCTCTTCCCTCTCTGAGTAAAAAATTAAAAGAAAACCGACTTCCTCCAATTGAGCCAGTTTTTGGTTTTGAGCTATAAACGTTTTCCTTCACACCTCCCCTCCCTCACAGAAAAAAAAATTGCATGGACGTAAGTTAGGGTTTCTTGATGACCAGTCATGTGGATTTTGATAACCCAACCAACATCCTGGAAATTGGACATCAAACGATTCGTGCAAAACGAGGAGAGGCGCTATCGTGCAAGAATATGAGGTCATTGATGTTGTCCCAAGTGGTCAGAGTAAGCCAATCATCAGCTTCAATTTTCAATAGGGAGTTTCTTTTCACCCAGCCTGTATATGACCGCTTCATAAATTTATGATGGTGAAAGTGACAGAAGAGACTGACTGTTCAACTGAGTAAATAAATACCACATATATTTGTTTGAACACATTAATGTCTTCACAATTTCTCTGACGAGCATACTCTTCGCCGATATAAAGGGATCGGGAAGAAATCACAACTAAATAAGGTACTCAATACATTTGTAGAGAAGATACATATTTCATATAGACATTCCTGATGATTTCATACGAATGAAACAGTTCTGTAGAAGTCATTTCTATATTACACACACACACACAAGTAAATTACACACACACACACCTAGTAAGGTTTGTGCAAAACTGAGGAAATATTTTATGAACAGGGATTAATCAATCATCGAACCTTCTCCACTTTCAGCCTTTATTAAAACTTCTGCAAAACACACATCCATACAAACCAGAGTATAGTGTGTGTGTTTATATATAAATATATATCTACAGATTTCTGTACACAAACACACACACGTGTGTATGTGTGTGAATCTTCAACCTATTCGTATTTATCGTTGTTGTGGTATAAGTATGGCCACTGATTTCGGTCACTTTTCTTGGTGTCACCCTTTAACTTTGTTTATTCTGGACGATAATGTATTAACCTCTTGCTCCATTGAGTGCTTTGTAACCGCCACAAACAATTCGATTAGTATCTGGTATATTATAGCTACAACTTCCTCTCTCTCTTTCATTATATATATATATATATATAATATATATATATATATATATATATATATATATAGAGCGAATGACAGAAATATATCAAACAGGAGGTAATAAAAATCAAAAAATCAAAATAAAAAAAAAAATAAAAAAATCAAACACCACACACACACATTGTGTATATACGTACTGTGTAACACAAGAGACTTGGGAGGCTATTTACGACTCCAACACCATTAATACTGTAACCCCGCTCCTTCCACACATACTCATCCACAAATAAACATAATAGATCCCATCATCGATTACTTTTATCATACTATACTAAAGCATCGGGGTGTGCGTGTGCGTGCGTGCGTATGTGCGTATGTATGTGCGTATGTATGTGCGTATGTATGTGCGTATGTATGTGCGTATGTGCGTATGTGCGTATGTGCGTATGTATGTATGTGCGTATGTATGTATGTATGATTAATGATAGACACCTTCTCTGTCATTGATTAATATCTTACAAGTAAAATGATTGCTGAGGAAAATCAGTAAAGTTACGTTTATTGTAAAAGGTACTTTGTAGTGAGATAGCGTGGGAGAGTGTGTATTTGTATCTCGATACTGTAGTCTGTGTGAAGTGTGATAATGTAGTGTGTGTGGACACTGTATGTAATCTCTTCAATTGCTTTCACTAAGATAGTTTAACCAGTTTAATAATCGCATTTGTCTGTAAATATAGAACCAGACATATTCTAGAGTTCACACATATATATCAACACATACATACACACCATATATACCTATATATATTATATTAAGAGTCACTAACATACATACACACCATATATACCTATCTATATTATATTAAGAATCACTAACATACATACACACCATATATACCTATCTATATTATATTAAGAATCACTCACATACATACACACCATATATACCTATCTATATTATATTAAGAGTCACTAACATACATACACACCATATATACCTATCTATATTATATTAAGAGTCACTAACATACATACACACCATATATACCTATCTATATTATATTAAGAATCACTAACATACATACATACACACCATATATACCTATCTATATTATATTAAGAGTCACTAACATACATACACACCATATATACCTATCTATATTATATTAAGATTTTATATTTTTTACACGACTGTATGTAAAATCCCCGGCATGTCTTTGTATTGTCCCCTTTCTTGTTGCGCCCTTGTGGCTAATAAAGAAATCTATCTATATTATATTAAGAGTCACTAACATACATACACACCATATATACCTATCTATATTATAACCGCCACCATCCTTCAAAAACGAAGGAGAGGCGGTTTTCCTTTGTGTGATAGCTATGGCGAAAGAGGTTGTATGGTGGACAAGGTTGAAAGGGCTGAGGTCAGACACCTTTCTCTCCGGCCAACAACTGATTCTTTTTTTCAAATACCACTTTGGAAGAAGAATCAGAATGGAGAGAGAGGTGCTGTACCCCAGCAAGTTTTATGAAAGGTGGGTGAAAGTGGCGAGAATGGCCCGAGTGAATGGGCCTTCTCTCTATATCAGCCTGTAGGTTGAGGAAAAGGAGGAGGAGAAGAAAGGAGTACAAGCTCTTCGTACTCCTGGAGATGAGGGTTGCACATTTTTTTTCGGGTGTATGTGTTACCCATATAAACTGTCTCCCTCTATTGGGGAAAATCGACTAACTTTTAAATTCCATCTGTGATAACATTTTACACGTTTTTATTGTATGTAAACTTCCCCCTTTGTATTTGTCCCCTTCTTTTGTGCCCCTGTGGCTAATAAAGAAATTTAAAAAAAATATATATATATATATATTATATTAAGAGTCACTACTGTCCGATTGTCACACGAACGCTAAAATCTAACAAATTCGTTCTAAAATATTTTCATTCATGCCAAAATTTATGATAATGGTGTATTCTGGCTTTTTCACTCTTTCTAGTCACCGACAATATATAGGTTGCGAATTAGTAGAGTAGTTAACACATCGGAGAGAATGCTATCTCAGTTCAAATCCTGCCGTAGTCAACTTTACCTTTCATCCTTTCAATGTCAATAAAAAAAGTACCAGTCCAGTACATATATATATATATATATATATATATATATATATATATATATAAATTTTGAGTATATGTTGGTTGTATACCATCACCTCAGTATGCATATTGGAGCACTCGACGAAGAGGTCACGGACTGCCTGAAGAGGTCACAGCCAAACGAAGCCAAATTTTAAACATTTGACTTATTTATTTTATATATATATATATATATACGATATTAAACAATGGAAACTACATTTATAAAACCATATTTATTTCATTATATATATTTCAGGGATATCATATTAAAAATATGGTATGCCCTCTTCAGACAAAATACAATATATATAAACAGTTTTATAAATAAATTTGACATACCTTAAAATTTTACAACTTCCATTTAAAAAGTTTTTAACAACTTTTTAAATGGAAGTTGTAAAATTTTAAGGTATGTCAAATTTATTTATAAAACTGTTTATATATTGTATTTTGTCTGAAGAGGGCATACCATATTTTTAATATGATATTCCTGAAATATATATAATGAAATAAATATGGTTTTATAAATGTAGTTTCCATTGTTTAATATCGTAAAATACTCCAAAACTTGTTGAGTGCTTTTATATCAGTTATAAAATATTTACTCGTAACCCAACAATTTTAAATAAAACTTTTGCATATATATATATATATATATATATATATATATATAATGTGTGCAGTCATTGTAAAAAAAAAAACTTTGGAAAGCTTTGTTCTAGACATATAGACAGCCGGACGGATATACGGATATCCAGACAGACAAAAGGATAGGTAGACATAGATATAAATTGGTGGGAAAATTGTTATGTGCCATAGTTGACCTTTTCAAATGTATTGACCTCATATCAGTAACCTGCCTTGTGTGGAGTGATTAACCTAGTTTTGTCTTTAAATATTTTCCTTGTCATCGTTGTTATTTCCGTCAATGAGATTACTTTCAGCATTGTATGTATGTATGGACCCGTAACTCCGGAGTCGTAGGCACACCATATTGACGTACGGTGTTTCTAGGGCCTTTTAAAAACCTGGAGGAGCCCATCTCTCCCCAAGGCCCGAGTACAACGGATTTCTTCCAGAGAAGGATAGAGAGAGACAGAGAGGTAAGTGAGAAAGAGATACAGAGGAAGAATAGAGTCCAGTACTTGACTGGTACTATTTTTATTGACCTTGAATAGATGAAAGGCAAAGTTAACCTCGGCGGGAATTGAACTCAGAGAACAGAGAGTCAGAACGAATATCGCAATGCTTTCTAACAGCTCTGCCAATACGCTACCAACATCAGGCAAAGAAACTGAATATTTTCAAATTTGCTGCAGATGGAAACATTCAAATCTAATGATTGGAAGCAATTATTACAGTATTTAAGCTTTTTAATCAGACCGAGCTCAGTATTTAGTGATCCGTTAAATAGACCCATGAAGAATCAGCAGGAGACAGTTTGTGACAAAGTTCACCCTTGGAATTACATATATTATATAACTACTTTTTGCCAGATGAATAAACTGAATCAACAAAGTATTGCCGTGAATCGAACTCACTACCTTACGATTGTAAGCTGAATACCCCCCCCCCCCACACACACACTTTCAAAGTTTTTATAGGTTTTGAAGAGCTCAGATTATCATACCTGATAGTCCCCAGGGAAATATGTATAACAGTGTTTTAAATAAACCTAAATCAACTGAATATGTCCTCCGATCTTTATATATATATATATATGGTATTAGGATTGGTGCTCTGAAATAGCGATGTATACATGAATGTATGTATAGTATATTTGGCAATATACCGTATGTTTAATTAAAAACATTTAGAACACCATACGCTATCAGTTTTAAAGTAGTGACTATGTCACTTCTTTTCGGCGAAAGAAGGGAGAGAAGCTCAGTCTGTTTCACGCTGGTTGGCATTCATCAGAGCTATCAGTTTTCTTCTAAATGTTTTAAATTAAACATACGGTATATTGCCAAATATACTATACATACATTCATGTATACATCGCTATTTCAGAGCACCAATCCTAATACCTAATTTTTGCTGGACCGGCAATCGCTCTGTATAATCAGCTCCTGATGATTACTGGAATTCTATAAGAATCCAGCTACTATAATTTTCGGCGAAAGCAGGGGAGTACGTGGCTCTGATGAACGCCAACCAGCGTGAAACAGACTCTCAGCTTCTCCTCCTTCTTTCGCCGAAAAGAAGTGACTTAGTCACTACTTTAAAACCGATAGCGTATGGTCTTCTAAATGTTTTTAATTAAACATACGGTATATTGCCAAATATACTATACACACACACACACACACACACATATTTATATTAGAAAGTAAGTCCATATAATCATTTGATAAAATATATACAGTATTTCTTCTCCCAATCAGCATAATCAACCACATAAAAAAAATCAAAAAAAAAAAAAAAAAAAAAAAAAAAATCAATTAAACGAGTTTAAAATGTACCTATGAAGAAACAATAGATAAATAGCTAAATAGATAAATAGCTATTTTATCCGCGATCCACAGCCACAGAAGATTTACCTAGTATTTCTAATAGCCCGTAGAAATTGACTAGACATATAACTAACCATACCCAATTAGGTACAAAATCAAAGTTAGAAGAAAAAATATACATAAACATACCAAAATCATGTTTCTACCCCCGGGGGTTTCATTCGCTTTTTGGAAATATCCGATCATCGATAAATCATGGATATATATATATATATGTATATATATATATATATATATATATAGGGTGTTTTAAAAAATTTGATATCATTTGAGATATAAATATCCCAGCAACTAAAATCTAAGACAATTAGGCTGTAGAGCACCATAAGATTTATTCTTCAAAATCTGACATAACACTAATTCACAATATATATTTTAATGTGACAACCATGATATCAAATTTTGATTTTGAAGAGACCATGTTTTTGAAACACCATGTACACACACACACACACACACACACACACACACACACACACACACATCCTTTTACATATTCTCTTGTGTCCATGGTCAGTAGATTTAGCTCTCTATTCCGTTCAGCTGTCTGCTTTGTGTAATAATCTGTGAGTTTTACAACACTATACCGAGTTAAAATAATCTTGCAGGAAAAAAAATACTTTCTGTAGATCAACATCTTATCCTGGGTGCAGGGATTAGTCTCAGCTGTTTAACTGATTAACTCTGCAACCGGAAAACGGAGATAAACTTCAGCTTATGTGTCGTTGTGATGCAGTAAAGAACTATACATTTAGCTTATTTTGAGACACATGATATACGTACATACATATACATTATAGACAGATATATACATCAAGCGTACTTCTATTGCGTGTGTGTATATATATATATAGAAAAAAAGATGAAATCGAAAATGCAACTGGAGTCTTATTTAAAAAAAATATATATATATTTATTTGGTTCCTTTACCGGTTTCGCAGTTCTTCTGCTTTTCAAAAATAGGGTTGAGATGGAGGGTCTGTGGTTTTTCTCACATCAGATGTGAGAAAAACCACAGACCCTCCATCTCAACTCTACTTTTGAAAAGCAGAAGAACTGCGAAACCGGTGAAGGAACCAAATAAATATATTTTTTTTAAAAATAAGACTCCAGTTGCATTTTCGATTTCATCTTTTTTTCTTTATACTTTCACTCGTGTAGGACACCTCGGTTACTTTTCATTTTGTAAAAAAACATCACTTTCTAATATAATATATATATATATACACGCAATAGAGGTACGCTTGATGTATCTATCTGTCTATAATGTATATATATATATATATACATATATATAGTAGAGTAGACTAGAATATATATTTGCCTGATCCAGAAACCTTTTCTTCCGAAGATCACCTAATGCATTTTATAAGCTATTTTATAGCATCCCCGCACAACATTCTTTATACTAACTTTATCGCCCTAACGCTCCGTAAAAGTCCGAGAGATTGGTTTCGTATACATGATGTTTGTTCACATTTAAAGGCTGTGATTCAATTATCTAATTTAAGATGGTAAGAGTTGCCACGGTGCCTTGGTTTAATGGTGTAAGTGCTTAGCTGGTCTCGAGGATATAGAGGGTATGGTTCCTAATAGAGGCCTATGGCAACTTCTTTTTCCGTCTTTAAAGGTTCATATCCATCCTATTTTATAAGCTATTTTATAGCATTTCTGCTCATGAGCACTATTCTTTATATGAATGTTTTTTTTTCTGTTTCCTCAGGAGGGAATGTTAGTGCTCATGATTTTTCTCAAGGTCTCTGAGAGCGGAGGTAATTCAACCGGGTAATAGATTACTTCTACCACCGAAGTAGGTCCAGGCGAGATTTGGGCTAAGAATGCGAAGAGGCAGAACAAATACCACAAGGTATCCCATCCGAAAATTTCGGCATCCCATCGCTTCAGACATATACTTTATCTCTCTCGGAGATCTGCAGCAGAGTGGACTCCGCTAAAAGCAACCAAGGTGCCAGATTCATGGTTAGTTTCTCAGATTCAGAATTTTCCGTCTTTGGGACCGACACGTCAGGGAAATAAGAGTAACTGAAGGCTAATGGACCAACTGAATTAAATTGATAAGTGTTTAACTGTCAGATTAATTGTCCAGTTGTACTGTCGCTAGGAGTTTAAATTACGTCTATTTTGACAGCCGAAGATGAAGTTGATTTCTTATTAATGTCACCATATTTGTATCGTCTATATACCATCTCGCCCAGTATTCTTCTGTCCGTGTTTGTATTTAATTTTAATTGCACCTGTTGACAATTTTCCTACACGCACCCTTACCCCCTATATATATATATATATATATATATATATATATATAGAAATATATAGAAAAGGCTTCTACAGGAATAGAACTGTTTCATTCGGGAGAAATTATCAGGAAGCCGACTGTCCGATTGAACCCGGGATAAAATTATATATATATATAACACAAACACGCACAACGTTCCAGGTTTGATCCCATTGTGTGGCATCTTGAGCATGCGTCGTTTACCAGAGTTTCATGTCGACCCACGTACAATTCGTGAAATCTGTTTAAGTGTCCGTTAAATTGACTGCACCCGTCACTTAATAAGCCAGCCTTGTCACATTGTCTGAAGATGAACTTTTTGAGAATTGCGTGTCTGTAGAATACTCTGCCACCAACACAATTTCACGAGTTGGTTGTTCAGTTGATCGAACAACTAGAGCATTTGTCGAAAATGGCACAGGTCCATTTACAGTGTAGTTATTTTGTATTTTGGTTACCCAATTTGATCGTAGAGGCAGCAAGTGGACTGTAGTGACAGAGGTATTTACATTGTGACATATGTCTTAATGGGACTGAACTATTTATGACGTACACTACAAGAAGTATAACTGATGTTTTTATATCGGCATACAATTTACCGAAAAAGGAAATTAAAATGAGATTTAGTGATATTCTTGCTTTTCTCAGTGCATGAATATCATGTACTTGAAATAGCTTTAGCCCGGAATTAATTCCCGGTTACTGTTTGAATATGCCCAGATCTCATATCTATGAGACATGCAATTAAAGGATTAAGCATAATTATGTGAAGAAATAAGAGGCAGAGAAGATTTACAAGAAGAAAACAAAGAAAGCAAATAGCATATGCAGCACTAGCAGGCATAATGCCAATAATGTTTTTAAATGAATCTTGTTAAAAATTTCAAGATATTGCTGAGCTATTTTGGTAAGATGGTATCAAATTTGTCATTATGTTGTCTAGAACCATCTATGAAAAGTAAATCCATAGCATTTTTTAAAAACAAAATAAACCAAAAATATAGTTATAAGACCCTGTAGCTTACTTGAAACATAGGAAAATATTATCATAGAATTGTAATGAGAGCCACAACAATGTCGAGAAATGAGCAGAATTAATTAACTCAACATTTTGTAAAACGAATAATTAAAAAATATAAATGTAATGCTTTGCGGTATTTGTTCCGAGTTCAAATTTGGCTTTATCTTTCAAGGTCGATAAGTACCGTACCAGTGCAGGGCTGGATTGACGGAATTCCTTTGAACGCCAGGCGAAATGTTTTGAGATATTTGTTTCGGTACTATGAGGTTTGTGTTCAAATCCCGCCTCCTGTCACCAGAAATGCAGTGATGCAGTGATGCTTCTGTCAGTAGTTGCAACCAATATACACTACTAGCATTGGAAAGACCAACAGAAGCAATTTCCTTGGTACGATCCGGAAAATCGGCTTCTTTTATTTGATTAATGCTTAAAAATCACAAAATCGGTGTAGAATTGAGAGAGAATATATACAGATCTATAAAAATAAGTCTCCATTAAAGACTATTTTTAAGTAGAGTTTTTCTTTATAGAAAATCAGACCTAAGACCTCCGCTATTTGGGCAAAGTAACAAAGAATTCGAGATTGTCTTGACCACATAGCTTTTTATATGCTTGAAATGCATGCTATCCCAACACTAAATATATATTGTAATGTTAAATATATGTTCCATCATTTTCTCTGTACCACAAGAAGTAAACCATATTTCTAATTAAAGACACTGACTTTCATCTTTAAAATAATTAAAAATAAAAAAAAAATTAGTAATATACCTTTCTCCTTATTTAGTGGGTGTTTCGTACCTGGAACCTGACTTAAAGGTTCTTACATAATATGATGACGGAAGGTTTTTAGATAAACATTTTAAATAAACAGATTTGTATAATAAAATCAAGGTTTTTTTTTAGACCGTTTAGTACAAATTGCATTGATGGAGGGTTACTTAGGCAATTAAAAATCCATTGCGTTTGAAAAAAAATAACTAGAATTATTTTCATCCGACTGAGATAGAGTGTTGTTGGAATTATAATCGTAACTTGGAAAATTGTATGTTACTTTGGTACTAACCAGTCCCAAGAAAATGGAATGATCATGGACAAAATAGCTTTAATCATAGGTTTACTTGACCAGAAAATAAACAATAACAGCAACAAGAATGTAAAAAAAAAAAAACGACAAATAAAAAAGATAGAAAGAGGTGAAATACATACAAGGATGGTTCGTCCATGACTTTGCGACATTTGGTGACTCCATAAAGCAAACTGCCTGTTAAGCCGCCAAGTCCCAGTAGTAATATAATCCAAGCAATGAGGGACGCGCAGGGAACATGTGACAGACATGTTAAGAACTTGTCACAGCAGTTCTCTTTGCGGGCTGAAAACGAATCAGAAAAAAAATTATTATTATTATTATTATTATTATATTCATATTGTTATATTAATATTAACAATCAGTTTTATATTCAAATTCCAAGCATTGCACTTATGTTTATTATATAGTTATACACTGAAGACAATTTAAAGATCGCTAATGTGCGTGTGCGTGTGTGAAAAGTGAACCAGGAAAAACAATGAGAGAAAATACAATACAATGGTTATATATATATACACACACACAAGTTTAAACGCTATATATCTAAGTTATATATCGATTGAGAAACTATTAGTATTTTGTACATATATATACAAAACAATTGATGCTCTGAACTTATGTTCACGGATCTTTTTTTATTGAGAAACAATCGATATATATTTTTTATAGGTATCGATTAAACCTCTCTCTATATATATATAGTTATTAAGTCCAATTACTACAACGGCGCCATTCCAAGTGCGTACGTTTCATTAGCCCTGAGGATCAACTTGTTCAACCTGTGCCGAAGAAAATGAACCTGAAATATTCATCTAAACAGGTTGAACAAGTTGGTCACCAGAGCTAACGAAACATACGTACCTGGTATGGCACCATTGTAGTAATTGGCCTTATTATATTCAAACTTACCATACGGACTTGAGTTGCTCTATACCTTGGATATTTTTACCTAACTATTACTACTGTTATATATATATATATATATATATACCTTCGCATCTCTATATTTTAACCACTTTCAATAATTTTTATATGTTTAAATTTCTTCGCACATTTTACTTATTTTCATATTTCATATTTTGTATCATACTCGATATAATTTGTTTAGTTATTCATTTATTTATTTACATTTATTCATGTATTAACATTTATTCATTTATTGTTGATATCATTTTTTTCTCTTACGTCATTTCTCCTCTATCCCTTTCTACCCTCCTTTCTCTACATCTTTTTTCTCTATATCTTTCTCTGTTTTCATTTCTCCTTTTTCTTTTTCCTTTATCTATCTCTTTCTTTTGTTCTCTCTCTATCGTTATTACTAATATTATTATTGATGCTGTAATTTGAATTTGTAGATTTGCCGGATATATATATATTTTTTTATAACAGTTTCTGATGAGATGCTTCTAGTGTTCAACAATTTTTAGACAACTCAATCAGAGAAACAATTGTTAGACTAAATAAATTCCCCTTTTTTGTGCTGTTGACCATGTTATTCTTCACATTTTTTCAATTATATATATATATATATATATATATATAGGTATAACGCTTGATATAGTAGGAAAAGAGTCTTAACGTTTCGGACGTTAGTCCATGATCGGAAAATAGAATTAGAGATAGAAGGAAAGGAAATCTGAAAAAAAAAATTATATGAGGAAAGCACGCATGTGTTTAGCCAGCCATTTTGAAAAAGTGATAAATACACAAACACAGTGGATTGGCAGAATCGGTAGAGGGTCGGACACCATGCTTTGCAGCATAGAGTTACGGCCCTTTATGATCTGAGTTCAAATCCCGCCAAGGTTAACTTTGCCTTTCATCCTTACGGGGTCGATAAAATAAAGTACCAGTCGTGCACTGGGGTCGATTTAATCGACTTTCCCCCTCCCTTAAAATTGCTGGCCTTGTGCCTATATATATATATATATATAGACTTCTCTGATAATTTCAAACGAATAAATTAGTTCTAGTCTTGTAAATGTCATTTCTATAAGAAAATAATCAAGAATGTGAGGGGAATTTGTAACAATTAATTTTCTCATTATTCAGTTGGTGTTTAGAGCATACCCTGAACAAAGGTTATCTATATATATAAAACTGAGGATGTCTGTCTGTGTGTGTGTGTGTGTGTGTGAGTTTGAATCCCCAAAACTCGAGAAACAACCAACCGACTGTTTTCAAACTTTACACATGTAATACTTATGTTTCAGGGAGTGTTCTGAGCAAAAGAAATTTCAAAATTTCAATGTCCTAGGGACCGCATTAGGTGATCTCTCTCTATAATTCTTAGTCTTTCTCTTTTTAGATAGATACATACATATAACGTCGCGCCCTTATAATATCTGTATGTCTGGCTGTGTGCATTACGTCACTTCCTACAATTCGCTCTGCGTCCAGAACGCTCCCTTATAATATCTGTCTGTATATCTGGCTGTCTGCTGCCTCCGGTTATTCTTCCACCCTTGCTCAAGACAAATCTCACACCCATTCCCCAAACAGTTGGTAAGTGCACACAACTTCCTCACTTTTTAAGCCACAGTGTTGCTTACTTACGTACCACCAGACCCTTACTTCTTTGCCAGCCGTGGTTGTGGCAATACTAAGCTTAGCTATATTTCACAATACCTTATCCCGTGCAACGCCGGGTACCACTACTAGTTTTATATAAAATTATGATGGAAGGATTTTAGATAAATATAAACACTTCAAAGCAGTTTTGCAGTGTAGAAGCAAGGTCGGTTTCAGGGGCTTTAATATCAAAAGGGTTAAGAAAAAGAAATACATTTTTGTATTCGAAGTTGAACTCTTAGAGGGAAAGAGCGATTTAGGTACATACATACTGAAGCTATATATTTAAAATAACCCTTAGAAGATTAATCTACTCGAGAATATGCTTCATTTCTGCCAGTGAAGCTGACCTAGCAGATGGATGGTGAAATATTAGATCGAAAGACTGATCTGGGCAAATACTGAGACTAAAATATTCTAAAGAACTTTTAGCAGATTAATCTATTTGAACATTTACCAAAATAATTAATTGCCTTCCTAAGCGGAAGTATATTTCTTTTCGCTGGATATATGAAACTTCCTTCCAGGAAGAAAACAAAAACAAAACAGGAGACAAAATAAAATAAAAGCGTACTTGGAACTTCGCCGTAACTGGTTCAATATTTTATTCTTATTCCTACAGTTACTACTGACTACTAAGATTTCAATGTAAATTATGTTCGACATAAGCACCAATTTGTAACAAAGAAGAGCAAATAACTCCTCTTGACTGGACTTGAACAAGTTATCTATCGTTTGCCAGGCGACTATGTAACCTAATTGTTACACTTACAAAGAGATAATTTACTCTCCTTAAAGTAGGCATCACAAACTGTTTCTGGTATTTGATCTATGTAAAAACTAGCAATCTGAGAGAGATGGAGAGAGAGAGATGGAGAGATGGAGAGAGAGAGAGAGAGAGAGAGAAAGAAAGAGAGGGGGAGACATTTTGGAGCCGAAATGATTTTATTAATTGCAGTTTAAATTAACTGCTAATATTTGGAGATTAAACTAGTCATTTAGTTCAAAATCCCTAGACGACGGGGGCGATGATATAGAAACCAAGAACCATGGTATTGAAAGCGAGGACGAGGAGGTAGAAAGCGATACGAGTTTCTGCCGATCAGAGCATGCAATTTGGTTTCGATTCCAGAAGAAGCTAATCAATGTTCAGTTATATTACTGATACGATTCGAAAAAAGAACCAATCCCTATTCAAATTGAGGTTACAAGTTTTGCCAAAACAATTAGCTGAATTGTAAACATCCGACTGACTTACGAAACGTTGGGAAATTTGAAAATGTAGTTACCCCATTGTAATAATAGTTGACTACTATAATTGATAGTTGAATAAATCGAGGGAAATAACCCTGTAGATGAAAAGAAATTGGACAGACATCCTCTTTAGGAAAAGAAACCGATTGTAAGAAAATGTTTTTTAAATAGCCAATTATATTGATTATTACCATAGACACAGAGCCACCGGCTGTTTAATCGACTCAGTGTATAACTGGTACTTAATTTATCATCTTCCGGAAGAATGCTATGCAATGGACATCTGTTTACTACATAGAATGTTATCCAAGATCAATATATGGTATTCTGTAGTTCAGACTTGCCTAGACAAGACATTGCAGTCACTATTAACATAATTGTTTCTACTTTTTGGTACAAGGCCAGCAAATATCCCAGTGTATTACTGGTACTTTATTTTATCGACCCCGTAAGGATGAAAGGCAAAGTTAACCTCGGCGGGATTTGAACTCAGATCATAAAGGGCCGTAACTCTTTGCTGCAAAGCATGGCGTCCGACCCCCTACCGATACTGCCAATTAACATAATACATTCTATACATTTCTTATACTTCCTTGGTGCATAGTTAGTTGTGCATAAAAGGCGCATGCATGTGTGTATATATGCGTGTGTTTAGAATACGGTGGCGATAGAAAATTTGAAAATTGAATAAGCTTTCGCCGTATTTTGACTACAGAAAATAGTCTAACAAGGGATATCAGTTTGGTACCACTGCCACTCCACCCCAAACACTACATGTAAGTGTAATTTGCCTCTCATTTATCTTCTTTTTTCGCGATAATGAATTTTAAGTGTTCTCTGTGGAGAAAATGATTCTGACTTCTCTATCTAAATATCTACCCCCACACGCCACCTCTCAATGTAGGTTTCAATCTACCCTCCCTGTTTTCTATTTCTATATCTCCTTCAGTTTCTCTAGATATTTACTCTAACCACCACTATTCCCCCCACCTCTTTCTCTTTATATATATATATATAAATTGCTACCTCTTCTCCGCCTTTATCTATAACGATGCCTCCACCTCCCCACTCTCTCATTTCATCTCATCTTATCTCAAGGGATGCCCGCCACTCCAGTTTCCGGATAACTTCAACCTGTCGTCTTGTCTTAATTAAAGCAGGCACAGACTTCACTCCCAAACCTGTCTCTGTATACAGCCTCTCAACTTTACTCCCCCCTCTCTCTCTCTCTCTCCCTAGACACCAACACCACCGCCACCCTCACAGTATCATCTCAATATACCTTTGCACTCTCCCTCAATTGTCCACACGTAATTGACTAGTAAATAAAACTAGTTTTGCCAGATATGTATCTTTTAGAATATTTCCTACTACCGCCACATGTACATCACAGACAGACTATCTCTATCGGCCTGTTGCTGTGGTTTAACCAGAGGCATAACCAAGGAAAATAGTACCTATGCCAGTGAAACATCTGATCCCATCTTTCAGATAACCATAAAATCAGCTCAAAAATATCAATCGCATTCGTTTATTTTTTAATTGAAAATAATTGTTTCTACATTTGGCACAAGGCCAGCAATTATCCAGTGCATTACTGGTACTTTATGTTATCGATCCCGTAAGGATGAAAGGCAAAGTTAGCCTTGGCGGGATTTGAACTCAGACCATAAAGGGCCATAACTCTTTGCTGCAAAGCATGGCGTCCGACCCTCTACCGATACTGCCAATTCACCGCCATAATACATGAAAATTACAACTGCATCTTCCTTGCTTTTACTGATGCAACTTTGTCTATTATGTGGTCAAAGTTGCACTTTAATAAAAAGTGCTCCCAGTCCAAGTGGCGCACATGGCACGTACCATCCTTGCTATACTTTAGTTAACCCAATGTCAGCTTCTAATAGAGCAGACCTATGATCAAAAATATTTCAGCTGCGACTATGCTGTCTTTTCAAACATTGTATATAGTACTATGTGACCTAAACATGTCCTTCCTCATATATATTTTAAGGTATGTTTTGGGGGAAGATGTGGTTATTATTTCTAGCAGCTCGAACGACCGCGTTAAGAGACTACATTGTTGGTTGCTACAGCTAAGCCAAAAGTTTTCTATAGTCGATAATATCTATAAATCTATGACAGGGGTCTCAAACACGCTACCCGCAACCCAAAACTTTCGTGATTAATTAAAGAAAATTGGAAACAAAACTTTTCCCCCTACATTTTGTACTAATTTACATATTTTACTTACATGTGCATCCATTTTGATAAAGAAATAGCAGCCTATCAGCTGTATTTCAGATTAACATTATAACTGGTGGAAATTAGCCCTCCACTATGTTAATTTTGGCCCGTTGTGTCTTTCCCAGGAGGTAATGGTTCCTTTTGAGTTCTTGATTTTGAAACCCCTAATCTATGATATCCTCGACAACTCTGTTCTCTTATTTATCTGATCATAGATCTGCCCGATTTATGGCTGACACGTGGCTTAACAACATTGGATTGGCAGTATATAGTAGAGGGTCGGACGCCGTGCTTTGACGCATAGAGTTACTGCCCTTGCCTTTCTGAGTTCAAATCCCGCCGAGGTTAACTTTGCCTTTCATCCTTATGGGGTCGATAAAATATAGTACCAGTAATGCACTGGGTAATTGCTGGCCTTGTGCCAAAAAGTAGAAACAATTAATGTTCTTCCCCTTTTTTTAAGCAAGTGTAAATTGGGGGAGAATTGGTGCTTATTTCTAGCAGATCAAGCGTTTCATTTTAGCCGAAACCCAATACAAACCAAACAATGACAGCCAGGTAGAAACGATAGAGCTATAGGCAGACTAAGACTAGGTTATTCTATGTTTGCTATTCTGATTACATTAAAAACGTTGTTTTTCAAGCTGCAGTCATCCTCCTCCACTATAACACATTGCCAGCTATTTGGTAAGGTTAATACATTCGATTGTACACCTCACACATTACTGATGTACCATGAGAAATTATTAGTGATAGATTGACAGAGAGGTTAGAGCGTCGGACAAAATGCATTACAATATTTGTTCCGGCTCTTTAGGCACCGAGTTCAAATCTCAGCAAAGCAAACTTTGCTTTTCATCCTGCTGGGGTGGTTTTAATTGACTCTGGCCAGCTCCAAATTGATGGCCTTGTGCCTAATTTAGAAATTATTATTGTTTTTCAACGTTCTGGGGTCGAAAACTACACATAAGTGAGACAACCCATCATATATACATAATTTTGTTGGGTTCAAGCCAAGTCAGATATGTTTTCTGTTGTGTGTGTATTAGAGAGAGAGAGAGAGAGAGAGAGAGAGAGCTGTAAAGAATATACATCTTTATTCATCACCATCCATCATCTCGTTATTACCAACTATCTAACTGTTTTCTTGTCTAATGGAATACATTGAAATAATACAAGCAGCAACCACCCTTATCACCTTGATACCCTATCATAAATCATTCTAGTTAATATTTCGTAATTAACAATTTTTTTACAATTTATGTCATGTGCATCACATGTGTGTGTGCGCGCGTGCGTGCGTGCGTGTATGTATGCATGTCCGGGAGAGATGACCCCTTAGCCTTTGTCAAGGCAGAATTCTAGGAGAAGGAAATCTCTGATATAACACCTGCAACCCTGATGGTATCCAATGATGTTGACTTGTTCTTCTTTTTGGTACATATCATCTTGGTTAAGAGAGTGGGACTGGCTTTGTGCAGTGCCTTTGCTCACTATAGAAGCTTCACGGCACAAGCTTTGCTTTATATCTGGATATCTCTCTGCACTTGTCGTTACATGGTACCATGGGCCCAGCACTATGTGTCAATAATTGTCACAAGTGTAGTGTTTGTACCAGAGTTTTCAAGTCACTGGCTGGACTAAAAAGTCACACTCGTTCAGTACATCGGTAGGGGTTCTCCTACATGGATATAAAGTAGTGGCCGTACTCGAAAACGAGTTGGCAGCCACTATGTATGTATGTATGTATGTATGTATGTATGTATGTATGTATGTATGTATGTATGTATGTATGTATGTATGTATGTATGTATGTATGTATGTATGTATGTATGTATGTATGTATGTATGTATGTATGTATGTATGTATGTATGTATGTATGTATGTATGTATGTATGTATGTATGTATGTATGTATGTATGTATGTATGTATGTATGTATGTATGTATGTATGTATGTATGTATGTATGTATGTATGTATGTATGTATGTATGTATGTATGTATGTATGTATGTATGTATGTATGTATGTATGTATGTATGTATGTATGTATGTATGTATGTATGTATGTATGTATGTATGTATGTATGTATGTATGTATGTATGTATGTATGTATGTATGTATGTATGTATGTATGTATGTATGTATGTATGTATGTATGTATGTATGTATGTATGTATGTATGTATGTATGTATGTATGTATGTATGTATGTATGTATGTATGTATGTATGTATGTATGTATGTATGTATGTATGTATGTATGTATGTATGTATGTATGTATGTATGTATGTATGTATGTATGTATGTATGTATGTATGTATGTATGCGCGCGCGCGCGTGCGTGCGTGCGTGCGTGCGTGCGTGTTTATTTATATTTATAAAGTTATTTTACGTATGCACTAAGCTGTAAGTCACAATTGTGTACAGAGATAGCTGAAGCTTTGTATTCGGGGCACACCTTTTAAAGACGGTCATAGGCTATATGACTTTTCACCGGAATTTATTTATTTAAGTTCCAGTCAGAAAGCTAAGAATACTTTACACACCAAGAACGTAAGAGTAATTATATTTTCGCGCGCGCACACACACACGCATATGTTCTAATTGCCCACAGAATATGAGAAACTTTAAAAAATATATTTGATTAGATTGACATACCAATCGAAACCGGCAATACCTGATGAAATTTAAATTCATTTAATTAACAAATACAAAAATACTTATGTCGGCTTTAAAAAAAAAAAGTTCTATAAAAATACCCCTGTGCTTTTCATGAGAGAGAGAGAGAGAAAGAGAGAGAAAGATAGAGAGAGAGAGAGATAGAGAGAGAGAGCGAGAGAGAGCGAGAGCGAGCGAAAGAGAAAGACAGAGAGAGAGCGAGCATACATATACATGCACACATCCCTTTCTCTGTAAATTGAACAGTTTTCAGGTAAATTCGTATTTTCTGGCATGATTACATGCCTACATTCCAGCTGTGTGTATATATTCGTACACACTGGTGCAGTCTCGGTTACTCACTCTGTATTTATACAGATATAACTATCACATACTTCAGTTGCTAGCGTACTTCGTTATATATATATATATATTTGAGCATTTTTATGAAGCTCAATTTAAATTATCTTCTGAACAGTTTGGGTGCAACACAATTATAACTGAATCAACATTCCAAGAACTAACGAATGTCAGCATGATTTTTAAAGCAATTATAAAAAAATATAGTGAGTTCATGTGGTTATATTTAATTTGGCCAGTAATAAACAGGTATAAGGCCGGGTATGGCTGCTAGTTTATATATATCATTATAAAACACGTCGGACTTATACAGGAAACAGAAAAGTCGAAAGAGTCAAGCATATGGACAATTCCCGCTTATCGGCTTTCTTCTCGGGATCATTAAAGTTTCGGATGCTTTCAAATACGTGACTATCCCCCACCAGTGAATCAATAGTATCTAAAGGAGGATAGCTATTCAGAATGAAAACACTTGGCGTTGGACTAAAAAAATAAGACGAAATTTCTACATACCAGTATGGGAAAGAAAAATTGCTACAATCGAATTTAACATAGAAATGTGGGTAGGTAACCGTATATTATATATATACACACACTATCGCCTCGGTATATATATATATACACACATATATGCTAGATGAGGTGTCTGTAACAGGTGGGCCATTGAGTTACTTTTTGTGGACCTTGGACCATTTCAAATTAGGCTGCTCAGCCGTTAATATGCATAAGGAAAGTATATACTTTCAGACGTTCAAGCATCTGGCAGGAAGGTATACGATGCTGACGATAGCTAATAAGCTTGAAATTAGTACATCATTCCTGTGTCAGTGTTGAACAAAAAGGTGACGATGGTTGCCTGAACACTGTACGGCGTAATTCGGGCTGTTTGTTTGTTTACAAACAAACAAACCAAGCATTATAATAAATGTTCGGTAAACCGATACGTGCATATATATATATATATATATATATATATATATATATATATATATATATATATATATATATATATGCACGTATCGGTTTACCGAACATTTATTATAATGCTTGGTTTGTTTGTTTGTAAACAAACAAACAGCCCGAATTACGCCGTACAGTGTTCAGGCAACCATCGTCACCTTTTTGTTCAACACTGACACAGGAATGATGTACTAATTTCAAGCTTATTAGCTATCGTCAGCATCGTATACCTTCCTGCCAGATGCTTGAACGTATATATATATATATATATATATATATATATATATATATATATATATATATATATATATATATATATATATATATATATATATATATATGTGTGTGCATGTATGTATAAACATACATACTACTGTACGTCTGTATACATATATGTATGTACGTATACATACATACTTACATTTAAGCAACTGCCGTACTAAGAGTGAGAAATGAAATTTCGTTTCCTTCTTTTCCATATATATATATATATATATATATATATATATATGGGCGATTAGAAAATAAGTTAGTGAGCCCTGGGTTAGATACATTGATATCATAGATGAGCTATAAAGATGAAGGAAATGATGAATGGAGTGATATAGATTAAGAGTGTCAGATTGTGAATGAATAAAGTCTTTGTACAGAATGTTTTTGTTTTAGTAGTCGTGTGTGATTCTGTTACTTATAAACGGGAGGGGGGGGGGGTAAGTGTAATAATGAGAGAGGGTGAGGGGCGAGAGAGCGAATATGTGCGTGCGTGCCCGTCCTTGTTTCTGTGCATGTGCCAGCGTTGTTTGGTTTGATGGCGAATTGAGGTGTGTGTGATGTGATGTGATGTGATAGTGTGTGTATAATATATATATATATTTATATATATATATATATATGCGTGTGTATATATGTATGTATATATATGCGTGTGTGTGTGGAGTATTTGGTACGATGCGGAATGTATGTGTATACGTTTTGTGTGGTAGTGCATATAACTGTATGTGTATTATATATATATATATATATATATGTGTGTGTGTGTGTGTGTGTGTGTGTATGTGTGAAATGCGTGTGCGTCTGCGTGTGTGTGAAAGGGAAATTTCCGAAGTGTTCCTGCTCATTGCATTATTGACCCGACCTACTTCTAAAATGTCTGAGATGTTGCCAACGAAAAGGAAAAGAGAGAAAATACGTCAACAAGTGACTATGTTCGATATTCACCTTCTCTATTGAATCTAAAGAAATATTTGACCCAGTTTTAATGGTTTATGTTAACGATGGAATACAAAGGACATGTTTATATCTAGATTATGGTGGTGTATTTGCAGAACTGGTAGAAAGGTCAATTATATATATATATATATATATATATTCTAGTGTCGAAATTAATTCCTTTCCATTCTGTGTTCAATTCTTTCTGAAGTCAACTTAGTCGACTCCAAAAGGATTAAAGGCAAATTAATGTTCCAGTTTATAGTACTGCCATCCTATGGACGCCTCCACCTGATGGAGTCGTAGGGGTGCCGTCGTAACATACGGCGTTTAAACCTTAAATGTATCGGAGATTTAAACCTGGTGGAGGAAATATTTCTTCCAGGAGAGCAGAGATAGCAAGAGAGTGAGAAATAATAAGATATAGTATAAGGATTTCCCCAAGTATTGAACTGGTATTTTATCGACCTTGGAGAGGTTGAAAGGCGAAATTGACCTCGACAGAATTTGAACTCAAAGCGCAGAACGCCAGAGCAGATACCGAAAATCATTCCGCCCGACATTCTCACGATTCTGCCAATTTGCCGCCTTGTTTACAAGTACTAGAATCGATTACAAAAGGAGAGACCTTTGTAAGTGGAGTCTCAACTCAAGTATTGTCCCACTAATATCCGAGAGAAATGTTATGTATCAATATGTGTTTAGTTTGTTTCTGTGGAGGTAGCAACATAAAATAAAGTTACGAGGTCAAAGACAAGATGCACCGTCGGCAATCAAACAAGATCTTACGATCATGAGCTGAACACTCAAACCATTTATCCTCTATAAATCTAAAGCCTGTCTCGAGCCCTGAGAGTCATCAGACCGGTGCTTATCCCGGTTTTCCGTAGCGTTAAGCGACTGACAAACCAAGACTCCTAACTGGAGAGGGCGCCACCCCCATCGCAAGGTTAACCCCATCTTCAGCCGAATATACAGGAGCCACGTGAAATGAAGTGTTTTGCTCCAGAACACAACACACAAACCAATCCAGGAATCGAACCAAGGACGTTATGATCGTAAGTCTAACACACTTACTATTAGGCCACGCGCCTTCATAATATCAGCAGAGACCAGCGAATCGAGGTAGAAAACTGCGAAAAATCACGAAAGCGTTGAATGTCTTTCACCAGATGTGCTTGAGGAAAATCTCAAGAACTTTGTACAATGACAATATTAGAAATGATGTCTTAAGAAGTGTTTCGTTACGAAGACTCCAAGACGTGATAAATTAACGAAAAATACCACTGATCCGTCACGTTCTGCGTCAACAAGATTGTGGGTGTAGAAAAGCAAAATTTAGATGGAGTAAAAGACGGAGAAGACTATGGTCCACATAGTGCCGAACGTTTCAGGGGGTTCTGAAAATGGCTCAACATAGAACACGTAACAGATAGAGAGTATTGAAAGAGAACTGACACTCGATGTGCAAACATGCCCAGGATGAATGATCCGAGTCCTAGATGAATTGTATTTTTAAAAGAAAAAGATGGTATGGCTATGGACTGAACGTCTTTGTCATTATATCTATTAAATAAGTATTGACCTGGTGTTGAGCAACAAAAATAATAGAGATAAACCAGAAAGACTTGCGCGTTGATTTAGTAAATGTAACAGCCAAATTAACTTCAAAGGTTTCCGATATGGTAATGCAATTACACAAAGACTCAATCAAGTAAACGTGACAGAAATAAGGACATTTGATCTCTTGGTAGCTGGGTAAAGATATTGGATGGTGTTGAATAATAATAATTGTTTCTTACTTTAGGCACAAGGCCAGCAATTACCCAGTACATTGAGAGAGTCTTTAATCTCGCATTTTATAGACCCCGTAAGGATGAAAGGCAAAGTTAACCTCGGCGGGATTTGAACTCAGACTGTAAAGGGACGTAACTATGCTAGAAAGCATGGCGTCCAACCCTCTACCGATACTGCCAATTCATAATAATAATAATCGTTTCTACTTTTGGCACAGGGCCAGCAATTACCCAGTGCATTACTGGTACTTTATTTTATCGACCCCGTAAGGATGAAAACCAAAGTTAACCTCGGCGGGATTTGAACTCAGAATGGCAAGGGCCGTAACTATGCGTCAAAGCATGGCGTCCGACCCTCTACCGATACTGCCAATCCATCGCCCTCAACAATAATAACAATCTCTATAAACTAGTAATATATTCAACTATTTTATAGATGACAGTTCATGCGTCGTCGTGATGTTAGAAAACAAAAAAAAAAAAAAAAAAAAAAAAAAAAAATTATGAAATTTCAATCTATGAAGTTGTTTATGAACTTTCTAATAATAATTTTTGATTAAATTCGAAATTAAATAAATTAGAATAACAGACTGGCAGACAGTAATTAATCAGAATTAACCATTAATTAACCAGTAATTAACCATTAATAGCACGGAATTTATGGAGATAAATTTTGATGAACCTATGGAGATAAATTTTGATGAACCTAATTAGATACATTCTATCCAGGTGGTTTTATAACAAATAAAATAACGATAGAAATAGACTCGGAAATAATAACATTAACAACAACAACAACAACGTTAATATAAATAACTGTTTCTACTTTTGGCACAAGGCCACAATTATCCTAGTGTATTACTGGTACTTTATTTTATCGACCCCGTAAGGATGAATGGCAAAGTTAACCTCGGTGGCATTTGAACTCAGACCATAAAGGGACGTAACTCTTTGCTGCAAAGCATGGCGTCCGACCCTAATGGCGTGTCGGGTGTGGAGATGCTAGAAAACAGCTGATAAAATTGGGTGTCAACACTTTGAAAGGCGGAAAAAGAAGTTACTATCTGCCGCTATGAAGAATCGAACCCCCTATCTCCCAGATACGGGCTAGGCGATTTAAACCATTAAATAAGATAACTGAATCACAGCTTAATAATAGTTTCTAATTTAGGAACAAGGCCAGCAATTACCCCAGTGTATTACTGGAACTTTATTTTATCGACCCCCGTAAGGATGAAAGGCAAAGTTAACCTCGGCGGGATTTGAACTCAGAATGGCAAGGGCCGTAACTCTATGCTAGAAAGCATGGCGTCCGACCCTCTACCGATACTGCCAATCCACCGCCCTTATAATAATGGTTTCTAATTTAGAAGAAGGCCAAATATTCTGGTGAGTGGGGTGTCTATTATATCGTCCCAGTACTTGACTGCTATTTTATTTTATCAAACTAGGATGGATGAGGGCCAAAGTTGACCTCAACGAGATTTTTATTTTTATAACTGTGTGTGTCAGCGCTGTGTGCGTATGTGTTTGCGTATGTGTTTGCCCTTACACAAACGCACACAGCGCTATGTGCGTGTGTGCGTATGTTAGAGCAGAGTGTATTTATGTGTATGTTAGGGCAGCGTGTGTGTGTTAAGGCATGTGTGTAACAGTGATTTGGTAAAGACACAGATGTCAGTCATCTATCATCATGAGCTGGAAGGTGTTCACCCCAACCCCACCTTACCAACTGTTGCGAGACGACCACCATGAAATCATTAGCCCCCTCCTCCATACGCCCTCTCACTTCTCAAATTACACCTGAACATTCTAGTTACAGGTTGAGAGAGTCTTTAACCTCGCAGAAACCACTTAATTACCTACCACACCTGAGATATAACCTGAGATATTGGGACAAATAAAGCATTTCTAAGTGGCAGCTCGACCTGGTAAAAATAGCAGCCAAATCCCTTTGAATTAAAAAATAACAACGTCGTTTCTGATATATAAAAAATATATTTCGGAAGGAGCTAACACGCGGTTGCTTGGCATGCTTCAAATAATAGCCAAACCACCCTCATATCACATCCTAAAAAAAGTTTAAAGTCTGTTTCGAGCTCAGAGGCTCACAAGGCCGGGGCTTATCTCGGTTACCGTGGAGTACATGTTTCTCACGTAGACAGGACGCCAGACCATCGCAGGGTTAACCCCTGGTACTCTTTTTCAGCTGAATACACTGGGGGAATGTGAAATGAAGAGTTGTACTCACAAACAACAGTCCAGAGATCAAACACACGACATTACGATCGTACGCACAAGCAAAGAGTTACGGCCAATTATGATCGGAGTTCAAATCCCGCCGAGGTTAACTTTGCCTTTCATCCTTACGGGGTCGATAAAATAAAGTACCAGTCACGCACTGGGGTCGACTTAATCGATTTTCCCCTCACCGAAAATTGCTGGCCTTGTGCCTAAATAAGAAACCATTATGATCGTACGCCCAATACACCACCAGGTTACACGCTCCACCATAACATATCCTGCCATCTTAAAAAAAAAAGACGGATGCATTGGATCATGCAGTCACAGATACTCTATGCACGAGAAAAAAGGCGGTGGTCCCGGTTGATTAATCATATATCTGCTTAATTGTGGTTAACATTGGACTAGATGACAGCAACAACAATAACAATTCTGAAAAATAGTACTCCTATAGATGGATGGATGGTCTCGTAACTCTCAAGGGAGTCGTAGTGACATACGGCGTTTCTAGGGCATTTAAAAAAAAAAAACATGGCAGAGCCCATCACCTCTCCAGGTCTGAATACAGCAGATCTCTCTCAGAGAATGAGAGGAGGAAAGTGAGAAAGGGGGAAAGTGAGAAAGAGGAAGAATCGACCTGACTGGTACTTTTTTTAATCGACCACGACTGGGTGAAAGGCAAAGTTGATCTCGGCGGTATTTGAACTGAGAGAGAAGTGAGTCGGAACGAATACTGCACAGCATTCTATCCGACGTTCTATCGACACACTCCTGCATTTGATGACCGTTTTACTTTTCTTTCCACTTGTATTTTGCTACTACATATTTCTTTTCCCCTTTGGGTTTCGTTGCTATTGTTACCTATTATTTTAGGTAACATGTTCAGGGACTCATATTATACAGGGTATTTTCTTTTTCTTTATCGACATTACACACACACAATATATATATATATATATATATATATATATATAGTAATAATAATAAATTATATATATATAATATATATATAGTAATACGATATTAATAAATGGAAACTATATTTATAAAACCATATTTATTTCATTATACATATTTCAGGGACACCAAATTAAAATATGGTATGCCTTCATCAGACAAAATACAATATATAAACAGTTTTATAAATAATTTTGACGTACCCTATTAGATGCAACCATTATTTTTGGAAGCTGTCTGGATAGTGAAATGTTTATTATTTTATTAGTTATAGTGTTAATCACAATTAAAAAAAGACGGAGAGAAAGAAAGAAAAGACGGAGAAAGAAGGAGAGAGAAAGAAGGAGAGAGAAAGAAGGAGAGAGAAAGAAGGAGAGAGAGAGAGAGAGAGAGAGAGAGAGAGAGAGAGAGAGAGAGAGAGAGAGAGAGAGAGAGAGAGAGAGAGAGAGAGAGAGAGAGAGAAAGAAGGAGAGAGAGAAAAAGAAAACCTGGAGAAATATCGGAGAGAGAAATATATGTAGAAAAGAAAGAGATAAATAGATAGGAGGAAATAAAAAGAAAGAAAAAAGGAAGAAATAAGAAAAACAAAGGAAAGCAACAAAGAGATAAGTCATCATACAGATAGAAAAACTCAAGAGAGAGAAAATACTATATAGAGAGAGGGGGAGATAGTGACAACTTTACGTCATGTCATATTAAATTGAGTTAACAATTTATCTGAAATGAATAATAAAAATATAAATATCAATATTCATGAATGGGACATAGATATATAATATGAGAAAATAACATTGTTCAATAATGACCATATGTTTAGTTCAAAAACTTGGGATCAATATACCAAAATCTGAGTTAAATCCCTCAAAAAAGTACCCTATTTATAAAAATCAGGATACAAATATGT
>OZ024742.1:126519383-126524383 GCA_964016885.1 Eledone cirrhosa
GGAGGGATGTGAGGGGGAGTGAGGAGGGGGTGAGAGGGGGGAGGGGGTAGGAATGAGAAAGAGAAAGAGATAAGGAATCGATCCCAATACTGGACTGGTCCTTTTTCTGAAAGGTAAAAGTTAATCCAGTGGAGGCTCAGCCTAGTGGTATGGGTGTTGGACTTAAGATCATAATGTCATGGGTTTGGCGGTATTTGATCTCAGAATGTAAAGGGAAGTAACTATGCCGCAAAGCATATTGTCCGACGTTATACCGATACTGCCAACCCACTACCCTTTCAATTGCAGTAATAATTGTTTCTACTTTTATTATTATCCAGTGTATTACTGGTACTTTATTTCATCGACCCGGTAAGGATGAAAGGCAAAGTTAACCTCGGCGGGATTTGAACTCAGAATAGAAAGGGCCTGTAATAATTGTTTCTATTTTTGGCACAAGGCCAGCAATTACCCAGTACATTACTGGTACTTTATTTTATCGACCCCATAAGGATGAAAGGCAAAGTTAACCTCGGCGGGATTTGAACTCAGATCATAAAGGGACGTAACTATGCTTCAAAGCAAGGTGTCCGACTCTCTACCGATACCAGAAATCAGGTGGATTGGCAGTAAGGACAAGGTAAGGTACAAGGCCAACAACTTTGAAGGCGGAGGGAATCGATTAATCGACCACAACATGTGACTGGTATTTTATTTTATCGACTCCGGAAGAATGAAAAGCAAACTTGATTTCAGTAAGATTTAAGTGATAATTATATCGTTATTTGTTCGTATCAAAACACACACCTTGCCACCAAAATATCTTAACACTATCCACACATGTACAGAAACAACTGGCACATGCCCGAACACGCACATTCCCTGTCATCAGCTAGCAATATCAATTACCACTGAAGGGCAGTGGATTGGTAATATCAGCAGAGCGTCGGACAACATGGTTTGTAGTATATAGTTACGTTCCTTTACGTTCTGAATTCAAATCCTGTCAAGGATAGCTTTGCATTACATCCTTACAGGGTTGATAAAATAAAGTACCAGTAACGCACTGGGTTCAACTTTCGCCTCCCACAAGATTATTGGCCTTGTGCCTAAATCAGAAACCAATATTAATTACTATTGATATTTCATACTCAAAATGTGTAACTAAGGACGTCCCTTTCCCAATCAGATGTCCTGGAAGGTCTGCTAGATTAGGGTTGATTTCCTGTAAACACCTGCTTCGTCATATTACTTAGGCGGCGATAGAGTGTGGGATTAGAACTCAGAACGTAAAGGGTCGTAACGTAATGCTGCAAAGCATTTTCACCAACGTCCTAAAACAATTTTCTAGATAAAACAAACCACACACATACGAAAAAGGTACACATATACGCACAGACATACAGAGACAGCATATATACAGAGACAGCATATATACATGAAGGCTCAACGATATGAACTAAATCCACATATGCAGAAACATACACAGACAAATTCATTTCCGCAGGAAATGAAATAAATGTCAAATCCGAATTACGTTTCTCTAACGACAAATCTGACTCTTTGAAATTGGCTATTCCTCAAAGAAAAGGAACTAACCAATCATAGCACCAGTTTCACAATCTGAAAAGCCAACAGCCAATCATAGGTTTGGCAGAATAATGAAAGCTATCAAGTGTTTTACTTGCTCAATCCAGCGAAACATTTTTTTTTTTCATATCGAATATATTGGTTTCTAATATGTTGGCATTGATTACAGATGTATTAAAACAAAACGGAAATAAAGCTAATATATATAATAATAAGGATGATGATTTCTAATTGCTATAGGAGTGACGGATTGAATGGGGCGTTACAAGAAAAAAATGATCATGAAATACAAGGAACATAGAACGGTATATGAAAGGAAGAACATTTTACACACACTCATCCGAGTACTCAATATCACAATAAAAATAAGATTTTCTTTATTAAATAATATATCCAATATATCCCTCATTTCTTAGAAAGAAAATATCGGTCTTACAAACACAGCCTCACGTATATAGACACATGCAGATATGCGAGCGGAAAAGTAGGAACGAACTAGTTAGATTTTGGGTAAAGGAAAATGGAAACAACAAAACAAAGACGCATATTCCTTTTATAAGTTATTTATCAGGTGGGACCAAGATACAGCATTCTGATGAACAGTTACAGGAGCAGTTAAATGATATGTTTATTCAATATAGCGAGAAGAGAGAAAGAGAGGGGGTGGAGAGGAAAGAGGGGAGGAGGCTGACTTCTAAGCCTGTGTACTCACACACACTTTCACAAGTAAAGAATAAGCAAAAAAAAAAAAAAAAAAAAAAAAAAAAATCAATCTCTAACGAATATTTAATGAAAGAAACAGGACTAGTTCCGCAAGAGTCACTGCTTGATAAAATAACGTACCTTACACACACACTGTATGCATAGAAAAATACTTGATGGATGATGGTGATGGCAATGGATGGGTGGCATGTTGAGAAGCGTACACTCAGCCCCCCCCCCATTCTTTGTGCATTTCTCCCGATTTAAGAGGAAATGTTTCAGTGACGTTATCTCGCTTAAGATAGCATCATAATAGTGCTATCTTTAGAATAACATTCATGTTCGCACTATCAAGAGAAAAAAAGCTGTCTTGAAAAGTAATATTCCAAAATGTCTTTTAAAGGAAAGTAAAGTGTCGTCGTTTAGAAGTCAGTTTGGAATAGCCGATCAAAAGTAAAGTAGAAAAAAAAAAAATGGTGGGTAAAAGCTTTTATATTTTATGGAGGTTTCGAAAACCTGAATTCAGTGTAAATAAATGACAGCTTAAAATCCGTTAAATTTACTGAAATGCCTCACAAACTAAATATTCTCCAGCTTTTTTTATTCTGTCAATCTAAAAACATCAAGTAGAATATCTATATGTATCTAAGAGACTAACTAATGAAAGAATTAATAGATTGATTTATGTGTGCGTGTGTTGAGAGAGAGATGTGTAAAATCCCGACCGCGACGCCAAGTGGTTTCGACTTGTGTTCAGCAAGCCTTTTTCAAGGGCCTTTGAAAAGGCTTGCTGAATACTGGGAATGAGTGGGGGGGTTATTGGGTGGGGTGGGGGTGGGGTTATTGTCTGGAGTGGGGGGGGGGTTTATTGTGTGGCATGGGGCGTAGGGAGATCAACAGATAAAATAGCCTTAAAGCAATAATCGCTCGAATGGCTGGTCTGAAGATCAGCATTGAAAAAAGCAAGGTGATGCTTATGGAGAAAGCACAACAGCATCCATTCTATATCAGACTACAATTACAATTTGAGTTGTCTCCCGTGCTATTTTAAAATTAGAATCAATTATTTTGATAATGATTGTTCTGATCACTAGAGCTGTGATTTTAATTAAAATTTCTTAACTTACTTCATCAAGTATGGCATGGCACACTTTAATATTAAGTTTTCATGCAACAGGCGTTCCTGGGTATTTTAACCCCCACCTCACCCTAGTCATCCACATAATTAGATGTGACTGGCTGGCATTTACATAGAGTAAAGAAATGCCAGGAACAAGATTATTTCTCAAAATTCTTTGTTTGTGGCTTAACGAAGCTAAACTATTGCTAATTCCCAATTACGTATATACCGGCTTTTTTACGATAATTATATTTTCCTGTGATGAAAGACGAAGCCAAACTAGAGAAAGGAGGTAGGCCAGTTGACATGTATCTATGGTTTTAAGTGGGCCTACTCGCTTTAACGTCTAGGTCTTTTATTCTGTTCCATTACTTGTTAAGTACCTCCCGTACACTATAGATTATTTACCCCTAATATATACAGAAATCATATGTATTTAGCACTGATTACTAAAATACTTAATAAGCAAATAAATAAAGAGTATACGTAGCCGATCTCTCAGACCCTTACAAAGCACTGAAAAGAATGTCAATATAAAGAATGAAGTGCTCATGCGCAGAGATGCTATAAAATAATATCCGTTCAATTAAGTTAAATAAAAATATCATTCTAATGAAAGAATTTTCTTCCCAAAGATAAAGTTAGCTTCCATATGGTTGAAAGTGGAGGCGCGTGGCTTAGTGGTAAGGGTGTTGGACTTATGATCATAACACAATGGGTTCAATTCCTGGACTGGGTCGTGTGTTATGTTCTTGAGTAAAACACTTCATTTCACATTGCTTCAGTATACTCAGTTGGAAATGAGCGTCAGCAGGGAGATTAACCTTACGACGGGATGCCGTTTTGTCCAGGGAGAGTCTTGTATTCTCAGTCGCTTTATGCCACACAAACCGGGATAAGCATTGGCCTGATGAGTCTGAATTCAGAATTCAGACTTTTAGTATATGGCTAAGGGAAAATACGACAGGTGCCAACATTTGTTTAGGAGACCCCATGTCTGGTTTAACACTCCCACTTGGCACGCGTGAATTTAGCGGGGCCCATTCAGTTGCAAGAAATCGGATCAGATCTCCAATTTGTAAAAACGGAAAAGAAAGGAAAAAAAAAAGAAAAAAAAAGAAAAAAAAGAAAAAAAAGAAAAAAAAGAAAAAAAAGAAAAAAAAGAAAAAAAAAAGGAAAAATAGAAGAAAAAAAAGAAAGAAAAAATACCTCTCCCACTCCGTTCCAGCAGTCCTGGGGGCCGTGAAAAGGGTTGTAGAAACTACCCATCCATCCCCGTATAAAGAGCATTAAAAAACGTAGTGACAAGCATGGGTGTATGGTTAAGGAGTTCACACATTTCAAATATCCCGAACGCTTCTGAAGCCAACTTCTTCGTTTACAAACTAGATTGGGGTTTTTACAGTCTCAAGTATGTTGATAGTAGTAAATAATACGAAACCATAGTCTGTGAATTGGTAACCATATTTCTATTTATACTTAATACAGCACTTATATAGTGAGTACTTCCTTCCGGTTGGACATTCTAATTCCCCTTGTTTCTCTGATGAATACTAATTCATATAATTGTTTCTACTTTTGGCACAAGGCCAGCTATTACTCCAGTGTA
>OZ024742.1:126529383-126551883 GCA_964016885.1 Eledone cirrhosa
CACAACGTTGGTCACGGTAGACCAGCAGTGGTTCATACTGAAGTTTTAGAGATTCACATACGAGTTTTATGTCCTAGTGTGTTGCACAATGCAATTAAAAATAAATTTTTATTTGGTAATTAATAACGCATTTCTCAATTTTGTGGATCATATTCAGGAAAAAGTTGTCCATCACTGCTTTAAAACAGGCGGTTTTATACGAAAGAACGAGACGGTCTCGGGCGGGTTGGTATCAAAAGGTTTAAGAAAAGTTGTTTTTCTTTCTTTTTGGGGCATATAAATTAGACATAAGCTACTAACCTCGTTCCCTTCTGGGAGGCAAGCAGAGGTTGAGTAACAGACACATTTTACACTACGAAGACCAGGGTATTTAGAATCGAACCGTTCGCTTCTCTGGTCTGTTATTAATTACCTCAGAAGATGCAACACACGATTGGCTGGACTGTTCACTGCAGTCCTTTAAAAAAAGACAGAAAAGAGTCGATATGAATAGACAGAGAGGTAAAGAGGCTGTGTGACAGAAAGATAGATAGATAGTGATGAAAGATTATGCCTGACCTTCTTTATAAAGAATAGTATTAGTAGTAGTAGAAATCGTCATAGTGGTAGTTGTGGTATAGGTGGTGATAGTAGAAATAATAGTAGTGCTAGAAGATAAAGTAGTAGCAGTAAAGGTAGTGATAGCAGTAGTAAGTTTTTAACGTTAGCTGAGCCTTGATCTTATCAAATGTATGAGTACAACCGTGATCACCCTGTTTACCTTTTTTCCTGGGATAGTCCATTTGAGGTTCGCCAATTGGAAGTCATTAGAGCATCTGATAAAATATGTTTTGGTATTTGTTCCGGTTCTTTGTGTTCTGAGTTTAAATCTGCTTCAGTTCAACTTTGCCTTCCATCATCTCGGAATCGATAAATAATGCACCAGTCAACTATTGGGATGAATGGATTTCTCTATCTCATATATATATATATATATATATATATATAAAGCACCAAAGAATCAATACGTTTTTAAACTAAATTTAGTTTAAAAACGTATTGATTCTTGATGCATTTTATAAACATATCAGCTCTGCGTGATCCCGATTGCATTGAGCTTTAAAGTTTCTACCCAATAATAACAATACTGTTATTATTTATGTTATATATACTATATATATATATATATATATATACGTATATATATCAACTAGAAATTGATTGACAAATATATATGTATCTAAAATAAACATATGAAACAATCACAGGGAAGAATTTGTAAAATAGGAATCTTTGAGCATATTCTACAGTGGATATGGCGCATGTCTCTCGGACATGGTGCATGTCTCTCGGACATGACACCCATAATTTAATTTTGGAGATATATATTATATATATATATATATATAATTCTAAAAAGGAATTGCCATAACTAACAAGACGGTGTCATATATGGAAAAAAAGAAACTCAAAGGAATGCAACTCCATTTTCGACGATGAATGTTCCAGTTGTTCGATCACACATACACAATCCCGACAGCGGCGCCAAGGGGTTTCGGCTTGTGTGTTCAACAAGCCTTTTTCATGGGTGTAGTAATATAATATAATGTTTATAAATGCCTTGAAAACGATAAACATATCTGAGGACCTTGCGAATGCAGAGTCAGGTTCGATCTATAATAGATACTGCCTTGAGCTGATCGTCGGAGAAACATATGTAGTGTTAATAAATTGTATTTTAATGCATCACTCATTCCTCGTTATCTATAATAATATACTCTGCTCCGCGTGAGCATCGAGTGCTCAAACGGCATACCGCCTACAGACGTATTTATTGCAACCTTACAACAACTATATATATATATATATATATATATATATATATTATAAAAAAAAGATAATAATAATTAAAAAAAAAAAAAAAAAAAAAAAAATGGCACGAAACTCGAGTAGCGAAAAAGAAAGTTTAAATTATATATACGCATATACATGCATGTGTATGAGTTTATAAAATATGTGATGTATGTACGAGTTAGTTTAATCTCTCATACGCATCTGCAGTATACACTTACATTTTTCATCCGTGGGTGTGTAAGCACGCGTTAATTTTGTAATCTCATTAAAATTTCTCTCCTTTTGTACCCCCCTCACTCTCACATGATTAAAAAATTCAACATTTTCGTCTATTTGCAGTTGTCACGGGACAACAAATTTAGAAGTCAAAGAATTTTAACTGTTTTCTAAGACACTTTTTAAAAACACTGCCTTAACTATGTTATGTCTGTTAAGGACAATGATATTTTGCAGAGAATAGGTATGGGAAAATTACTAACTTTAAACATAGTTAGCAATCGGTGTGGAGTTCAGACTATTTGAAGACATAGAACAGCGTTCTCTCGGGAAAGTTTCAATGAACAATGAGTTCTGAATGAGTTCACTAACTGATTGTATTGATGGACATCCCGCCCACTCCCTTCACTTTTGTGAAGCACACATGGGAAATGCTGAACATCTTAGACTGCATAAAAAAAATGGCGACCCGATTTCCTCGCATGAAGTCACTCATTAACACAGTAACCTCTAACCCATATATATTGTGTATCATCTTATTCTATCTATTGCTGATCCAGTGTTCAATGCTCTTCTCATATAACTAGTTGCATAGACCTTCCTATCGACCATCCAAATGACCCAGCACACTCAATCAACATGTCTCCCCATCCATAGGTCTTGCACTAATCCCCTCATCACAAATCTTCACCTTTCAGTTAACACTCAAATTCTATTCCCACCCAGGTTTCTCTTACAGTCGTCCTCTGAGAGATGTCCACACTGTTATACACCCAACATATCGCTCTCTCCCATTTAGGAAGGTCTGACTAAGCCATAGAACCTTGTCATGTCAATATAACACACAGGATGCTCCAAATGATGGACAGTAAAATAAAATAAGAAACTACAAGTTAAACCCCTTAATAAAACATATGTTGCAGAACATTAACATAAGAAAAATCATACAATGTTGCACACCCCTTAGGAACACAGAGGTGCACTAGGTGATGTAGAGGCTTACATGAATCTACCGAATAAATAATAATGGTTTCGGATTTAGACACAAGGCCAACACTTTCGGAGGGTGGGGAGTCGATTAAATAGACCCCAGTGCATTACTGGTATTTTATTTTATCGACCCCGTAAGAATGAAAGGGAAAGCTAACCTCGGCGGGATTTGAACTCAGAACGTAAATAGCTGTAACTGTGCCACAAAGCATGCTCTACCGATAAATAATAGTATAATGGTTTCTTTATTAACCACTCAGGGCTGACATTAAACTAATAATGAAGAGGCAGAGGGCGATACAGAGTGTTATTTTGTGTGTGTAAAACAGGTTATAACAAAAACTAAAAAAAATAGATATTTAAAAAATCAAATAAAACAAATTTCCAAAAGCGGGGGAGACCTCCGCGGGTCACTTGTGAAGAAAGCTCACAAAAATCTACGGTCACCGTAACCACTTGGGAATGTGCTTCTCCAATCTACAGGCGTATACTCAGAGTAGGCCCATTCACTCGGATCATGCCCACCACTCCAATCCACCTTTCAACAAACTGGCTGAAAAGCAACACTTCACTCTCTACCCTGATTTTCCTCGTCAAGTGAAGCCTGCAAAAGCAGGGCTTCGCAGAAGAGAAAATTACTTGTCTTCGACCAACTTAAACACGTCCATTGGCTATCTCTTTCGCCATGGTTACCAGGCAGATATGCTATAATAATAATCGAGTATTTATTATTTCTAATAATGAAAGGGCGGTGGATTGGCAGAATCGTTAGAGTGTCAGACACCTTTCTTTGCAGCATAGAGTTACGTCCCTTTACGTTCTGAGTTTAAATCCTTCCGAGGTGAATAAAATAAAGTACTGGAAACGACCCCCCCCCCAAATTGGTGGCCTTGTGCCTTATTCAGAAACCATTATCTCTAATAAAGAAACAGAAACGCAAAACGAATCATTAGCAAGTCCCATGGTTTGAAAACTCTTTAGGGGAAGGCGGAAATAATGTGAGGCAAAGAGATTGGCCTGAGACGTAGATTAAAGCAACATCACGTGATGCATGACCGTGTTTGTCATTTATCAATTAGACAATTAGGAAAAGAAAACAGGGAAGTAAATAGCTAGTTAATTGCATAAATTATATAATTACTATATTCGTATGTCTGCCTGTCCCACTTTCACCTACCCCTCATATATGTGAGTGTGTGTTGAACAATGAAAACAAAAAAGCGAAGATTGGTGTTTAATAAGTTCATTGTTTCACGACCCTTTTAGGCGGTTGATTGATCATGCAACAAAACTGATTATGCAACACCATTATTAGTCTCGATACTTCAGATTCATCTCACCGTCTACCTCACAAACAATGAACTATAATCTTCATTTGTAATGTATATAAAGAGATTGAAACATAACTGGGTACGTGGACAGAGAAAGAATAAAAGGAAAAATATTAGGATTCACAATCAAAGATGAAGAAATACAAGTAGAAAAATAGTGTTTCTTTCCGATGTCATTCGGATGAACTACTTTAATTCAAAAAGCCAGCCTTGCAGCCTTGTCACATACAAAATAGCCATAGAGAGTGTTGCCTATAGATGAGTATGTTACGTTAACACTTTCAATACTTGATAGTGTAGCCGGAGAAGGACAGGATGGGTCGGCGATCGGGGCAGTTCGCACCTATCGACATTTTTATTGGGCGGCATTTTTGGATCCGTTGTATATACTCAGTGATAATTGTGTTGGACTGTCGTCGGTTCGATTCCTGTACTAGGTTGTGTATTGTGTTCTTAAGCAAAACACTTAATTTCTCGTTGCTCCTCAGAAGAAAATGAGTACCAGCAATAGCTAGGGGTTTAACCCTGCGATGGACTGGGGCCTTGTCCAGGGGAAAGTTATGTACTTTTAGTCGTTTAACCAGGGTAAGTACCAACCTGATTAGTTTCCGAGACAGACTTGAGACTTTTAGAAGGGGATGGTGCAAACCCAAGGGCTGCCCTGGCTTTGCACCATCTGCCAATACGGATTTTTCTTTACGATAATAGTTTGTTTTAATTGAAAATGGTTCGTTTTGATCAAATTAAACCAGCAATATGTGCTTTTATGTGCACTAAAAAATATGCACATGGGATATTTTTGTCCCACAGTATTATAAATCGAGACAACTTTATCGCAGTAGTATTCCTATTGCTAAATATGACTTGTAATAACAAAAAGAAACATAACTAGTTAATGTTAAATTATGAAAAATATTGGAAAGAAAATTTACTAGAATGCATATTTTATTTTATTTCGGAATCTATATGTCTCTACAGTGTTGAATGGGTTAAGGGAAGAAATATTTGAAAATATCAGCTACTTTCACTATATTACATGTATGTTGGCAGATAGGTAGGCTTGATTGAACAACTGAAATATTTAACGGGAGAGAGAGAGAGAGGGGGGGGGCAGAGAGAAAGAAAGAGTGGAGAGAGAGGGAACAGAGAGTGGAGAGAGAGGGGGAACAGAGTGGAGAGAGAGGGGGGAACAGAGTGGAGAGAGAGGGGGAACAGAGTGGAGAGAGAGGGGGGAACAGAGTGGAGAGAGAGGGGGAACAGAGTGGAGAGAGAGGGGGAACAGAGTGGAGAGAGAGGGGGAACAGAGTGGAGAGAGAGGGGGAACAGAGTGGAGAGAGAGGGGGAACAGAGTGGAGAGAGAGGGGGAACAGAGTGGAGAGAGAGGGGGAACAGAGTGGAGAGAGAGGGAGAACAGAGTGGAGAGAGAGGGAGAACAGAGTGGAGAGAGAGGGGGAACAGAGTGGAGGGAGAGGGGGAACAGAGAGTGGAGGGAGAGGGAACAGGGAGAGGGGGAATAGAGAGTGGAGGGAGAGGGGGAACAGAGAGTGGAGGGAGAGGGGGAACAGAGAGTGGAGGGAGAGGGGGGAACAGAGAGTGGACTGAGTAGGAACAGAAAGTGGGAACAGAGAGGCCAATAAAGGGGGGGGGGGCAAGGGGGGGTCAAAGAGAGAGAGGCAAAGAGAGAGATCAGGGCTGGGGTTGGAACAGGATTGCCAGATCCATTTTATAAAAGCAGCAGAAACCCAACATTTAAAAGAATTAATGATTTGTATTAGAAAGTATCCAGAAATAGAAAGTGTGTTATTATAGTTTCATGGCCATGCTGGGGCACCACCCTGAAGATATTTAACCTATCATGTCGACCATAGGCATCTATTTTAAGTGGTACATAGTTTATCGATCTCATTTGGTCAAACTACTAGATTACGGAGCATACATAGTAAACGTAAACAAACAAACAAACAAACACACATATATATATATATATATATATATACACACACACACACACACATATATACACACACAACTGAAAGAAACAAATAAACCTGTAACATTCAATGTTTATGTGTGTGTGTATTTGCCTACAGACTGGTTTTAACTTGCTCAGTTGGTCATTTAATTGTTTCGACTTTTTGGCACAAGGCCAGCAATTATCCAGTGTATTACTGGTACTTTATTTTATCGACCCCGTAAGGATGAAAGGCAAAGTTAACCTCGGCGAGATTCGAACTCTGGTCATTTAATGTTATTCCATAAGATACTTTACTCTTAAGAATTAAAGTTGTTAGTCCGCTCAAATTTAAAAGAATAAAATGTAGGACCATGCAGACCCCCAAAAGATGTACAACCCGCTTCTTGTAGCCCCAATATGGTAATAGCAAACCTGTTTTGGTTTTTGAATTTAACTTCATTTCCTTGATTTCATGTGACAGAAACCAATATGTAAATAATTGTTTCTACTTTAGGCACAAGGCCAGCAATTACCCCAGTGCATTACTGGTACTTTATTTTATCGACCCCCGTAAGGATGAAAGGCAAAGTTAACCTCGGCGGGATTTGAACTCAGATCATACAGGGAGGTAACTATGTTTCAAAGCATGGCGCCCGACCCTCTACCGATACTGCCATTCCACCAATATGTAAATAATGTCATCACATATCCCGAATTCTGAGTGTGTACTTATGGAAGATATCAGAGTGGATAGTTTAACATATATCAGTTCATGTTCATATCTATAGGGCGCAAAATTGAGTAATTAGACCGTCGGATGCAAAATTGAGTAATTAGACCGTCGGATGCAAAATTGAGTAATTAGACCGTCGGATGCAAAATTGAGTAATTAGACCGTCGGATGCAAAATTAAGTAATTAGACCGTCGGATTAAAAGCTTTGCAGTATTCGTTCTGAGTTTAAATCAGCTCGATGTTAACTTTATCTTCCACCCTTTCAAGGTCGATTAAACAAAGTACCAGTCCAATACTGGTGTAGAACCTTCCTCTATATCCCTTCCTCCCACTCACTCTTTTTTCCCCAGGTTTCCACGAAGTTCAAAATGCCCATAAAACGCCGAATGTCACTACGAAGCCCCTACGAAGCCCCTACGATTCCACTAAAACTTACGGGTCCATACATGCAGGACCAGATTTAGACCTTCGAGGATCCCGGGCAGTTTAGGTTTGGTGGGCCCCTCATAACACACACACATATACAGAGAGAGAGGCAGAGAGAGAGAGAGAGAGAGAGAAAGAGAGAGAGAGAGAGAGAAAGAGAGAGAGAGAGAAAAAGGGTCCCTCTTCGGAGAGGGGTGTAGCCCTGATGAAGGGATGACAACAGTGCATTCACCCCTACTGCCACAGATACACCCAGCCCTACATAGATACCATCATATCGATGTCCTCCATTTATTTATAGACACAAAAAAGAAAATCTAACACACGAGGAATGAATTAATTTCGTGAGTTTACAATTAATTTTATACTTACAGTAAACATAATGAATGCCTAAGTAATTGACATTCATGTGACTGACTTGGTTGATCAGGATAGAGGAAATCAGCTAAGTAGAGTGATGGAATAGGATTGTGAAGGAGGGTAAAGTGATATTGGGTTTACAACCGTAATGTTGTGGGTTCTATTCCAGGAAGGGTAGCGCGATATGTTCTTTAACCCCCCCCCCCCCATAAACATTAAAAATATCCAAAACAAACTAAACATGTTAGGTCGTGTACTGTCGCGTCATGCGTTTGTGTCAAACTAAATTTTTGAGAGAGAGAGAGAAATAGAAAGAGAGAGAAAGAGCGAGAGAGATAGAGAAAGAGAGAGAGAAAGAGAAGGGAAAGAGAGAGAAAGAAAAGGGAAAGAGAGAGAAAGAGAAGGGAAAGAGAGAGAAAGAGAAGGGAAAGAGAGTGATATAACATGTTTAAAGATAATGATTTTTGAAGGAGAGAAAACGAGGGATTGTTATCATTGTTTTCCCGTCATGGACGCTTGTGTAAGTTTTCCAGCAGGGTATTCCCCTTAAGAACCTCACCCATCTACACTTTAACCCGGAGGAGGTGAAAACAAACTTTGGTTGATATTCATTTCTTTGTACAAGCGGCTTCTATTGACTCATTGAAAAGAGGATGAAGATTTACATGCTAAAATTTCATATCTTCTCTCACAACATTGCTATTAGCCAATATAAAGCGCTATGTATGTATGTATGTATGTATGTATGTATGTATGTATGTATGTATGTATGTATGTATGGGCCCATATTTCCCTATGGAGTCAAATTTAAACACGCCATTCATACAACGATAAGGATAGAATGGACAATACACTTGTGAATTAACAAAAAAAAATCAGTTCGAGAATTCATTCTGAAAAGTAATGGCCGGTATATATATATATATATATATATATATATATATATATATATATATATATATAATCGTATTTAAGACAGAATTCGTAATATAATCGGCTTGTCTCCTCACAGCCTCTCGGCGGACAGAATGGAGAAGGTGTTTCCCCGGGGGACGGCAAGGGAGACGCGCTGGAAAAGCCACTCCAACTCGCGGGGCTCACACCTGCGGCTGGCCAGTTCAGCGCCTATGGTGTAGTCACATATGGGGTTTCTTCGACAATTTAACCTGACGGAGCCCATCCTCTCACCATGACGGAACAGACAATTTATTCTAGAGAGAAAGAGAGAGAGAGAAAGAGAGAGAGAGAGAGAGAGAGAAAAAGAGAGAAAAAGAGAGAGAGAAAAAGAGAGAAAAAGAGAAAGAGAGAGAAAGAGAGAAAGAGAGAGAGAAAGAGAGAAAGAGAGAGAGAAAGAGAGAAAGAGAGAGAGAGAGAGAAAGAGAGAGCGCAAGAGAGAGCAAGAGAGAGGGGGGGGGAATCGACTCAAGTACTGGATTGGTATTAGTTTATCGAACTGGTAAAGATGAAAGGAAAAGTGAATTTCGATGGGATTTGAACTCAAGGCGCAGTGATCCGGAACGAATACCACATGCTATCCGACATTCTAATGACTGTCAATTCACTGCCTTCCAGTATATCTAGCCGTTGATAAAGGCCCGAGTTAAATACATCGTACCACTGTGAGGGTCTACAGTTTGAAAGTTTTAATCTCCACCCACAGCATTGCTTTGGGTCAGTCGAACTAATCATTCTAAAGTCTCGAACCAGGAGGCTCACCAGGCGGGTGCTTATCCTGGTTTCCGTGGGATGAAATGACAGAATACAAGACTCTCCCGTCTGGACTGACACCCGTCCATCGCAGTGTTAAACCACCAACTATTGCCGGTGCTCATTTTCAGCTGAGTATACAGGAGTATAACTTGAAATGAAACGTTTTGCAAAAAAAACAAAAAAACAACAAACAAGCCAGTCCATAAATCGACCCACCGACATTATGATCGTAGGTCCAACACCCTTACCATTAGGCCACGCATTTCCACAGCATTGCTTTGGGCCAGTGTAACTAATGGAAGTACAGCTTAACATTGAGAAAATACGAACTGTGTACAAGCGACGTATATCTCGTTGACTTAAATCTACCGAGCTAATATTTCCAATGTGGCTTTGTGTACAACGACGTGGGCAAGTACTCGTCCATTCATTGCATTTTGTAGATTTGTAAGGGAGACGAAGTAAGTTGTTACATTCAAACTTTCCGATGTCCCCCACCATGAAGTGAAGGGGATTTCTAGGCCGTCTCCCAACTACAAGCTACCATTTATCTATATTTCATTCTAATTTTTTGTTTTTTCGACACCCATTATGTTTCATTTTCTTGTGTTTATTTATATTAGTGAAAGATGATATCTTTACTTGGGAATTGTTTCGCAAGGCATCTGGAGTCAATTAGTCAACCCCTTCCCTAGAAACAACAACAAAAATAGAAATATAATACTTAAGGATGTTGTCTAGGGATATTCACGAGAAAGAACTCGGAATAAAACGCGGTCTTGAGTAACTCTTGTATAAGGTATAGCATATCATATCACACACACATATATATGTGTGATGTATATGTATATGTGTATATATATAATGTTATGGGCAAAACACTCGCTTGAAGGAGGTTTCTTCTCTGAAGATCTGCTGTCCAGCTCTTCAGAGAAGAAACCTACGCCAAGCGAGTGTTTCATATATATATATATATATATATATATATATATATATATATATATATATATATAACGAAGGAAATGTGGTAAGGAACCAGGTGGACCATAACGCACCAAAGTACTCAATACTTAGGGTAGTAGAGTGGGTAGTAGGAACCAGTAAGACCCCGACGGCTGAGCTCAAGCCGTTTCGACGGCTAATTCTACCAGAATTAGCCGTCGAAACGGCTTGAGCTCAGCCGTCGGGGTCTTACTGGTTCCTATATATATATATATATATATATATATATATATATATATATAAGCGTTTGGGCTATGACGTGAGCTGTTATATAGAGATCATTTGTAATACATCTGTGCATGGAAGTGGGAGAGGAGATTGTGAAACCTATCGTACCAAAAACGTAAATTTACAAGAGTTAAGAATTTCTGATAGAGGTCTCCCCATTAGCTCAAAACAATTATTTTACCCGAGGCGAGACCTACTTGAGCAGCCCTATTAGTAAAAACTCTTCTAGCAACCGCCTTTAATCTGTTTGCATATCAGGCATCACATTCATTAATGTATGTTACATTTGTTAAATGTAGCGCTTGATTTGGCTGAATTTTGGCTATGATTTCTAACAGGTCGATTAACTATATAGAGGTACTTAATAGGTTAGGGTCGAGTTACCTTCATCCCTGATGAAATATTTTGATAAAGGGTATTCCAGCAATGACCATTCAGTTTCTTTTTTTAGGCACAGAGCCTAGTGCTTCATCGAGATCCACATTATCTCATGCTTGGGTAATTTGAGAGGACTGTGGCTGCTAATTGTAACATAACGAGAGACCTCTTAGAGGCCATTCATTGGCTCATGTCTACAGAAATGAACCATAGAAAGTATATGCATGCGCGTGCGTGTACAACTGCGTGAGAATATGTCAGCGAGTTATATGAAATCAATCCACTGCGGTGATGGATGGTGGATTTGTAATTGGGGTCACTTAGAAATGTTGCAGGCATATGTATTTCTTCAAAATATAAATAGGGTTCGCCCCCTTTCTCTATCTCTCGCTCACACACAGACACACAGACACTCTCTCTCTCTCCCTGATGGTACTATTGTATATCATTTAATAATCGCCGCTAGTTACTGATTTAGTCAAAGGAGCAAAAGTAGCAACCCGACACATTTTGAGGGTTGCGAGTTTAGTGAGAGGATGGGAGTCATACTTCCGATAATTTTAATAGGTTACCGAATGCCCTACTAGTGGTGCGAAGACGAGCAACAGTTTATGTCTAACATCCCAAAGCAGAAGCCGTTCATACGATGAACTTCAATTTCCATATTTCTAATTTTACTTACAAGGCTTCGGTCGATGGGAGTTAATAAAAGACTTCCCCCCACTTCCTGCCAAGGTGCCACCCACGGGATTGAATCCGAAGCTATGTAGCTACGAAGAGAACTCTTAAACCATATCCATGCTTGCGCTCATAATTACATGTATGTGTGTGTCTGCCTATAGATGCCAATGTCTAATGTGTGTGTGATGATCAAAGCTGGATTAACTATTAAGCAAAATAAAACATGCTTGGGGCATCAAGGGATGAAGGGCACCATTTTATACAAAAATATACATCAAATTAAGAATAGTTAAGACTGGGTTACTTCATAATTGCTTTATTACATGATACATCTTTCTCTTACATGGTTATGCATGTGACTTCATCAGATGCTCATATAATCATAGGTGTAGTTATGCAATCATGGGATATATCACTGGTCATGTATTACCATCCAGTTGTGATAGTAGCAGACATATAGGATAAATCTGCTGGCATCACAACTGGATGGTAATACATGACTAGCGATATATCCCATGATTGCATAACTACATGCATAACCATGCAAGAGAAATATATATCATGTAATAAAGCAATTAAGGTGAAGTAACCCAGTCTAATATATTCTTAATTTGATAAATGAATACTCCGTTACTGTTAATCATCAATATTTAACTGGAATAAACTACAAACGTGAAGTGCTTTTGGATCGCTCGAAACGGCTTATCTTCACAAAGTAACAACCACGTATAAGACCCTTATCGTCTGCAATATATATATATATAAGTAGTAACACAACAGTTAGTTCACCATACCGAGAACAATTAATTGTCCCATGGAGTGAGTGCTCTACCACTACGGATATTACCCTCCAGTGTTCTACCTCTCTCTCTCTATATATATATGGGAGGACGCCATAATTTCTTGAGCGCTTGGAGCCTGAAAAGAACTGTTTCGTGGCAATACTGAATAAGTTTATATAGTTTTCGGTACCTATTAGAGAAATACATGTTCAAATTCGTTGCAAAGCTCTCGTTACACTTCAGGGGTGGGGCTCAGAGCGTTTTATTGCCTCAGTGCACCTTGAAGTATCAGATCATCTAGGTACTGTTTTCTTGAGATGGATATGTCGTGTGTGAGAGAGAGAGAGAGATAGAGAGAGAGATAGAGAGATAGAGAGAGAGAGAGAGAGAGAGAGAGAGAGCGCGCGCGCGCGCGTATGTGTAACTTTAAGATTAAATCTATTTATTCCAATAGGGAATCTTAAGTATGGGTTAATTTTCTAGTAGAGAGAGAGAGGGAGAAATGTAATCAATCACTGTTTCATATATCAAAAGCGAACCAGAACCCAAGCCCTAAAATATATCCTTGTAAGATAATATCCCTAAATGTCACAACAGGTTTATTCGAGTTAGTTAATGTATAGGTTTGATAGGTTCATCCAGCAACAGCAACTTGTCAGCGTATTGTTAAGGTGGGTTACCCTTTCTATAGATGATAAATATTACAGGTAAACAATAGGGTTTTCTGTTAGAGAAAGAACAAGAAGTAGAGTTGAAATGCTAGAGAGCTTCACGACTATGTATATTATTGATCCCGAGACAGAAAAAAAGTGTGTCCTACTCCGGTGGGGATTGAACTCAAAGAGTAGGGAAACAAAGGTTTTAGTCCTGTTTCTCAACACTAGGTTTATTATAACTTTTTACCTTTTGAGTTAGAATTTCACCGTTGTCAAATTTGTTCATTATTATTATTAAATCCTGTCAAGGTGATCTTTGCTTTTCATCCATACAGAGTCGATAAAATAAAATACCAGTAAAGCACTGGGGTCGATTTAATCGACCCCCCCCCCCCCCCCGCAAAAAAAAATTAAGTACCGGTCAAAGTACTGGGGCTGATTGAACCTTTGTGATACGAACCTGCCAAGAGCCGGCTCTGGTTCTATGAAACAAAACCACCCATTTATCTCAGAATCATGTGTTAAATTACTATCTTAGCAATGAAATTATTATTTTAAATAAATCCTTAAAAATTCATAAATGAATTTAAATACAAGGGTGCTATTTAAATTAAAATCCGTCATAATTTTTATAAAAACCAGATGTTAAATTACTATCATTATATTGTCGAGGTTAATTTTGCCTTTCATCGTTACGGGGTCGATGAAATAAAGTACCAGTAATGCACTGGGTTATCGCTGGCCTTGTGCCAAAAGTAGAAACAATTAGTAAATACCTCAAGATCTGACAATGTATTTCATTAGAAAAACGGATAGGATAGGGTTAACCCAATATACACCTCAATCCATCATCCTCCACAAAAAACCCCAAACAATTTGGTGCCTTGTACTTTAGTCGGAAACCATATTTTACCAGTAAAAACAAAAATAAATTGACAAGTGTTACAATACAACACATTTGATATTGTACGAAATTTCACACTACTTTAACACACAAATAAATAATACATGTCACATGAGTAAAAAAAGTGCGAGGTGTTCGTTCTTCCTGTGGGGTTACATATATATATATAGAGATACAAGAGAAATGCTTGAAATAAACACGCACACGAGAAAAAAGTGTGATTCTGAACTGGGGTGTACGCCTAAAGGAATGCAATTTAAATATAGAAGGGGACGGAAATAATTCTAAATTTTACATATCTTTTTTAACACCAAACATGTTTTTATATTGAAAGGGAGACATCACATTTATAAGGTGTCATGGTGTGGTAGAGAATAATAACAGAACTACTGGCTTAAATGAAGGCATATATGCGATATATTTATATACAACAGCTTTATATATATATATATATATATATATATAATATATATATATATATCGTTTTAATATTTGACATGTGTACAAATATAGCGTATATATATATATATATATAATACAACGTAATATTAAACAATATCTAAGGATTTTCTATAAGGCAAAGAAACATAGTTATTGTAACCTACACTATTCGGGTGTGTGTGTGTATATATATATATATATATATATATATATATATATATATATATATATTGGTTTACGAAGGGGTGTACGTATGTATCTATGTGCAATATATACTGACCTCCGGGGTTTTTCGCTTCGCAGCAACAACAACAACACGTCATGTCTTCGTATTTTTTTTTTGTTAAAAAAAAATAACAAATAAACAAAAATTGAATAAAAAAAAAATAATAAATAATAACAAATAAATCCTGGTTAAAATCTTCTGAAATGTTACTCCAAGACAGGTGCAGTTGGTTTTAGGGTAGAGAGCATAAAGTAAGTCCAGTGAAAAAGTTGGGAAGATAAGCCGCGATAGATTTTGCTTAACATACAGAACCAGCTGGTTCGTGATGTTTGTGGGAGGGGATAAAACCGTCTGGCTGGTGGCAAACTAGACTAGCTAACTTTCACAAGACTATAAGGGGTGTATAAGTTAGTTGGTAGGATAAAGTGTCTGTCTTCTCTTTCCCCCTTCTTTTCTTTTCTCTCAGGCAGAATAGTAGTAGTATTAGTAGAGATGGTGGTGTTGGTGGTAGGTTTGTGTAAGGGGTTGTGTGTTTGTCGTTGTCCTTGACTCCTAGAAAACGCCTAAAAATTAAAGGCAGCCCAATTAGATCGAAGCCCACTTCCCTTTTACTACTACTACTAATAAAATAAAATTTTAGTTGCCAAAATTTGGAACGATAAGACACTAGTATAGTGATGGTGGTGATGGTGATGAGGGAGGTGGTTATGAAGGTGGTGGTGATGGTTATGAAGGTGGTGGTGGTGATGGTGACGACGATGGTGGCGGTGATAGTGATGTTGATGATGGTGGTGGTGGTATTATGGTTTGAAACTATAAGATGGGTTGGCTGGATGGTTGCAGTGTCGAAATAGGTTGGTAGTTGTTAATTTTAGAGAGAGGGTAGAGGGTTTCCGATTGGCAAGTTGTAGGTGAAGGTGTGTGGGGGTACCTCTTCGGAGAAAGGGACGGGTGGGGTTAAAAAACAAAACAAAAACACAGACACAATGTTTGGATGTAATCCACGAAAACAGAACTTGTAGCAGCCCCTCTCTCTCTCCTCTTCCTTCTCTCTCTCTCTCTCTCTCTATTTATCCCACACCTTGTCTCAGACATTCACAGGAACAAGCGTCACAGAATATGTAACAGTGAGTACACACCACCATCACCACCCTCACCACCCTCACCACTATCACCACCCTCACCACCATCACCACTATCACCACCCTCACCAACACAACTTTACCACCATCACCACTATCACCAACACAACTTCACCACCATCACCAAGACAACTTTACCACCATCACCAAGACAACTTCACCACCATCACCACCATCGCCACTCTCACCACCCTCACAAACATCACCACCATCACCAACACAACTTCACCACCACTATCACCGACACAACTTTACCACCATCACCACCATCACCAAGACAACTTCACCACCATCACCACCATCGCCACCCTCACAAACATCACCACCATCACCGACACAACTTTACCACCATCACCACGACAACTTCACCACCATCACCACCACCACCATCACCACCACCACCCTCACAAACATCACCACCATCATCAACACAACTTCACCACCATCACCACCACCACCCTCACAACCATCACCACCACCATCAACACAACTTCACCACCACCAAGACAACTTCACCACCATCACCACCACCACCCTCACAACCATCACCACCACCATCAACACAACTTCACCATCACCATCACCAAGACAACTTCACCACCATCACCACCACCACCATCACCACCACCACCCTCACAACCATCACCACCACTATCAACACAACTCCACCACCACCATCACCAACACAACTTCACCACCATCACCACCACCACCATCACCACCACCACCCTCACAACCATCACCACCACTATCAACACAACTCCACCACCACCATCACCAACACAACTTCACCACCATCACCAAGACAACTTTACCACCATCACCACCATCACCAACACAACTTCACGACCATCACCAACACACCATCACCAGCATCACCACCATCACCAACACACCTTCACCACCATCATCACTATCGTCAACATACCAGTAGATTGACTTGTTAACTTATGTGGTGGTGGTGATGGCGGCGGTGGTCATGCTGGTGATGACGGCGGTGTGCGGATGTTGTCGTTACTGCAATAATAGCAGTTAGCTGGGGTAAAAATTCACATACCCAACCTCCCACACCCACCTTCAGCAATCATTTACTACTACTACTACTACTACTACTACTACTACTACTACTACTACTACTACTACCACTACTACTGCTGCTGCTGTCTACAATTACTACCACCGCCGCCGCCGTGAACTAGCACTCCTATTAACACCAAAGTACAACACACATCACCACCACCATCACTACCACCAACAACCTTTACTACTACTACTACTACTACTACTACTACTGTTACTATTACCATCCTTTATGCTATAACAATCATTACCACCAGCACCATCGTCATACTATGACAACGGCTACGACCACCAACGCCACTACCATCACCATCACCATCGACATCATTACCACTATCGTCACAATCACCCCTACCATCCACACCAGCAATACGATCACCACCATCACCCCTACGATCACAACCACTGTCACCACCACCAGGAGTACCATCACCCCTACGATCATAACCTCCCCCCCCACCACCAGTAGTACTATCACCGCCATCGCCCCTCCCAATACAACCACTGTCACCACCACCATCACTACTTCGATCCCAACCATTGTCATCACCACCAGGATTACCATCACCACTGCTACCATCACCGCCATCACCCCTACGATCACAACCACTGTCACCACCACCAGCAATACCATCACCACCATCACAACCACCGTCACCACCACCAGCAGTACCATCACCACCGCTACCATCACCACCACCACCACCGTCACCACCAACAGGAGTACCACCACCACCAACAGGAGTACCACCACCACTGCTGTCACTCTCAAACTCTATTCATCCATACACTACATAGCATCAACGCCTGTTAGTCTTTCCCACATCCCCGTCAACAGCCTTCTCTATATATCTACTGCAGTTGTTATTTAACACCAGGTCAGCCCTAATGCAGCACACTTACACTGGCACCTGTCTGTCTGTCTGTCTCTATCTATCTATCACATTGATCGCACTGATTGGCAGATCACCTACATATCAATTAAATTCTTTGTTTATATTTTTCCATAATCTAGCAATTGATTACTTAATCTTTGTGAATTAAACCTGATGACATCACCATATGTCTTGCATTATGATCTGATGACGCAAGACATGTAATCAAGCCGGCCATAGAAATACGTATTGTGAATTTTGCAGCATTTAAGAAATATTTGGATCCCGACTTCCTTTTTAATTGAAGTATTTAACTCTGTTCAAGCACAAACCACGAGATAAAACAACTACGAAGGGATGATATGCATAATGCTCTTGCTTTTGCTTATTGCATCACGGTCTGCTAATCGGAATAACTAGATCTACTCATTAGTTAACAACCATGCAACATAAATGGTATATATATATATATATATATATATATATATATATATATATATATATAATTACGTACGAGGTGAACTAGCCTGTCTTTAAATTCCCTTTTTGGTATATTCTACAGTAGAATTTAGAGTTATCGTGTTTGAGCTCTGCTGATGAACGACTCCAACCGTGACCATCCCCACTGAAAGTTTCGCGAAATAGTCTTTTTAAGACTATACAGAGCATTTGTAGTTTTTCCAAATTGAAGGATGAGTATTTAAGCTTTATTTTATTCTGAGTTAAGGCTTACGTTAACTATTTTTCCATCATAGTCACTTATATATTATGAAATACTGTTGGCTTCACGCTTACAACAATTTCTATACTTTAATTTATATATATATATATATATATATATATATATATATATATATATATATATATATATATATATATATATTTAATAAATTAAATTATTTTATTTTTACATGCCTGAAGCCATGATAGGGCATATATGTGTATGTGTGTGCGTATGCGTGTGTATGTGCATATATATTCCTTAATGTTTATATGTCCGTCACTGTAAACACGTACATGTACACACGTGTATATAATTGTGTTTATATATACGTATATGCCAGTCCGTGTTTGTCTACAATAACATGCACGAATGAACTAAATATACATGCTTATACATAGAAATATGTATATATATAAAGATACTATTCTCATTTATCCAAAGTTGTATGTGCGTCTTGTCATAGCTAAATCATCAATCATGACTGATGGTTAACTATGAGAAAATGCACATATAACCTTTGATAAAGGAGATCACGTACCTTTGTCAACAATGCCTATGAAACTGACACTTTCTTGAAAGTACTAATACTATACATATTAAAATATATATATTACCTCTATCTTTATGCATGATGGTAGTATTGTTGTGGTGGTGATGGTGATGATAGAAGTTGGTGAATGTTTTGGGGATGGTAGAAGTGTTAGTAGTGACAATGGTATAGGGGTGATGGTAGTGATGTGGTGTTAATAACTAAAGCTACACACAGCTACGATAGACGGTACAAAGAGCGTGGGAGAATTAGCCAACAGGTCATTATGTGATCTTTCAAAAAAAAAACCGGCCGCCACCCCCACCACTTCACTCACCACTACATCGCATCATTACCAAAGAAACATCAGTATTAGCACTACAGTTTTTATCACCACAGTTTTTATCACCAGCACCAGCACCACAACCACGGGTACCACTACCACTAGCCTCATGATCATTACAACAACAACCATCTCCACCAACACCAGCATCCGACTCCAACTACCATTACCCCCACCATCAACTCCACAATCAGAACCATTACCCCCGTCACCACCATCACAACTAGCACCATGTATCTCCATCACCAAGTTACTGTCGTTCACAGGACGTCAACGTGTGGAAATGGTGGTGGTGTTAAAGTTATTGTTGGTGATGGTGGTGGTTGAAGTGGGGGTGAGGTGGGGGTTGATGGTGGTGCTAGTCTTGTTGGCGGTGGTGGTGTTGCTGGAGGCGATGGTAGTGTTGGAGTTATTGTTGGTGATGGTTGTGCTAAATGTTGTGGTGTTGTTGCTGTTTGTGCTGGAATTGGTAATGGTGGTGGTTGAAGTGGGGGTGAGGTGAGGGTTGATCATGGTGCTAGTTTTGTTGGTGGTGGTTGTGCTGGAGTAGGTACTGGTGTTGATGATTGTGCTGGTGGTGGTATTGGTGGTGGTGGTGGCGTGAGGATCGGTAGTTACATTAGTACTGGTGGTTGTGTTGGGGCTGGAGGTGGTGTTGGGGCTGAGGGTGGTCGTGGGTTGGTGGTGGTATGAGGTAGTGTTGAGATATTCAAGGAAGGAGAGAAGGAGGGGCTACGTGGCAAGATCCTCAATAATAAATCTAAACAAGAAATTGGTGTAGAAGGTTAATGTGGTGGGGTAGAGATGGACGGTGTGGTGTTTGATATGTGGAGGTCCCTTTTCAAGGGAGGAAACTATTAATAGGTTTAACTCTTTATACTATATAATGTCAATGTGTGTTCATTCGGGCATGTAGCTGTAGACAAACAGATATACATATATTTACATTATACATACATACATACATACATACATACATACATACATACATACATACATACACACATATATATATATATATATATATATATGCCTGTGTGTATATATATATATATATATGCCTGTGTGTATATGTATATATGCCTGTGTGTATATGTACATATGCCTGTGTGTATATGTACATATGCCTGTGTGTATATGTACATATGCCTGTGTGTATATGTATATATGCCTGTGTGTATATGTATACGTACATATATGCCTATGTGTGTTTTATGTATGTGTATGTGTCCCGATCATATATATGTGTGTGTTGGGGGGGGGGGGATAAAACATGGTGTAGTGGGTAGAGTGGTGGCTAGACATAAGGGTTTCAGTGTGTGTGTGTTAGCTGAAGTAAAGTTCCTGTGGTTAGTGAGGGGGCTGATAACACAACAGACAGCGTGGTTGTAGAGCAACATAGATAGGACAACAATAACACAGACGACACGCAAATATCCACCCCCTCCCCTCATATACACATATATGTTAAAGGCATTCCCAACAATGACCAGACCCGTGCCATGCTTGTAACAGATCCAGGCCAGTTGTGAAATGTTTCCTCGCCTACAACATACACACACGCTCACAAAAAATCTGGTTATAGGCCCGGGCCAGTTGTGAAATATAGGCTCCCAGAAGATGGTAATATACTCAAGCCAGTTGTGAAATGTAGGCTCCCAAAAGATGGTAATATACTCAAGCCAGTTGTGAAATATAGGCTCCCAGAAGATGGTAATATACTCAAACCAGTGTGAAATGTAGACTCCCAGAAGATGGTAATATACTCAAGCCAGTGTGAAATGTAGGCTCCCAAAAGTTGGTAATATACTCAAGTCAGTTGTGAAATATAGGCTCCCAAAAGATGGTAATATACTCAAGCCAATTGTGAAATGTAGGCTCCCAAAAGATGGTAATATACTCAAGCCAGTTGTGAAATGTAGGCTCCCAAAAGTTGGTAATATACTCAAGCCAGATATGAAATATAGGCTCCCAAAAGCTGGTAATATACTCAAGTCAATTGTGAAATGTAGGCTCCCAAAAGATGGTAATATACTCAAGCCAGTTGTGAAATGTAGGCTCCCAAAAGCTGGTAATATACTCAAGCCAGTTGTGAAATGTAGGCTAACAAAAGTTGGTAATATACTCAAGCCAGTTGTGAAATGTAGGCTCCCAAAAGATGGTAATATAATCAAGCCAGATATGAAATATAGGCTCCCAAAAGCTGGTAATATACTCAAGCCAGATATGAAATATAGGCTCCCAAAAGCTGGTAATATACTCAAGCCAGTGTTAAATATAGGCTCCCAGAAGATGGTAATATACTCAAGCCAGTTGTGAAATGTAGGCTAACAAAAGTTGGTAATATACTCAAGCCAGTTGTGAAATGTAGGCTCCCAAAAGATGGTAATATACTCAAGCCAGTTGTGAAATGTAGGCTCCCAAAAGTTGGTAATATACTCAAGCGAGTTGTGAAATATAGGCTCCCAGAAGATGGTAATATACTCAAGCCAATTGTGAAATGTAGGCTCCCAAAAGCTGGTAATATACTCAAGCCAGTTGTGAAATGTAGGCTCCCAAAAGCTGGTAATATACTCAAGCCAGTTGTGAAATGTAGGCTCCCAAAAGCTGGTAATATACTCAAGCCAGATATGAAATATAGGTTCCCAAAAGCTGGTAATATACTCAAGCCAGATATGAAATGTAGGTTCCCAAAAGATGGTAATATACTCAAGCCAGTTGTGAAATGTAGGCTCCCAAAAGATGGTAATATACTCAAGTCAGTTATGAAATATAGGCTCGCAAACGATGGTAATATCTTCAAGTCAGTTGTGAAATGTAGGCTCCCAAAAGTTGGTAATATACTCAAGCCAGATATGAAATGTAGGCTCCCAAAAGTTGGTAATATACTCAAGCCAGTTGTGAAATGTAGGCTCCCAAAAGTTGGTAATATACTCAAGCCAGTTGTGAAATATA
>OZ024742.1:126556883-126571883 GCA_964016885.1 Eledone cirrhosa
ACATGTTCAATGTCATCGGGTAATACGAACTATGAGGCAGAAATGATGTCAGCAAGCTGTCTCTACCCACGACCAGCTTTCCATTCATTGTCATTTTTGTATTTTATCTTATTTCAATTATGTTTACATATGTAGTGGCACGTTGATCAGTGGTTAAGTTTGTGGGCTTACGATTGTAAACTGGTAGGTACGATCTTAGAACCGGAAAAGCGTTGTGTCCTTGTGTAAGTTTGTGGGCTCACGGTGGTAAGGTCGTAGGTACAATCTTAGAACCGGACAAGCGTTGTGTCCTTGTGGAAGTTTGTGGGCTCACGGTGGTAAGGTCGTAGGTACAATCTTAGAACCGGGCGAGCGTTGTGTCCTTGTGTAAGCTTGTGGGCTCACGGTGGTCAGGCCGTAGGTACGATCTTTGCACGGGGTGAAAGTTGTGACCTTGTGGAAGTTTGTGGGCTCACGGTGATAAGGTCGTAGGTACAATCATTGAACTGGGCAGGCATTGTGACCTTGTGGAAGTTTGTGGGCTCACGGTGGTCAGGCCGTAGGCACGATCTTTGCATGGGGTGAAAGTTGTGACCTTGTGGAAGTTTGTGGGCTCACGGTGGTCAGGCCGTAGGTATGATCTTTGCACGGGCGAAAGTTGTGTCCTTCTGTAAGCCTCTTCATTCAATTTTCCCTCAGTGTAATCAACTAATAAAAAAACAAAGATCAAAACAAAACAAAAAGAGTACTACCAGCAGCTGGGAGCTCAATTTGCTACGAACTGAAATCGCGCCCTGTGGGGCATCTTGTACTTTCAATCGTTTAACGCCCCACGAATCCTGGATACGTTCCAGCCTTGTGAATCTTTTGATTAAAGGCAGACAATGTTTTTGATGTTGTGATGGACTTCCCTCGGTTGCAACGATGAATGTTCACATTATTTGATCAAAGGAACATCCTTCCTAAGAAATTAACGGGTAAGTGACAGAGCGTTCCATAGACACGAGTACCCTTAACTTAACTCTTAGTGAGATTCAGCGTGACATATTGTGTTACAGAGCTGGTTCTTTGAATCACAGACACAATCCACCCGACAGGTTTTCAGACAGGTTCTGTGTACCCAAGTTAACTCACAACTAGTAGCTATTGTAAATTACGCTTGTTTAATATAGCATGCAGTAATATTGAACCATGCATCTATTGATTGCGAAGCAAACTCCTTATCCAATCTGCCATGCTGCATATGTTTTTAACGTTACATCTGTTATTTATATCAGTAATTATGCTTGCAAAATAAACAAACAAGATATTATACACTCGTTATGTAAGAAAGGAAATATTTGCGGTATTGTTTGTAGGAAAATCTTGAACTGAAATACGAAAAGTCATTGACTTGTAGATGATTTAATATCGGTTATTTTTTTTTTAAATAGATATCACTATACCCATGAAAACACGTCAAAATATACAACTAAAAGAAAAAGCTCCAGAAATAGCCGAAAAGATGTAACACTAAGATAGGTTACTCCATTTTGTAGGAAGTTGTAATAACATATTTTGAAAGGTCTACCTAAAGACCGTAAAAACAGACGATTGGGAAGGAAAAGCATTAAGTCGTTTGTGTGCGCGGGGAGGTGGTTCTAAGTTTAGCTTCCAGGATAATCAAGGAGTGCTTTTTCGTTTAACTGCCGGAATAAAATCTGGATAGGTGAAAATTGTAAGATGAAAATTGAAACATACCGTTATAAGAAATAAGAAATTGAGGAAAATAACTTGCAGGCAGACCAGAATAAATTCTTTAGAACACTTACCTAAAAAAGAAAAAAAAAAAGAAAGGGAAAGAATCGTTAGTTTTTTAGTTTTTCATTTTTTGTTAAATTTATAAACATAGAATTTAATGTTAATGGCGTACTCTCTCAAAGGAAATCAAAAGAAAAATATGTAGAAAATATAAAATGGTGAATATGCAGAGTCTGTATGGCGTTGGATAAAATATCTTGCCGTATTCGTTCCAGCTCTCTGTCCTCTGAGTTCAAATCCCACCGAGGTAAACTTTGCCTTTCATTCTTCCGGTGGAAAAAAAAAACTTCGGTGTCATTTTCTTTACTCTCCCCCCCCCACTCTCTTTCTTAGATGAAGTCTGTTGTCGTCGAACCTGGAGGGGAATAAACCCCAACAGATTTAAACACAAAAGTCACAATTAGAAATTGGAGGGAGGGAGAGGGGGGGGGGGGTTTAGCTAAATCGAGTACTGAACTGGTATTTCATTTTATTAACTTTGGAAGGATGAAGGGAAAAGTGGGATTTGAACACAAAACGTAAATAATCGGAAGAAATACATATTAAATAACATAAATATCAAAAGAAAATAGTTCATCGTTAAAAAAAAGGAAAACAAGCAAGAACGAACAAGACACTACAAGTTCAAACTGGACTCTCCAGTGAGATGAAACATTCAGTGATTGTTACACTGCATCGCTTCAAACATCAAAGATATGGTAGACAGAGCTATGTTTTATGTCCACTTCACATATCAAAGATACAGTAGACAGAGCTATGTTTTATGTCCACTTCACATATCAAAGATACAGTAGACAGAGCTATGTGTTATGTCCACTTCACATATCAAAGATATAGTAGACAGAGCTATGTGTTATGTCCACTTCACACATAACAAAGATACAGTAGACAGAGCCATGTGTTATGTCCACTTCACATATCACAGATACGGTAGACAGAGCTATGTGTTATGTCCACTTCACATATCACAGATACAGTAGACAGAGCTATGTGTTATGTCCACTTCACATATCACAGATACAGTAGACAGAGCTATGTGTTATGTCCACTTCACATATCACAGATACAGTAGACAGAGCTATGTGTTATGTCCACTTCACATATCACAGATACAGTAGACAGAGCTATGTGTTATGTCCACTTCAAAATATCAAAGATACAGTAGACAGAGCTATGTGTTATGTCCACTTCACATATCAAAGATACGATAGACAGAGCTATGTGTTATGTCCACTTCACATATCAAATATACAATAGACAGAGCTATGTGTTATGTCCACTTCACATATCAAAGATACGGTAGACAGAGCTATGTGTTATGTCCACTTCACATATCAAAGATACAGTAGACAGAGCTATGTGTTATGTCCACTTCACATATCAAATATACAATAGACAGAGCTATGTGTTATGTCCACTTCACATATCAAAGATACGGTAGACAGAGCTATGTGTTATGTCCACTTCACATATCACAGATACAGTAGACAGAGCTATATGTTATGTCCACTTCACATATCAAAGATATAGTAGACAGAGCTATATGTTATGTCCACTTCACATATCAAAGATACAGTAGACAGAGCTATGTGTTATGTCCACTTCACATATCAAAGATACAGAAGACAGAGCTATGTGTTATGTCCACTTCACATATCAAAGATACAGTAGACAGAGCTATGTGTTATGTCCACTTCACATATCAAAGATACAGTAGACAGAGCTATGTGTTATGTCCACTTCACATATCAAAGATACAGTAGACAGAGCTATGTGTTATGTCCACTTCACATATCAAAGATACAGTAGACAGAGCTATGTGTTATGTCCACTTCACATATCAAAGATACAGTGGACAGAGCTATGTGTTATGTCCACTTCACATATCAAAGATACGATAGACAGAGCTATGTGTTATGTCCACTTCACATATCACAGATACAGTGGACAGAGCTATGTGTTATGTCCACTTCACATATCAAAGATACAGTAGACAGAGCTATGTGTTATGTCCACTTCACATATCAAAGATATAGTAGACAGAGCTATGTGTTATGTCCATTTCACACATATCAAAGATACAGTAGACAGAGCTATGTGTTATGTCCACTTCACATATCAAAGATACAGTAGACAGAGCTATGTGTTATGTCCACTTCACATATCAAAGATACAGTAGACAGAGCTATGTGTTATGTCCACTTCACATATCAAAGATATAGTAGACAGAGCTATGTTTTATGTCCATTTCACACATATCAAAGATACAGTAGACAGAGCCATGTGTTATGTCCACTTCACATATCACAGATACAGTAGACAGAGCTATGTGTTATGTCCACTTCACATATCACAGATACAGTGGACAGAGCTATGTGTTATGTCCACTTCACATATCAAAGATACAGTAGACAGAGCTATGTGTTATGTCCACTTCACATATCAAAGATACAGTGGACAGAGCTATGTGTTATGTCCACTTCACATATCACAGATACAGTGGAGAGAGCTATGTGTTATGTCCACTTCACATATCACAGATACAGTAGACAGAGCTATGTGTTATGTCCACTTCACATATCAAAGATACAGTAGACAGAGCTATGTGTTATGTCCACTTCACATATCAAAGATACGATAGACAGAGCTATGTGTTATGTCCACTTCACATATCACAGATACAGTAGACAGAGCTATGTGTTATGTCCACTTCACATATCACAGATACAGTAGACAGAGCTATGTGTTATGTCCACTTCACATATCACAGATACAGTAGACAGAGCTATGTGTTATGTCCACTTCACACATAACAAAGATGCAGTATACAGAGCTATGTGTTATGTCCACTTCACATATCAAAGATACAGTAGACAGAGCTATGTGTTATGTCCACTTCACATATCAAAGATATAGTAGACAGAGCTATGTGTTATGTCCACTTCACATATCAAAGATACAGAAGACAGAGCTATGTGTTATGTCCACTTCACATATCAAAGATACAGTAGACAGAGCTATGTGTTATGTCCACTTCACATATCACAGATACAGTAGACAGAGCTATGTGTTATGTCCACTTCACATATCAAAGATACAGTAGACAGAGCTATGTGTTATGTCCACTTCACATATCACAGATACAGTAGACAGAGCTATGTGTTATGTCCACTTCACACATAACAAAGATGCAGTAGACAGAGCTATGTGTTATGTCCACTTCACATATCAAAGATACAGTAGACAGAGCTATGTGTTATGTCCACTTCACATATCAAAGATACAGAAGACAGAGCTATGTGTTATGTCCACTTCACATATCACAGATACAGTAGACAGAGCTATGTGTTATGTCCACTTCACATATCAAAGATACAGAAGACAGAGCTATGTGTTATGTCCACTTCACATATCAAAGATACGATAGACAGAGCTATGTGTTATGTCCACTTCACATATCACAGATACAGTAGACAGAGCTATGTGTTATGTCCACTTCACATACCAAAGATACAGTAGACAGAGCTATGTGTTATGTCCACTTCACGTATCAAAGATACAGTAGACAGAGCTATGTGTTATGTCCACTTCACATATCAAAGATACAGTAGACAGAGCTATGTGTTATGTCCACTTCACATATCAAAGATACAGTAGACAGAGCTATGTGTTATGTCCACTTCACATATCAAAGATACAGAAGACAGAGCTATGTGTTATGTCCACTTCACATATCAAAGATACGATAGACAGAGCTATGTGTTATGTCCACTTCACATATCACAGATACAGTAGACAGAGCTATGTGTTATGTCCACTTCACATACCAAAGATACAGTGGACAGAGCTATGGGTTATGTCCACTTCACATACCAAAGATACAGTAGACAGAGCTATGTGTTATGTCCACTTCACATATCAAAGATACGATAGACAGAGCTATGTGTTATGTCCACTTCACATATCACAGATACAGTGGACAGAGCTATGTGTTATGTCCACTTCACATATCACAGATACAGTGGACAGAGCTATGTGTTATGTCCACTTCACATATCAAAGATACAGTTGACAGAGCTATGTGTTGTGTCCACTTCACATATCAAAGATACAGTGGACAGAGCTATGTGTTATGTCCACTTCACATATCAAAGATACAGTAGACAGAGCTATGTGTTATGTCCACTTCACATATCAAAGATACAGTAGACAGAGCTATGTGTTATGTCCACTTCACATATCAAAGATACAGTGGACAGAGCTATGTGTTATGTCCACTTCACATATCACAGATACAGTAGACAGAGCTATGTGTTATGTCCACTTCACATATCAAAGATACAGTAGACAGAGCTATGTGTTATGTCCACTTCACATATCAAAGATACGATAGACAGAGCTATGTGTTATGTCCACTTCACATATCACAGATACAGTAGACAGAGCTATGTGTTATGTCCACTTCACATACCAAAGATACAGTAGACAGAGCTATGTGTTATGTCCACTTCACATATCAAAGATATAGTAGACAGAGCTATGTGTTATGTCCACTTCACACATAACAAAGATACAGTAGACAGAGCTATGTGTTATGTCCACTTCACATATCAAAGATACAGTAGACAGAGCTATGTGTTATGTCCACTTCACATATCAAAGATACAGAAGACAGAGCTATGTGTTATGTCCACTTCACATATCAAAGATACGATAGACAGAGCTATGTGTTATGTCCACTTCACATATCACAGATACAGTAGACAGAGCTATGTGTTATGTCCACTTCACATACCAAAGATACAGTAGACAGAGCTATGTGTTATGTCCACTTCACATATCAAAGATACAGTAGACAGAGCTATGTGTTATGTCCACTTCACATATCAAAGATACAGTAGACAGAGCTATGTGTTATGTCCACTTCACATAACAAAGATACAGTAGACAGAGCTATGTGTTATGTCCACTTCACATATCAAAGATATAGTAGACAGAGCTATGTGTTATGTCCACTTCACATAACAAAGATACAGTAGACAGAGCTATGTGTTATGTCCACTTCACATATCAAAGATACAGAAGACAGAGCTATGTGTTATGTCCACTTCACATATCAAAGATACGATAGACAGAGCTATGTGTTATGTCCACTTCACATATCAAAGATACAGAAGACAGAGCTATGTGTTATGTCCACTTCACATATCACAGATACAGTAGACAGAGCTATGTGTTATGTCCACTTCACATACCAAAGATACAGTGGACAGAGCTATGGGTTATGTCCACTTCACATACCAAAGATACAGTAGACTGAGCTATGTGTTATGTCCACTTCACATATCACAGATACAGTAGACAGAGCTATGTGTTATGTCCACTTCACATATCACAGATACAGTAGACAGAGCTATGTGTTATGTCCACTTCACATACCAAAGATACAGTAGACAGAGCTATGTGTTATGTCCACTTCACATATCACAGATACAGTAGACAGAGCTATGTGTTATGTCCACTTCACATACCAAAGATACAGTGGACAGAGCTATGGGTTATGTCCACTTCACATATCAAAGATACAGTAGACAGAGCTATGTGTTATGTCCACTTCACACATATCAAAGATACAGTGGACAGAGCTATGTGTTATGTCCACTTCACATATCAAAGATACAGTAGACAGAGCTATATGTTATGTCCACTTCACACAAGCAACTTTATCAAATGACTAGCAGTAAAGCCCGGCGTTGCTCGGGGTCGCTCAGTAGCTGTGTTAAAGTTACAATGTTAAGTTTCTTTCTTGGCTTAAAAACTGTAGTGTCTACTGTGCAGACTTGCATGTGGTGTTTTTGATTAATATTCCCTCAACCAACAATATGCCTTATGAAGTTAAGAAAACATAACGATAACCCGAATGTTATAACAAAAGAGGATGCTGGGGATAGAAACTGCACTGGTTATTTATTAACAAAGATCGAAAATGTAAACACTGCAACGCAGAGAAAAACATTAGCGTAACCAAATTATCAGTCATGTCTGTCTGCACGCCTATATCACATCTCTGCACGACTGTCTGTCTGCACGCCTATATCACCTCTCTGCACGACTGTCTGTCTGCACGCCTATATCACCTCTCTGCACGACTATCTGTCTGCACGCGTATATCACCTCTCTGCACGACTGTCTGTCTGCACGACTGTCTGTCTGCACGCCTAACCACGAAATATTTGCTTGTTTTACGTAGTCTTTAAATAGACTTGTTTTCAAGTAAAAATATTGTTTTAAAATGCTTTTAAATGGAAATGAAGCAAAACGGAAGATCAGTGTTCGAACTGATGAATTTTGCAGGTCAATATTTTGCTGGCTCGACAACTGTTAAAGCCAGCGTAATTTTTTTACGTAAGACGCTCAATGTAAACAGAACAAAGGGAAATAACTGATAACTTACGCTCAAAAATCGATACATTATATTCGATTTCGTCACATAGGGTGGGTCAATTTGAAATTTTTTTTCCCGATGTCTTCGCTAGGGCTCAATGTACAAGTATAGCAATTTCGGTGCAATTCCGTCAGAGATTCTAAGAGGAGATGTGTGCCAAAAATCGATAGACAGACAGACAACCACAGTTTTATATATATAGATTGGTAGTGTCAACACGGTTGATAACAAAACTGGATTATTTTAAGGGAAATTTAGAAATGCACAAATCTTTTAGGTAGGTGCCATGACCCAGTGATTGATATTCTCTGAGTCTGAGAAGCATTTGTAATGACTATTTTTAACATTCTATTAATGTTTTAAATGTTTAACCAACTTTTACCATGTAGTATTTTACATAAAATGTAAACTGCGCTAATATTATTTTTATAAATACACAAGCGGGTTTCAACTGCATGTTAAAATAATCACCGTAGCAGCAAGGGACAGGTGCATTGTCAGACAAGATGAAACAGGTAGTAATAATAGCATTACTGGGAAATAAAATCCATGGATACATTCTGCATAATAAACAAATTGTAAAGTAGTATAAGAGTATTAGAAAAATAAATACGCAGACACAAACAAACCAGAAATATACAAGACGTGAAATCACGACTGAATAAAAACAAATTGGATTTATATGATTTAATTGGGATGATGTTGTTATTGTTGTTAATATATTGAAAACTAAAAGAAGAATTCGAGTATTGCGCCGAGCTAGCAGACGATATCATTAGTGTCATCAGCCGATGTTGCTCTTTAATTAATGTCTTTTATTTATTCATTTTTAAATGTCACATACTATTACTTAGTTCGCGCCATTTCCTTCTACTGCCAAATAAATGGTCTGTATCTAGTGATGTAGTACTTCACACCAGTTATTTCCCTTGGTCTCTCTCTCTCTCTCTCTTATATATATATATATATTGTATTGCAGTATGTACCCCCCCCTCTCTCTATATATATATATACATAAACACATATATATAATGTTTTTATGTGTCTGTGTGCGTGCGCGTGTGTAAGATTTTCACTTGAGGCAGTATATACTGGATGAGGGCGGTGAATTGGCTGTACGGGTAGAGCGTTGGATAACATGCTTTGGGGCACAGAGTTACGGCCCTTTACGTTCTGAGTTCAAATCCCGCCGAGGTTAGCTTTGCCATACATCCTTACGGGGTCGATAAAATAAAGTACCAGTTACGCACTGAGGTTAAGTCAATCGACATTCCACTCCCCTCAAATTATTGGCCTTGTCCCTAAATGAGAAATGGATTGGCAGTATCGATAGAGGGTCAGATGCCATGCTTTGACGCATAGAGTTACGGCCCTTGCCATTCTGAGTTCAAATCCCGCCGAGGTTAACTTTGCCTTTCATCCTTACGGGGTCGATAAAATAAAGTACCAGTAATGCACTGGGTAATTGCTGGCCTTGTGACAAAAGTAGAAACTATTATATGTACTGGATGCATCATTGCTGAATGATGAAGATAGATGTTCGATTAGGGTTCGATCCCACTGCATCTTATCTTGCGTAAATGTCAGTTACCATAGCCACAGTTCGACTCGCACTTTGTGAGTGAAATTGGGTCGACGAAAACTGTATGTAATCATATCGGATGTGATGTATTTGTAATTGAATGGGCTAGCCTTGTCACACACTGTGTCAGACGGAATCTCCATGAGAATTACGTTAAGTGTACACATGCCTATGGAATGATCAGTCATATACATGTTGGTTTCATGATCAGGCTGTTCCTTTGATCGAACAACTGGAAAACTCAGCGTCGAAATCGAGACCTAATGATTAAGAATCGAACAACTTAACCATTCAGTCATGCTGCATCCACTGCAACAGAGTAGAGTTTGCTAAAAGCTCCCAGGGATCGGATGGCGATGATACACTGGGAGACAGATTAACTGTGAATATGGACTACAAAATAAAAAAAAGAAGAAAAACCCCGAAAATAATACTCTTTAGTTTTTGAAGGCGCGTGGCTTAATGGTTAGCGCATTGGATTCACAAACGTGAGGTTGAGAGTTCGATTTCCAAAGATGCATTATGTCCTTGAGCAAGACTTTATTTCCTATTGTTCTTTCTGCCAGGAGTTGCGACCGGTAGATAGTATCAGCAATGAAAAGACTGATGAAAACACTGCTTTTTATTTTCTAGTTTAATTTGACGAGTTTCACCCTACTCGGTAAGCCAGTGAGGCCTGGGAACTTGTCGAACCATCGAACCGAAAAAAAAAAAAAGTTTGTCCTCAGTTTTTTAGATCGATTCTTATAGATGGCGTTGGTCTATGATAGAATCATTAGCAACACGTCCCAACTAACAATTCCATCATTGGAATAAAATATAAATTTCCAATAAAAATATTAGCAAAGTAGAAGAGGGAAAATGTTGCAAAGTAAAATAAAATAACGAAGGCCCACCCTACCTCACTTCTCCAATAGACAACTTTGTCCTTAACGTTATAGTTCAAATTTCTGCTCTATATTCCAGTAAACTTTTATATTAAAAGATAATAGAATTGGTAGAGACCAGAAAACAACAACAACGACACAAACCATTACAAACAATAAAAAGAAATAAGTGATTAAAAAAACAAAAAACTGGCATACTATATTATTATTATTATTATTATTATTATTTGGTAAATCCGGTCTCTCTCTCTCTCTCTCTCTCTCTAAAAAGAATTCGGCAATTGGTGATGGTGGTGGTGGGTTAGTGGAACGGAAATGTCAATTTGTTTTTCAAGAATAGGGTGAGAAAACCAGCACCAACAGAATTTAGTGATCACACAGTCTGTCCAACTGAAGAGATGGTTGTGTTCCTCGAACATAACCACTTCCACGTCGCCCCCCCCCCCATTACTACTACTACTACTACTACTACTACTACTACTACTACTAATTACCAGCATCGCCTTCACTACCATTATGTACCATAACCACCACCTCCACTATGTTCCGCAACTATCACCACGATCACCACCACCATCATTGACTGAAATGACACTGCACTATGATCATCACCCCAACTAATGACTCCACTCGCATCTCTATCACTACTAATAATGCCCATCCTACCATTACCACCACTAAAGACCCTCTGTTAACATCACTACAAATTACCAACCTCTAGCACTATTAACAACCGACCTAACAGATCTCATTCCCTACACCATTGACATTACCAGCATCTTCTATCCCTTCACCATCATTTCCGGCAAGGGCAGGATTTAGCGAGGAGGGGTGGTGGAGACGAATGCCCTGGACCGCCCTCATCAAACAGAACCCCTTCCCTCGCCGAACAGGGTCCCTTCTTCTCTCTCTTTTCCTGCTTTTACACACACACACACACACACACACACACACACACACACACACACACACACATATATATATATATATAACCTTCCACTGTTCCACCACTATATATATATATATATATATATATATATATATATATTACCTTCCAGTGTTCCACCACTATATATATATATATATATATATATAACCTTCCACTGTTCCACCACTATATATATATATATATATATATATATATATATATATATATATATATATATATATATATTATAAGAGGGGACTTTATAACATGTACAGAAAGTTGGTGTTTAGCATGGCTTGCTTTTCCCGTTTTTAGATTGATTGTCCTTTCGTTCAGACAATTAAGTTTACAAAGAAATGTTTTTTGAAAATCTAAAAACGGAGAAAGCAAGCTATGCTAAACAACTTTCTGCACATGTTATAAAGTCCCCTCTTTTATATATACACATTAGAGCAAACATCACGGGCGCTCTATCTCAAAATTATTTTTGAAAAGCATTAGAAATGCGCAACCGGTAAAAACTTAAAACTAAAACTGAATACTAGCCAATACTTAATACTAATTTTTACTTATTCCTAATTAAACTATTTTTCACTGGGAACAATTTGTCAGCATTTTCTTTTCCTTTTACTAATATATATATATATATATATACAAGGTGCGTTTTCTTTTATTAGCTTTTTTCTTATATAACGTGATCTGTATAGAACGTTTTCTAACGTCCACATTTTGTTTCACTATGTGTGTGTGTGTGTGTGTGTGTGTGTGTGTGTGTGTGTGTGTGTGTGTGTGTGTGTGTGTGTGTGAGTATGAGGGCCCACCAAACCTGAACTACACTGGGTTACCCAAGGTTTAAATCTGAGCCTTCTTCCGACACATAAGCAATCCTTCGTTGTTAGAGCGACCACTACCACCTCATTCAAAGTTATTACGTACGACCCATCACCCCAACCCCACCTTTATCAGAACGAACATTAACATCACCATCTAATTCTTAAAACATGCTATTTCCATTTACATATTTATTATCAAGAAAATAATCAGCCCGCTAATTTCTGTTTAAAAAATAACAACAAAAAAACTAAGGGACAGATGTGTTGCACTCTCTGTGATTGGTTATAATATGGTATGATCCAGGTTGCGGTGGAGGTGGTTTGAGTTTGTGGTAATGGTTGTGTGTATGTATGGTTTGTGTGTGTGTGTATGGGGTGTGTGCGATAATAATTATGGTAATGCTAGGAATAACTGTAATTCTCCCTCTTGTTTTGATTTTGACCCAATTACTCCATCGTTTATCAACAAAATTGAAACCAGTTGGAGACACAGAGGGTCAAAAGGTCATTGAGAATGTCACAGAATGTGTAACGAAAGATCTTTGACAGCGTGTCAGAGCTGAGGCATGCGAGATGGTGTTGTTCCAAGGAAGACTCAATCCGCCAGATGGAAAACCTCATTTGATATCGTCGCAGTTACGTTGGATATCTGTATACTGAGGAGCGGTGAGGCTTTCGTCGGTCCAGCAAGCCAGAACTGACTCCAGTTCGCAGGCCAGATTAAGTTCTGCATTCTTGCGAAAAACCTCACTTAACTCCTACTTCGAGCCGAACAGGGCTTAGTGCCTCACCCAGGTTATCTACGACTGATCTACAGGCTATCTTAGCTGCGAGTCACCGAAAGATGTTGTCTGCAATAATTGGACAGATGCCTCAATCATTCTTCAACTCAGTCAGATTAGCTGAGAAGAAAAGATGTCGGGAATAGCGGGGTAGGTCGGCATGGAGAAGACTGTTCGTTAGAGAAGTGATAGATTGGAGTGTGGCAAGATTAGATCTCTAATTATTTGATTGATAAACCAACCGATGAATAGATAAATTGTAAAAACCTAAGCAAAAATCAACTGGTGCATGTGTTTTTATTGGCAGCAGGATCCTTCCACAAAAAATATGACAATATCTGTTTCAACATATGGTTTTACGTATTTTACAAAAGGAAAAAAACAAAACAAAACGGGGATATTACGTTAAATGTTCCAGTTTAAAAATGAATATTTCAATAAAGTTCAGAGTCTCGAAACATTTTCCCATCAGTATTTTAATAATAAACTCTCGACATAGAAATGAGATTGTATGATATTCATGCTAATCTAAGATACATTAGTAGCCGAGAGTGAAATGAAATAGAGATAAAAATGGTAAATTAATAGAAAACAGCTCACGAAACAAAACTTATTGACAATGGAGAGCTACACTTACGAAACACACTGTTGTCCTTGAAGAGTTCACTCGAGCAAACAACGAAGTTGATTGAGTAGAATATAATTTGTATCTAATTTAATAAAATAATCTAATTTCAAGTTCACATTAAAAAATAAAAGAATGTATTGTTTTAGTTTTTACATCACGTTTTTATTTTTCATATTTATGTCACTACAGTATGTCAGGAAAAAAAAAACGAGTTTTTAAAACAATTTCCTTTCAGAGCTAATGTAATTTAGTTTATAAAAAAATCTTGTGTTTATTTTATGATAATCTGTCGAGAATAGTATATTTGTATATAAATATAAACAAACAAGTGACAAGTACATAAAAAATAAACAAACAAAAGGAAAACAAAACAAAATTAAAAAAATACCCGGTATGAAAATAGATGTAAGCACGAGCCAACAGATTTTTTTATGCGGTCGCTTATTCTGCAAGAGATAATAGCTAAACCACCTTCAAATAACACACTACAGTTTGAGAAAAGAATGCCACGTTAGATAATGGGGTCTGGTGTACAGTGAGCCATCAAAATGACAGGAAGGTCATAACTGGAATGGTTTATTCATATTTTTTCTCCGAAATTAATATGTGGGACAAACGAAGGACACAGAAAACAGGAAGAAGGTGGACATGGACACATGGAGGTTTCTTGCTCATTAGCGGTCTAATGAGTCTCTATAGTTATACATACATGCATCTCCAAAGATTACTGACCACGGAACTATCAAATGACAACCCTACGATCCACTTACCGAAGTAAATATCTTGTTGAGTCAACCACTACTGGACGCTGAAACACTCCTCGTTATAGGCTACTCTAACCCTGAACTAGGGAACCGAAAACGATATCTCTCATATACAACACACACACACACACACACACACACACACACACACACACACACACACACACACACACACACATACACACACACACACACACACACACACATACAAACACACACACACACACACACATACACACAGACACATTTGGAAAATCGGTAAATTTTCTAGGCTGTCTCCGTTGGTATTTTAAAAACCAGAATTAGTCGTTTAGTTTACATATTGACACCCCAACCCATCCTATTTATTTTATAACGTGTGGGTTATCTAGT
>OZ024742.1:126574383-126576883 GCA_964016885.1 Eledone cirrhosa
CTATATGAACAATATTGTTGATCACCTTTGTCAGGATCTCCAACTCAAAGAGAATGAAATACGCAAAGTTATCAGGGACAGAGTAGTATAGAGATCTGTGGCTAAGGTCGTCTCTTGTTTCTGTACACCAGGACGAGACGGAACCGGCTTGGAGGAAGTATGTGTGTGTTTATATATATATATATATATATATATATATATATATATATATATATATATATATATATATATATATATATATATATATATATATATATATGTAGGAGGTGAGTTTTATTGTAGTACAATAAAGCAATGCAGATATCGGATAAGAAGCACTCTACAGTTTGTGGGACTGGAGTATGCATAATATAAGATCAAAAGAAGGTTAAAGGAGTTCCATATATTTTATTATGCGCATTTCAAAAACAAACATCATCAAACAATAATATTTGCGTTTTCATCAGATAAAACAGAACATGATATGAAGGCTAAAAGACACTTGTTGATAGTGCAGTTTTAAATCAACATATCAACAAGTGTCTTTTAGCCTTCATATCATGTTCTCCTGTTTTATCTGATGAAAACGCAAATATTATTGTTTGATGATGTTTGTTTTTGAAATGCGCATAATAAAATATATGGAACTCCTTTAACCATCTTTTGATCTTATATTATATATATATATATATATATATATATATATATATATATATATATATATATATATATATATATATATATGCATACATACATTCTTCTTTGTGTCTCATACCTCGCAAGGGAGTCGTAAGGGCGCCGTAGTGACATGCTGCGTGTCTAGAGCTTTTTTTAAACCTGGTGGAGCTGATCTTCTCTCCAGGTCTGAATACAGCAGATTTCTTCTAGGGAATGATAGAGAGTGAGAGACACAGAGGAAGTGAGAAAGAGATATCGAGGAAGAATCGACCCAAATACTAGACTAGTACTTTTTTATCGACTTGGAATGGATGAAAGGCAAATTTGACCTCGGCGGGATTTGAACTCAGATAGGAGAGAATCGAAACAAATATCACAAAGCCTTCTATTCTAACGACCCTGTCAAAGAAAAAAGCCATTATTTGATACAAAAGGATTTAACATGTTGGACAATGTAAAGATGGTAGTGGTGTTGTCAGTGATGATAGTAGTGATAATTGTTTCTACTTTTGGCACAAGGCCATCAATTACCAGTGCATTACTGGTACTTTATTTTATCGACCCCGTAAGGATGAAAGGCAAAGTTAACCTCGGCGGGATTTGAACTCAGATCATACAGGGAGGTAACTCTATGCTTCAAAGCATGGCGTCCGACCCTCTACCGATACTGCCAATCCAAGTAGTGATAATGGAGACGGCAGTGGTGTTGATGGTGATGTTGATGATGTTTGTGGTAAATTTGATTGTTTTTTTTTTAAAGAGAAACCATTAAAATTAGGTGTTTCGGCTAAACCCATCTTTCAGCAGGAAGATTTTTCTCTTTCAATGATGATGATGATGGTGGTAGTTGTGGAGATGATGGTGGTGGTAAAGATGATGATGATGATGATGATGATGTGATGATGATAACGATAATGTTGATTATGTTGAAGGTAGTGATGTTGTCAATGATGATAGTGATGATGATAATGGTGACAATGATGATAGTGGTGATGATGATGATGATGATGGTTAAGGAGCTGGTGTTGGGAGTAATGGCAGCGGTAGAGTAGTTCAATTATTTCTGTTGTAGAAGTTGAACACGTCCTTAATTCAGGAATAGTAAAGTTTCAGGACGAGGGTAACACTTATTTGGTGTACCACCCTTAACTAATTGCCTTCTGTCTCTGAATCGCTACTCTTTCTTCTCTCATTCAGCCATACACTCACATGCATACACACAGTCATACACGCACTCACACACACATTCGCATACACACGCAGCCATTCACTCTCTCAAACACACAGTCACCCACATATACACACACACACAGCCATCCGCTCACACACATTCTTCCATTCTCTTTCACATACAGTCACCTATTCACACAAAGCCATCCACTCACACACAGTCATCCACTCACACATACAGCCAACCATTCACACACAACCATGCACTCTCTTACACACACACACAGCCACTGCCATTCTCTTTCTCACACACATATACACAGATATCGTCACACACAAACACAGCCATCGACACTAACACATACAGCCAGCTACCTTTACACACACATACAATCATCCGTCTTCTCACAGAGCCATCCATTCTTTCCTTCACATACAGATGCACACATACACATCCATCCACTCACACACAGCTATCTACGCTCTCAGACATACACACATAGCCAAAGACCCACACACATACACGGCCATCCACTCACACACATATACCCACAGCCATCCACTCACAGTCTACAGTCCTATTTATGAGGTTATAGTGACAGTGACAAGGTGCTGACAATTGTAGTTTAAAAAATTAAACGCACACACGCACGTATGTATATAGAAACATGTA
>OZ024742.1:126579383-126584383 GCA_964016885.1 Eledone cirrhosa
CCTTCCTTTTCTCACTTTAAGTCACGTGTCTATAAATAAATAAACAATTCAATTCCGCCACTCAATAAGTAAAATAAACAAACCAAAACAGAAGCCACTTTAACATCGACATCAACAAATATAACAGCACCAACACCAATAACAACAACTACTACATTACAAACAGCAACCTCCATACTACCGTCACCACCACCACCACCACCACCACCACCAACAACTTCTATAACACAAACAAGCACCCTGACACTTACTCAACGACGACGACGACAACCACCACCACCACCACTGCCGCCACCACCAACAACAACAACAACTACTACAACACAAACAACATGTCCGACACTACCTCAACGACGACGACCACCACCACCACTACCACCACCAACAACAACAACTACTACAACACAAACAACATGTCCGACACTACCTCAACGACGACGACCACCACCACCACTACCACCACCGCCGCCGCCACCAACAACAACTACAACAACTACTACAACACAAACAACATGTCCGACACTACCTCAACGACGACGACCACCACCACCACTACCACCACCGCCGCCGCCACCAACAACAACTACAACAACTACTACAACACAAACAACATGTCCGACACTACCTCAACGACGACGACCACCACCACCACTACCACCACCAACAACAACAACTACTACAACACAAACAACATGTCCGACACTACCTCAACGACGACGACCACCACCACCACTACCACCACCGCCGCCGCCACCAACAACAACTACAACAACTACTACAACACAAACAACATGTCCGACACTACCTCAACGACGACGACCACTACCACCACCGCCGCCACCACCGCCGCCACCAACAACAACAACTACAACAACACAAACAACATGTCCGACACTACCTCAACAACGACGACCACCACCACCACTACCACCACCGCCGCCGCCACCAACAACAACTACAACAACTACTACAACACAAACAACATGTCCGACACTACCTCAACGACGACGACCACTACCACCACCGCCGCCACCACCGCCGCCACCAACAACAACAACTACAACAACACAAACAACATGTCCGACACTACCTCAACAACGACGACGACGACGACATCACCACCACCACCACCATCACCACCACCAACAACAACTACAACAACACAAACAACATGTCCGACACTACCTCAACAACGACGACGACGACGACATCACCACCACCACCACCATCACCACCACCAACAACAACTACAACAACACAAACAACATGTCCGACACTACCTCAACAACGACGACGACGACGACATCACCACCACCACCACCATCACCACCACCAACAACAACTACAACAACACAAACAACATGTCCGACACTACCTCAACAACGACGACGACGACGACATCACCACCACCACCACCATCACCACCACCAACAACAACTACAACAACACAAACAACATGTCCGACACTACCTCAACGACGACGACCACCACCGCCAACAACAACTACAACAACACAAACAACATGTCCGACACTACCTCAACGACGACGACGACGACCACCACGACCACCGCCGCCGCCAACAACAACAACAACTACTACTACAACACAAACACCATGTCCGACACTACCTCAACGACGACGACACCACCACCACCACCACCACCAACAACAACTACTACTACAACAACACAAACAACATGTCCGACACTACCACCAACGACGACCACCACCACTGCCGCCGCCACCACCACCACCACCGCCGCCACCGCCGCCAACAACAACAACACAAACAGCATGTCCGACACTACCACCAACGATAAAGTCGATCAAAGAGGCGACGAAATATAGCCATTAGATAAACAGTTATATAAAAGATTGGAACGTTAGAAGATGTCGGGAGTTTTAAAGCCAGACTACGGTGGTTGGCAGAGAATTTTGTAAAATAAACAGTCTTAACATCACGTTCATCACCATTCCTTTCATACCACTTATATACACTTACCTACTACACGCGCGTGCACACACATATCTATATATATATTTACGTATAAGTATATGGGCGGACCTGTGTGTATGTAAGTGTGTATGTGTGTATGTGTGTATGTGTGTATGTATGTATGTATGTATGTATGTATGTATGTATGTTATTCTTCTGGTTTTATAATTTTACAAATGTTTATGTATGTATGTGTGTATGTATGTATGTATGTATGTAGACATGTATGTATGTAGACATGTATGTGTATATGTGTATGTGGTGTGACAGGCGATGAAATGACAGACATTATCACGCGATTTAAACGTCTCGCGTGATTTGTTCCGGCTCTCAGCATTTTGAGTTCAAATCTCATCGAGGTCAAATTTATCTTCCGGTCGGGGTCAATAAATAAAGTAGCTGTCGAGGGCAGTGGATTAGTGGAGGGTTGGACATGATGCACTGCAGTATCTTTTTCGGTCACAGGTATCGAGCTATATCGATCCTTGCACAGGCGAAACTAGAACACGGCAAACACAACATGTACCATGGGCGTCACTTGAAGGGAAGGGGGCACCACTTGGACAGAAGCAACTTTTATTAAAGTCAGGTAAGCTATCGTCGCAGAGTGAAAAAAGAAATTTCTTTAGATGTATGATTTGTCTTTGATTATGATGGGTGAGAAGCACTATAGTAGCTGGATCATTAAACCATTTATATAAATTACTAGCAGTGGTACCCGGCGTTGCACGATATAAGGTATTTTGGAACGCGGGCCGCCGACCTAATCGTGGAAAAACTGCATGGCCTGGACAATATGTAAAGAAAATAAACCGAATACTCTGATGGCTGGATAACCTTTAAGATTTTCCTCGATGAAGCAAGAAAAATGCAGGTTTTCACCTAATGCGGGCCCTAGGGGATCAAGAAAATGAATTTTTTTTATGTGCATAATATGCCTTGAAATTTCGGCAAAATCGGCTAAAAGCCCTAAAAAGCTGAAAAAATGAAGTTTTTCACCTAATGCCGCCTCCAGGCCATAAAAAAAAGTTGGATTTGTTTATGTGCATAACACTCACATGTAAAGTTTGAAAAAATCGGTTGGGTACTTCTCGAGTTTTAGGGATTCAAACTCACAGACACACACACAGACAGACATCCTCAGTTTTATATATATAGATTAGGCAGAACAAACTAACTTTGACCACACCATAGAGAAATTTACATCAGTAAAAGCAAGGAAGATGCAGTTGTAATTTTTATGTATTATTTTCAATTACAAAATTAACGAACCCGATTAGTACTTTTGAGCTAATTTTATGGTTATTTGAAAGATAGGTGTAATTTCACTGTTTGCCATAGGTACCATTTTCCCTAGTTACGCCTCTGTGTCCTTGCCTTCCCTTCGACAACATTCCTGGCTCTGGAGAGAGAACAGCTGGTTTCCATCCCGTCTCTTAAGGGGTATGTAGCAAAATATTATTCAACGTTTCCTTTCTTTTCTCAAGGCGGTAAAATGTAATATGGATATAGCTTAGCTGCTATTTCTAGCATGTGTATGTATTGTAAGTTGAGTATCAGGTATTTTGCATTATGTTTATAATGCAGGTTTGTGTGTGTGTGTGTGTGTGTGTGTGTGTGTGTGTGTGTGTGCGTGCATGTGCTTGTGCGTACGTGTGTGTGTGAAGGCTCATGGCATAATGGTAAGGTTTGGGGAACATCGTAGAGTCATACGTTTAAATCTCGGATCGAACGGTGCGTTGTGTCCTTCAGCAGGACCTTTTGTTTCATGTTGCTCCAGTCCAGTCAGCTGGCAAAAAACGAGTCGTGTTTGTAAATTCAAAATGCTAGCATTGTCTCACACACAGTGTCACGTGTAATTTCCCTGAGAACAAAGTTAAGCCTGCACGTGTCTGTGGAATGCTCAGCCACTTGCATGTTAATTTCATGAGCAAGCTGTGCCGTTAATTGAATCCACCGGAGCACTCATCGTTAGAACCGATGGAGGTCTAACAAAAACATGTGTGGGTGTGTGCATGTTACATTTATAGTATGTGTGTGTATGTTATGTTTATGGTATGTGTATGTTATGTTTATGGTATGTGTGTGCTATGCTTATGGTATATGTGTGTGTGTTATGTTTATGGTATGTGTGTGCGCCTTGCTTATGGTATATGTGTGTGTATTATGTTTATAGTATGTATGTAGTTCAGTGATAGGTTTAGTTATTTATATGGTGTGATCAAATATTCAACGTCTAAAGTCTCAATGTAATCATTTGTTGCACAAGAAAGCTTTATTTAGATATAAAAGCCAATCTATTCCATTCTATAAGTAGCAGTATATTGAGATCATATTTCTGGTTGTCAGTAATGTCAAAATCGTACCAGAAAGAGAATACCTCAATGCTCGCTTTGTTTCTACTGTTGACCAATTAGACTAACACCACATCCTTATGATGTGCCATATCTCCTGTGGTCAGCCATATACCATATCTCATGCGGTCCATTATTCAAAAAAGATTGCCCGTCTCTAATTTAGGTGACTAGCTTCATATGTTTCGAAACCAACATCGCTTGGGCATCTCATCAGGCAATTATATAATAACGATTTCATATTTAGGCACATGGCCAACAATCTTTGGGGAGGGGAAGTGCCCTTTACCAGGTGTCTTCCCTCAATCTACAGGTACACACTGAGAGCAGGTCCATTCACTCGGGCTATTCTCACCTCTTTCACACACCTTTCAACAAATTGATTTGTTGAAGGCAGCACTTCCTTCTCCACCCTGATTTTCCTTTTCAAGTGAAACCTGAAGAAGATAATTAGGGGATCGCCGAAAAGGAAAGTGCCCGTCTTCAGCCCTTTCAGACGCGTCCAACACACGACCACTTTTTTTCGCTATGGCCACCAGACTGACAAAAACAGCCAGCTCTTCTTTATTAAGGAAGGTTGGTGAGGCGACTTTGAGGATTGACTCAGTTGTCAGTTGGATCTGTCCCACATGTGACAACAGGTGTTCGA
>OZ024742.1:126589383-126596883 GCA_964016885.1 Eledone cirrhosa
TTCCAGTATGGGGCATCATGGAAAAGTGACAATTATCATAGCTTTGAGTCGTACGACCAATACCTTGTAAGTGTAATTAAGTTGATGGAGAGTGTTTGGAAAACCGTTGGATGGACTATACCTTTAATTCAAAGGACCTGCATTATTACACAATGTGTCACACAAAATGTTCCAGCAAATTAAGTTAAGGGAATACGTATCTGTGGAATGCTTTACTTCTTACACGTTAATTCTACGAGCAGGGTGTTCCATTGGTCGAAAAACTGGAACACTTATCGACGAAATAGATAGAGGACCATTCCATTTTAATATAATTACAATTGGTTCTTCATTTAGGTGGATGGTATCCCTATAACTATTCACAAGGGATGTATATTCTGACGGTTAATTTAATCGACTTTGCCCCCCCCCCCCCCCAACGTTAGTCTTGTGCCTAATCCGAAAGCATATGACGCAATTACATATGTGGTACTCATCTAGAAATCAACGTGCAAGTGACTGGCCAGTCCACAAACACGTATACACTTGACACAATTCGCAGGGAGGTTCAGTGGGACACAGCGTGTGACAAAACTGGACCTGAGAATTACAGTTACAACTCATATTTGCTAACTGAGTAGACTGGAGCAGCGTGATATAAAGTGCCTTGTTCAAGGACATAACGTGCCTGCTGGAAATTGAACTCACGAATTCAAGTTCGTGAGCCAAACATTCTAAACTCGAAGTCACATGCTTTCAAATACACACACGTACACACTCATATTTACTTACATTATCAGCTGAATCAATTTATTAAAAACGAAATCTAGTGTGCGTGTGTGTGTATATATATGTGTGTGTGTGTGTGTGTGTGTGTGTGTGTGTGTGTGTGTGTGTGTGTGTGTGTGTGTGTGTGTGTGTGTGTGTGTGTGTGTGTGTGTGTGTGTGTGTGTGTGTGTGTGTGTGTGTGTGTGTGTGTGTGTGTGTGTGTGTGTGTGTGTGTGTGTGTGTGTGTGTGTGTGTGTGTGTGTGTGTGTGTGTGTGTGTGTGTGTGTGTGTGTGTGTGTGTGTGTGTGTGTGTGTGTGTGTGTGTGTGTGTGTGTGTGTGTGTGTGTGTGTGTGTATATATATATATATATATATATATATATATAACGTGTTAATGTGTGTGTGACAAACAAAGAGACAGAGCCAGAGAAAAAAAATCCCCATTTCAAATAATAATAGATTAATTATATACAGACAAAAATATATATAAATGTAATTATACTGATTGTATATTAAAGAATGTAGCCATTATTGCTTGATTAAACTATTTACTAACTCATGCAACATTCTTCAAACTGAATTCCCAGAACCATCTGGACACACAGACAGATGGTAAAAACTATGTGGCTATTTGTAAAAGAGACTAAATGTTTAGTTGTGAACCTCTGTGGGTGAGTTTTCAACTGGAGGCGAAACATACACATATAGATTTGGCAGATGTCCAGTTGCTGTTATTGTTGTCTAGCTCCAGGTCAGTCCTAACTGACATAACGTATGATAAAAGGCGTTCTAGCTGTGAATACCTCAACAGTTTTTTTAGGGTGGGGATGGATAGAGGAGCAATGGTTAACTAAGACTACATTCGTCCTTTTCTTTTAAAGATAACACGGTATAATTTTAGGAAGAATGACAGCCATTCTCTGCACGTCAAGCGATCACATAAAGGGTTCCTAGTTGGCTCAAAATACTATGTAGAGGTTTTCCTCGTTGGCTCAAATTATCATATAGACGACTTTTGTGTTGGCTCAAATGATCATATTGTGGCCTTACTTGTTGGCTCAATTGATAACATAGTGGCCTTCCTCGTTGGCTCAAAGGATCATATAGTGCCCTTCATTGTTGGTTTAAATAATCATATAGTACCTTTCCTCGGCTCAAATGTTTATATAGAGGCCTTCTTCATTGGCTCAACTGATCATATAGTTCCTTCCTCATTGGCTCAAATGATCATATAGTGGTCTTCCTCGTTGGCTCAAATGATCATATAATGGACTTCCTCTTTTGTTCAAATGATCGCTTGAAGGCCATTCTCGGATTCGAATTCATTGTGTGGTATCATGGTTAAGAATCTATTACCATAGTCTTTGGGGGATTTTTTTTAGATGGAAACTGAGTAGAAGCCTGTCAGGTGGATTGTACCTGTAATTCAAAAGTCCAGCCTCGTCACACACTATCATGATGATTTTGCCTGAAGGTACCTGTGTTTGTTACTTATACGCTATTCAATTGAACTGATTTTTGAAACCGACGGAGGTATATTATTAGATTTTTGAAATTTGGGTTTATAATGTTTAGTTTCAAATTGTCAGTATCGGGGGATTGGCAGTATCGGTGGAGGGTCGGACGCCATGCTTTCCAGCATAGTTACGTCCCTTTATGTTCTGAGTTCAAATACCGCCAAGGTTAACTTTGCCTTTCATCCTTACGGGGTCGAAAAAATAAAGTACCAGTAATGCACTGGGTAATTGCTGGCCTTGTGCCAAAAGTAGAAACAATTATTTTATCACCCAACGGTGGATTGGCAGAAATCTTGCCGAGGTCAACTTTGCCTATCATCCTTACGGGGGTCGATAAGATAAAGTACCAGTAACACACTGGGTCGATTTAATCGACTTTCCCCCTCCCCCCAAAATTGTTGGCATATAACAGAAACCATTATTACACGTCGATAAAATAAAGTACCAGTAATGCACTGGATAATTGCTGGCCTTGTGCCTAAAGTAGAAACAATTATTAAATTATCTCAGTTGAAGAAAACGCTCTAAGTTGATAACCAACAATGTGAATAGATATAACTCTTTTGTTGAATATTGTTTGTAGCTCACAAGTAACATATCTGTCAATCGTGCCTTGAGGTATTTCTTCGAAAAATTCTGTATAATTGAAGACAGGCCTCAATTACTCAATTACTCAAGTATACTCGCGATATTGTGAATTTAATTTCACAAATGAAAACAAATCCGGTTACCTGGAGCGATATACGTCTTATGAACTATGTGTGAAGAGAAGTAAAAACCATATCCACTGAAGCAGTACCTTCCTTACAAGACTGAAATTTGCTTTAATTCACAAGTAAGCATTCGTATTGCTTTGCACTAAAAAAACCTATTAGCAAAACAAACGTAAACGATTATTTATTAATCAATTTATTCGTTGGTAATTCATATAGTAAATAGATTTCAATGGAAATTATTAAATAGCCTCAGTAGATGTATTTACTAAAATAATTGAACACCAAACTTGTAGGGGTTTACTATAAAAGCAGCTGTTTTTGCTTATATGGTGAACAGGAAGTAATTCAACGTAGGTTAAATATAAAATGGCTGCTGGTCGGCGAGTTATAAGCCTGCTAATTGTGAGTAGATTAATTGATAGTTAGATATTTGTCGTCTGTTAATTACATATAAATCTAAAGATAATGGAACAATTACCTCCCTGTAATGTCTCAATAATCTTCTGCAAGGAAGGGCAGGGATAGTACCAATAATTCTTTAAGATAAGGACGGTTGGGGAAAGTTAATATATTTAATGTTCGGTTAAACGTTTTGTAGATCAGTACATGAAGAGAACAATCTAAGAAAGTATGACCTCGGTATCAAATAAACCATCCAGATTTTTTCATCAGCAGAACACTGCAAATAAAATATCCAATCCAAGGCCTTACTCCTGTTGGAAGAACCCCTCCCTGGATGACCTCCACCACTTTCTGTTTGGTTTTGGTCCAGTCAGGAGTGTAGCCGTACTCACCTTACTTTTCCAATTGCAGGTTGGTGAAGCTATATAACCCATAGTTGGGTTAAATAACATATCAGGCATACAAAAATCACAGCTCTATGTTGACTCTGAATGGATAGAGCTACGCTCTAATCACTATAACAGAGAGTATGTGTGAATAAAAGGCGAGAGAATTCTAAGACCTGACAGAGTATTTGGTGCATGTTCTAGATAGAGAAAAACTGAAGATGTGGCGAAAGATGAGACACGAAAACGAATGCGTTTATGTTGAGTTGGTATATAACAACATAATCTGCAAATATCAGGTCTTGACTGAACGTTACATTTTTATGCCGGGGTCGCCTCATTATTATCGGCGTTCTCGGTCCCCGAACTGCCGTTTTCCTCCGCAAAATTGAGAGGAGTGTACCCCGTCTGAAAAATGGGTCCCGTGAGGTTGAGCGGTTGATGTAGCGACTGTTACTAGATGTTGTTCGCGGCAACTCCTTTACCATTTTGTTCGCATGGTGTAGAATCTGCTAACACCTCCACCTCTTATTTTGTTCTTTATTTTTTCTTTCTTTTCATTTTTATTACACATATTATATAATTTAATTGACGTGTGTTGACTAAAGATCTGAACTTTCTTCCTTAAATAAAAGTAATGCTACAATCTCGGGTTAAAAAAGATAAGTTCTTTCGAGCAAAACTCTTTGTAGTAGCCGTAAAAGGAAGCACACATTTAGTAGAACAGGTTAGAAAAGAGACAGGATGAAACAACTAAACAACAACAAAGACAATACAATAGTTCAACTATATAACTGTGTATGAGTGTGTGTGTATATATATATATATATATATATATATATATATATATATATATATATATATATATATATATATAAGTTTATCTGGGGTTCAATTGGGGGTAACTACAGTAAGTAAGGTACTCAATACACAGCAGAGTATAACTATTTAATATAGAAATGGCTTCTACAGGACTAGAACTGTTTCATTCATATATATAAATGTATATATATATATATATATATATATATATATATATATATATATATATATATATATATATGTGTATATATGTATATATATATTTATATATACGTGTGTGTGTGTGCGCGCGCGCATATGTGTGTGTGTGTGTGCGTGTGTATACGTTTCTTTTGCGTGTTCGATTTTCGTCAATTGAGCTATATGTTTTAATTTAGGATAACTCTTTCCCTTCACATATCTCCGCTTCTCTCTCTCTCTCTCTTCATATGTATCCGCTTCTCTTTCTGTCCCTCTCTCTCTTTCTTTCCTTCACCCAATTTGTCCCCATCTCTCCTGAGATATCTATTTTTTCTCTCCTTCGAAATACCTGGCTTTAGTTTTGTCTATTATTTATATATACGTTCTTTCCCACCTCTCCCTGTTTCTTTCCTCTTCTTTTATCCTTCATCATCTCTTTGCTTATTTGAACGCCTCACCCCCCACCCCTGATTCTTTTTCTGTCCCTCCCCATCCTCCCTCTCTCCCTTACTCACACACACTCACCCACTTTCTGTGTTAATGACTTTTAATTTAATTATTTAAAAATAGCGATATGCCTCCCGTCTTGACTACAGCGAGAGAACTATCCACTTGATACAACAAACGCCTCCAACAATGATTCATATATAGCAGGTGGCGCCTCCAAGCGGTGGCGTCTGCCCTATATACCTTCCCAATAACATTTTATGACGGAATCAACCACTTAGATCGAGCTCCTACTGAGATGTAAACAGTTAAAAACATCTAAGAATTCAAAACTAAAACAACTTATATATTTAAATATATTTAGGCAAAAAAAAAAAAAAGAAAAAGAAAAACATACACAAAAAAAAGAAAATAAACACATTTCATATTTGGATTTGAAATTATATTTCAAAGAGTGTAAGTAAAATTCTTCTTTGTCTTTTGATGATGATGATGATGATGATGATGTCCATTATATCTTTTTAACGAATAAAGTACCAGTAATGAACTGGGTAATTGCTGGCCTTGTGCCTAAAGTAGAAACAATTATATCTTTTTAACGATGTAAATGAAATGAATGGCTGCATAGTTAAGCAAACACATCATTTCGGATTCGTTCACAAGCAGAAACTATACGGAAGCCTGTCATATGTATATATATATAACAAAGAAAGCGTGGTAAGGAACCATAACGCACCAAAGTACTCGGATCTAGTTGTCGAAACGGCCGGAGTTCAGCCGTCAGGGTCCTCACTCTTTTCCTATATATATATATATATATATATATATATATATATATATATATATATATATATGATAGTATTAATAAATGGAAACTATCTTTATAAAACCATATTTATTTTATTATATATATTTCAAGGGTACCAAGACTTTTGGTACGCGATCATCAGACAAAATACAAAAGTTGTTTTACAGATAGTGACATATTCAAAACTAGAACTTAACGTTTTGAGTTCTGTTTGAATAGTCAATACTATTGATATTAACTCCAGAAGAAATTTGTAGAGTGCTTCTAAACTGTTATAAATTAAATTTGTTGAATAACTAACAAATTAAATAACTCATTGCTTATACACACACACACACACACACACACACACACACACACACACACACACACACACACACACACACACACACATATATATATATATATATATATATATATATATATATATATATATATATGTGTGCGTGTGTGAGCAATGTAATCTAATGCTGAATTTTGAGTTGCTTCTAGTGGCTGGTTGTGGTAATGGCGGTGCAGGTGGTGGAAGTATTGTTGATGTTGTTGTTGGTGGTAAGTAAGAAAGGATCACAAAATCTTAGTTTCCGAGTTGAGAGTCAAGTAGTAAGTTATAAAGAGGGGACACAATGGAACGGTTTCTTCTAAGGGTTCTAAGGAGTTCGCTTCGCAATCATTAGGTCACGATTTCAATCCCATTATGTGGTATCTTGGGCAAATGTCATTTATCAATGCCTCAGGATGACAAAAAAAAAAGAAGCCTAAAATCTGTCGCAAACCCGGAGGCTCATCAGGCCAGTGTATATTCCGGTGTGCGAGGCGTGAAGCGACTGAGAGTACCCCCCCCCCTCCGGACAGGACGCCAGCCCATCGCAGAGTTAAACCCCAAGCTATTGCTGGTACTCATTTTCAGCTGAGTATACTGGAGTAAGGTAAAATGAAATATTTTGCTCAATAACAACACACATCTCAATCAAGGAATCGAACCTATGACATTATGATCGTAAGTCCAACACCCTAACCACTAGGTCACGCGCCTCCTCAGGAAGACCCAAATCTTTTAAGTGAAACTGGGTAGACGGAAACTGTTTTGAAGCCTGTTCGATGGACTGTGCGTCATTCAAAGGGTGAGGCTTGTCACATGTCACGTTGAATCTCTATAGGAATTACCTTAAGAATACACGTATCTGTGGAATGCTCGGCCATTTGTACGTTGATTTCATTCATGAGCAGACATTTCAGTTGATGGAACAACTGGAGAACTGATCGTCGAAGCCGAGGGGCTCCATCCCATACATTTGGGTCGAACAGAAAAATGCTCCAAAGTGTTCCAGCTACAACGTTCGGGATTTTTAGAGGTACGTCTTAGATAACTTCATCAAATATGTCAGTTGGGTATATTTATGATAGTAAAGTGTGATTCGTGAGAGGGATTTCACTGCTATTCTAGAAGGTAACATGACCACGTAGGTGCTTCC
>OZ024742.1:126601883-126606883 GCA_964016885.1 Eledone cirrhosa
TTTTCCCGAGCTCAGAAGGATGAAAGACAAAGTTTACACCGCTGGGAGTTGAAACCAGAACGTAGAAAGCCACAACAAAATATTGCAAGCTAACGCATTAACGATTCTGCCAGTCCAACGGCTCTACGCCCTAATAAAACTACAACAATAATGATGATTTGTAACATTGGCACAAGGACAGGAATTTGAGGAAAGGAAGTACTTCACTGGTTCTTATATTTAAATGGCTGTAACGAAATAGCAGGCGGTATTTTGTCCGGTGTAATGCCAAGTCTGCCATCCATTAATAATTAGTTTCCTCATTACCAGTAATATGAAGAACTGTTATGATTAATTACTACAATAAGTAGCAGATCTTTACAAGGATCATATTTTTTTGTTATTTTTATTAGTTACTCAGAAAGTTGATAACAATAATGAAGATGAAGCTAGTATTAGTAATAGTTGTAGTTCAACTTATGTGAAGTTCAAATGAATAATTTATATATATAAAGAAAGTTAGGAGCTTCTATTTGGTTTGCGGGAGATTATAAAAAAAAATGAAAATGATAATAGATGTGGTGGAGAAATATATATATATATATAAAAAATATATATATATATATAAATATATATATATATATAAAGAGAGAGAGAGAGGGGGGAGAGTAGGAAGATAGGTGAGAAGGAGGAGAAAGAATATGAGGGAGAAATGAATGAATGAAGCAACGAATGAAGGAAGGAGATGGAGAAGAGAGATATACTGTAAAGAAAGAAAGGAGATAGAAAGAGAGATAGGATAGGAAAGAGATAGTAAATGATGGTGAGATAGTAAAAGATGGAGAGAAAGAAAGGATAAAGGAAGAAAGGAGAGAGAGAGAGAGAGAGAGAGAGAGAGAGAGAGAGAGAGAGAGAGAGAGAGAGAGAGAGAGAGAGAGGAATGAGATAGCGAGAGAGTTTGGGAAATGAGATGCGAAAAGGGTTGAGAAGAAAATAAAAATAAAGAAACGCAGAGAAGAATATGTAGAAAGAAGAATGAAGAACACAAAAGTCACATGAGTGAAATTATAGACAAAAGCATAACAAAAACGAAAGAAAAATTAGTAAATAGAACGGTGCCCCAGCATGGCCTCAGCCGGATGGCTGGAACAGGTAAAAGAGTAAAATGAAGACAAAAGAAGAATGTAAGAGACGACAGAAATTTAGAACGAAGGAAAGATAAGAAAGAAAAATATGGAGGAAGAAAGAAAGGAAAGAGAATGGGTGTTTCGAAATGTGTATATATTTCCTTTTTGTCTTATTCTTTTTTTTTTTATAAAAAAAATAGCAAAAATTTTTTTTACTATTTTTTTTTCTTTCTCAAAAGATACTGGAGTGGAGTTTACTGTTTTGTAAACATAACGAAGTCAGTGGTTGTAATAGTTAGCAAGTGACGGGATGTTGTAGGTGTTGATGTAAAGAAATGGTTTAGTGGTGCTGGTGCTACTTGATATATATAAAGAGGTGGTGGTCGTACTTGACATATAGCGAGGTGGTAGTGGTGGTGGAAAGACTATGTAAAGCTAGGTTTCGCTCTAATATGTGGGGGACGAATTTAAAGTGTTATGTCTTCATCTATCTGTGGAATCAAGGCATTCGGCGTTGGCACTAAAATGGTTATGGAGTGGTTATTCAGTGCTTACTGGAAGTAGGTTTGTGTTGTTTTTGCGGTGCTCCAGCACAGACTTAGTCTGGAGGAACTAAGATAAACTACAAAAAAAAAAAAAAGAAGATAAACGGGAGAGAGAGACTATATAGTTACTCGACATGCTAGAAAGAACAGTCAAGTTTCTCTCATATCCACACTGTCTTAAGAAAGGGAATACATATTTGGTACTGAAGTGATCAGGGCCGATACGGAGACATTAAAAAAAGCAAATATGTGTTTGTTTTGACCATATCAAGAAAAGGAGTTTGTGTACTAACAATATACATCTTATTTTACTGTTTAGTCAGGAGCAGGATAGGGCTTATGACCCCTTTTAAAGAGCTACCGAGACTAGTGGGGGGAGGGGAACGGGAAGGGAGAAGAATGTATCTTCAGATCGGGGGAGACTTCACCCGAATGCTTGCAATAATATTAAACTGGGTGATGGATTAATTCTACCTCCCAAGTAGGTCACAGCGGGATTTGAACGCAAAACGCAAATAGCTAGAACAAATAGTGCAATATGTCCTGTCTGATACTCTAACAAGTCTGCTAGGTCACTGCTATGAATTGGTATTTTAAGGTTAATATAACAAATCATGTGCTCATGCGCAGAGATGCTATAACAGCTTATAAAATAGGGTGAGATCCTTAAACACGGAAAAGGAGGTTGCCATCGGCTGCTATAAGAAAGTATCTAGGAGATATGGGGTTCAATTCCTCACGGCGGCCGATGGCAACTTCTTTTCCTGTCTTTTAAGGGTCTTCACCCTATTTTAGAAACTATTTTATAGCATCTCTGCGCATGAGCATACCATTTTTTATATTAACTTTGTATTCTCTGTGCTTAGGGTCAGAAAGATCGACTACATATCTTAACTGGTATTTTATTTTATGTTCTAAAATAATGAAAGGTAAGGTGGACCTCGTCGGGATCTGGACTCGGAGCACAAAGAGCCGGAGCAAATACCACAAGGCATTTCCCCCTACGATCTGACTGTGAGAAGGGATAGTTTTAAGAATAATTTATGTATAGTCTCGTAACTCGCGATGGAGTCGTAGGGGAGCTATTGTGACACTTTAAACGTGTCTCGGGCATTTTAAAACTGGCAGAGCCAATCCACTCTCCAGGTCTGAACACAACCGGCTCCCCCCAGAGAAGGAGATATTGAACGAGAGAGAGAAACGAGAAAGGGATATAGAGGAAGTATCGACTCCAGTATAGGACTGGTAATTTTTTCTCGACCAACCAATATTGAAAGGCAAAGTTAAACTCGGCGGGATTTGAGCTCAAAGATCTGGAACGAATAATTCAAACCGTTCTATCCGATGTTCTATCGACTCTACCAATTCACATGCTGTTTTGGAGACTAATATGGAATGGCAAAAGAAAAGTCTTGAATCTGAGGAAATCCCAAGACATTTTGTAGATGTTAATAATTTTGGTTGCTGTGACGAGTGAAGAAAATCTGACGTATAGGATGCAGGTCTTATGAATGAATTGCCGTCGGTTTCCACTATCCGTGTTCCAGTTGTTTAATCAATGGAACAGCCTGCTCGTAAAATTAACGTGGAAACAGCTGAGCATTTCAAAGCCACGTGTAACCTTAATGTAATTCGTAGGCATCGTCGATCCGATGGGCTTCCAAACAAATATGACCATTTCTCTGATAAAATGACAAGGATATCTCACCGAGGTTAGCTCTGCCAATTACCTTAACGGGATCGATAAAATAAAGTGCCAATAAAGCACTGGGTTGGTTTAATCGACTTTCCCCTCCCTTTCAAATTGCTGGCCTTGTGCCTAAATCAGAAACCATTATTATTATTATTAAAGGCAGTTGATTGGCAGTATTGGCAGAGTGTCGGACAACAGGCTTTGCAGCATATAGTTATGGCCCCTTACGTTCTGAATTAAAATCCGCTGAGGTTAACTTTGCCTTTCATCTTTACGGAGTCGATAACAAAGTACTAGTAACGCACTAGGGTTGATTTAATCGATTTTCCCCCTGCCCTTAAAATTATACATACATACAAGTCCTGGAGAGGAGACAGGCACCACTAAGCATTTCTAAGGTAGACTGAAATACTATGTTAAACACAGTCAAACTGGCCGCAACAGTTACGGGGACTTGATTGACTGCAGTCCTCTTCAAGCGAACCTATAAGTTATAGACTTCTATTTACGAGTTTCCCAAATGTATTCATAGGATTACATTGTCCAATGTAAGTAAAGGACAATGATGTGTGATTTAAGGAATATTTGATGGTGGCTATGGTGGTGGTGGGATTCTGAGAGAGAGAGGGGGCGGGAGTGATATAGAGGAAAGAAAAAGGGAAGAGGGAAAGATGAAAGAAAGGGATAAAAGAGAGAGAAGAGAGAGAGAGAGAGAGAGAGAGAGGGGGGGGGGACATAGTGGAACTAATTGTTGGATATATAATAGTTATAAAATAAAAGTTCATACTAATTATTAAGGGTGTTGTTGTTGTTGTTGTTGCTGATATTGTTATTGTTGCAGTTGTTATTGTTGTTGTGGTTGATGTTGTTGATGTTTTCGCTGCTGTTGTTGTGGTTGTTGATGTTACTGTTGCTGTTGTTGTTGTTCTTGTTGTTGATATTGATGCTTTGTTGTGGATGTTGTTGCTGTTGTTGATGTTGTGGTTGTTGCTGTTGTTGATGTTGTGGTTGTTGCTGATGTTGATATTGTTGTTGCTGCTGTTGTTACTTTTATTAATGTTGTTGTTGTTCTTAGTCCTGAGCCAGCAAACATATGTGATGAAAGGTGTTCCACCTATGACCATCCCATATGTTCTATCAAACACGGTGTATGTGGGTGGAACTACAGTATTCAGTATATTCTTCCGTTAAGACGGTGGGGTGTGGAAATGTGGCTGCTATTTCTAGGAGGCAAGCACGTTGAGGTTTAGTATTGGCGTGTTTTAAGGAGATTTAGCTGCTATTTCTAGGATGCCAGGCAAGCACGTAGAGGTTTAGTTTTGGGTGGGTTAGCAAGATTTGGCTGCTATTTCTAGTAGATCGAATAACCATATAGAGGTTCCATCGTTCTCGTCCCCATAGATGTGTCATTATTGTTATTATTTAGCCCCGGGGAGCAATCTAAATATGGTCACCTTGTTTGTTTGGGGGGTTTATCAAGGACTACATTATCCAATATGGCAATTCATTTTATAACATATTCAAAATGAAGTATGTCATTTGAGGGAGATTTAGCTGCTATTTCTAGCGGGTTAGGCGACCACATTATCATGTTGTTGGGTATGTGATGTGTGGTTGGGGTTGTAAATGATGTGTTGACAGAAGTAGTAAACTGAT
>OZ024742.1:126619383-126621883 GCA_964016885.1 Eledone cirrhosa
TATTGAATACACTGTGGATTATATATATATATAAAAGCGCATTAACTTTTAAAGCTAGATCCATAGTAAGTAAGTGTTGTTTTCAAGTCTTATAGACAAGTTATATAGTATATATTATTGTAGGACGAGCGGTGTATTTGATTGTCGCTGTCAATGAATTGGTTTCAGAATTGATTATGACTAAAAGCTTCGTAGTCTGTACAACAGCCATTAAAGCCAGGTATAGACTATGTATGAAGGCCATCGTAGTCCAACATTATTGCAGAACCTAAATAAATGTAGTTGGCATGAAACATTTTTAGCACAGGAGCCACATTGCAAAAGTAATAAATAAATGAATAAAAAATAGATATATAAATAAAAAATAAAAGAATTGAGTGATCACAGCTCCGATATTACGGGTATGGGGTTAGAAAGAATCGTTGGACAGATTTTACAGGCAAAACCAGCTGGCAGGAGACCTAGGGATAGACTCCGGGCAAGATGGTTGGATAACATCCATGAGCTCAGATGGTCTCCCTTGAAGATCCAGCCGGATCGATTGGAAACGGTTGCTTCCACAAGACCTGCTGGAAAGAGTGTTTGAGGACTCTAATCCTAGGACCGTCACAGGAAGAAGAAGAAGAAGAAGAAGAAGAAGAAGAAGAAGAAGAAGAAAAAGGAGAAAAATAAGAAGAAGAAGAAGAAGAAGAAGAAGAAGAAGAAGAAGAAGAAGAAGAAGAAGAAGAAGAAGAAGAAGAAAGAATTGAAGTATAAATATAATCCTTTCTGCCTCTCATACTACGATTTGTAATGAATCTCAATTGGTTTCGTCGATGAATGTTCTAGATGTTCGACCAACGGAACAGCCTACACGTGAAATTAACGTGTAAATGGCTGAGCACTCCATAGACACGTGTACTCTTAACGTAATTCTCAAAGAGATTCAGCGTGACACTGTTTATATATTTTGCTATCATCAATCATATCATACGTCCACTGTAACTCTCTGTATGAGTCCAAGGATTTTAGCTAAGTTCACTCACACTAAAGTTCTACCCAACCAAGCCGGTTGTATTTTGTTGTTGTTTAGCCCCCAAGTCAACTCTGATGCAGAAAACCAATAATCAACTACATTCCAGTCTTAATTTGTATATTTATGTCTGTATTTTCAAAGCAGTAAGGAAGTTGTGATTTAAGTGAAGTTTAACTACTTTTTCTAGCAGGTCGAATAATCACACGGAATCTCTCTCTTAATGGTTTACGATGCTCCCTCAATATTTAGCACACTAGTTTCTATTTGTTAGTTGTCATGAGAGACTGACATTTGTTTTTGATTTATTAAATACAAACCTTGTCTCTCTTTTCTCTCTCTCCCCTTTCCTTCCATTGCCCCTCTCTTGCCATCTCTTGCTCTCTTCTAGAATAACCAACATCTTTATCCCGCCCCACTTTCATCGTCTTCAGTGATGGCGGTTCTGAGAATTTCCTTTCGACAAGAGAAGATGAGAACATGTTTTACAGACGAAATAGAAGAAGGAACACAAATAATGAGAAGACAGCGATATTTCTGAGAAACTTCGAGAACGAGTGCCGACGTTCTTGCAACTCAATAGCACGATATCCACATCTACCAACCTACCAATCTATCTACCTACCCCTTCTTTAGGAAAGGGGTACATATATCTTTCTCATGTTGGGAAATGGAGACATTTTGACACTTTTTGTTTTTTTTTGTCGCTGGATTGAAACAAATCCTACAACAGATGTGGGTCATGTATGTGTGTGTATTTGGTATCTAGTGTATGTATGTGTGTGTTTAGTATATGGTGTGTAAGTGATGTATTGTGTGTTTATTTGCGGATGCGTGAGGGGGTGGAGAGAACGACAATATTAATTCTTTACGGTAGATAACATTTGAGCAATTAGAATTGATCTAAATCTTATATAACTGAGGAGTTACCCGACTCTTTTTCGACACCTCGCTTCCTTCCATATTATTATTATTATTATTATTATTATTTTTTTTTTTTTTGTCAATCATAGAATCACAAGAACTAATGAATGATCATTTATTGTTTCGTGTCATGACAGCTCTAATGAAGCAAATTTGGCCTGGGCCAATACTGGCCAAAACCTATCAAAGTTATCAAAGTTACTGTGGTTACCCCCGATTGAACCCTGGATACACACAAACACACACACACACCCACCCCCACACCCCCACATACCCCACCCCCCACACACACGCACACACACACATATATATATATAGTGTCCAAGGGAAAGGCAGATGCAGCTTGGCTCAAGAGACGTTGTAACTCATTTCCATAACTAAATGAATTGGAGCAATGTGAAATAATGTGTCATGTTCAAGGACACAACACACCGCCAGTTTCGAGAACGGAACACAGAACCTCACGTTTGTAAGTTCAACGCTCTAACCACTAAGCTGTGCGCCTTCCAATAATTGTTTCTATTATACTTTAGGTACGAGGCCAGCAATTTGAAGGGGGGGGGG
>OZ024742.1:126626883-126634383 GCA_964016885.1 Eledone cirrhosa
GGAGATCGGGCTAAGCACCGGTTTGATGAGCTTTCGGGCTCGAGACCCACTCCAACTATTAAAGTGTGAGTTCAGATTTCACCCAGAACGACTTTGCATGTATGGGTTCGTACCTTATGATGGAAAGGTAGGGGCACCGTGTTGACCCACGACGTGTCTTCGGCAATTTAAACTTGGCAGAGCCCATCCCCTCTCCAGGTCTAAACAGAGAGAGAGAGAATGGAAGATCGATAGAGAGAGAGAGAATGAAAGAGCGAGAGAGAGAGAGAGAGAGAGAGAGAGAGGAAGAATCGAACATAATATTTTACTGGTACTTATTTTTATCGATCTCGAAAGGGTGAAAACGATGTTAACCTCGGCGGGACTTGAACTCAGAGAGAGCATAGAGCCGGAACGAATACCGCAAAACATTCTATCCGACGTTCTAACGAGTCTTCCGATACGACACTACTTTTACCCTTGCGAACTCGTTAAAATATAGTAATAGTTATTTACTATAATGTTGAAGGTACTGCCCTAGCATGGCCACGGCCACAGCGCTATGACAGAAACAAATAGAAGAATGTTTTTCGTATGGTTTATTAGTATGAGTCATATATTTTTCCTTTTTCTGAAATAAAATTTTAAAATAATTTTGAAAAAATTGAGGCCAAAAACGAAATCAACTGAAAGAACAGCAGATTGGAAATGTCATGGAATGAGTGAAGGGACATATGTACGTATGTGCATATATATATGGGTATGTGCATATATATATGGATGTGTGTGCGAGTGTATGTGTGTATGTCTATATCTGTATATGTATATGTGTATGAATTTGTATGTGTAAGTGTGCATGTGTATATATATATATATGTATGTGTATGTATATAAGTGTGTATATGTATATATGTGTGTGTATATGTATATATGTGTGTGTGTATGTATATATGTGTGTGTGTATGTATATATGTGTGTGTATATGTATATATGTGTGTGTATATGTATATATGTGTGTGTGTATGTATATATATATGTGTGTGTGTGTGTGTATGTATATATGTGTGTATATGTATATATGCGTGCATGAGTATATGTGTGAATGCTTATGTATGCGTGCATTTGATAATGTGTATGTGTGTGGGGGGGGGGGAGTAAGCAGGTTTGTTGCGGGTGTGAGACAAAGAGGAGAGAAGGAATGTGAGGGGGCCGAGATGGAGAGAAAGCATGAGATGAAACATAAAATAAAAACAAAAGAGGTGAAGGTGAAAGAATGGAAAAGAGAGACACAGAAATGTCAGGCTTGATATAACCTCTAAAAAGTGTGCTAAATATTCACGTGGTTTCAGTAATAATATCGGGGGGGGGGGGGGGGGGAAGAAGGTGGGAGCGAAAATTTAGCTAGCTTAATGGATTGATCGATAGGGCGATGCACTGAAACAGGTAGATATTCACATACTTAGAGAAATATATGTTTCTACTTTAGGCACAAGGCCAGCAATTACCCAGTTCATTACTGGTACTTTATTTTATCGACCCCGTAAGGATGAAAGGCAAAGTCAACATCGGCGGGATTTGAACTCAGATCGTAAAGGGACGTAACTATGCTGGAAAGCATGGCGTCCGACCCTCTACCGATACTGCCAATCCACCCATACTTAGAGAAATATAGAAAGACAGACAGGCAGGAAGACAGATATAGATAGATTGACAGATAGCTTAACACACACACACACACACACACACATATATATATATATATATATATATATATATGTATATATATGTATAAATATAGGGAGACAAAGAAAGAGAGAGAGAGAGAGAGAGGTAGATGGAGAAAGATAGATGAAGAGAGAGAGAGAGAGAGTTTATACAGAAATTAGGAAATTTTATTACGAAGAGGAGGGATTATAAAATTCTTTTCTTTACAAATTCCAAAACCACAGAAATGATAGACCTCTCTTGTCTATGGTAATAATTGTTTCTACTTTAGGCACAAGGCCAGCAATTACTCAGTGCATTACTGGTACTTTATTTTATCGACCCCGTAAGGATGAAAGGCAAAGTCAACCTCGGTGGGATTTGAACTCAGATCGTAAAGGGACGTAACTATGCTGGAAAGCATGGCGTCTGACCCTTTACCGATACTGCCAATCCAATGAATATATATATATATATATATATATATATATATATATATATATAGTTGTTTCTACTTTTGGCACAAGGCCAGCAATTACCCAGTACATTACTGGTACTTTATTTTATCGACCCCGTAAGGATGAAAGGCAAAGTTAACCTCGGCGGGATTTGAACTCAGAACGTAAAGGGACGTAACTATGCTGGAAAGCATGTCAAACCCTCTACCGATACTGCCAATTCACCGCCCTGGTGAATATATATATAGTGAGAGAGATTGATACAAAGAGAGTGAGAGAGATATAACAAGGAAGATATATATAGAGAGAGGAAGTGACAAAGTGATATTGAGGAAGAATCGACTCCAGTACTAGACTGGTACTTTTTTATCGACCTCGAAAGGATGAAAGGCAATGTTGAATTCAGTAGAATTTGAACATAGAGAGCAGAGAGCCGGAACGAATGTCACAAAGCATTCTATTCGGTGCCCCATACATAAATAGAAGCCAGCTATTTAACAAGGTAGACATTCAAATCCTTAAACCCCAAAGGTGCAGTCGAAAATGTCGATTATGCCACACTTCAATGGAAGATATTACTCACGTGATCAGTAGCTACCTCAAAATGTCATCAAGGTGCAACCTTCCAATGTATACCAAACAACTATGTATATGTTGCAAAAAGATTTAAAAAAAACACATGTATAGTTACAGATATCGGCTGCTCTGCAGATGTGAACATTTCCTTCCGAACCAGTGAGAAAGAAAATATTTATGAACTAATTTGAAACTTTCAGTTTCTCTCATTTTCCAAAGATTATAAATTCACATTTATACTGATAATTGTTGCTGCGCTTGGCTACGTTAGTAAATGTCTTAGTGGTAATCTCAAGAAGCTGGGTTTCCAGGCAAAGGAACTGACAAGCTAATACGCATTTTGCATATACAATCTACAAATGAAACAGTAAACATATGCGAGACTGTTCAGAAATTTAACCTGTAACTCTTCACCGTTGATGTTATCTAAATTGCATCGAGGAAGCTTTGTTTCTTGTAAGAAACTCGTTCCTTCTTTAGAGGATGGATTGAAATAACTAATAAGAAAAAATAGAGAGATAACACATACAAGCATACACACATACGTATATGTACATATACATGCATACATACATACTTGGACGCACATATGCGTACACCCATACTCAAACACATACCTCCATAAATGTACATATATGCAGATACAGATACATGTTTCGGACAGCAAAATAAAACGAGGCCTGTGATGAACGTCAGCTGTCCTCTTGAAGTCATTATGGTAAGAAGAAGCCTGCAGGCGAAAGAAGACATTTACGGACCGGTGTTGAGGAACCTGCAATTTCAGTGTTGAAAACATATATTCAGTCTTGTAACTTGAAAAAAAAAAAAAACAGAATATGTGCCAGCTCACATGTATCAATGACTAAACTTGGAATAACAGAATATCTATTAATCAATCAGTATCAAACTATGACTAAGCTTGGAATAATAGAATATGAACTAACTAACCTGGATCAAAGTATGACTAAATTTGGAATAACAGAATATGCACTAACTAACCTGGATCAAAGTATGACTAAACTTGGAATAACAGAATATGCACTAATCTGGACCAAAGTATGACTAAACTTGGAATATTAGAATATGTATTAACCCAACTGGATCAAAGTATGACTTAAATTTTAAAAAAAAAAAACGCAGACCCATAATTTATACACAACGGATAATCGCCATATCTGGGACAAAAAAAAAAATCCCACAACAAAAAACATTTAAAGGAACTTCTTAAAAAGTAAAGAGTGAATTGGTTACACAAAGGATTTTTCTTTAGAACCCTGCTAATGAGAAGGTGGACGATCAAATGCATATTAAAAATACCAATGGAGAAAAAGACAATATCTATCATTCCAGCCATCCATCCATCCGTCCATACATACCTATATATATGACATACATACATACTTATATATATGACATACATACATACTTATATATATGACATACATACATACTTATATATATGACATACATACATACTTATATATATGACATACATACATACTTATATATATGACATACATACTTATATATATGACATACATACATACTTATATATATGACATACATACATACCTATATATATGACATACATACATACTTATATATATGACATACATACATACTTATATATATGACATACATACATACTTATATATATGACATACACACATACTTATATATATGACATACATACATACTTATATATATGACATACATACTTATATATATGACATACATACATACTTATATATATGACATACATACATACTTATATATATGACATACATACTTATATATATGACATACATACATACTTATATATATGACATACATACATACTTATATATATGACATACATACATACTTATATATATGACATACATACTTATATATATGACATACATACATACTTATATATATGACATACATACTTATATATATGACATACATACTTATATATATGACATACATACTTATATATATGACATACATACTTATATATATGACATACATACATACTTATATATATGACATACATACATACTTATATATATGACATACATACATACTTATATATATATGACACACAAACATACCTATATATATGACATACATACATACTTATATATATGACATACATACTTATATATATGACATACATACATACTTATATATGACATACATACATACCTATATATATGACATACAAACATACCTATATATATGACATACATACATACTTATATATATGACATACATACATACTTATATATATGACATACATACATACTTATATATATGACATACATACATACTTATATATATGACATACATACATACTTATATATATGACATACATACATACTTATATATATGACATACATACTTATATATATGACATACATACTTATATATATGACATACATACATACTTATATATATGACATACATACTTATATATATGACATACATACATACTTATATATATGACATACACACATACTTATATATATGACATACATACATACTTATATATATGACATACATACTTATATATATATGACATACATACATACTTATATATATGACATACATACATACTTATATATATGACATACATACATACTTATATATATGACATACATACTTATATATATGACATACATACATACTTATATATATGACATACATACTTATATATATGACATACATACTTATATATATGACATACATACTTATATATATGACATACATACTTATATATATGACATACATACTTATATATATGACATACATACATACTTATATATATGACATACATACATACTTATATATATATGACACACAAACATACCTATATATATGACATACATACATACTTATATATATGACATACATACTTATATATATGACATACATACATACTTATATATGACATACATACATACCTATATATATGACATACAAACATACCTATATATATGACATACATACATACTTATATATATGACATAGATACATACTTATATATATGACATACATACATCCTTATATATGACATACAGACATACTTATATATATGACATACATACCTATATATATGACATACATACATACTTATATATATGACATACATACATACTTATATATATGACATACATACATACTTATATATATGACATACATACTTATATATATGACATACATACATACTTATATATATGACATACATACATACCTATATATATGACATACATACATACTTATATATATGACATACATACATACTTATATATATGACATACATACTTATATATATGACATACATACATACTTATATATATGACATACATACATACTTATATATATGACATACATACATACTTATATATATGACATACATACTTATATATATGACATACATACTTATATATATGACATACATACATACCTATATATATGACATACATACATACCTATATATATGACATACATACATACCTATATATATGACATACATACATACTTATATATATGACATACATACTTATATATATATGACATACATACATACTTATATATATGACATACAAACATACCTATATATATAACATACATACATACTTATATATATGACATACATACTTATATATATGACATACATACTTATATATATATGACATACATACATACTTATATATATGACATACATACATACTTATATATATGACATACATACATACTTATATATATGACATACATACATACTTATATATATGACATACATACTTATATGACATACATACATACTTATATATATGACATACATACATACTTATATATATGGCATACATACATACTTATATATCTATGACATACATACCTATATATATGACATATATACATACTTATATATATGACACACATACATACTTATATATATGACATACATACATACTTATATATATGACATACATACATACTTATATATATGACATACATACATACTTATATATATGACATACATACATACTTATATATATGACATACATACATACTTATATATATGACATACATACATACTTATATATATGACATACATACTTATATATATGACATACACACATACACACATACACACATACATACTTATATATATAGAGATACACATATAGAAGAGCGTGAGATAGAAAAGATACACAGACATACACACATGTAGAAAGGGGAAGACAACGATAAGAAAGAGAGAAGAAACAGAGAGGGAAGAGGGAAAGATGTCATAATAACTACAATGAGTGCGTGCATGTAAGAATGTGTATGAGCGTGTGTGTATGTGTGCGTGTATGTATGTTTGAGAGAGAGGGGGAAGAGAGGGGGGAAGAGAGGGGAAGAGAGAGAGAGAGAGAGAGAGAGAGAGAGAGAGAGAGAGAGAGAGAGAGAGAGAGAGAGAGAGAGAGAGAGAAAGCGAGAGAGGAAAAGAAGCAGTTTAAAGTTGTGAACAAGTGACTGGTAATTATTTTAAACAATTAAATGAAATAAAAATATTTCCACTCGTTTAAAACAATCATCTCCATTGTTTTAAAATACGAAAGAATTTTCCATGATAATGCATGCATATTTGGCCAACGAAATAGTAAGCTCATGAAATTAATGTGCAACTAGCTGAGCATTCTATAGACGCGTGTAATCTTATCACCAATCTCAGGGAGATTCAGCATGACACAATGTGTGTCAAGGTTGTTCCTTTGAATTTTATTTACGACTCATGTTTGTGCCAGTTGTG
>OZ024742.1:126636883-126639383 GCA_964016885.1 Eledone cirrhosa
GCGTGACAGAAGCTAAGAGTGGAAATCGATCCACCATCCGGTCTTTGCAAGACGAGGATGGACGGGTGATCCGGGAGCCTAAGCAGATGTGCGAGGCCTTTCAAAGGCACTTTGCCCGATTATTCGGGGGAGGCGAGGGTCCGGGCAGGGACGTGGATTTCGGTCCATACCTCGACGGCCTGCCGCGTCTCTCGAGCGAAGAGGCAGAGTCCTGCGAGGGACCAATCTCGGCTGATGAGATCGGGGATGCGCTGAGCCAATGCAGCAGACGCAAATCTCCAGGTCTCGATGGTATACCTTACGAACTTTATTTAGCAATGTCGGTCTTCTTCTCCGAACTCCTCGAAGCGGTCTACTGCAATTGGCAGCAGAACGGGAGAATTCCTTGTTCTGTAGCCAAGGGCGTAGTCTCGCTGGTGAGGAAGGACGAGAACAAGGGGGATAGTATAAATAATTTTCGGCCCATAACCCTGCTAAACACAGAGTTAAAGATTTTGGCCAAGGTGTTAGCAAAGAGGTTGGCGCTTGTCGTGGGTGGCCTGGTGGGAGATGCGCAGACATGTGCTATCCCATCCAGGTCCATTCACGATAACCTCCACCTCATGCGATACATCATAGAGAGGGTTGGCAACAAACCCGGCTTCGGTGGGGCCCTGATCAACTTGGATAAGTCTAAGGCCTTCGATAGGGTCGACCATGGTTACCTGGATGCGGTGCTAGCGGCGGCTGGGTTCGGTCCTGTTTTCAGAGGCTGGATCACTGCCTTACATAGCAACCACATCTATTTTAGGATCAAGGTGAACGGCTACCTTTTGAAGCCGTTCGAAATCACACGATCCATTCGACAGGGGTGCCCTCTCTCCTCCCTTCTGTACGTATTGACTCTCGAGCCTTTACTGAGAAAGTTGGAGTTGTTGCAGGGTATCCCCCTGGAACCAGGATTGAGCAAAGCCGTGTCGGCCTACGCTGATGACGTAACAGTAATGGTATCGACCGACTCGGAGATCGAGGCGATCGGTACCTTACTGGAGGATTACGAAAGGTTGTCAGGAGCGAAACTGAACCGCGAAAAATCCATCGGGCTGCAACTCGGAACGTGGAGAGGCAGACCGATGCCTCCCGACGGTGTCGTCGGACACTGGACGGAGGGCCCGGTGAAGTTGCTTGGGGTGTGGTTTGGACCGGACCTCCAGGTGGAAAAGAACTGGGACGAGGTTACGAATAAGGTGTTTGCACTAACCCAGAAATGGGCCAAGTGTAAGCTGTCCCTAAAAGGTCGGGTGGAGGTGGCGAACATTTACATAACGTCCGTCACTTGCTACCGCCTGACTGTCGTGCCTTGCCCTAAGGAAACACTCACCACCATGGAACGCATGCTCTTCCAATTTCTTTGGAAGAAGCGCCCTCCTATGGTGAGAAGATCCATCTGCTGCCAACAACCTTCGAAAGGAGGGCTGGGGATGTCGTGGTTGATGATGCGTAGGCACGCATTAAGGCTACGGCACCTACAGGTATTCCTCACTGGTCAACCGGTGTGGGCTCCGTTCGTGAAACGAACCTTTCCGAGACTCGTCTCGTTCACCGAGCTGCAGTCCTGTGTCAAGCAAAGATCCGGAAAACTGGGAGACTGGCACACTGAGTGTGCCCAGGCGCTCAGGGCTCTCTGGCAAGCGGGCCAGGCCATCGGTGGAGAATCCACCTCATCATTCTATAGAGGGCTGGTGGCTAGCAGGGGCGATGACACCCTTGGAGAGTCGCTGAACATGGAAGAGGACAAACTGGCCAGCCTGTTCGGTAGGACTTTCGGCCCGTGACCAATGGACAACTTCCAGAAGTCACTAGCCTGGCAGTGCTACCGGGGGGCTCTACCCGTTCGAGAGAGGCTCTACAGACACGGGCGCCAGGGATCCCTAGAAAAAGATTTGCCCTAGATGCGTGCGTCACGAAGAAACCGTTGCGCACGCATTGGTGCAATGTCCGGGCGTGGCTGATCTGTGGAGCTACGCCGAACGACTGCTGTCGCAGGTGGCGCCGATTCGATTGACCGCCGAGTCCGTGATGACAATCAAGCCGCCTCCCCTCTTCACAAAAGAAGCAAAGGCGGTTTTTCTGTGCGTAATAGCCATGTTGAAAGAGGTTGTTTGGTGGACACGATTGAAAGGTCTGAGGTCAGGCAACTTCCTCTCTGGCCATAGTCTGGTCTACTTCTTCCGATATCACTTCGGAAGAAGGATAAGAATGGAGAGAGAGGTGCTTGGCCACAGGTAGTTTTATGAAAGGTGGGTGATAGTGGCGAGAATGGCTCGTGTAAATGGGCCTTCTCTGTATACCATCCTGTAGGTAAAGACGTGAAGGAGAGGGGAGCACCTTCTCCATGTGCTCCCCGGGCAAAGGATTGCACACTTTTTCGGGGTGTGTGCAACCCCCATCACGTCCCCTCCCTTTTGAGGTTGTTTTCGATTATTTTCATTTTATACCCTTTTTACTCGATTTTATGTAA
>OZ024742.1:126641883-126661883 GCA_964016885.1 Eledone cirrhosa
GCCAATTTTCCATACAATACAATTAGTTACCACCCCGAACGTTTAATTAGGAATATACTCACTTATTTCCTAATGTTTGTTGAGTGAGTTGGGTTTTGGCCGGAGTATCGCTATTAGCTTCCTCCGATAATGTATTTATATATATCTATATGTATAAAACCGAGGACGTCTGTCTGTGTGTGTGTGAGTTTGAATCCATAAAACTCGAGAACCACCCAACCGACTATTTTCAAACTTTACACATGTAAAACTTATATTTCAGGGAGTGTTCTGAGCAAAGAAAATTTCAAATTTTCAATGCCCTAGGGACCACATTAGGCGATTTAGCGATCTCTCTCTATAATTCTTAGTCTTTCTCTTTTTAGATAGATACATACATATAACGTCGCGCCCTTATAATATCTGTCTGTACGTCTGGCTGTCGCATTACGTCACTTCCCTGAGGATGTCTGTCTCTGTGTGTGTGTCTGTGAGTTTGAATCCCTAAAACTCGAGAAGTACCCAACCGATTTTTTTTAAACTTTACATGTGTATTACTTATGTTTCAGGGAGTGTTATGCATAACTTTTTGATCTCCTAGGGCCCGCATTAGATGAAAAACTGCGTTTTTAATTATTTCTAGGGTTTTTTTAGACGTTTTTTTTCCCTTGAAATTGTAACTAGGTATTAGTCAGTCTCTTCTTCATACCGTAAGCAAAGAAAATCCAACTTTTTTTATGGCCTAGGGCCCGCATTAGGTGAAAACCTGAATTTTTCCTGCTTCATCGAGGAAAATCTTAAAGATTATTCAGCCATCAGATTATTCGGTTTATTTTCTTTACATATTGTCCAGGCATGCAGTTTTTCCACGATTAGGTCTGTTGGCGACCCGCTATCCAAAATACATTATCCCGTGCAACGCCGGGTACCACTGCTAGTATATATATATATATATATATATATATATATATATATATATATATATATATATACTGTATATATATATATACACATACTTACACACACACATATACATATTTATAATATATATATATATATTCGACCAGGTTTGATGGTCTTTATTCTCTCTCGTCCACGATTTCACAGAACTTATGTTCATCGATTTCAGGGATTGACTCCTTCTTCCTCACTTTTCGTTGCATTACTATCTTTGATTCTTTACAGTCTCGCTCGTTCCCCTTATTTACGTGTCCCAACGACTTTCTTTAGACGTTGCTCGCACCAACCGGAGGTATATGGTCTTTAAAGCGATGAAATACCAATGAAGATTGGCAGATCACTGATGAAGGACTAAATTTATTCATATATATATACACACGCATATATATACGTATATATATATATATATACATATATATATATACAGGAAGAGAGATATTATAAATTAACGAAGATCGGTGGTATTAATTCAACGGTCCCCGGCCAGCATCTAGCTCACTCAATGAATCTGCCGAATTGCAGTAATGCAGTTGCAATCAGCCGTTAAGAGTGCACACCTTTAGTTAATAGCAGATACGGTGGCAGTGTCTAGGTAGAGAGAAACGTATATACATACATACATACATATATAATATATATATATATATATATATATATATATATATATATATATATATATATATATATATATATATAGCGTATGTGATTATATATATAATGTATGTGGTGGTATTAAAACGAAAACTCGATGCTCAGACAGAGTGTATATATTAAGAAAAACACTATTTGTTGTATCGCCAGTCTGAAGAATAGATCGATAATGGAGTCGGGTCCATAACTTCTATAGGTAACCCTGAACCAAACCTCCGTGAAACGCGCGTAACAGGTCGATACACACAAAAAAAGCTAAATACATGTAAACGAAACTTCATCGTTTTTCTTCATGGATGTACACACACACACACACACACACACACACACACACATATATATATATAGGGTAACTAGATCTACATGATGTTTATGCCCTTCCCATTTTTAAGCTGATAAAGTATCAAACTACAAAGAAAAACGACTTTGTTGGTTTACACACACACATGTATGTATGTATGTATGTATGTATGTATGTATGTATGTATGTATGTATGTATGTATGTATGTATGTATGTATGTATGTTCTTCTGGTTTTATATTTTCACAAAGTTTTACCAATAGAGAGAGAGAGAGTCGGTTTCTAACATAGACACAAGACTCTCATTGGAATTTAAACAACATCAACTAGGTAGATATGTATGTATGTATGCCTGTGTAGATATGGATGTTATTGTATGTATGGATGTGTATGTTTTGAGTTGTATGTGTGCATGTGTATATGCTTTGTATCTGTGTATGTGTATATGCAGTTATTAGATGCAACATTTTGGGAATGTTTTACATATTTTACTGTTCCATTAATGGATTGTACTTGTAGTTTCCTAACTAGTTGTGTTCTTTCTGTTCCTGTGAAGCCTAGCTTCTCAAGATTTGTATTGAGGTAGTTACTAACATATCCCAGTGCCCCAATAATCACAGGCATAAATCTGAAGGTATAATCAGGGTGGAGTATCTGCAGATTTCTCATCAGTTCTGCATAAATATTCTCCTTTTCACTAATCTTTGATATTATATTGGCATCTGCTGGGCAGCTATATGTATGTATGTATGTATGTATGTATGTATGTATGTATGTATGTATGTATGTATGTATGTATGTATGTATGTATGTATGTATGTCAGGTCACCAGTTGGTGCTACTGTAACATGTATCCCAGTACAACCTGTCTCATGGTCGGGTCGTTTGCGACTAAACTGCAACCCCACCAAGGTTTCTTGGTGAGGAGGGTGACTTTGGACTTCCTGCAGGACTAAAAACAAAACCTGTCAAAGGGCAAAGGAGCTCTTAAGAGTCAATGGCCAACCAAAATCACCGGGAGAGATGACCCCTTAGCCTTTGTGAAGGCAGAATTCTAGGAGAAGGAAAACTCTGATATAACACCTGCAACTCTGATGGTATCCAATGATGTTGGCTTGTTCTTCTTTTTGATAAATATCATCTTGGTTAAGAGATCTACAACAACAACAACACCGGCCCTAATGTTTACAGCAACAACAGCTTCAGAATGAACTGAAATGAACATTTACAACAATTACAACAACAACAACAACAGCGGCATCAAAACATAAAAAAAGGAAGGGAAAAGAAAAAAGAAAAGGGAAGGGGAAAAAAAAAAAAAAAGGAGAAAAAAAAGAAAGGAAAAAAAAAAAAAAACTCAAAATAACAAAACACACACACACACACACACACACAACAGAACAACAACATCAACTGCCACCACCACCACCACCGCCACCGCCGTCGCCATCACCATCACCAGCGACCTGGCCTTAAGAACAACTTTAATAATAATTTTTCTGCTTTTGGCACGGATCCAGCGACTGGCCAGCGCATCACTGGTACTCTCTTTTGTTGACTCCGTGGAGAGCCATAACTCTATGCTGTAAAGCAATTATAGTAATACTGGACTGTAATACGATCGGCTTCAACTATACAAACTCTTGAAAGTCAACAGTTGACATAATCTGGTAATCTTGTATCAGTAATGACGGTAATATATATATATATATGTGTGTGTGTGCGTGTAAGTGAGTAGAGTAGCGTGTGTGTGTGTTTGTTGTGTGTGTGAGTGTTGCTGTGTGCACGCATATGTATGCGTGTGTGTGTATGTCGTACGTATAAGTGTCAATAAGTAATTTTTTTTTTTTTTTTTTTTTTTTTTTTTTTTTTTTTTTTTTGCGCGGGGACATAGAAATAATCGGGCTGGATGCCCGATCGCGCAGTTAAACCACTGGGAGTGAAGAACCCCTAGCCCATGTCAGGGTATTCTTCTAGGAGAAGGCATCTCAGGAAACTGGGTTAACTCCGATATAAAACCTGCGGCTCAGTAGTTACCGATGATGTTGATCTTTTCTTCTTTTCGGGTTATAGCTACTGTCGCTCAGAGAGTGGGATTGGTTCAGTGCACAGTCTTTCCTCACTTTAAAAATATTCGTCACGCACAGGCATTGCACGAGTGCATTAATAATTATTAATAGTGTAGTATTATTATTATTATTATTATTATTATTACTATTATTATTACTTTTTTTTTTTTTTTTTTTTTTTCCCCAATTCAATGATGTTCCGGAACAATGTAAACGAGATAATTGCCAATTTGGGTTCTGGAACAAAAGAGATCATTGGCAATAAGGGCAGGGGCCCCAAGTTATCACAACCTGGGCCCGCCCGTCATCGTGCCATTGTAATAGAGCCAAACAGGGCATTTAGTCTTGGCTGCTGGAACGTACGGACGCTGCTTGACAGGGATTCTTTGGAGCGTCCTGAACGAAGGACCGCTCTTGTTGCGAAGGAGCTTCGACGTTACGATCTTGACATCGTGGCTTTGTCTGAGACGAGGTTAGCTGGAGATGGTCATCTTACGGAATTTTGTGGAGAATATACATTCTTCTGGAAAGGAAGAGATGAAGGAACCAGAAGAGAGGCTGGGGTAGGATTTGCTGTTAAGACTGTACTGGTGAATAAATTGGAAGAATTCCCAGTGGGGATTAGTGAGCGTCTTATGTCCATGAGAGTTCCGCTGGACAAGGGAAGATATGCTACCCTGGTGAGTGTGTATGCTCCAACTATGAATTCTGTCGATGAAGAAAAACTGTCCTTTTACCATGCCTTGAAAGGTGTTTTAAGAAATATCCCTCAGGCAGACAAAGTCATCGTGCTTGGTGACTTTAATGCTAGAGTGGGTAGGGATTTTAACACATGGAATGTAATCGGAAGGCATGGGGTGGGAAAGTGTAACAGCAATGGTATGCTCTTGCTGCAGATGTGTGAGGAGCTGGATCTGTGTGTTACCAGCACCATGTTCCAACAAAAGAACAAATTCAAGACCACATGGATGCATCCTGCATCTAAGGAATGGCATCTTTTGGACTACGTCCTAGTCAGGATGCGTGACAGACAGGATGTGCGGTGTGTTCGTGTTCTTCGTGGAGCTGAGTGCTGGACGGACCACCGCCTGGTACGCGCAAAAGTGAATCTAATCACCAAACGTAAAATCCGGGCTCCTGGTGTTACCCTGCCCAAAAGATTGAATGCTGCTCGTCTTAAGGATAAAAATGTGAAGAGGACATTGGAAGAAGAGATGCAGGCTGCAGATCTTGGTGAGGATTGGCCGACCCTTAAAAAGTCGGTTTATGATGTAGGCAGACGTGTTCTGGGATTGGTGCAGAGAAAACATCAGGACTGGTTTAATGAGAAAGATGTGCATATAGATGACTTGTTGGCTGATAAGAGGCGCGCTCTGTCACGCTACTTGACGGCAAGACCACAGGAGAGGAATACGTTGCATGAGGAGCTCAGGGATGTAAAATCACGTGTTAGGCGGAGTCTTTCTCAGATGAAGGATCAGTGGTGGAGTGAGAAGGCTGGTGAGATACAAACTGCGTCTGATTGCAATAACACAAAGCTGTTGTACAGTCTCTTGCGTGAGGTTTATGGACCGTCTTCTTCTCTGGTGACACCGATTCGCAGCAAGGATGGCAAAGAACTTCTTCGTGACTCACAGGGAATTCTACGAAGGTGGCGGGAGCACTTTGATGATCTTTTGAATCAGCCGTCTGTCGTCAGTGAAGATTTCCTCAATCTCATTCCGGAAAGTCCTGTGAAAGTAGCTCTCGCAGAGCCTCCGACACTTGTGGAGGTTGCAGTGGCTATTTCGAAGCTGAACAGTGGAAGATCTCCAGGTATGGATGGCATACATGCTGAGCTCCTACAATATGGTGGTGAGAGACTCCTGCAACATCTTCACTCTCTGTTTGGAAGGATATGGGCTAATGAATCCGTGCCTGAGGACTGGAGAGATGCAGTAATGGTGGTCTTGTACAAGGGAAAGGGTAACAGGAATGATTGTGGGAACTACAGAGGTATATCATTGCTTTCTGTCGTGGGGAAAGTTTTATGTAGGGTGCTTCTGGACCGTCTGCTGACACACATTGCAGATTGTGTCCTTCCTGAAAGTCAATCTGGTTTTCGTGTTGGACGCGGCACTACTGATATGATCTTCTCAGCTAGACAGCTCCAGGAGAAGTGCATTGAACAGGGCTTGGATCTGTATCAGGTTTTTGTCGATCTGACAAAGGCTTTCGATACTGTCAACAGAGATGCATTGTGGAAGGTTCTCCAGAAACTTGGTTGCCCTGATAAGTTCCTTGCTTTAGTTAGGTCTTTCCATGACGACATGAAGGCTTGGGTTAATGTCGGAGGTAACGTGTCGGAGCCTGTCTCAGTAAAAAATGGAGTGAAACAGGGGGATATTCCAGCACCGACCCTGTTTGCCATATACTTTGCAATGGTTTTCTGTATTGCATTCAGGAATTGCGAGCATGGTGTTTACATCCGATATCGAACCTCAGGCAGCATATTTAACATCAGGCGCTTTGCTGCGAAGACAAAAGTATTTACATCAGTCATAAGAGACCTCTTGTATGCAGATGATTGCGATCTTGTAGCGCACACAGAGAGTGATATGCAGCACATTTTGAATGTATTTTCTGACGCTTGCACTGCCCTGGGTTTGACTGTCAGTCTCAAGAAAACCGTCGTCATGTACCAACCTGCACCTGGTAGGCAGTACACTGAACCAAACATCTATGTGTATGGCAAACGACTTGGAGTGGTTGATCAGTTTGTCTACCTGGGAAGCACTGTCAATCGATACGGCAACCTTGACAGTGAAATCTCACTTAGGATTAGGAAAGCAAGTGATGCTTTCGGAAAGCTAGAAAGGCGACTCTGGGGTCGGCGAGACATATGCAGGAGGACAAAGGTAAGGGTGTACAGGGCATGTGTACTCTCTTGTCTTCTTTATGCCTGCGAGACCTGGGTCACATATCGACGCCACCTTAAGCAATTGGAGCGTTTCCATCAGATGTGTCTCAGACGGATACATGGCGTTCGCTGGAGGGACCACATCAGTGATGTCGAGATTTTGGAAAGCTCTATGTGTGACAGTATAGAAGCTCTTGTGCTTAAGCAGCGACTCCGTTGGAGTGGTCACCTTGCCAGGATGAAGGATTCTAGAATACCAAAACAACTCTTCTATGGAGAGTTGGTTAAAGGAAAACGACCGCCACATAAACCAAAAAAGAGGTATAAGGATTCCTTGAAGGCCTCTCTGAAAGACGCTAACATCTCTGCTGATACATGGGAAAATATTGCTGCTGATCGTAATAAATGGAGAAAGACTGTATATGAGGGAAAAGTTGCCTTTGAGGCATCTCGAATCGCACACGAGAAAGTAAAGCGGGACGTGAGGAAGGGTATTGCTGTTGCACTTCCAGACGGCGAGGGTCCTCCTATGTTTCTGACATGCAGCGTCTGTGCGAGACTCTGCCTAAGCAAAGCTGGACTCGAAAGTCATCTTCGCAGTCATAAAGTAAGACCAGTGGTTGACTACCAGGCTGCTGTTGGAGATGCTACTCATCATGCTTGCCAAACATGTGGTAGAGAATGTAAATCAGCAGGAGGACTCAAGCGACATGCAAAAGTACACGAACTCCAACCACAGCCGACTATTCCCAGTAAATGTTTTGGTTGCCGACTCTGTGCAAGACATTTTGGATCATTGGCTGGGCTAAAAAGCCACATTCGATCGCAGCACTGTTAGTTGCTATCGTGTGTTTGTGTGTGTGTGTGTGTGTGTGTGTGTGTAGATATGCTTATGTGCGTGCGTGTGTGTGTGTATATATATATGAATATGTATATTATTATTGTTGTTGTCGTTATTATTATTATTGCTATTATTATTATTATTATTATTGAATGCCATGGTTGACGGAGGCTCGGCTCTGTAAGGTATAGTAATTTTTAACCGTTAAAACAATTGTAAATTGTTTAAAACTTGAACCAAATTGTTGATAAAGACACCCTCCTCCTCGTGAGAGGGGTTTTTCTGTCCGTTATTTGGCCCTTCGGGGTTAAATAGCCAGTTATTGGGGTTTTGTACCCAAAATTTCATTTTAAACAAAAAAACATGGCTACCAAAAAAAAAAAATTTCATACGTCACTCCCACTCATTCCGTCTTCTTCTTCCTCAATCATCACTACAGGAGAGAGAAGATTGTCTCTCTCCCTCCCTTCTTTAAATGTGTCTCTCTCCCTACCTTCTCTTTCGCAAGCGACGAAAGAAAAGAAAAGTCTCGTGCAAAGCGTGCAAGGTTTCTCCACGACGACGACGACAGCGACGAAACAGGTGTGCGGGAAATACGAAAACCCAGTTCATTCGTCTGACGTCAGGAATAATAGCAGTAGCAGCCGTAATAACAACAGCAACAGTGACAATGAAAACAACAGTAGCAGCCGCAACAGCATCACCAGCAGCATAAACAACAACAGCATTAGCAGCAGCAACACCAACAACAACCACAGCAACAGCGGCGGAGGCAGTAGTCGTAGTACCTGCAGCAACAACAAAAGTACCAGCAGCTCTGACGACAACAACAACAGCAGAGAAAAACCAATCTCATTTGCAGGTATTGCGAAAAACCTGGAAACAATCCTCATAACAAATGAGGAATTAGAGGAAGCGAAGAAGATGGTGACAAAGAACGGACACCGAGCAATCTGCAAGGCAGCGAAAAATTTTTTCGAAACCCAAGAGCACTGTACGGTCACGTACCGTACAGTAAGTACAAAATCCCGTAGGGTGGAAAGAGCCACAGAGGCCCAAATACAAAAAGCCTTGGGGTCTGTGTGGCAGAGGAAAACGCACATCACCCGAGGCAAAAAATACGCCACCGTAGACGTACTTTTTGCCACACCCCACGAGGCAAAGGCCCAATCAGTAGTGACCCTAAGGAGCGAGGAAATGGTGTTGGTGCCCTCCTACTGCGGGCAAAAAATTGTGAGGGTCAAACTGACCCACGTCCCCCCCGGAATGACCCCTTCTTGGCTGGCCGCGTCTGTCCTCGTCGGAATCGAGGACAAAACAACTGTACTGCAAGTACAGAAAAAAGTAAGAGAAGATTGGGTCGGCTCCTCCATTGAGATGCTAATCCAAACCAACCAGGAGTGCATCGAAGCTATCCCGGATGTGATAGACTTCGATAACGGCACTCAACTGCCCATAAGTGTTGAGGGCAAACGCCCGAAATGCTTTCGCTGTGGATCGAAGACTCACCTCAGGGCCTTCTGCAACGAGAAGACCCTGAGAAAGGAGAAAACCCCCCTCCTCCCGAATCCGGTTCCACGGCTACCAGCAACAGGACAAGCGGCAACCAGGAACGATAGGTCCGTGGCACCCATACCCACTCCACGGAAATCAAAGACAGCAGCAGCAGTGGAAATATTAACAACAACAACAGCAATACCAAATGCAGCTGCAACAGAGACTCCAGTGCAAACATCACCAACAACAACAAGTGAAAGAGTGGAGCTGGTACCCCTCCCCGACCTTACAGAATCAGACATGGAGTGTGAGGTGGGAGAGGGATGGCAAAAGGTCTCAAGAAGGCACAAACGCAGAAGCAGCGCATCGTCGCCTTTGAAAAGGGAGGAAAGAAATGAGAAAAGGGTAAAGTCTACTGCAAAGAGACCCACAGCAGCAACACCACCAACACCATCACCACCCACACCAGCACCACCATCACCACCGGCGACAACCCCACCGCCAACAACACCTTCAACACCACCACCACAAGCACCAACATCGCAAACACAACAACAAAACACACACACCCAGCAACAACGACAAGAAAATAGCAGAACCACACCCCACCCCCAGAAAAACAAATGCACGGCAATAAACACACACAACAAGAAACTAATGACTTACATAATTGAACACACAGACATTTCACAACAGGACTACATAATACCAGCACCAATCAAAACGCCAACTAACATAAGACTGCTAAAAATAGCACAGAAACAATACACAAACATTAAAACGAAATTTCCCAACGCAGTTGGTGATTTCAGGGACCTAGGAGGAACCATTAATCGAAGAGTATATTCAGACATTCTCTTAGAAGAGCCGACGACCAGCCGAAGGGACGATTCAACGGTCCCTTCACCAGACGATCAAGTGAAAAGGGATGTAAAAACCATCCCTCCTCTACCAAAAATACGGTAAGTGGTCTTTCCCATCTTTTCCACTCTATTTTAAACATGACCTCACTCAGAATAGGCAGCATAAATGCGCGTGGCTTGGGGTCGTCATGGAAGCAGGGTCACCTGCTCAACGACCTCAGGTCACTAAACATAGATGTAGTGGCCATCAGCGAGACCAGAATCTCCGAAGCACGGGCCTTCGCACCGATCTTCGGCGGCTACGATGTGTACGCATCTCCCAGCCGTCCTGGATCCGGTGGAGGAGTTGCTGTACTTTTTCGGAGAGGTTTGGATCTCGCCATACGGGCCATCTTCCTGGACCCAGAGGGTAAGCTGGTGGTGCTGGACGTGACCAGCGGAGACGGGCAAGCTTTCAGGCTAGTGGCCGTCTATGCCCCGACAGGAGCAGGGCGGCCTGATTTCTTCCGGCGTCTGGAGACCTTTCTTGGAACGTCCCGCTCTTTAGTGTTAGTGGGCGACTGGAACGGGATCTTAGATGCACGCTGGGACTGTGTGGGATTAGCGGATAGGGGTGGAGGGTGCAAGAGCCTCACCAACCTGCTCAGGCGTTTTGAACTGTCTGACAGGTACCGATTGGATTTCCCGAATGTGCCAATGTGGACTTGGACAAACCGCATAGGGTCATCCAGATCATATCTAGATAGAGTATTTTGTAGGGAAATAGATAGGTCTAGCATAGGCTGTCCACAATTCAAGATAGTCAGCTACACGGACCACAAATTCGTGATCTGTGTGCTTGACTTAGATAGGCTTCATAGACGAGGACCCGGCTACTGGAAGCTAAACGCGTCCTTACCAGCGCGCAAGGCCTACAGAGACCGGATTAGCGAACTAGTTAAGCGGGCGTTGACGGGGGCCATCGTCAACAACAAGTGGTGGTTTGCTCTGAAAAGAGCGATTAGAATAGAATCGATTAGGTTTAGTAAGGCTTTAGCAATAGAGAAAAATAGAGCAGAGGGAGAACTAGTTAGAAAATTAGACGAGGCGCTTAGCAAAGGCATTGCGACCGACGTGCTTGCGGCGAAATTGGCCCTTGACCAATTCTTCAATGCAAAGCACGAAGGCTGCGTTGTCAGAGCTAGGGTGCGTGCTCTCAGACACGAGGGGACGAAAGCCGTTCAATGGGCCCGAGTGGCGGAGGCGCGTCGTGGCAACAAAGCCACGATCCGGTCTTTGGTGGACCACGACGGGCGCATGCTACTCGATCCCGGGCAAATGTGTGAAACTTTTCAGCGACACTTCGCTCAGCTGTTCGGGGGCAGCGGGGGGCCGGGTAGAGGGATGGACTTTAGTGTCTACCTCGACGGGCTGCCGCGGCTCTCGGCCACTGAGGCGAGGTGTTGCGAAAAGCCGATAACAGCCGCTGAAGTACGGGAGGCAATGACTGGCTGCACAAGGGGTAAATCGCCTGGTTTGGATGGTCTGCCCTATGAACTTTACGTACAGATGCCAGACTTGTTCGGAGGCCTCTTGGCGGACGTCTACTGCAACTGGCAACAGAACGGGAGAATTCCCAGTTCTGTGAGCCGAGGAGCGGTGGCACTGCTGAGAAAGGATCCGAACAAGGGGGATAACATAGACAATTTCCGGCCCATAACTCTGCTAAACACAGAGTTTAAGATTTTGGCCAAGGTGCTAGCAAAGAGGTTGGCGCTTGTCGTTGGTGGTCTGGTGGGAGAGGCGCAGACATGCGCCATTCCCGACAGATCCATCCACGACAACCTCCACCTCATGCGATACATCGTAGAGAGGGTAGCTAGGGAACCTGGCACGGGTGGGTCCTTGATCAATTTAGATCAGTCGAAAGCTTTCGATAGGGTCGACCATCGTTACCTAGCGGCAGTCCTGAGGGCGGCTGGCTTTGGGCCCGTCTTCAGAGGCTGGATCGCTGCCATGCACAGCGACATCTGCTCTGTGGTGAGAGTGAACGGTCACCTGTCGGAACCGTTCAACATCATGCGCTCGGTCCGCCAAGGATGTCCCCTCTCGTCCCTCTTGTACGTATTGACTCTCGAGCCATTACTGCACAAACTGGAGACGTTGAGGGGAGTCCCGCGCGAACTAGGATGCGGAAGATCCGTGTCAGCATATGCGGACGATGTCACCGTAGTGGTGTCGAACGCCAAACACATCGAGGCGATCGGCACTACACTAAGAGAATACGAAGCGGTGACAGGAGCAATGATCAACCAGGAAAAGTCAGTGGGCCTGCAGCTCGGCACCTGGAGAGGCAGGTCCATGCCGTCCAACAGCGTCGTCGGGCGCTGGACGGACGGACCGGTTAAATTGCTAGGGGTCTGGTTCGGTCCGGACCTCCAGACGGACAAAAACTGGGACGAGGTGACGAGCAGGGTGGCTTCTCTCACCCAGAAATGGGCGGAGAGGAAGCTATCCCTGAAAGGTCGAGCGGAGGTGGCTAACGCGTACATCGCGTCTGTCATCTGCTACCGCCTAACCGTCGTACCTTGTCCTAAGCCTCGCCTGACTGCGCTGGAGCGTTTGCTCTTTCGCTTTTTGTGGAAGGGACGTGCTCCGATGGTCAGGCGGTCCATCTGTTGTCAACACCCGCTACGTGGAGGGCTGGGCATGCCGTGGCTGATGATGCGCAGGCACGCGCTCAGGCTACGACATCTCCACCTCTTCCTCGACGGTGATCAGGTGTGGTCGCCGTTTGCTAGACGCGTTTTTCCCCAGCTCGTTTCCTTGACGGAGCTGCAGTCCTGGGTCAAGCGAAGACCGAGAGGGAGCGCCTGGAGACTGGAATGTCTTCAGGCGCTCACAGCCCTCGACCAATCGGGCAATGTGATCGGTGGAAACTCCACCTCGGCGTTCTATAGAGGATTAGTGGAGGGGAAGAGCGACGACGTACTTGGGGAAACTCTAGGCGTCGACGAAAATCAACTAGCCAATCTCTTCGGAAGAACTTTCGGGCCGGGGCCTATGGACAACTTCCAGAAATCTCTGGCCTGGCAGTGCTACCGAGGAGCCTTGCCAGTTCGGGATAAACTCTACAGGCATGGAGGTGCCGTCAGCCGGGCATGTCCGAGATGCGCGCAGGGCGACGAAACCGTCCTGCACGCACTCGTCCAGTGTCCGAAAATTGCTGACTTGTGGGTTTATGTCGAACACCTGCTGTCGCGTTTAGGACGGATCCGGCTATCATCTGAGTCCATCGTGAGGATTGCCCCGCCCTCCTCCTTTAGCCGGGAAGGGCAGGCAGTTTTTATCTGCCTGGTGGCCATGGCGAAAGAGATAGTATGGTGGACACGTTTGAAAGGGCTGAAGACGAGCACTTACCTCTTCGGTGATGCTCTGATTGACTTTTTCAAATTTCATTTGAAAAGGAAAATCAGAGTAGAGAGGGAAGTGCTCTCTTCCCAGCATTTTGTTGAAAGATGGGTGAGAGAAGCAAGAATGGCCCGAGTGAATGGGCCTACTCTGAGCATATATCTGTAAATTAAAGGTGGAAAACTGGGAGAGGGCACTTGCCTTGGTGGTCAGGGTCATTGTGGCTTTTTACTGGGCTTTCTCCACAAATGTCCCTCCGAAGTCTCCCCCCTATTGGGGAATTTTTCATTGTTATTTTCATTGTTATTTTTGTTACATCCTCTGTTTTTTGTTTTTTACACGCAGAAATGCCCATTTGTACCGTCATTCATTGTCCTGCACTGTCCTTAATGTCTACTTTATGTAAACCCTTGTGGTTAATAAAGAAATCATTATTATTGTTGTTGTCGTTATTATTATTATTGCTATTATTATTATTATTATTATTGAATGCCATGGTTGACGGAGGCTCGGCTCTGTAAGGTATAGTAATTTTTAACCGTTAAAACAATTGTAAATTGTTTAAAACTTGAACCAAATTGTTGATAAAGACACCCTCCTCCTCGTGAGAGGGGTTTTTCTGTCCGTTATTTGGCCCTTCGGGGTTAAATAGCCAGTTATTGGGGTTTTGTACCCAAAATTTCATTTTAAACAAAAAAACATGGCTACCAAAAAAAAAAAATTTCATACGTCACTCCCACTCATTCCGTCTTCTTCTTCCTCAATCATCACTACAGGAGAGAGAAGATTGTCTCTCTCCCTCCCTTCTTTAAATGTGTCTCTCTCCCTACCTTCTCTTTCGCAAGCGACGAAAGAAAAGAAAAGTCTCGTGCAAAGCGTGCAAGGTTTCTCCACGACGACGACGACAGCGACGAAACAGGTGTGCGGGAAATACGAAAACCCAGTTCATTCGTCTGACGTCAGGAATAATAGCAGTAGCAGCCGTAATAACAACAGCAACAGTGACAATGAAAACAACAGTAGCAGCCGCAACAGCATCACCAGCAGCATAAACAACAACAGCATTAGCAGCAGCAACACCAACAACAACCACAGCAACAGCGGCGGAGGCAGTAGTCGTAGTACCTGCAGCAACAACAAAAGTACCAGCAGCTCTGACGACAACAACAACAGCAGAGAAAAACCAATCTCATTTGCAGGTATTGCGAAAAACCTGGAAACAATCCTCATAACAAATGAGGAATTAGAGGAAGCGAAGAAGATGGTGACAAAGAACGGACACCGAGCAATCTGCAAGGCAGCGAAAAATTTTTTCGAAACCCAAGAGCACTGTACGGTCACGTACCGTACAGTAAGTACAAAATCCCGTAGGGTGGAAAGAGCCACAGAGGCCCAAATACAAAAAGCCTTGGGGTCTGTGTGGCAGAGGAAAACGCACATCACCCGAGGCAAAAAATACGCCACCGTAGACGTACTTTTTGCCACACCCCACGAGGCAAAGGCCCAATCAGTAGTGACCCTAAGGAGCGAGGAAATGGTGTTGGTGCCCTCCTACTGCGGGCAAAAAATTGTGAGGGTCAAACTGACCCACGTCCCCCCCGGAATGACCCCTTCTTGGCTGGCCGCGTCTGTCCTCGTCGGAATCGAGGACAAAACAACTGTACTGCAAGTACAGAAAAAAGTAAGAGAAGATTGGGTCGGCTCCTCCATTGAGATGCTAATCCAAACCAACCAGGAGTGCATCGAAGCTATCCCGGATGTGATAGACTTCGATAACGGCACTCAACTGCCCATAAGTGTTGAGGGCAAACGCCCGAAATGCTTTCGCTGTGGATCGAAGACTCACCTCAGGGCCTTCTGCAACGAGAAGACCCTGAGAAAGGAGAAAACCCCCCTCCTCCCGAATCCGGTTCCACGGCTACCAGCAACAGGACAAGCGGCAACCAGGAACGATAGGTCCGTGGCACCCATACCCACTCCACGGAAATCAAAGACAGCAGCAGCAGTGGAAATATTAACAACAACAACAGCAATACCAAATGCAGCTGCAACAGAGACTCCAGTGCAAACATCACCAACAACAACAAGTGAAAGAGTGGAGCTGGTACCCCTCCCCGACCTTACAGAATCAGACATGGAGTGTGAGGTGGGAGAGGGATGGCAAAAGGTCTCAAGAAGGCACAAACGCAGAAGCAGCGCATCGTCGCCTTTGAAAAGGGAGGAAAGAAATGAGAAAAGGGTAAAGTCTACTGCAAAGAGACCCACAGCAGCAACACCACCAACACCATCACCACCCACACCAGCACCACCATCACCACCGGCGACAACCCCACCGCCAACAACACCTTCAACACCACCACCACAAGCACCAACATCGCAAACACAACAACAAAACACACACACCCAGCAACAACGACAAGAAAATAGCAGAACCACACCCCACCCCCAGAAAAACAAATGCACGGCAATAAACACACACAACAAGAAACTAATGACTTACATAATTGAACACACAGACATTTCACAACAGGACTACATAATACCAGCACCAATCAAAACGCCAACTAACATAAGACTGCTAAAAATAGCACAGAAACAATACACAAACATTAAAACGAAATTTCCCAACGCAGTTGGTGATTTCAGGGACCTAGGAGGAACCATTAATCGAAGAGTATATTCAGACATTCTCTTAGAAGAGCCGACGACCAGCCGAAGGGACGATTCAACGGTCCCTTCACCAGACGATCAAGTGAAAAGGGATGTAAAAACCATCCCTCCTCTACCAAAAATACGGTAAGTGGTCTTTCCCATCTTTTCCACTCTATTTTAAACATGACCTCACTCAGAATAGGCAGCATAAATGCGCGTGGCTTGGGGTCGTCATGGAAGCAGGGTCACCTGCTCAACGACCTCAGGTCACTAAACATAGATGTAGTGGCCATCAGCGAGACCAGAATCTCCGAAGCACGGGCCTTCGCACCGATCTTCGGCGGCTACGATGTGTACGCATCTCCCAGCCGTCCTGGATCCGGTGGAGGAGTTGCTGTACTTTTTCGGAGAGGTTTGGATCTCGCCATACGGGCCATCTTCCTGGACCCAGAGGGTAAGCTGGTGGTGCTGGACGTGACCAGCGGAGACGGGCAAGCTTTCAGGCTAGTGGCCGTCTATGCCCCGACAGGAGCAGGGCGGCCTGATTTCTTCCGGCGTCTGGAGACCTTTCTTGGAACGTCCCGCTCTTTAGTGTTAGTGGGCGACTGGAACGGGATCTTAGATGCACGCTGGGACTGTGTGGGATTAGCGGATAGGGGTGGAGGGTGCAAGAGCCTCACCAACCTGCTCAGGCGTTTTGAACTGTCTGACAGGTACCGATTGGATTTCCCGAATGTGCCAATGTGGACTTGGACAAACCGCATAGGGTCATCCAGATCATATCTAGATAGAGTATTTTGTAGGGAAATAGATAGGTCTAGCATAGGCTGTCCACAATTCAAGATAGTCAGCTACACGGACCACAAATTCGTGATCTGTGTGCTTGACTTAGATAGGCTTCATAGACGAGGACCCGGCTACTGGAAGCTAAACGCGTCCTTACCAGCGCGCAAGGCCTACAGAGACCGGATTAGCGAACTAGTTAAGCGGGCGTTGACGGGGGCCATCGTCAACAACAAGTGGTGGTTTGCTCTGAAAAGAGCGATTAGAATAGAATCGATTAGGTTTAGTAAGGCTTTAGCAATAGAGAAAAATAGAGCAGAGGGAGAACTAGTTAGAAAATTAGACGAGGCGCTTAGCAAAGGCATTGCGACCGACGTGCTTGCGGCGAAATTGGCCCTTGACCAATTCTTCAATGCAAAGCACGAAGGCTGCGTTGTCAGAGCTAGGGTGCGTGCTCTCAGACACGAGGGGACGAAAGCCGTTCAATGGGCCCGAGTGGCGGAGGCGCGTCGTGGCAACAAAGCCACGATCCGGTCTTTGGTGGACCACGACGGGCGCATGCTACTCGATCCCGGGCAAATGTGTGAAACTTTTCAGCGACACTTCGCTCAGCTGTTCGGGGGCAGCGGGGGGCCGGGTAGAGGGATGGACTTTAGTGTCTACCTCGACGGGCTGCCGCGGCTCTCGGCCACTGAGGCGAGGTGTTGCGAAAAGCCGATAACAGCCGCTGAAGTACGGGAGGCAATGACTGGCTGCACAAGGGGTAAATCGCCTGGTTTGGATGGTCTGCCCTATGAACTTTACGTACAGATGCCAGACTTGTTCGGAGGCCTCTTGGCGGACGTCTACTGCAACTGGCAACAGAACGGGAGAATTCCCAGTTCTGTGAGCCGAGGAGCGGTGGCACTGCTGAGAAAGGATCCGAACAAGGGGGATAACATAGACAATTTCCGGCCCATAACTCTGCTAAACACAGAGTTTAAGATTTTGGCCAAGGTGCTAGCAAAGAGGTTGGCGCTTGTCGTTGGTGGTCTGGTGGGAGAGGCGCAGACATGCGCCATTCCCGACAGATCCATCCACGACAACCTCCACCTCATGCGATACATCGTAGAGAGGGTAGCTAGGGAACCTGGCACGGGTGGGTCCTTGATCAATTTAGATCAGTCGAAAGCTTTCGATAGGGTCGACCATCGTTACCTAGCGGCAGTCCTGAGGGCGGCTGGCTTTGGGCCCGTCTTCAGAGGCTGGATCGCTGCCATGCACAGCGACATCTGCTCTGTGGTGAGAGTGAACGGTCACCTGTCGGAACCGTTCAACATCATGCGCTCGGTCCGCCAAGGATGTCCCCTCTCGTCCCTCTTGTACGTATTGACTCTCGAGCCATTACTGCACAAACTGGAGACGTTGAGGGGAGTCCCGCGCGAACTAGGATGCGGAAGATCCGTGTCAGCATATGCGGACGATGTCACCGTAGTGGTGTCGAACGCCAAACACATCGAGGCGATCGGCACTACACTAAGAGAATACGAAGCGGTGACAGGAGCAATGATCAACCAGGAAAAGTCAGTGGGCCTGCAGCTCGGCACCTGGAGAGGCAGGTCCATGCCGTCCAACAGCGTCGTCGGGCGCTGGACGGACGGACCGGTTAAATTGCTAGGGGTCTGGTTCGGTCCGGACCTCCAGACGGACAAAAACTGGGACGAGGTGACGAGCAGGGTGGCTTCTCTCACCCAGAAATGGGCGGAGAGGAAGCTATCCCTGAAAGGTCGAGCGGAGGTGGCTAACGCGTACATCGCGTCTGTCATCTGCTACCGCCTAACCGTCGTACCTTGTCCTAAGCCTCGCCTGACTGCGCTGGAGCGTTTGCTCTTTCGCTTTTTGTGGAAGGGACGTGCTCCGATGGTCAGGCGGTCCATCTGTTGTCAACACCCGCTACGTGGAGGGCTGGGCATGCCGTGGCTGATGATGCGCAGGCACGCGCTCAGGCTACGACATCTCCACCTCTTCCTCGACGGTGATCAGGTGTGGTCGCCGTTTGCTAGACGCGTTTTTCCCCAGCTCGTTTCCTTGACGGAGCTGCAGTCCTGGGTCAAGCGAAGACCGAGAGGGAGCGCCTGGAGACTGGAATGTCTTCAGGCGCTCACAGCCCTCGACCAATCGGGCAATGTGATCGGTGGAAACTCCACCTCGGCGTTTTATAGAGGATTAGTGGAGGGGAAGAGCGACGACGTACTTGGGGAAACTCTAGGCGTCGACGAAAATCAACTAGCCAATCTCTTCGGAAGAACTTTCGGGCCAGGGCCTATGGACAACTTCCAGAAATCTCTGGCCTGGCAGTGCTACCGAGGAGCCTTGCCAGTTCGGGATAAACTCTACAGGCATGGAGGTGCCGTCAGCCGGGCATGTCCGAGATGCGCGCAGGGCGACGAAACCGTCCTGCACGCACTCGTCCAGTGTCCGAAAATTGCTGACTTGTGGGTTTATGTCGAACACCTGCTGTCGCGTTTAGGACGGATCCAGCTATCATCTGAGTCCATCGTGAGGATTGCCCCGCCCTCCTCCTTTAGCCGGGAAGGGCAGGCAGTTTTTATCTGTCTGGTGGCCATGGCGAAAGAGATAGTATGGTGGACACGTTTGAAAGGGCTGAAGACGAGCACTTACCTCTTCGGTGATGCTCTGATTGACTTTTTCAAATTTCATTTGAAAAGGAAAATCAGAGTAGAGAGGGAAGTGCTCTCTTCCCAGCATTTTGTTGAAAGATGGGTGAGAGAAGCAAGAATGGCCCGAGTGAATGGGCCGACTCTGAGTATATATCTGTAAACTAAAGGTGGAAAACTGGGAGAGGGCACTTGCCTTGGTGGTCAGGGTCATTGTGGCTTTTTACTGGGCTTTCTCCACAAATGTCCCTCCGAAGTCTCCCCCCTATTGGGGAATTTTTCATTGTTATTTTCATTGTTATTTTTGTTACATCCTCTGTTTTTGTTTTTTTACACGCAGAAATGCCCATTTGTACCGTCCTGCATTGTCCTGCACTGTCCTTAATGTCTACTTTATGTAAACCCTTGTGGTTAATAAAGAAATCATTATTATTATTATTATTATTATTATTATTATT
>OZ024742.1:126671883-126674383 GCA_964016885.1 Eledone cirrhosa
TATTGTCATATCTGGGCTTCATTTACATATATTCCCATATCACAGGTCTCTTAGCTCAATGGCTAGAGCACTCAGTGGATAACTGAGAGATACGAAGTTCGATCCCTCTTAACGGTCGCTAGCAATTTCTTTCGACTGCTGGTCTTCCATAAACAACCATGCCTGGACTTGTGTCCCGGAGGGGAACTTACTAGGTGCAAATCCTATGGTTATTTGTGACCGAAGGAGGTCTTTACTCTTTACTCTATATTTCAATCTGACGAATTGGCAGAGTCGTTAGAGCGTCAGGTTAAATAAACCTCGATGTTTGTTTCGACTTACTGCATTCTCAGTTCAAATCTCGTTGATGTCAGCTTTGTTTCTCATCCTTTCGTGGTCGATAAATAAACAACCAATGCAGTCGATTGTTTTTTTTATCTTTCTTTCTCTGATAGAAATCGGATTTGTTTCGACCTGGAGAGGGATGGGTTCCGTCGGATTTAAAGATACCCAAGATACAACGTGTGCTAGGACGATCTCCCTACGATTCTGTCAGGAGTTAAGGGGCCTTTATTTCTACTCCTCCCAGTGATATGCTGTGTAACTGTGGGTCGATGCATAACACGTTTTGTACTTCGATTCCTTTTGCGTAAAAATAAGTTTATTTGTGTGTGTTGATTAGATGCTCAAGTGAATCTTTACATAGAACTGGTCTGTTGAGGAGGGTAACTAGAACACCAACACAGAAAAAAGAAATGTGCAGATGAACTCCTTAGTGTCAACGGCCATCTACCCCAACTATAGGTTAAATAACCTCACTAACCCGCAACTGGTCAAGTGTGGTGACATGACCAAAACCGAAAGCGGTGGAGGATAACCAAGCAGAGGTTCATCTAACAGCTGTGAGAAGGCCCTGGATTAGATTTGACTGGTGTGTGTACATAGATGCGTATACAAATTTCTGTTAAAATCTATGAACTGCCGCCAGTTTCAATGATTAGTGTTGAAGTTGTGCTGTCAACGGTACTGCATACTTGTTAAACTAATGCGTAAAGGGTCATCTATTTCCCTGATACTCATCGCGTTAATGCAGGGAAATTCTGCGTGACACAAATTCAGTCCATTTAATTTGTTCTCCAAATAGTTTCAGTATATCAAATTTCGTGCCGTGCTGCGACTCGTTCTCTGCCTCCAACCTTGTCGCTTCGGTCACAAACTTCGGTCTACCGCAATGTAGAGAAGGCGCATGGCTTAGTCGTTAGAGTATTGGGCTTGCAATCGAAAGGTTGTGAGCTCAATTCTCGAACCGGGTGATGTGTTGTTTCCCTGAGCAAGACACTTTATTTCACGTTGCTCCAGTTTACTCAGCTGTAGAAATGAGATGATAGGACTGGGGTTCCTATCATTAAATTACCCAAGACACCTCCAACGAGATATACCTTGGAGGAGGCCAGCTAAACCGGCATAGGTGTAAGCTTTCACACACACACACACACACAATAATGTAGAGAAGGCGATAACTAAATACTAGTGTCTGAAAGACCTCTTTGTACCGTTCTCCGCTAAGACCTCTGGTGTCCTTGATCCCCACACTGCTGATTTACTCCGTAAAATTGAGGAAGTAGCCCCGTGAGGTGGGGTGGTTGTTGCAGCGGGTGTTTGGCCATTCTCCATGGTAATACCTTTGCCATTTTGTCCGTGGGGTGGAACTGGGGCACAGCTGAGACTGGGGTGTAGTGTCTGTTTCTCACCCCCTCTCTTTCTTTCATTGCTTGATTCTTTTTTTCTTTTTCTGCTTTTCATTTCCGTTTTTTTTTTGTTTTAATAATGTGTAATATTTTTGTATAAACAGTTTTATTCTTGTAAAGAAAAAACAACAGAAAAAAACCCCTTGGTAGATGTGAGGCTGAGGTAAAAGACATTCGCTCAATAGTGTCACACAGTGAGACCGAACGTAAAACCAATATGCTTGTAAAACGAAGTTCTTAATCAATTGGGCATGATCCATACATACAACTATATTTACAAACATATAAGTGTTAGTGCATATATATATATGTTGATGAGGACTTATATCGGTGTGTACGTGAGTGCTGATGTGAGCGGCATCAAGTACGCATGTGGCTGTGCACGAGCATGTATGGCTATATATAAGGATTTGTATGCATCTACGCATTTTGAGAATGCATGTTCACTCATATATATATTTCCACTCACACACACACACACACACACACACACACACACACACACACACACACACACACACACACACACACATACACACACACACACATACATACACACACACAACACACACATGCACATATGTATGCGCATACATATGTATACACATACACATACATATATGTATACACACACGTACATATATATATATACATGCACGTGTGTACATACACACGTATATACTCATACACTGGGTTCTAGTTTTTATCTTTTATTATCAAGTTTCTTTCCATATTTTCGTATATCTTTCTCTCCAGATTGTTCCGGATACTGT
>OZ024742.1:126681883-126686883 GCA_964016885.1 Eledone cirrhosa
AATCAGGCAATAATGCCTTCTAGATGAACAGAAATCATCATGGAAGTGGATGTAGGGTATATACAGAGTTTGAAGAGAACAGATGAAAAGCAACGATCTAACACAGCACATTGCTGGATATTAGAAACACAGTTACATAAACAAGAAACAGCCACTATAATATGGCAATAAATAAATATATATATATATCTATGTACACATACATACACACACAGACACACGCAGTCACACATACACATATATGTATGCATGTTTGTATATCCATATATCAAGGGTGTCCCCCTAAAATGTATACACACTTCAACAGCATTCTAATAAATATTGCCTGTATAGGTAAATAAAGTCTGTATACATTTTTGGGGGACACCCAGTATATGTATATATGTATGTAAACTCCACCACATATATATATATATATATTATTCAAAATGTTAATAAATGAAAAATATTCTCATAATCAAAATATATATTTTATTATACATATTTCAAAGGTACAATGGTGTTTAAGTACGTTTTCATCAGACAAAATATAAGATTTGATATGTGACATACCGCTACGGTTTTGATTATTCAATTCCAGTACTGGCAGTCAATACTTGAATTGAATAATCAAAACCGTAGCGGCATGTCACATATCAAATCATATCAAATCATATATTTTGTCTGATGAAAACGTAATTAAACACCATTGTACCTTTGAAATATGTATAATAAAATATATATTTTGATTATGAGAATATTTTTCATTTATTAACATTTTGAATAATATTAAAAACTCCAGAAAAATCTCTTGTTGAGTGCTTCTAATCTATTGTAATATTGTATTCGTTGAGTAATCAACGAACCATATTAATCTTTGGTTATATATATATATATGTATATATATATACGAATGTGGTTGACGGCTGAGAGAAAAGAGTACTCAATAGCGAAGTAGTGTGTTAATATTAATTTTATTAAGCCCCCCCCCCCCCCCCCCCCACACACACACACACATACACCTCGAGTCTTTCGTTATTTATAATGTGTCAGCTATTGAAATCTTAGTTCTTGTCTGATGACTGTAATAAACAGGCGGAACTTTAGAGTAACAAGACTCACTATTAAGCCATGATAAAATGAACACACATACTCACACACACACACACACACACACACACACACACACACACACACACACACACATACATATATATATATATATATATATATATATATATATATATATATATATACACCAACCACATCATGTCAAAATGGAAAGCATCAAGAACACACCAAGATAAAGAGAAAATAATATTAATCAAAATAAAATAGTTCTTTTCTTTCTCACAAGAGTAATTTTTCAAGGAGATTCCTTATCACTGATATTCACTTCTTTAGCGAATCTGTTGAATCAAACTAACAGTACATATATTTACTAACGACAAACTATATTCTATCTTTTCTAAATGAAAGATTTATAAGGTTAAATAGATTTAGAAGTGATATAAAAACGGATATGAAATCGAAAAAATGAGTCATAGGTATTCTAAAATTCGAAATATTTATTCAAATATACACACTGAACTTAGAAAATTAGAACAGAACCATCCATACAAGTGCTTAGCATTAGATGAATCTGATAAAATACAAGATACAGAAAAGAAGGAGAAACTTAGAACAGATTACTACAGAAGATTTAGACGAATAATGATTTCTAATTTAGACACAAAATCAACAATTTTGACGGAAGAAGAAAGTCGATTATATCGACCTCAGTACATGAATGGTTCTTTATTTTATCGACCTCGGTATGTTCAAAGGTAAAATTGACCAAGACGGGTTTTGAGAACATTAAAGGCCAGAACAAATACTGCTAAGCATTTGTTCGATGCTCTAACGATTCTGCTAACCCACCGCCTGAAGCTAATCATAAACACTTCACACCATGCTAGGAATTATATTATAAATGCACTAATTATTTTAGTCGAAAGACAAACAACTTCAATATTGTTTTAGAGATCGACAAGATCCTAGAGCTCATTCGCTTACCAAGAAAACAATATTTCCACAGGTCTTTCTAATTGCTCATACTATCTACCGGTTGCAACTCCTGACAGAAGGAGAAATGGGAAATAAAGTATCATGTTGAAGAACACAACACATCGCCTGTTCACAACCTCACGATTACGAATCAACTCTCTAACCACTCAGCTACGCGCCTTTAATATAGTAAATTGAAATTTCGTTGAACTCAAGTGCCTAGATGAAAAAAATAAAATAATTGCTTCTCATCGGTGATGAACATTCGGTGGTTCAATTAAATGAACGTTCGATTCAATAAATTAACGTGTATGTGTCTGAGTATTCTTCACACATAATATAACTTTATGGTCGAGTAAGCCAAGACATTCCACCTACGAACTTCTTAAATTTTGTATACCAAGGACTACATTACTACAAAGTTACCACAGTAGGTCAAGAAAAGATGTTTAGAATCAAGTAAAAGCAAACTGAGACAGCGGATTGGCAGAGTCGTTAGAACGTCGGATAGAATGCTTTGTGGTATTCGTTTTGACTATCTGCTGTCTTAGTTCAAACCCTGCCGAGGTCAACTTTGCTTTTTATCGTTTCGAGCTCGATAAAAAAGTACCAGTCCAGTATTAGGGTCGATTATTCATCTACATCCTTTTCTCATTTTCTCAGACTCACTCTCAATCCTTCTCCGTAAGAAATCTACTGTGTTCAGGCCAGGAGAGGGATGGGCTCCGTCAGGTTTTAAAATGCCATAGAAACGCCATATGTCAATGCAGCGCCCCTATGGGACCATACACACTAAAACAAACTGATTATTATGCCTAAGGAACAGGAAAATATCTCTATATAAGGAAATGATAAAGTATCGATTTCATGTTAATTAAACTGAATGAAAATGGTTTAGATAGGATGAAGCAACATAAAAACAAAAAATAACAAAAGGTAATATAAAAATGGAACTAAAAAATATATATAAAATTAAGATAGAAACTCCACCTTGGTCAATATTCTACAGTATTGGACAAAAGGAAAATAAACAAAGATGGAAGCCAGCAATGGCTCAAACGATTTGGAATGTAGGCAGACGTGGACGGTTTCATTTTAGCTAATCATAATTAACCTCTAGCTAACAAAACTACAAAAATGAAATGATAAACCAGAAGCTATTATGTAATTAACATAAAATAATAATTAGCCATATCATTTTTTGTCCCCAGTCATTGAGGAAAGAAAAACAAAACAACAGAATATATGCATATACATGACTGAGTAAACAGCTATGCGTTTAGGGCAATATGCTAACACATCTATAGGAAGGTTTAGAAGTGGCATAACTCTGCATTAGACCTGGTATATGGCTATGATAATCTAGGATACATCTCTTCTGACTGTCAAAGAGATTACAGTGAACTCCTCAGATATCAGAATTAAAGACTAAAACAAATATAATAAAAAAAAAGCTATGTACATTGATAGACATTTAAATCTCTTCTGAATGAAAGATCGTCCTACAAGTAATCCGAAACGCTAACACTGGAGAAAATCCTGCATTGAAGTGTACAAGATGTGGAGTTTGAGTATAAAAACGTTGCCCATAAAAGTAAGCTGTACAGTGGGTAAAACGACACCCGGCTTCACACATTTACATAGAATTCAAAATATAACTCTATAAGATATAACCTATGCTTTGGACATGTTACTTCAAAAGTAATAGCACAGCTTAAGAAGAAAAATCTATTCTACAGCCACATCTCGATACAGTAAAACAACTCAAACAGCAAATATTACACACCATTATCTCTCGAGGATTTAAATGCTTTCACAAATAACAAGAGCAACACAAATATAAAAATAATTAACCGAAAGACAAACCGAACAATACAGCAAATTATCTGTAACAAAAACACCTTCTCTCTCTATTAACAGACAAGAGTATGGTATTTTAGGAACACAGGGATGCCGTAGAGCATGTTGTTCGACGCTCTAACGGCTATACCAATCCACCGCCCTTAACGATTCTAATAATTGTTTCTACTTTTGGCACAAGGCCAGCAATTATCCCAGTGCATTACTGGTGCTTTATTTACCCACTCCGTAAGGATAAAAGGCAAAGCTAACCTCGGCGGGATTTGAACTCAGAACGTAAAGGGATGTAACTCTATGCCGCAAAGCAAGTTGTCCGTCGCCCAACCGATATAGTCAATCTACCGCTCTCTAATAATAATAATACTTCCTTCTAACATTGTTACAATGAAACAATTGTTTTTACTTTTGGCACAAGGCCAGCAATTATCCCAGTGCATTACTGGTACTTTATTTGTAATGCACTGTAACAATGTAACAATGCCAGCAATTTGGTTGATTATATCGATCCAAGTAGTAAACTGGTATATTATTTTATTGACCCCTGCCTGATAAATGAAATTGACCTCCAGGGGTCAATTTGTCTTTATCTTTCAACGTAAATGGCAGTAACTAAATGCAGGAGAGCATTTTGTCGGACGCTCAACCAATTCTGCCAATCCACCTCCATGTTAGTTGTAACAATGAGAGAATAGTAGCTGGAGAATTATAATATTTTCATGACGTAACAAACCACTTTCATTTACGTGAACGACACGAAATGAGAGAGAGAGAGAGAGGGAGAGAGAGAGAGAGAGTTTTGGTGGAGGATATGTCATTGCAACATCAGTATCCATTATAGTTAGCTATGTATTCCTCCCTCCCTCTATCACTGATTTTAACCTTTGAAAAGCTGCTTAAAACACTAGACTTACAAATAATGGCTAATTTAATCATTAAACGAACCACACAGATTGAAAAGGTCTAATGATTCTCTTTCGTTCTTCTAAAACACTAAGTGGATGAGAAACGAGAAACGAGAACGTGGATTGCCGAGTAGAGCTTACCAATCAACGAAGAGGTTAAGGATCGGATACTTTCTCAGTGTTGCTGAGTCGATAGCATACTGAACAATCAAT
>OZ024742.1:126691883-126696883 GCA_964016885.1 Eledone cirrhosa
ATGTTATTTGTTAATATATCATACGTATTACAAGTATATTATATATATACTAGTAAGGAATCGATCGACAAGATCATAGACCCCCATTCCCTTACTGAGTTGGGTGGAGCTCATCATCAGGACCAAGGAAACAATATTGCCATAGGTCTTTCCATTGTTGATACTATTCACCGATCGCAGAAGGAGCAACGTGAAATAAAGAACATAACACCTCGTTCAGTACGGGAATTGATCCCACGTCATTCCGATTGCGAATCCAATTCTTTAACCACTAAGCCATGCGCTTCATACATAAATCATATGTATTTAGCACTGATTACTACAATGCTTAATGGGAAGTTTGAAATGGGACCAGAGCCTATATTCAGCTCTCGTGGAACACTCATCAGATCTTGTCTGCTACTACTACTACTTTCAGGACCTACATGTCACATCAGGCCTAGATTAATATTGGAAGTGTGGGGGCGGGGGCGAAATATTGCCAACTTTGTGCACCTATAATTAACAATTGACCTGGGTCTGTTACCAGCTTTATATAGACCTGGACGTACTAAATACTGATCAAAGGTTGAGAATATTTAGGTTCGCCTGCTATAGAGCTACATTTTAAAAAGTATGTATGAAAAACAAACAAAACACTTGAGATTAACTCACACCCCCTAATACAAAACCCATCCAGATATGTCTTTATTGGGTCCATGGTTTTTTTTTTATTTCAGTACCAACTAAATCCAATTGATACACTGATGTTTTATCTTCCTATTGCAACCTACTACGCTATTACAACACTTTTGCAAATGTTGGTTGGTGTGTATCTACAACTCTCATTCGTTTCATGATTATTTAGTTTTCTCACGTCACTTGCAACACACCATGATATTTACTGACATTACCCAATCTTCGTCATCCTTCTAGTAAGAGAGAGAGAGAGAGAGAGAGAGAGAAAGGGAGAAAGAAAGAAAGAAAGAAAGAGAGAGAGAGAGATAGAGAGAAAGAAAGAAAGAAAAAGAAAGAAAGAGAGAAAGAGAGAGAGATAGAGAGAGGTAGATAGATAGAGAGAGAGATAGATAGATAGATAGATAGAGATAGAGAGTGAGAGAGAGAGAGAGAGGTGTGTGTGTGTGTGGGGGGGGGGGGGGGGGGCTAAATTGCTACTGGTATTGTTTTCTCTCCTATGAAGACTAACGAATAGAATTGAAATATCACATCAAATGCAATCCGTGAATTTCTCTGAAAAACCACTTATATATTTAAATCTATGATTTCACCCAGATAATGAAAGTTTTCCAGTGAATCCTGAAATCTGTTAACATTAAACAGAAAATGTTAAATTTTAAAAGAACGGAACGAAGTCAACTGCAATCTTAAATTCCAGTTATTCATTTTGACTATCTCAGTTTGAAACTTTAAGAAGTTTAACTTGCACCTATAATTGTTACCCACCATATATCACCAAATAAGTGATTTGTTATTATTTTTGCAAAATAACGGAGTGTGTTGAGCGTCGGACAAATTCTTAATAGTATTTGTTTCGGCTCTTTACATTCTGAGTCCCAAACCCACCTTTTATCCTACTGTGGTCGGTAAGATAATGTACCAGTCAAGTCTAAAAGTCTAAAGACTGTCTCGATCCCTGTTGCTCATTAGACCGGTGTTTATCTCGGTTTCCGTGGAGCTAAGCGAAAATACACATCCCTGAACACAATACACATCCCTGTCCTGGAATCGAACCCACGACATTATGATCGTAAATCCAACACCCTTACCAGCCTCTACAAGTACTGGCGTCAATAAATTCGACTTTCCCTCCCCCTCTCTCCCAAATTGCTGGACTTGTTCCAAAATTAGAAACCAGTATTTTGCAAATAATGATATATAGAGTTAAGATAACCTAAAAAGAGAATAGTACAAGCTGAGGCGACTAAGAATCCACCGAAAATACAGAATGTTGATATAATCTACCAATTGCAGGCATCCGTTTGAGTACCTAAACTGAAGTCCTTAAGAACTCATGGGGCTGCATCTGTACTGAGAAAATAATGAATCTTTAGTTTAAACTGAGTTTCAATTTCTATATATTTTATAAAAATATACTTTGGTCTTAAAGTTTAAACTATCTTTTAGAACCTTTAACTACATGCCCAGTATTTCGTAGTTAGAATGTTTCAGGCAAGAATTGCTGGTCAGATTTTATGGGCAAACCCAACAGGCAGGAGACTCAGGGGTAGACATCCAGCAAGAGGGTTGGATAGCATCAATGAGTTCAGTTGGTCTCGCTTGGGGATCCAGCCGATTCAATTGGAGACTGTTGCTTCTGACAGAACCCGCTGGAAGGAATGTTTGAAGACTCTGCTCCCCACGACCCTCACAGGAATAAGTGGAAAAAGAAAAAGGTTGTTGTTTTTTTTTTAAGCGGATAGTTTCAAATTTGAATACAGACGAAATTTTGCTCGCAAGAGAGTTTTCCATTCCTAATTTAGATAACACAACAATAGACGTTTGCTGGTCAATAGACGAAGGCGTTATAGATTTTTACGAAATCGTAAAGAAAGCATTCAGTGAAAGCTAATGATATAAGCTTATAAGGAATGAACCTCCATCGGTTTCGACGATGAGTGCGATGAATGTTCCAGTTTCTAATCGTCCGCACCATTGAACTCCAGGAGTCTCGGAGATCAAACAAACAGGTCTATGGTGCTGCTATCCATCCTATGTATAAGTCATAATAGGAAATTAGAAACAATAATACTAACAATAACATCATTGGAATAATGGAATGGGCCTCCGTCGGTTTCGACGACGAATGTTCCAGTTGTTCGAGCAACGGAACAGCTTGCTCGTGAAATTATCGTGCAAGTGGCTGATCATTCCACAGACATTACGGTAATTCTCAGGGAGATTCAGTGTGACACATTGTTTGACGAGGCTAGCCCTTTGCGTTACAAGTACAGTCCATCCAACGGGTTTCCAAACTGTTTCTGTAAATCAATTTCATTCATAAGAGGGTGTGGGTCGAACTGGGACTACGGGAAATTATACCTGCCCAAGATGTCACGTAGTAGGATCGAAGCCGGGACTTAATAATTGTGAAACGATCTTCTAAACCATCGGCCAGGATATCCACGCCTCTGTCGTTAGTTCAAAAGTAAATGCCTGTTTAGTAGATGGGGAAATGTTTTTCAAGTCAGTAAAACGTCTGGTTCTTATCTTGATAAAGTTGAATTAAAATAAACACCGACGAATAAATAACGTATTTTCACTGATAAGATAAAAAAACAAATGAAAGTAAACAATGTTTATTTAATATATACTTCTCTAAGTATGTGTTAAAAATAAAGTATATATATATATATATATATATAAATAATACACATACATATATATATGTACATATATATATGTATACATACATACATATACTTACATATATATGCATGTATATATCTATATATATATGTGTGTGTATATATACATACATATACTTACATATATATGCATGATATATATATATATATATATATATACATGCATATATATATATATATATGCATGTGTATATATGCATGTATATATGCATGTATATATGCATGTATATATGCTTGTATATATGCATGTATATATATATATGCACATATATATATGCATGTATATATATATATACATGCATATATATATATATATATATATATATATATATATACATGCATATATATGTAAGTATATATATATATATATATATATATATATATATATAGTTGTGTGTGTGCGTGTATCTACATGTATGTGCGGGGACATGGAAATACATGGTTTGGTGTTCGACCGCGTGGTTAGTCCACCGATTGTGAAATACTCCTAGTTCTCCTTAGGGGAAGGAAAACTCTGATGTAAAACTTCGATGGCAACGAATGATGTTGATTTGAGAAAGAAATGTGTAACGCTTTCAACAGGAACGACTCCCCCCACCACTCAACTGAGATGCCTTAATTCACTTAATAAAATCAACAGTTATGACTGAGAAGTAAATATACAGAAGACTAGCGAAGAAGAGATTGTTCGCACCTAATAACAGCTACAATATGCTACACATGTAGAAATAAAAATGGGTTCTGTAGTTACCATAGTTGAAAAAAAAAAAGGTGTCGAATTATTATCATCACTTTTCTTTTACCTTAGTCAGTAGTCAGAATTATATTTCTAGAACCGTTTATAAGTGTACTTTTGATTATTGTTTACAGAAAGGATTCCCATTCTCTGTTTTATATCAGCCCGAGACAAGATAAACATAATATTTCTCTATAGACTCCACAAGGGAAGCTGAGTTCTGGTGAAATTTAATACAGATACAAGACAACCTCAAAAGAATTCTAACCACACAGGTATTGAAACCTTAAAAATATAACAATCGTGCACCAAACTGAAATGTTAACTTAACTGAGAAAAAAAAAAAAAAAAAAAATAGAAAGACCTAAATTGATATTTCCCGATGGACTTGTTATAATTAACTTACTTTGACTCCTTATCTCTCCCAAAATACGTCATTTGTTTTTCTAGTGAGCAGAATATAACTAAAAAAAAAAAATTAAAAAAAAAAAAAAAAAGCGTTCAGAACTTCAATAGATCTGCTATGCCATGGGCACTTAACTCTTGTTGGAGTCGTAGGGGCACCCTAGTGATCTGGGCGTACTTTGAACCTTTAAACCTGGTGGAGGAGCCACCTCTTTCCATGTCTACACAGCAAATTTTTTTCCAGAGAAAGGGAGAGTGAGAAGGAGATATAAATGATGGATCAAACTCTGTACTGGTACTTTATTTATTGACATAGAAACAGATGATGTGCAAAATTGACTTCGGCAAGATTTAAACTCAGAATGAAGTGAGCCGGAAAAATAAATCTGGCATTTATAATACGACGCCCTTATTGAATCTGCCAATTCACAGAATTGCTTTCTTAGTACGCAGAATATAACTAAGAAGGAAACATTCATAGTTTACAATTTCAA
>OZ024742.1:126701883-126734383 GCA_964016885.1 Eledone cirrhosa
GTCACCGACATCTTCTTATTTCGTTGTCTCCCCCCCCCCTCTCAACATCATCATCATCATCATCAACATCATCAGCTATCGATGGAACTTGTATGCAGTCATTCGATTTGCTAGAAATAGCAGCCAGAACCGTCGTCCTAAATGTGGAATGACACTAGATACTATAGCTATAGATATGGATGGTCACTGTTGGAATGTGTTTCGTTGATGATTGGCATGATCACGGTGGACCTGTGGCTATATAACAACAACTACTACTACTACAGCTGTGTCTACTACTAATACTAGTGCTGCCACCGCCATCAACACCACCATCTCGGCTGCGACTACTACTACTACTGCTGCTGCTGTTATTGCTACTACTACTGCTGCTGCTGCTGTTGCTGTTACTACTACTGCTACTACTGCTGCTGTTACTACTACTACTACTACTACTACTATTTTATGTGATGGGTGTGTTATATAGTGTTGACACAATAACTGGTAGTAGTAGTAGTAGTAGTGGTTGTCTTTGTGATAATAGTGATGGCAGTGGTGAGGAATAGAGTTGCGGTGCTAGTAGTAGTTGCATGGGAACACTGGCAGATATCGCTATGGGAGATGTTGTGGTATACTGAGAGAGAGGGTGGGGGAGGAGATGGGGAGAGGGAGGAGAGAAGGGGAGAGAGAGATAGGAGAGACAGAGGGATAGGAAAGAGAGGAGAGAGATATAGAGACATAGAGAGAGAGGGGTGAGAGAGAGACAGAGAGAAAGGGGGGGGGGAGATGTATGTATGAATATATATACACATATATGTTTGTTTGTCTTTCTCTCTTTTTCCATCTCCATACACACACTCATGTATGTATGTATGTATGTTTTCTCTTTCTCTTAATTTCGAGTATATTATTTTGACCGGCCACCTTCCTGGTGGCAAGGTTGTAAAAGAAAAGAAATTGTATGTATGTATGTATGTATGTATGTATGTATGTATGTATGTATGTATGTATGAGTCAATGGCCATGCAAAATCACCAGGAGAGATGACCCCTTAGCCTTTGTCAAGGCAGAATTCTAGGAGAAGGAAAACTCTGATATAACACCTGCAACCCTGATGGTATCCAATGATGTTGACTTGTTCTTCTTTTTGGTAAATATCATCTTGGTTAAGAGAGTGGGACTGGCTTTGTGCAGTGCCTTTTCTCACTATAAAAGCTTCATGGCACAGGCATTGCTTTATATCTGGAGATCTCTCTGCACTTGTCGTCACATGGTACCATGGGCCCAGCACTATGTGTCAATAATTGTCACAAGTGTAGTGTTTGTACCAGAGTTTTCAAGTCGCTGGCTGGACTAAAAAGTCACACTCGTTCAGTGCATCGGTAGGAGTTCTTCTACATGGATATAAAGTAGTGGCCGTACTCGAAAACGAGTTGGCAGCCACCATGTATGTATGCATGCATGCATGTATGTATGTATGTATGTATGTATGTATGTATGTATGTATGTATGTATGTATGTATGTATGTATGTATGTATGTATGTATGTATGCATGCATATGTATGTATGCATATGTATGTATGTATGTATGTATGCATGTATGTATATGTATGTATGTATGTATGCATGTATGCATGTATGTATCTATGTATGTGTGTGTGTGTGTCAGTATATGTATGTATGCATGTATGTATGTGAGGAGTGAGAGAGAGATAGAGATAGTTATATTATGATGGTGGTGGTGTTGGTGTTGATGAAAGCAGTAGTAACGGTAAGATCAAAGGGATGGAATTATTCAGCTAGAAATGGTCTTTGTGGTTGTTTAACCCCGGGTCAGTTCTGGCTGTATAGACCTAGGATCAAGATTTTCCTGCCATGACCATCACATCATATTTATAGATAATATATATACAGTTATCCCTCGGTATTCGCGGGGTCTGCTCAGAGAGCACCCGCGAAGAGTGGAAAAACCGCGAATATTGGATGCAGTCCAGAAAAATGCCTATAAACGTCAAAACATAACGTAAAATATAGGCCGGCAAATACGGTATCTTAACTATAATATTAGTAATAATTTAGCGTTAAAAAGCGTGAAAAAATATCTATTGCCAACGATAAAAAACCATACAAAAATTGCAGAAGATATTTATGATTCCGCGAATATGTGGTGGTTTCCGCGAACAATAATTAGTTAGGTTCTAAGAAAAATTCCGCGAATAACCGGTACCACCAATGCCGGGGCTACACTGTACGTATATATGACTATGACTATATCATTAAAAAACAGGGTTTGAAGAGATTTGATAGCTATTTGTTGCACGTTGATCTATATCAATGGCGGACATTACGTTAGTAGTAGTAGTAGTAGTAGTGATGCGAGTGGTATTGGTTGTAGTAGTTGTAGTAGTAACAGTAGTAGTGATGCGAGTGGTACTGGTTGTAGTAGTTGTAGTAGTAACAGTAGTAGTAGTAGTAGTAGTAGTAGTAGTAGTAGTAGTAAAAGTAGTGATGTCAGTGATATTGGTTGTAGTAGTAGTAGTAGTAGTAGTAGTAGTAGTAGTAGTAGTAAAAATAGGAGATCTTTGTTGTACTAGTTTTAGTAATAGTAGTAGTATATTTGTAATATTGGTTGCAGTGCTGGCGGTAGTAATAGTCTTATTTTTGCAGCATTGATTGTCATAGTAGTGGTGGTAGTATATTTGTAGTATTGGTCGTATTAGTAGCAGTTGTAATAGTGTTGGTAGTGGTACTTGTGGTAGTAGCAGTAATAATATCTTTGTTGTATTGGTTGTTGTAGTTGTGGTAGTGTCTTTGATGTATTGTTGTGGTAGTGTATTGGTAATATTAGTTGTGGTAATAGTAGTGGTATTGAATTTCTAATAATTGTGATAGTAGTAATTTGTAGTATTGGTTGTGGTTGAAGTAGTGGTAGTGTATGTAATAATAGTTGTGGTAGTAGAAGAAGTAATAGTGGTAGTCGTGGTTTCTTTTGTAGTATTGTTGCAGTAGTAGTAGTAGTAGTGTCTTTGTAGTATTGGTTGTGGTTGAAGTAGTGGTAGTGTATGTAATAATAGTTGTGGTAGTAGAAGAAGTAATAGTGGTAGTCGTGGTTTCTTTTGTAGTATTGTTGCAGTAGTAGTAGTAGTGTCTTTGTAGTATTGGTTGTGGTTGAAGTAGTGGTAGTGTATGTAATAATAGTTGTGGTAGTAGAAGAAGTAATAGTGGTAGTCATGGTTTCTTTTGTAGTATTGTTGCAGTAGTAGTAGTAGTAGTAGTAGTAGTAGTAGTGTCTTTGTTGTATTGGTTGTGGTAGTAGTACTAGTAATATATTTGTTGTATTGGCTGGGTAGTGGTAATGCTAGTGTCTGTAGTATCAATGTGGTAGTAGTATTAGTGTCTTTGTCGTATTGGTTGCAGTAGTAGTATTTTTGAAGTATTGGTTGTTGTAATAATAATTGTTTCTACGTTTGGCACAAGGCCAGCAATTACCCAGTACATTACTGGTACTTTATTTTATCGACCCCATAAGGATAAAAGGCAAAGTTAACCTCGGCGGGATTTGAACTCAGAATGGCAAGGGCCGTAACTCTATACGTCAAAGCATGATGTCCGACCCTCTACCGATACTGCCAATCCACCGCCCTGTAATAATTGTTTCTACTTTTGGCACCAGGCCAGCAATTACCCCACTGCATTACTGGTACTTTATTTTATCGACCCAGTAAGGATGAAAGGCAAAGTTAACCTCGGCGGGATTTGAACTTAGATCATAAAGGGAGGTAACTCTATGCTTCAATGCATGGCGTCCGACCCTCTACCGATACTGCCAGTGTCTTTGTGGTATTAGTTGTATCTTTGTAGTATTGGCTGTGGTAGTAGGAGCATCTTTGAAGCATTTGTAGCAGCAGCAGCAGCAGTAGTAGTAGTAGTAGTAGTAGTAGTAGTAGTAGTAGTAGTGGTAGTAGTAGTAGTAGTAGTAATGGTTTTTGATTTAGGCACAAAGCCAATAATTTTTTGGAGAAGGAAAAGTCGATTAAATCGACCCCAGTACATTACTGGGACTTAATTTATCGACCCCGTAAGGATAAAAGGCAAAGCTAACCTCGGCTGAATTTGAACACAGAACATAAAGGGCCGTAACTCAATGCTACAAAGCATGTTGTCCGACGCTCTACTGATACTGGCAATAGTAGTGATAATAGTAGTGTCGTTGTAATATTTATTGGGGTTAAGTTGGAATGTGATTTATACTGTAGCTGATGGTGTTGTTGTTTAACCCCAGGTCAGCCCTAATTGAGTAGACATATGATCATATACATTCCACACATGACTCTCCCGTCTATTTAGATGTATACTGTTCTCCATTATCCAAAATGTCCTCTACTTGGTGGTCCTAGGAATCTGGAGTCGTAAAGGTACAGTCCTGATATATGGCCTGAGAACAGAGCTGATTATTGAGACAAGGAAGGGCGGTGGATTGGCTGTATCGGTAGAGCACAGGACACCATGCTTAGCGGCATAGAGTTACCGCCCTTTGCGTTCTGTGCTCAACCTCCGCCGAGGTTAAACTTTGCATTTCATCCTTCGAGGTCGATAAAATAAAATATCAGTAATGCACTGAGGTCGATTTATCGACTTTCCCTTCCCTCATCAAATTGTTGGCCTCTTGGCTAAATCAGAAACCATTATTGAGACAGAGAGTGGGGAGCGGGGGATATGATGGTAATATGGTGGTTGATGGTAGTGGTGGTTGGTGGTAGTGGTGGTTGATGGTAGTGGTGGTTGATGGTAGTGGTGGTTGGTGGTAGTGGTGGTTGATGGTAGTGGTGGTTGATGGTAGTGGTGGTTGGTGGTAGTGGTGGTTGATGGTAGTGGTGGTTGGTGGTAGTGGTGGTTGGTGGTAGTGGTGGTTGGTGGTAGTGGTGGTTGATGGTAGTGGTGGTTGATGGTAGTGGTGGTTGGTAGTAGTGGTGGTTGATGGTAGTGGTGGTTGGTGGTAGTGGTGGTTGATGGTAGTGGTGGTTGGTGGTAGTGGTGGTTGGTGGTAGTGGTGGTTGGTAGTAAGGGTGGTTGGTGGTAGTGGTGGTTGATGGTAGTGGTGGTTGATGGTAGTGGTGGTTGATGGTAGTGGTGGTTGGTAGTAGTGGTGGTTGATGGTAGTGGTGGTTGGTGGTAGTGGTGGTTGATGGTAGTGGTGGTTGGTGGTAGTGGTGGTTGGTGGTAGTGGTGGTTGGTAGTAGTGGTGGTTGGTGGTAGTGGTGGTTGGTAGTAGTGGTGGTTGGTGGTAGTGGTGGTTGGTAGTAGTGGTGGTTGATGGTAGTGGTGGTTGGTAGTAGTGGTGGTTGGTGGTAGTGGTGGTTGATGGTAGTGGTGGTTGATGGTAGTGGTGGTTGGTAGTAGTGGTGGTTGGTGGTAGTGGTGGTTGATGGTAGTGGTGGTTGATGGTAGTGGTGGTTGATGGTAGTGGTGGTTGATGGTAGTGGTGGTTGATGGTAGTGGTGGTTGGTGGTAGTGGTGGTTGGTGGTAGTGGTGGTTGGTGGTAGTGGTGGTTGGTGGTAGTGGTGGTTGGTGGTAGTGGTGGTTGATGGTAGTGGTGGTTGATGGTAGTGGTGGTTGGTGGTAGTGGTGGTTGATGGTAGTGGTGGTTGGTGGTAGTGGTGGTTGGTGGTAGTGGTGGTTGGTGGTAGTGGTGGTTGATGGTAGTGGTGGTTGATGGTAGTGGTGGTTGGTAGTAGTGGTGGTTGATGGTAGTGGTGGTTGGTAGTAGTGGTGGTTGATGGTAGTGGTGGCTGATGGTAGTGGTGGTTGATGGTAGTGGTGGTTGTTGGTAGTGGTGGTTGGTAGTAGTGGTGGTTGATGGTAGTGGTGGTTGGTGGTAGTGGTGGTTGGTGGTAGTGGTGGTTGGTGGTAGTGGTGGTTGATGGTAGTGGTGGTTGATGGTAGTGGTGGTTGGTGGTAGTGGTGGTTGATGGTAGTGGTGGTTGGTGGTAGTGGTGGTTGGTGGTAGCGGTGGTTGGTGGTAGTGGTGGTTGATGGTAGTGGTGGTTGATGGTAGTGGTGGTTGGTAGTAGTGGTGGTTGATGGTAGTGGTGGTTGGTGGTAGTGGTGGTTGATGGTAGTGGTGGTTGGTGGTAGTGGTGGTTGGTGGTAGTGGTGGTTGGTAGTAAGGGTGGTTGGTGGTAGTGGTGGTTGGTGGTAGTGGTGGTTGGTGGTAGTGGTGGTTGGTAGTAGTGGTGGTTGATGGTAGTGGTGGTTGGTGGTAGTGGTGGTTGGTGGTAGTGGTGGTTGGTAGTAAGGGTGGTTGGTGGTAGTGGTGGTTGATGGTAGTGGTGGTTGATGGTAGTGGTGGTTGATGGTAGTGGTGGTTGGTAGTAGTGGTGGTTGATGGTAGTGGTGGTTGGTGGTAGTGGTAGTTGATGGTAGTGGTGGTTGGTGGTAGTGGTGGTTGGTGGTAGTGGTGGTTGGTAGTAGTGGTGGTTGGTGGTAGTGGTGGTTGGTAGTAGTGGTGGTTGATGGTAGTGGTGGTTGGTAGTAGTGGTGGTTGATGGTAGTGGTGGTTGGTAGTAGTGGTGGTTGGTGGTAGTGGTGGTTGGTGGTAGTGGTGGTTGATGGTAGTGGTGGTTGATGGTAGTGGTGGTTGGTAGTAGTGGTGGTTGGTGGTAGTGGTGGTTGATGGTAGTGGTGGTTGATGGTAGTGGTGGTTGATGGTAGTGGTGGTTGGTGGTAGTGGTGGTTGGTGGTAGTGCTGGTTGGTGGTAGTGGTGGTTGATGGTAGTGGTGGTTGATGGAAGTGGTGGTTGGTGGTAGTGGTGGTTGATGGTAGTGGTGGTTGGTGGTAGTGGTGGTTGGTAGTAAGGGTGGTTGGTGGTAGTGGTGGTTGGTAGTAAGGGTGGTTGATGGTAGTGGTGGTTGATGGAAGTGGTGGTTGGTGGTAGTGGTGGTTGGTGGTAGTGGTGGTTGGTGGTAGTGGTGTTTGATGGTAGTGGTGGTTGATGGTAGTGGTGGTTGATGGAAGTGGTGGTTGGTGGTAGTGGTGGTTGGTGGTAGTGGTGGTTGGTGGTAGTGGTGGTTGATGGTAGTGGTGGTTGGTGGTAGTGGTGTTTGATGGTAGTGGTGGTACTTAAGTTGTTGATGTTATTGCATCATGTGATGATGGTACCGTCAGCTACAAACATTCAATTTCACACAAGGACAGCCGAATACATTCCAAACTGCAGATGTAAAAACATTACTAAAGGCATCAATGTTATATTATAAATATATATATGTGTGTGTGTGTGTGTGTGTGTGTGTGTGTGTGTGTGTGTGTGTGTGTGTGTGTGTGTGTGTACGTGTGTGTGTGTGTGTGTGTGTGTGTATACATATACGCGCAGAGTAACGCAAACCCTACTTGGTTAACACCCACAATGCCAGCAAACAGATGTTGGTATATATAAAGAGAAAGAAAGAAGTAACTGTTTGAGCTTATTTCCTCTGTATTCAATATGTATGTATAATGGAAGGTGAGACGCTACGGCACCAATTGACTGTTGCAAAGGTCAGCAGTTCGCATTCACCCACCATTTCTACATCATTTATTGTGTTTCTTGTTAAAGACACTACATTCACTGTGGCTCAGTCTATTTAGCACCAATAGAATGTAACAGGAGAAAATATTGTTATTATATTGTATTAGGGTGGTGAATTTAATCGACCTCTCCCACCCCCAAAATTGTTGGCCTTTGCTTAAATCAGAAACCATTACATTCTATTAGGGTGGTGAATTGGCAGTATTGGTAGAGTATCAGACAACATGCTTTACACCATATAGTTACATCCCTTTACGTTCTGAATTCAAAACACACAGCGTTCGCTTTGCCTTTCATCCTTACGGGGTTGATGAAGTAAAGTACCAGTAACGTACTGGGATGGATTCAATTGACTACCCATCCCAATTGTTGACCTGGTGCATGAATTAAAAACCATTATATTTTATTAATCTTCGTTATACATCGAGTTTCAGTCAAAACACACGAAGAGACTAACGCACACACACCTATAATACATATAATACATATATATATATATACACATATAATACATATAAATGAATATATAATACATATATATATATATATATATATATATATATATATATATATAAAAGAAAATTTCGCTCTACATGGCTGAATACAATAAATGTAATCTGAGTTTTTCTAATATTAATAATTGTTTCTACTTTAGGCACAAGGCCAGCAATTACCCAGTGCATTTATTTTATCGACCCCGCAAGGATGAAAGGCAAAGTCAACCTCGGCGGGATTTGAACTCAGATCGTAAATTAATAATAACATTCGATTCGTTTGCAATTTTGCAAACAAGCCTCAATTTTATAGCCATGTCAGGAGAATGAACACTTCATTCTTGCTCTTATGTTGGCATAAAGTGTTTATTCTCCTAGGTTAACTTTGCCTTTCATCCTTACGGGGTCGATAAAATAAAGTACCAGTAATGTACTAGGTAATTGCTGGCCTTGAGCCAAACGTAGAAACAATTATTAATATTCGAAAAACTCAGATTACATTTATTGTATATATATATATATGTGTGTGTATATATGTGGTATTAGATCTCCCTTGTTTCCGCCGACAAGTTCTACAGTTGATTCAATTAAAGGAACTGCCAGCTCATGAAGTTAACGCGTATGTGGATGAGCATTCTACAAACACTTGCATCCTTCACATAGTTCTCATGGAAATTCAGCCTGATTGATACAATGTGTGAAAAGGTTGGGATCTTGTATTATAGATGGAACTCATTTTTGCCAGCTGTCTGAACTAGAACAACATGAAATATAGCATCTTATTCAAGGACATAGAGTGCTGCCCAGTCTAGGAATTGAACTCGCGAGCTTATGATCGAGAGCGGAACACCCTAACCCCTAATCTATATGCCTTCACACATGTAAATACATACACACACATAGAGGTAACAAACAAAAGAAAAGCATTCTAATGGTCCTAACTTAAATTATCAACGTAAAAGAAAACAAGGACGAGCAGAAAAATTGGATAGAGCGACAGACTCTACATCTCAGAAATAGCAGTCTGTTTCATCTGCTCCCCACTGACAAAATAGCGAAGGCTTCGTCGTAGAGAATGACCAGAGACATCTCCTGCAACAGACACTCCACCTCATGATGGCCCCTTTCCCAGATGGGCGGCTATTCTTCCGATTTTACAGAGGAAATCAGCGGCTCGGGAACGGAAGACACTCGAGGTCTAAACGTTGCCCAGCTCGAAAAGGAAACGGTCGGTTAAACTCCGAAATTTGATTATGTTCCTCTCCTCTACATTGCAGGTAGTGGTGCTTGGGCTGGCAGCCGAAGCGGCAAAGTTGCAGGCGGAGAACGAGTCGTAGCACTTAGCGTCCCAGATTAGAGATTAATCTCCCTCTAATGGGAAAAGAGGTATTTCATCTGGGCGCTTACCACGGTCGAGGCCAGCTGGCTCCAGTTGTAATGGGAATCCAGCTGCGTCGATATATTAGTGTCTTTAAAGGTGTCAGTCAACATGGCCGCCTGCAGATGCGAGCTCCTCGAGGTGAAGCGGCTGTTCCAGAGCATCTCCCTCGCCGTCCTCCGGAACAATGCACTCTCCATCCTGTCAGCCGGGATCCAAGGGAGGAGGATAAGTTAGTTGGTATTGGGGGATACTCGTTCAGGCGTCGCTTTCACACATGTATTGAATGCCATTTTAACTTGTTGCATCTCAATTTATAGAACAACATTTATTGAAACGATCTCACCAGTTGTGTTAAGCTCCGTGTTTATCCCAAGGAGAAATGGTGGAAACTTCATGGAACTTACCTACAATAGAAGAAAAGAAAAAAGAGAATATAAGTAATGGTTCATGCAGAGATTCTTACATACATATGTATGCACACACACACAAGCATGCATCTACAGACATGTACATACACACATTATAAATATATATACATATATACACCCATGAAGAAAATATTTACTATAAGCACGGATTACAAGTTTAAACAAACAATTTCTGCGTTTACACTTCCGAAACAAAGATATATCAATCTGTGAACACAGATATATATATATACTTTCTAAAAAATCCTGGAGGCTCCAGAATTTTTGTTAGCTCGTTTAGTTTTGTCCGTCTCGCCAAATTACGTAATTCGCTCTCATTTATGTGGCTTCCCGCCACAACTGGAGCCAATAGGCCTCGACTGTGGTGGCGGTAAGCGCCCCGGCGAAGTTACCCTCTTCCTCTTCGAAGAAGGTAGTAAATCTCTCATATGGGATGCGACATGCTGTGACACGTTCTCCGCCGCCAACATACGACGGCTCACAACGCAGAGGACAGGAAGACAAGCAAATATCGAAGCTTGTCCGGCCGCTTCCTCTCTGCACCGGTCACCGTCGGGGCCCCAGGTGTCATTGGATCCCGGACAGCTGATCTCCTCCATAAAATCGGATCGATAGCAGTCCGTTTGAGGATCAGGCCCGCGAGCTGGGGTGGCTGTTGCAGCGTGTGTCGTTGGCCATTTTCCGCGGAAATTTTGTCGGCGGAGCTCAGCCAAAACATTTCTCCTCTTCCCCCTTTCTTTCCTCTTTTGTCTAGTTTTCCTTGTTCTTCCCCTCGTTTTCCTCCCATTTAATGCCATTTATAGTGCTTTCCAATACTGCTTTCTTTTTCTGAATGTTTAACCAAATAAAAATTTCGCTTAGAAAAAAAAAGAAAAATTATTCTCTCTGCGTACAAATAGCTGTAACTTAATTGAACATTTCCACATGTTGCTAAACCACGGCGCTTTCCCAACTAATAATGGTTTCTTATATAAGCACAAGGCTAGCAATTTTGGGGGAGGGGAAAGCCGATTAAATCGAACCCAGTGCGTGACTGGTACTTTATTTTATCGACCCCGTAAGGATGAAAGGCAAAGTTAACTTCGGCGAGATTTGAACTCAGATCATAAAGGGCCGTAACTCTATGCTGAAAAGCATGGCGTCCGACCCTCTACCGATACTGTCAATCCACCGCCCTAAAATAATAATAATAATTATTATTATTATTATTATTATTATAATGATGATGATGATGATAGCAACAACAATAATAATTTCTATTATGATACGAGTTTCGAAATATGTTTGTATATCGCCTGAGGCTTTCTTCCGTGGACAGGAAAATGACTTTACCATCGAAACAATTAAAACAATCATTATACATTTTTGTTAATAGCAAATTGGATGATAATTAATCTCCAGTCACTAATTAAACCTTACTAAAATAAATCATTTACCAATAAATACACATGAGGTTTAAAAGAGAGGCAAAGAAAGCATGTGTGTGTGTGAGTGAGTGAGTGAGAGAGAGAGAGAGAGAGAGAGAGAGAGAGAGAGAGAGAGGCGATGACATATACATACATTTCCAAATAAATGTCAAGTTAGTTAATAAAAAAATAAAGGCAAAAGAATAGGTCAGTGTTATGTGGTGGCAGAATTTAATTTGATAATAGTTTCAGCAAGACCAAATCAAACTTCACGAGTGATTAGTCTCGTATAAAACTGGTAATAGGCCAGAAAAACGATAAAGTTTTGTTTACATATATTTATGGTTGTATAGAGAATTGACCTGTTACGCGCGTTTCGCAGATGATTGGCTTAAGTTTAACAATCGACCTAACTACAGCACCGATATACTCACCAGATTAGTGACTAAAAAAAAACAAAAAAACGTGTTTGAGCCAATCATCTGTGAAACGTGCGTATCAGGTCGATCCTGAATAAAAACATAAATACATGTAAACGAAACTTCGTTTTTTTTCTTATTATATACACTCTGCCTGTGCATCGAGATCTAGGTCATATTGGTACCATCACTGAATCACATAAACTTTATCTCTCTCTCTCGCTATATATATATATATATATATATATATATATATATATTGTATCATCAAGTATGAAATTTGTAGAAATTCGTTTTGTTTCTACAAATTTCATACTTGGCGATACAATATATATATATATATATATATACAGCAACCCTCCCCAACTGAATGTGCTAATAGGCGCAGCTCATTTAAAAACAAGCATCAAGTATTTTAGTAATCAGGCACATAGAGACACGCGTGGAAAAGTATACAACACAGATTCGAATGCAACTTTGAAGATGAAACTTGGAAAAGGTAGCCATAGCTGAAACCGGTCAGTACAAAAACAAATGAGATGACTAGGATTATTTTTGCGAGTCCCATTTTTGTTATCTATATATATTAGTTTATATGAAATAATTTCCTTTCGTTGTGTATATATATAAAAGAACAATAGGTGCATCTTCAACTCAATTATTATTATCATTATTACACACACACACACACACACACACACACACACACATATATATACAGGAGAGTAGCAACGCTCAAGGATACAACACGCCAGTCGGTTCAGGAATTGAATCGTCGACCTTATGAACGTAAGTCAATAATTCTAATGATGTATGTATGTATGTATTTATGTGTGTATGCATGTATGTATGTATGCATGTATGTATGTGTATAGATTACGTGTATGTATTTTTAGTGTAAATGATATACAAACAAGAAAGAGAAAAGAATATAAAAACTAGGATTTTGTGTAAAAAACCCTCGAATAAACGTAAACCCAATCCAACTGGCCCCACTGACCCCCCCCCCCCCCCCACACACACACTGGTCCGGGTTTGATGGAGTAAGTTGAAACCCGACGATACAATATATATATATGTATATAAAGCAACCCTCCCCAACTGAATGTGCTAATAGGCGCAGCCCATTTAACATCAAGCATCAAGTATTTTAGTAAGAGAGTGTTAGTAAGGATTTGTCAATATGGATGCTTGGAGAGAGGGTTTGATAAAATCAGTTGCCATTGACAGAAGTTTCTAACTCTTTGGCTTTCTGACGTTCACCTAAGAGTGATGACGATATTACCTATGATGTCTACACACAAACAATATACTATACGTCGACCGGATATAAATTAATAGCGGTTCTTTTTGCTATAATCTATCTATCTATCTGTCTGTCTACCTGTAGGTTGAATATGAGAGCAAAAGGTGGAAAGGAGCACTTGCACAACACACTCCTGGAGTTGAGGGTTGTTATATCTACGGGGTATTAAACAACCCATTTGTAACCCCTCCCCCACTATTGGGGATTTCGATTGTTGAATTTGTTTCTTTAAAATTTTTTACACGATTTTATGTAAAATCCCCGGCATATGTCCTTGTATTGTCCCCTTTTCTTGTGCGCTCTTGTGGCAAATAAAGAAATGTATCTATCTATCTATCTATCTATCTATCTATTTCCCTCTCTATATCTCTCTCTATATATATGTGTATCTGTGTGTGTGCGTGTGTGTGTATGTATGTCAGTGTGTGTGAGTGTATTACTACAGTATAACAAGCGTTAAACTAATATATACCTCTATATATTTGTGCACGCAGTCACTTATACAAATACAATATCTATTCTGGTATATCACACACACACGTGGAAAATAGGCGTTAAACGATGATGATGATATACACAAGTGTATGTATATGTATATATGTATGTGTGTGAGTGGGGACGTGTATGTGGCAAATTCCCTGACATGTATTTAAAGAATGTGAAGTCTGCATGGTAATATGCGATATTTGGGACGTGAACTTTATTTCGAAAACACTGACTACATTTTGCGTATGCGCTCCTGTCTCTAACACGCACACATACATAACTATATCATATATAAACACATACACTTACACTCACTCACACACACACACACACGCATATATATATATATATATATATACATACAGTTCTCTCTCTCTTTATATATATATATATATATATATATATATATATATATATATATATATATATATATATATATATATATATATGCATACACCTCCTGCGTATATACTTCCTGCGTCGAAGTTTTTAAATGAAATTTTAAACGTTGATCAAGGAAAAATTCAAAAAGGCCAGTGAGAGATATTTTCTGCTGGTTTGAATAGCAGCACAATTTTCAGAAACTTTTACTCACTATAATTTAGATGTGACCAACTAAATGTTTGATCAACATCCTCTCCTTGATTCTCTCTGTAAACACACACATCCCTCCCCGACACATGCACACACAGGCACCCACGCTTAAATCTATGAAGGTGTTGGACGTGGCTAGCTGGTTCGTTCCCTCACAAACTTTTGACAACTGAATGTTTATCAGAACTTCATGCTGTAAAGGATGGGAAAAGAACTGCTATTCAGATCGGACCAAAAAATCTATGTCCAATTGTTTTTCCATTGAAAATATTGTTTGTCGGTCGCAATTCCTGACAGAAGGAGGCGAGATTTGAAATTTAAACGCCGAAAGTCGTATCAAAAACCACAATGCAGCATATCCGACTATTTTAATAATTTCACTAATTCACTACCTCTGGACTGGTCTTTTTATTTATTGAGCTCCTAATGTAAAAAGTCTGAAGAAATACTGGCGCCTTAACAATTTTGCAAATTCGCCATAAAACATTACGTTTTTTGCACCATTGGGGAGGAGGAGGAGATTAAGGGCCGGTCTTTAATTCTTGCTTTTTTGCGTTATTTAGTTACGGTCCTTTACAATCTACGGTTAGCGTAACTTTTTATCTTTCTGAAGGATAAAATATAATTGTTTCTACTGTTGGCACAAGGCCAGCAATTATGCCAGTGTATTAGTGGTACTTTATTTTATCGACCCCATAAGGACGAAAGGCAAAGTTAACCTCGGCGGGATTTGAACTCAGATCGTAAAGGGCCGCAACTCTATGCTGAAAAGCATGGCGTCTGACCTTCCTGTCAATCCGACCCTCCTGCCAATCCGACTCTCCAGCCAATCCTTGGTTTCATATTCTTATAGCATATCCTACATGTGAATAGAAATATAACAAAAGAGAAGGAGGAGAACTAGGGAACCAAAACGTCACAACTGCCAACAATGAAATATAATTTCCTCCTTTTTAAAAATATCCTGATAATATACAAACGAACATTTAAACTATACGGAGGATTGTAGCACGTCATATTTCTACTTTCTTCTCTTTCTTTGGAGGTGCTGGTGGTGGAGGAAGTGATATCAACAACAAAAGCAACAATAATAATGATAATAATAATAACAACAACATAATTCCCTCCATTACACTGTGTCCCCCAAACATCGGAAACAACCCCACCAATATTCCATCCCCTATATACACATCCACACCTCGCCCACACCACACTAGCGGAAATGTTCTGCTTTATTGAGATGTTCACACCAGATTACACAGTTTTTTCTCTCTCTTCAGAAACAATTTAATCATTCGCTATATCATACTCGCACATATATTCACACACACACAACGAATACACCACTATTACCACCACTAGTACTACCACTACCATTACCATTAGCACTACCACCATCGCTAGCACCATCAGCACCAACCTACCATTACCACTACCACTACCATCATCACCAACCTACCACTACCACTACCATCGCCACTACCACCATCACTAGCACCATCATCAACAATTTTACCTCTCCCAACAACAATTGCAGCACTAACACCAGCAGTCCCATCATCACCATCACCCCACTATATTGTGTACTACCATCACTATCACCTTCATCATCACAACAACAATTCTTTCTACTTTTGGCACAAGGCCAGCAATTATCTTAGTGTATTACTGGTACTTTATTTTATCGACCCCGTAAGGATGAAAGGCAAAATTAACCTCGGCGGGATTTGAACTCAGACCATAAAGGGTCGTAACTCTTTGCTACAAAGCATGGCGTCCGACCCTCTACCGCAACAATAAAAAGACAAACAACACAAGAACAATAGCAACCATATATAAAACGTTAGAGGAAATATATTGTCTTATTTAGTTGCGGCTCTTGACGAGGTGAGTCTGGATCCCGCTGATATCAACGTTACCTTTCCTCCTTTAGGGATCGATACACTAAGGTACCAATCATGAATTAGGGCAGATTTTATCGACTAACTTCTCAGCCAACACATTGCGGGCCTTGTGCCTGGTCGGTGTAAATGTCCCGTGGTATTTAGTTACAGACCTTTCCGTTCTGAGTTCAAATCCCGCCGAGGTTTGCATTACCTCTCATCCTTCGTAGATGGTTTGCATTACCCACCATCCTTTTATTAATAAAATAAAATACTCATAAAGTGCTGGGGTCGATTACATCGACCCCCCCGCCCTTTTAATTACTGGCCTTGTGCCTAAATTAGAAATCATTATTTTCGTCTCCCTGTTTTACGAATGTGTGTGTGCAATCAATAGAACACTTGTGAAGTATTTAGTGCAGAAGGGGTGTGGGTAAAGGAATGATGAGTATGTATAGAAGAACTGAACCTAATAATTTGCATAATTTGCATAATTTTAGTGCTTATGATGGTAGTTTATTCAATTATATGTATTTGTGCACTAAACTGTATATTATAAATTCATATCTTTACAAGCTACGGGATATTTACTGAAGACCAGAGAAATGTATATGTAGAGACATATTTTTTATGTTTAAGTATGTAAACGTGCTTTATTTACGAATTTTTCCGCAGAATGAAAAATGTTAACATCTTAAACATAAGAAATATGTATCAACATACACAATTCTCGCAGTCGCGGTTAAAAGACAGTGCTATTTGTATAGATATGAATTTATAATACATTTTAGTTGCTTAGTACACAATATAATATGTAATTGAATTAATAACCATCGTAAGCACTAACATTATGCATTTTGGTAGGAATATATAGCATTTGTAAACGGGTATGGCGTAGTGGTTAGAGAAGTGGATCCGCAATTGTGAGGTTACGAGTTCGATTCCAGGAGTGGGTGGTGCGTTATGTCATTGAACAAGAGACTTTATTTCACGTTGCTCTTTCTGCCTGGTGTGGCGACCGGCAGATAGTAACGACACTGGGAGCATTTAGAACTCAAAGCATAACCTAAACATAAATGTATATATATATATATATATGGACGTATATATATATATATATATATAGAGAGAGAGAGAGAGAGAGAGAGAGAGAATCATTGGAACATCTGACTGATAAAATGACAAGTCAGTCAATCATAGTGGTGGCCTCCCCACAGCCCCGGCGGACAGAATTGAAAAGGCGTTTCCCCGGGGGGCGGCAAGGGAGACGCGCTGGAAAAGCCATTCCAGCTCGCAAGGCTCACACCTGCGGTTGGCCAGCTCAGCGCCTATGGTGGTGAGTAGAGAAGTAGCCCTAGGGCCGAAGACACCAGAAGTCTCCACTGCCAAGGGTACAACCGCAAACCTGTCGGAGAGCGACCCGTATTTGAAGAGTTTGGCCCCCTCAGCCCGACGTGCAGCAGAACCTGGGTTAATCGCAGACTGCACCAGGTCGCGGCTGGAGAATGTGTCGCTGCAAGTGGCATCCCAGACGAGGGGTTTGCCACCGCGGAACGGGAAGATGGTCATGCCATCTGGCCTTTTGCCGTCCTCTCGGTCCAGCTCCACCGGCTCGAGCTGGGAAGGGAAGCCTGCAGCGTCCAAGCCATGCTTTATGACCTCGTTGAGGGCAGCATGGCGTGGAAGGCGGCCGGCACTGTGGCGACAGGATTGTTTCCTTGGTTCGATTTGACAAGTTCTTCCCCACTCAGTAAGAGAATGAGTTCTTGTCGATCGTCTAGGAAAGAGAATATAGCTTTTGCTTGCAATTTCTTCGAGGTTTGAGTAGGACGTAGACAGTTTCTGACGAAGATCTCAATAAACAGCGAAACTCGAGTCAAGCTTTTCATCTTGTATATATGTGCATATACGTGTGTTTGTGTGAATGCGTGTGTGTGAGTATGTGTGTGTGAGTATGTGTGTGAGTATGTGTGTGTGAGTATGTGTGTGAGTGAATGTGTGTGTGTGAATGTGTGTGTGTGAATGTGTGTGTGTGAGCATGTGTGTGTGTCTGTGAGTATGTGTGTGAGCATGTGTGTGAGTATGTGTGTGTGTGTGAATGTGTGTGTGTGAATGTGTGTGTGTGAATGTGTGTGTGTGAGTATGTGTGTGCTGTAAGGAAAGCCTCCGTTTGAAAGTGATTAGCAACACTGGAATGGCATGCATTTATGGTACAGTAACAAAACATGATTGATGAAGAGAACGACAATCACGACATCAGCTCACAATTATACATAGACACCACCACCACCACCACCGCCAGCACCACCGCCACCACCACCACCACTATCAACACCAACATGCCGCCGCCGCCACCATCAACACCACGACCACCACCATCAACACTACCACCACCAACACCATCATCAACACCACCACCACCATCAACACCGCCAACACCACCGCCGCCACCACCATCAACACCACCAGCACCACAACTATCAACACCACCACCACCATCAACACCGCCAACACCACCGCCAACACCACCGCCGCCACCATCACCACCACTATCAACACCACCACCATCAATACTACCACCACCACCATCATCAACACAACCACCACCACCACTATCAACACCACCACCATCACCACTACTACCACCACCATCATCAACACCACCACCGCCACAACCGCCACCACCACCACCGCCACCACTACTACCACAACCACCGCCACCACTACCACTACCACCACCACCACCACCACCACCACCACCGCCACCACTACTACTACCACCAATTCTAATGTACATAGGTATATATATAGAGATATATATATGCAGATATGCATATTCATATAAACATATATACCTAAATATACATATCCACATAAGGTATACAACCACCATTAATGTACACAGATACACACACACACATACACACACACGTGTGTGTATGTGTGTGTGTATGCGAGAAGTAAACGGAAACAACAAAGCAAACAGTAAAATACAGTAAAATTAAGAAATATATTAGTTTAATGTTTATATATGCAGATATATAGACATACACAGATATATAATACCCTTCTATGTACACGCACACACGCGCAGACACACACACACACACACACACAGTACACACAGAGTACTACGTGCACAAACATAATTATGCATACAAACACGGAATCACAGAAACAAACACACACACACACACACACACACACAGGATCCCTTACACACACACATGAAATCACTGAATTCCTTACACATACACATATAGACATTTAAAGAATAGCATACAGGCGCGCGCACAAACACACGCACGCGTGCATGTGCACACACACACACACACACACACAGACAGACAGATGTTCCCAGAACACCATGTTGCGCACGTCCCACCTCCATTCCACTCATACCTGTCACAAGTGACAACCTCCCCACACTACACATCCCCACACCACACCTCCCTGTCCTTACCACCCCAGATCTCTGCAAAGTCCCCATCATCTACCTACAGCATCTCTATCGACCCCACCTACTTAACTACATACCTCGCTTTACTTTATGAGTCGGCACCACCAAGAACCACTACTATAACCACCACTGTCACAATTCTACCCATCATAACTACCACCACCACCACCACCACCACCACCACCACCACCACCACCATCTCCCCACCACCAAGAACCACTACTACAACTACCACTGTTACAATTCTACCACCAACACCACCACCACCACCACCACAACTATTACCATCACGAAAGCAGTCTGATTACCATTACCACTGCCACTACCATCACCACCATTCCTACCATTATAGTTATACCATAGCTGCTACCAGCATAACTACTACTAACACTACAACAATTACTATCACCACCACAACCCATACCGTCTCTACCACCACAACCAACACCATCTCCACCACCACAACCACCACCATCTCTACCACCACAACCACCATCATCTCCACCACCATCTCCACCACCACCACCACAACCAACACCATCTCCACCCCCACAACCAACGCCATCTCCACCACCACAACCAACACCATCTCCACCTCCACAACCAACACCATATCCACTACCATCTCCACCCCCACAACCAACGCCATCTCCACCACCGCTACCACAACTATCACTACCACCGCCACCACCACCACAACCAATACTATATCCACCACCATCTCCACCACCACCGCCACAACTAACACCCTCTCCACCACCACCAGCACCACCAATACTATATCCACCACCACAACCAACACCCTCTCCACCACCACCACCAGCACCACCAATACTATATCCACCACCACAACTAACACCCTCTCCACCACCACCAGCACCACCAATACTATATCCACCACCACAACCAACACCATCTCCACCACCACAACCACCACCACCACCATTACCCTACTACATACTTTCCAAACAGTCACCATCGACAACAACTATAACAACAACAACAACAACAAAAACAATCTATGACATCCTGACAAACTTTGAAGGGGAAAAGACAAGATGTAAGGTGGACTGGGGGTAGGGAGAAGAAAGGAAAAGATGGAAAAGAATGGTCTCCTGGGGAAGTCTTTTAAAATGTATTTCCGACAGCACGGATGACATCATGGAGAGAGAGAGAGTGAGAGAGAGAGAGAGGGGGGATGAGAGAGAAAGATATTGAGGGAAAGAGAAAGAGAGAGAGAGAGAGAAAAGATGCGTGTACGACTGATGGTGTTGGTGGAGGAGAATGATTACATTGAGAGGAGGGAGAGAGAGACTGGGGAGAGATAGAGAGTGAGGGGGAAGTATGGAGAAGAGGGTGGGAGAAATAGTGAGACAGAAATAAAAGAGAAGAGATTGAGAAAGTGAAAGAGAGAGAGTGGAGTAGAGAGGTGAACAAATTGAAAGGTGTACAATGAGAAACACATACAGAGGAAGAGTGAGAAAGAGAGAAAGAAATAAGAGAGTGAGAAAGAGAGAGAGAGTGTGTGTGTGTGAAAGAGAGAGTGAGAAAGAGAGAGAAAGAGAGAGAGAGTGTGTGTGTGTGAAAGAGAGAGTGAGAAAGAGAGAGAAAGAGAGAGAGAGAGAGAGGAGGAGGAGGGAGGGGGGAGGGGGCAATAAAATGTAAGAGGTAATAAATAGCAACAGACATATGAAGTATTATTGATATTTGTATTAACTTGATAGAAAAAGAAAGAATTTCGAGACGTTTTCGTCGTTCGAAATGGAAGGAAAGCTCACGATTTCTCCCAGTCTCAAATATAGTTTGTCTGGAACCCTGAGGCTCATCAAGCAGGTGTTTAGGTGTTTATCCCCAGTTTCCGTGACCGTGACGTGAAGTGACTGGGGGTACAGCACTCCCCCACTGGACAAGAAGGCCAGTCCATCGCAGGGTTAAACCCTCAGTTACTGCTGTTACTCATTTTTAGCTGACTATACTGGAGTAACGGTAATGAAGTCTTTCGCTTAAGAATACCATAACCCAGGTCAGGAATCGAAACCACGACATTACGATTGGAAGTCCAACACCCTAACCACTAGAACACGCGCCTCCATCAATTTCTTTCAGAAAGAAAGTGTTACAGAGAAACAGAGGAATAACCGATCTCATTATTTGATTGGTATAGGACGGTGGATTGGCAGTATCGGTAGAGAATCGGACACCATGCTTTGCAGCATAAAGTTACGGTCCTTTACGATCTGAGTTCAAATCCCGCCGAAGTTAATTTTTCCTTTCATCCTTACGAGGTCGATTTAATCGACTTTCCCCTCCTCCCAAATTACTGGCCTTGTGCCTATAATAGAAATCCAATACAAACATTATTTGATTAGTATTAGGGCGGTGAATTGGCAGTATCGGTAGAGGGTTGGACGCCATGCTTTCTAGCATAATTACGTCCCTTTACAGTCTGAGTTCAAATCCCGCCGAGGTTAACTTTGCCTTTCATCCTTACGGGGTCGATAAAATAAAGTACCAGTAATGTACTGGATATTTGCTGGCCTTGTGCCTAAAGTAGAAACAATTATTTGATTAGTATTATATTTATCGATCTCAGAAGATCAAAAGGTAAAGTTGACCTCGGCGAGATTTGAACTCGTTGCCCAGCGAGCTAGAACAAACAGTGAGGTATAATCCAACACGCCTAACAACTCGGACAATCCGTCATCAACTGAGTCGATCTCGCGCTAAACAACAACATCACTGGTAACGTGACTTAAAAATCTATCCTGCCGATCGATTAATTCACTGTTCGATACAAGTGTTCCCTGTATTGATGTAGAGAGGAGAATATAGATACAATATGCGATGAAAGGGAAAAAAATAAAAACACCATTCATAGTGTTTGCAAGTGAAATGTTATATATCAGGAATTTCTTCGGCTTCAGTTGTCTCCCTTGCTCCATTAGATGAATTATTTTGATTCGAGTTCCTACACGTGTGTGTGTGTGTGTATATATATAACCCACGCGCTCACATATTCATGTATGTATATGTGTGTGCGCATGTATGTAATTTAGTATGTGTGTATGAGTATGTGTGCATGTATAACACACACACACACACACACACACACACACACACACACACACATACACACACCCTCACTCACTCTCTCTCTCTCTCTCTCTCTCTCTCTCTCTCTCTCTCTCTCTCACACACACGCATATATATCTATATCTATATCTATATATATATATATATATATGCAGGAGAACTGACTGACTGGTTGGGCGGTTGGTGAAGTGGTTGGCAAAGGGAAATATATAAGAATTCTGGAATGGCGGTATGGTGAAGCGGAAGACGAGAATGTATGTATACTTGTGTGAATATGCGTGTTGGCATTCATGTCTATTTATGTATGTGTGCATGTATGCTTGTATGTACGTACATATAAACGTCCGTATGTATGTATGTATGTATGTATGTATGTATGTATGTATGTATGTATGTATGTATGTATGTATGTATGTATGTATGTACGTATGTATGTTTGCATGTGTATCTTAACGAAGTAACGTAGTCACTAAGTAGTAGTTTGACCTGTTAGAAATAGCGACCAAATCTTCTTCTAACTACAACAAAAATAAAAAGGGACGATCAACTTTCGTCAAATCGGACCGAAGAAATAATGCTTCCATTGGTCTTTCCAATTGCTAATACTATCTATCGGTCGCAACACCGGGTAGAAGGAGCAACGTGAAATAAAGTGTCTTGTTCAAGGACATAACGCATCGCCCGGTCGGGGAATTGAACTCACAACCTCACGCTTGTGAATCCAATTTTCTAAGCATTGAGCCACACGCCTTCCAAGCCACTTCTTAGATATACTAGGCATGAAAATGAAATTGAAAGTCAAAATTAAGAACTGTGATCGACCATCTATATGATGTGCGTCTATGACATAGTTACTATCAGAAGGTGATCCATAAATTTCATATGGAAAGCTTCTTGGACCATTAAATATAAATTTACTTCGAATTGCATCATGGTCGAGTGGTTAGCGGCTAAACCGGCTGCCCCACCACACCCTGGTCTGGCGAGAAGGGTAAGTGGAACCCCAACAGCACAAAAATAAAAATAAAAAGACAAGAGCTGTTAAAAGAAGGGACAAACTCCTCAGAATCAACGACCAACCATCCGAACCCGCAATTGGCCAAGCGTGGTGAGTACGGCTACACCCAAGACATGACCAAAACCAAACAGAAAGCAGTGAAGATCAACAGGTATGAGAAGTCCCAGGATTGAATTGGATTGACATTTTGTCAGACAGTGGGATATAAAACTCATCGTGGATCACCGATGTATGATCAGAATGTGTATCATTGTTCTACTGGAGCAAGACCTAATAATAATTGAGGGAAAATCCGGAATCGGGGGAAATTGATGATCTGTGTCGGCAATAATTAGCTATTTATATTATATTGCCAGAAGGTTAATTCCCGTGAGGTGTGAAGACTTTAACTTTTCAGGCTTTGTTCATCGTCACTGAGTGAAGAACAGAGGAAAATTGATGGCGGCAGATTTTAGGTGAATGAAATAATAACTATATAAGGCCAACATTGCCATACTTTCAATTAACACACTATCACTCTACATCACACTACACTTGAGTGGGTTCGATAATCAATAAATGTATTTCAACTATAAACGATATTGTTATCGGCCTACATATCTCATACATACACATTCCGAAATTTCAGAATATATATATATATATATAAATAACGAAGGAAATGTGGTAAGGAACCAGGTGGACCATAACGCACCAAAGTACTCAATACTTAGGGTAGTAGAGTGGGTAATAGGAACGAGTAGGACCCCGACGGCTGAGCTCAAGCCGTTTCAACGGCTAATTCTGGACTGTTAGAAACGGTCGAAACGGCTTGAGCTCAGCCGTCGGGGTCCTACTCGTTCCTACATATATATATATATATATATATATATATATATATATATATATATATATATATATATATATATATATATATATATATATATATATATATATATATATATATATCCACCACCACCACCACCACAGATCAATGTTGTGTGGGCTGTACCTAATCACACATGGAAAGAAATGTACAACATGGTAAATACATATATTTATTTTTTCCTACAGTTGTATTTACACACACGTATCTACACACATACATATACACACGTAGATATATATATATTCATTATAAATATTTTATACACTTGCACGAAATAAAATGATTCTAAAGATTCGCTTAATTATTAGAAGCAAGTACACACTCAATGTAACACACACACACACACACACACACACACACACACACACACACACTGAAATTGATAGGGAGTAGAAATTGTGCGTGTCTAACATTTAAAGTATTATCCATTTATACACAGACTTCCATACATTAAATAAGCATTTCTAATAGATTACTTTTTATATTTAATAATAATTATTTATGGACATCAGTCTAGGTAGGCACTACCAAACCTGTCAACATACACCCCCTTATACTTACATGCTCACTTATATATATTTATATACACATTGCTGCAGTCTCGGTTACACACTCTGTATTTATACAGACATAACTTTATCATACACATCGGCAGCTAGAACACTTCTTAACATATATATATATGTATGTTTGTATGTATTATTTGTGTGTGTATGTGTATGTATGTATGATGTCACACTTCTTTTGTATTTATAATATTTTGATTTCAGCCTTTAACCCGTACATAAGTCGCATGCTATTTTTCGTAAATACTCATTGCAGCTTCACTAGCGGCTACGTTGAAAAATAAATGCTGAAATAATTGTTTCTACTTTTGGCACAAGGCCAGCAATTACCCCAGTGCATTACTGGTACTTTATTTTATCGACCCCGTAAGGATAAAAGGCAAAGTTAACCTAGGCGAGATTTGAACTCAGAATGGCAAGGGCCGTAACTCTATGTATCAAAGCATGGCGTCCAACCCTCTACCGATACTGCCAATTCCCCGCAAATCATGCCGGTCATTGCCAATACAGTTTACAAAGTTCTGAAGCTACATATATCTAACTAACAATGAAGATATCAGTCAGTCTTTTAAATTGCCATTTCTGATTGAGAGGCAAATTGCAATATTGCACATTAGGGTAATAGTTTCCCATACCTGGAAAGTGCATACCCCCCCCTCACATATATCAACGAATCCTGCTTAAGTAGTCACCTACCACGTGACGTCTTCAACATATATTTGCTAAGTGCCGATATAAATATTGACTGAGAAGTGATATGACCAACTCATCCTACATTTTCAAACATTAGCCAGTATTAGTGTGTGTGTGTGTGTGTGTGTGTGTGTGTGTGTGTGTGTGTGTGTGTGTGTGTGTGTGTGTGTGTGTGTGTGTGTGTGTGTGTGTGTGTGTGTGTGTGTGTGCGCGCCTGTGTTTGCGTGTGTTAGTACGTGCTGCAAATTTCGAGCCCAGAGTAAGGATCGTAAGGTAAGTTCCATCTGGTCCGTCGCAAACTAGTACGTAAGCATATAAATATGTATGTATATTTATGTATGTTCTTCTAGTTTTATGATTTTATTAATTTTTACCAATAGAGAGTCGGTTTCTAACATAGATACAAGACTCTTTCATTGGAATTTACACAACATCAACTAGGTTGCATGTATGCATGTGTAGGAATGGATGTTATTGTATGTGTGGATGTGGATGTTTTGAGTTATATGTGTGCATGTTTTGTATGTATGTTCTTCTGGTTTTATAATTTCACAAATTCTTACCAATCGAGAGAGAGTCGGTTTCTAACATAGACACAATACTCTCTCATTGGAATTTACACATCAACTAGGTAGATATGTATGCATGCATGTGTAGATATGGATGTTATTGTATGTGTGGATGTATATGTTTTGAGTTGTATGTGTGCATGTGTATATGCTTTCTATCTGTACATGTGTATATGCAGTTATTAGATGCAAAATCTTTGGTATGTTTTACATATTTTTACTGTTCCATTTAATGGATTGTACTTGTAATTTTCTAACTAGTTGTGTTCTTTCTGTTCCTGTGAAGCCTAGCTTCTCAAGATTTGTATTGAGGCATACTTCTGAAGTGTAATCAGGGTGGAGTATCTGCAGATTTCTAATCAGTTCTGCATAAATATTCTCCTTTTCGCTAATCTTTGATATTATATTGGCATCTGCTGGGCAGCCAATTTCCACTACTGTGCATGCCTTCTTCTCCCTGTCCCATATCATAATATCTGGTCTGTTATGCCTGCATTTTATTGGGATTTTTACTGGAACATTCCACCAGTACTCTCTCATATTATGTACATACATGGAAATCTTCTACATTGATGAAGCTTTCAATGTGTTTATTATTGGGGATATCTTTTCGACGGATTGCATGTATGTATGTATCTATGTATGTATGTACGTATGTAATTGTGTCTGTATGTATGTGTGATTGTTAGTATCTATGTGTGTCTTTGTTGATGCAGGCATGGTCGAATGTTTATGAAGATTGGTTAATCAAGCCTTAGGTTCAGAGTTCGTTCCTACTGCATGGTATCTTGGGCAAGTGTTAACCACCCCTAATCTCGAGTCAACCCAAGCCTTTTGAGTGACATTGTGTAAACGAAACTATTTGGAAGCCCGTTAGATGAACTGTACCTGCAATTCAAAGAGTAAGCCTTGTCACACACTATTCCACGCTAAATCTCAATGAGAACACCACTAAAATTACACATGTTTATGGAATGCCTAGCCACTTACACGTTAATTTCATGAGCATAATAAGCTGTTTTGTTGATCGCCCAACTGGAAGAAATCCATTCCTTGTATGTGTATGCAAGGAAAAAGGAAAAAAAATAAAAAAATAAAAAGAGATTCGAGGTGGGAACAGAAGTTTTAAGGCACCTGGTTACTATGGCAACAGAATAGACATTAATATTTTTCCAATCCAACCACCTTTATATATGCTTAATATATCTATTCGTTTATTTATTTAATCAATTTAGACATCCGTATAGAGCTAGTAAGTCAGGACAGACTAAGGGAAGTATCGAGTACTTCTTACAGTTGAGAAATAAAAAAAAGTTATACAAAGTTGTCTTTACGATCCAAAGTGTATCTCGTTGTAGGTGTCTTGGGATGATTTAATGATAGGGACCCCAGTCCTATCATCTCTTTTCTACAGCTGAGTAAACTGGAGCAACGTGAAATAAAGTGTCTTGCTGAAGGAAACAACACATCACCCGGTCCGAGAATTGAACTCACAACCTTTCGATTGCAAGCCCAATGCTCTAACCACTAAGACATGCGCCTTCACAAAGTTAAGTGAATATAAAAATAAAAAAATAATTGTTTCTACTTTTGGCGACAGGCCAGCAAATTACCCAGTACATTACTGGTACTTTATTTTATCGACCCCGTAAGGATGAAAGGCAAAGTTTGACCTCGGTGAGATTTGAACTCAGAATGGAAAGGGCCGTAACTCTATGCGTCATAGCATGACGTCCAACCCTCTACCGATACTGCCAATCCACCGCCCTAATAATGATAAATAAATTAATTACATAGGGAAGTCTAATGGGAGACAAAATTAGCATAAAAAAGCAGGGAAAAATGGGAAGCAAGGGAATCTGTAAAGTAGCTAGAAGGTTCTGTAGTTGAACCTTTTCATAAGCTCATCTTTATAGACGGTAGGTCTCTTTTAATATATTTTATCTCCAATCTTGCTACTTTTTAAATATATCTTCTTGTTTAGTTTTGCTTCGTCTGTGTATTCACGTGTGAGTGTCTGTGTGGGTGTGTACATAGGTGCATGAATTTATATGTATATGTGTATGTGTTTTTCTCTGTATTCTTAGTACGTATTTACGTTTGTGTGTGTATATATGAGCCTTTGTGTATGTATACTATTTGGTGTGTGAGTGTATGCATTTGTTTGTGTGTGTGTGTGTTTATGTGTATATTTTGTGTCTGTATATGTGTTTTTGTGTGTGAGTATATTTACTATTGTGTTGGCATTCCTTTCATGGGAAGTGATGTTGTTAATGTTGTTACTGTCGCAATCATTGTCACTGTTATTATTACCACTATTATTATTACTGCCACTGTAGTTGATGTTGTTTTTATTGTTGTTTTCCTTATATTTATCTTTTGTCGGTTGTTTATAATATTATCTTGTTATTTCTTCGTTCTTAGGGTAAGATTCTGGGTGATGTTGGTGACGATGTGAAGGTGCTGAGGGTACGGTGGGGGTACGGTGGGTCGGCAAAGGAAACCGATGTATATTTTATTCTAGTTTCTCTCTTTCTAAGTCTGTCGCTCTGTCTGTCTGTCAGTCTCTCTGTCATAGACAGCCTAAAAATAGAACCGTAATTTGAGAACATAAAGGGAGCAACGAGTCTCTCGGATATTTTTTTTTATTCCTTGCCATATGTTCGACAGATTGAGAGGAGAGAGAGAGAGAGAGATGGGGGGAAAGTAGAGAGAGAGAGAGAGAGAGAGAGAGAGAGAGAAACGAGAGGAGGGGCGCCAAGAAGGAGCAAAGGGAGGGAAATGAAGGAGAAAGTTATCACATGAGTTTCCCACCCTCATGACATTATATAGATATGTATGTATGGTTATATATAATACACACACACACACACACATATATATATATATATATATATATATGTGTGTGTGTGTGTGTGTGCGTATGTTTGTATATATACATAAGTGTGTGTGTGCTTATACATATATATACGCACACAATCACATATCATCATCACATCTCGAACACCTAACCCTTCACTTTCAGAGATTATTGTGAAGGTATATATATATATATATATATATATATATATATATATATATATATATATATTCATATATATCCCCCTCCTCCATATCTACCTCCCTATCTATCTATATATATATAACAATTCCTGCATTTATGCATACATACATTCATACATGCATGCATTGCACATATATATATATATAAACTATTTTCTGTGACCTTCCATTTTTCTCATGGCCAACGCCCCCAACCTATTCCTTCTCATGCCCCTCTCCCATCATCACATCATTATTATCCTCGTTATTCTCAAACAAAAATTCTTGCTAAGACTTCCCAAATCTTTCTCCATCATAACAGGTTTTTCCAAACCACTCAAAAAAGAAAAAAAGAAGGAAACTCCTACCACCACACACATTTACACACACTACAGTGTTGAACACTAAAACACAAAGAGAAACAACACGAAACTCCTAGACTACAGTGTGTGTATATATGTGTGAGCTTTCCTGTTCCACACGCTGTTGGACTCTATCCTAGCCTCATAGTGTTAATCGGTAGCTAAAAATAATATATTTCACATCGCCTGAAGCTAAAATAGCAAAATTTAGAAGATGTGGACTGGATAAAGACAATGAGCAACTTAGCTAACATTTGACTTCTGACTGCCGGAATTAGAACTTAACTAGAAATATTAGAGTGCCGGACTAAACGCCTTGTTAAACATAGTTGCCGGATCAATTCCTTAAAAATGTCGCACACCCTTCAAGAAAGTTGCGTAAATTGTTAGGAAATAGTCAAAAGGGAAATGTAGCTAGATAATTTTATATATATGTATATATATATCAATGATATTAATAAATGGAAACTATATTTATAAAACCATATTTATTCTATTATATATATATTTCAAAGGTGCCAAAACTTTGGTACGTTCTCATCAGATAAAATACAAAGTTTGTTTTATAAATATTGACATATCCAGGAAGAAGATCTTAACGGTTCAAGTTTTTCCTGGATAGTCATTAGTTAAATTAAATATCCCTTTTGCTTATATATATATATATATATATATATATATATATAGTAATAATAATAAATGTCAAGACTAAAACCCAAAGAGGGCTCGATAAGGATAAATATATATCAATTATATAAGAACCCTAGAGCAAATATTTATTAAAATAACAAATTAAAGTTTAAGCAAAGAATCACTGCTTTCACCCTTAACGGGATCTTCTGAAACTCGGAAGATCCCGTTAAGGGTAAAAGCAGCGATTCTTTGCTTAAACTTTAATCTGTTATTTAATATATATATATATATATATATATGAAAAATATGGGTGAGAAGAATACTGCTGGTTGCACATGGATAACATGTTATAAAATGAGTCCCTCATCAGTGATTTACCAAACGATCATGGGTATTTCATCGCATATATATATATATATATATATATATATATATGAAAACAGGGAGAGAGAGACGATTATTAGGAAGAGAAATATATTTTTTCCCTTTTTTGTTTCTCTCTCTCTTTTTTCTGGGTTAGAAAATCATTAAAACGAAATGTTTTACTTTGTGTGAAGTGTTAAGGTATTAGTTGATTTATTTATTATTTAACAATGGCATTTATTTATCTATTTATATATTTAATTATTATTTATATATTTAATATTATATATATATATATATATATATATATATATATATATATATATATATATATATATATATATATATAAATATATATATATATATATACATATGTATGTATGTATGTATACTAGGACGGTTCTAATTTACTAAGATGATAATCTAATGTTATATTCCATAGGCCCTTTAAGTTTTGATTTCAATCAAATTTTCCGAGGTTAGCTTTGCTTTTCTTCTTTATGGGGTCGATAAAATAAAGCACCAGCAATGCACTGTGGTCGATTTAATCGACTTTCCCCATTCCCTTTAAATTGCAGGCCTTCTGCCAAATGTAGAAAACAATATGAAATTCAAAATGAAATCTTAAAGTAGCAGCCCCCACCCAACAAAAAAAAAAAACAAGAAAACAGTCACTTGCATTCTTAAAAGTAACCTGTTTTATCGTGGAATTTAGTAACCCTAAAATTCTGATTTCGAATACCGTCGAGGCCAACTTTCCCATTCATCCTTCTGGACTTGATATAATATAGTGACTGACCCAGGATTCGCTGCACGTCAGGTAGAAGAGGACACACTGTTGAAATGTCGAGCGCTCTCTGGTTGAGCCTATTGCAGAAAGTAACTGCCATGTTTTTATTTTCATTTATCATTATTTTAAAAGATAAAATATATAGTCTTATCTATGTGGTGTGGATGTTCATTGAGTTTATGTAAGATTTTACATAAATCATCTTTTAGTAGTAGTTGTTGTTGTTGTAGTAGGAGTAGCAGTTGTTGTAGTAGCAGTAGCAGTAGTTTTGTGTAAAAAGCTCGGTAAACTGACGTAACAGAGGCGGCACACTGACCTTAATTTCATTCATGTCTTCGGGTTTGTCATCTCGACATGCTAACAATATAAATCCCAACCCCCTTCCTCAATGTTCATCCATTTTGGATCGATAGCGAGATAGAAGCGCCATCTTGGAAAGACAGAATATTAGATGGCGGCGAGGGAATGGAACAGAGGAGAGAGAAAGGGTGAGTGGGAAGAGAGAGGGAGAGAGAGAGAGAGAGAGAGGGTAGGATAGAGAGAGAGAGAGAGTAGACCAAAGATTCGGAAGGGAGAGAGAAGGCCAACAATCGGAAGAGAGGAGAGTAAGGAGAGAGAAATGGTGAGAGAGAAGAGAGACAAATGGTGAGAGAGAAGAGAGAGGAATGGTGAGAGAGGGAGAGAGAAAGAAGACCAAAGAATAGAGAGAGAAAGAGAAATGGAGAGAAGAAGTGGTGATCCCTATTTTTTCCAATGGAATGGAATGGAATTCCAAAGGGTTCCGTGTGCAAACTGCTAACTTACGAGTCGTCACACAAGAATGCGGAAATCGGTTAGGGTAGGCGGTGCAGGAGGAGGTTGTGTGTTAGGAGAGGTGGCGTGTGGAGATGGAGGCTTCCTGTGAATGATAGAGAGAAAATGGGAAAGAAAATTCGGAAAAGTGAGAGAGAGAGAGGGGGATAATGAGGATAGAGCGAGGAAGTGCGAGAGAAAGAGGGTAGGGAAGGGGAATAGAGCGAGGGAGAGCTGAGAGAGAGAGGAGGAAGGAGAGAGAGATCGCAATGACAAAAGGAAATAGAGAGAGACATTTTTTTTAT
>OZ024742.1:126739383-126744383 GCA_964016885.1 Eledone cirrhosa
ATATAATAATGATAATTGTTTCTACTTTTGGCACAAGGCCAGCAATTACCCTGTGTATTACTGGTACTTTATTTTATTGACCCCGTAAGGATGAAAGGCAAAGTTAACCTCAGCGGGATTTGAACTCAGATCGTAAAGGGACGTAACTACGCTGGAAAGCATGTCTGACCCTCTACCAGTACTGCCAATTCACCGCCCTATATATATAATAATGATAATATTAAATTGACGGAACTAGCATGGGTATCACTGCTAGGGCCGGTTGCATCTCAGCGTACTCAATAGGTAATGTTAAGTAAACTTCCAGAGTACACACAGTTATTCGCTTCAATACAACACACGTATATACCTTCAGTTATATATATATATATATATATATATGTATATATATATATATATATATATATATATATATATACCAAGTCTTATTGAATAAGACTTGGTAGCGTGTACCATACTTAAGGGTTTCACATACATACACTCATCAGGCATCACAATCATCACAATGTTCCTTCTTTCATTTCCACTTTTCAAACTACATCTTCCACCCACCTGACTTCCACACATTATACCCCCCCCCCCACTTTCGCACACACACGTGCGCACTCGCACACACACACACACACACACACACACACACACACACACACACACACAAGATAGATACAGATACATCAAAATAGACACAGACACAAATAATTGTTTCTACTTTTGGCACAAGGTCAGCAGTTGCCCAGTACATTACTGGTACTTTATTTTATCGACCCGGTAAGGATGAAAGGCAAAGTTAACCTCGAGACACAAATAATATCATATATATATCGACACACACGCATTACATACACGACCACACACACACACAAATATACACACCTTCATACGAATATTCACACCACATACGCTTCGACAGTTTGGCAGCCACTTACGAATATTACGCAAACACACACTTCTAGTAATACACACACACACCTACACACATCACAGATATTAAGTCTTAGACAACAGTTCCAACCCCCTCCTCTCCCGTATTCTCCTGATTCATCTCTCTCTCTCTCTCTCTCTCTCTCTCTCTCTCTCTCTCTCTCTCTCCATCAATGTATCTCTCTCTCTCCATCAATTTATCTCTCTCTCTCCCTCCCTCAATCTCTCTCTCTCTCTTTCTCTCTCTCCATCAATGTATCTCTCTCTCTCTATCAATGTATCTCTCTTTCTCTCTCTCCATCAATGTAAATATCTCTCTCTCTCTCCATTAATTTATCTCTCTCTCCGTCAATTCATCTCTCTCTCCATCAATCTCTCTCTCTGTCTCTCTCTATTCATCTATCTAACTGTGTCTCACTCCATCAATTCCCACCCCCTCTCTCTCTCCCTATTCCTCTCTACTCTTCTATCGACATAAATAAACCCCAGGGACGAGATTAGAAATTCCCACGAAGTTTGATGTGAGTGGGTATGGGGGGGGGGGTAAGATTGTGACGTCTTTCACACACATGCAGTTACCCCCACCCCCTTCTATTCCCCCTCCCGTCTTTCTACTCTCAGCCCTTCCTCCTCCAGCACCCACTTTTTTGGCTCTCTTTCTCCCCCCCCCCCCCATTACACAAAATATAATAATAATAATAATAAAAAAGAAAATCCCAAAACAGAAGAGAAAAAATACAAAAATAAAATACCAAGCAGACATAATGCTATTCCTTAACCCCCAAACCTTAAAAATAACAACCCCCCTCATCACTAACCTCAACCAGCCAACCACCCGACCTAACCAGCCAGCCTTAGCTAACCCAGTCGCCCTTCATACGAACCCCTCCCCAAGTCCATCAATATCACCACCCACGTTCCAAAAAAAAAATAGCCCGCTTTTCTTTCTAAATAATTTCAGTAACATTTGCCCTGCTCTACTTTCAGATTTCAGACGAGTTTTCTTATTCAGGCAAATCTTCACACACACACATTTGTGTACATATATAATAGATGAACCAGCGAGGTGGTGAGGTGGTGAGGAGATGGTTGAACCACTCGTAACAGGGTACCTCCAATTGCTAGAAATAGCAGCTAAAAGTTTTGAAGGTTGGCGAGGGGAGAGAGTTGAAACAAACACTACAGGGTAGCTCCAATTGCTAGAAATAGCAGCTAAAAGAAAGTTTTGAATGTTGTGGATGGGAGAGTGTTAAAACAAACACTACAGGGTAGCTCCAATTATTAGAAATAGCAGCTAAAAGTTTTGAACGTTAGGGAGAGGCGATGGTTGAAACTAACACTATACGGTAGCTTCTATTGCTGGAAATAGTAGCCAAATGTTTTGAAGGCTGGTGAGGGGAGACGATTGAATTAATCATTACAGGGTAGCTCCAAAAACAGAAATATCAGGTAAAGGTTTGGGGCTAAGGAGATGGTTGAAATACATACTACAGATAGCTTTCACTGCTAGAAATAGCAGCCAAATATCACCCTTGTATCCCACATTGGATAATGTGGTCATGAATATACATATTATACCTAAACAGGGCCATACTAACCTTTAGTGGGCCTTCCCCTGCTAGGCTTTCAGATATTTTGCCCACCCTTCCTCTGGCACTTCAGTTTTTCAACCCACTTCAGCAAAAATATATAAATAAGTAATAATAAATAAATAAAATTGACGGTTCCCTAGTTCGTGCGTGGAGGGTGGGGTATCGACTTCAGTCTCGTGACCCTTATCAGTAATACAACGCTGTATCGACCCTGTATTTGAACTAAAAAAAGTTTGAATATTTTATCATAAAGCCTGCTTTTCAGGACAGGACGGTCCCCGGTCTAGTATCAACATGATCACTACACTACCATGGTTATTAGGATCATAGTAGCCCCAACCATCCAGAACACCACAACCACCATCTCCACCATTACAAACACCACAACTACCACCACCAGCACCACTGCAGCTACCACTACCACCACTAGCATCACCACAACTATCACTACCACCGCCACCACAACCACCACCATCAACAAAATCACCATCATCAAAATACATCAGCAGCACTACCACCATCAACACAACCATCACTACCACCGCCACCACAACCACCACCGTCAACAAAATCACCATCATCAAAATACATCAGCAGCACTACCACCATCAACAACATCAGCACCACAGCAACACCACCACCATCATCACCATCAGTGTCAATTGCAGAAATTTTAAAAAGGAAGCCTCTACGTTGATGCTCGAGCTGCTAGAAATAGCAGTGAAATCTACCTCAAAGTGTACCCTTAAGACTTAAAAAGAAACACGGGATGGTCACGGCTGGAATGTCTTATCACCACTAGTCTGACTTGTCGCTGTAACATGATACACAAATTAGAAATTCCAGTGGAAGTGACATGAAGAGAAATAAAATGAAGGGTTTTTCTAGTAGCAGATTCAACAACACATTCACCATAACTACCATCATCATCATCATTATACTAACTATCACTACCGTTATTACTAACACCATCTCTACCACCATAGCTGTCATCATCACTATTATCATCACTACTGTTACTCAAATATCATCACCACCGCCACCACCATCATTACCATCAACATTGGATTGGCAGTATCGGTAGAGAGTCGGACACCATGCTTTGAAGCAGAGAGTTACGTCCCTTTACGGTCTGAGTTCAAATCCCGCCGAGGTTAACTTTGCCTTTCATCCTTACGGGGTCGATAAAATAAAGTACCAGTCAGTAATACACTGGGGTAATTGCTGGCCTTGTGCCAAAAGTAGAAACAATTATTACCATCACGGTAGATTGGCAGTATCAGTAGGGGGTAGGACGCCATACTTTGCAGCATAGAGTCATGGTCCTTTACGTTTTGAGTTCAAATCCCGCCGAGGTTAAACTTTGCCTTTCGTCCTTACAGGGTCGTCGATAAAATAAAGTACCAGTAATACACTGGAATAATTGCTGGCCTTGTACCAAAAGTAGAAATGATTATTACCATCGCTGCCACCATGATCATTATCACCATCATCCTATCACCAACCTCACCACCATTAACACCATCACGACCACCATCATTACCATCATCACCATCACAACGACTACCATCACCAAGACCACCGTCACTAACATCAGCATTATCACCATGACCACCATCGCTTCCATGAATACGATACCATGACTACCATCACCACCACCAGCATCACTAGCATTTCCAACACCACCATCACCACCACCACCATCACCGTCACCACCACCATCACCACCACCATCACCAACACGACCACCATCACCACCACTTCCATCGCCTCCACTGCCATCACTACCATAAACACTATCACTACAACCAGCATCGACATCACCACCACCACCACCACCACCACCAACACCACCACCACCATCACCACCACCATCACCACCACACCAACACCATCACCACCACCATCACCAACACCACCACCATCACCACCACCATCACCAACACCACCACCATCACCACCACTTCCATCGCCACCACTGCCATCACTACCATAAACACTATCACTACAACCAACATCGACATCACCACCACCATCACCACCACCATCACCACCACCATCACCAACACCACCACCAACACCACCACCACCACCATCACCATCACCAACACCATCACCAACACCACCACCAACACCACCACCATCACCACCACTTCCATCGCCACCACTGCCATTACTACCATAAACACTATCACTACAACCAACATCGACATCACCACGACCAGCACCACTACCATCTCCAGCACCGCCATCACTACTGTCATCATCACTACCAGTAACAGCAACAACAACACTAATAATAGCAGCAGCAACTGGAAAAAACAGCAATCCCCAAACGAGGAAGCGCCTGCGCGATCATTCAACCTACTAAAAATAGCAGCGAAATTCCTTCAATTCATATTCTTGGATCTTCTATACAGAAGGATACATTATACAATGAACAATGTAGTTATACATACATATATGTGTGTGTGTGTGTGTGTGTGT
>OZ024742.1:126751883-126774383 GCA_964016885.1 Eledone cirrhosa
AGGTGCAGTAAGTTCATAACAATGTAAAATATACGACGATGTTACGATTCTTAATGAATTAAATACCTCATTTGTGAAGAAAGAAGTGAAAATATCAACTTCTGTTGACCAATTTCAAAATACGGAAATAAGTCTTTTAGATAAATGCTATTCCTTGATGATCCCTATATTAGAATGAGAACCTCAATTAAAAATATATTCTCTACAGATTAATCACGATCAAATATTCATTTAAGTTGGGTCTTCTTTGGCTATTAATCTGGAAAAACTGACCTTCCTTATTTTTTCTTTATCTCTTTTTAAAGGATTATTTTGCCTCCCGTTCATCTTCCCTATTTATATTTTTTATTTTATTTTATTTTTTGTTTGTATATTCACTCATCTCTGTATACATTTTTTTGTTGTTTATCAACTATAAGAAGTGATAGATACTTTCACTAGTCTGTCATGACTTACTAGCTCTATACAGACGTTTAAATTGATTACACACACACACACACACACACACACACACACACACACACACACACACACACACACACATATATATATATATATAGCATGGCCTCAGCCGGATGGCTGAAACAGGTAAAAGATCAAAAGAGTAGAGATAGAGATAGAGAGATAGATAGATAGATAGAGAGAGAGAGAGAGAGAGGGACGATGACTTGGTAAATTACAAGTCATCGTCCCTCTCTCTCTCTCTCTCTCTATCTATCTATCTATCTCTCTATCTCTATCTCTACTCTTTTGATCTTTTACCTGTTTCAGCCATCCGGCTGAGGCCATGCTATATATTATCATTATTATATCATGTGTGATGTGTGTGATGTATGTGTGAATATGTATGTGTGAATATGCATGTATGAATGTGTGTATTTATGTATGTATGTAAAATATATGTTGATTCTATATGTATGTATGTAAAATATATGTTGATTCTGTATGTATGTATGTAAAATATTATGTATGTATGTAAAATATATGTTGATTCTGTATGTATGTAAAATATATGTTGATTCTGTATGTATGTAAAATATATGTTGATTCTGTATGTATGTATGTATGTAAAATATTATGTATGTATGTAAAATATGTGTTGATTCTGAGAGAAAGTTGGTATTTGTTGAAACAGTGGAATTATTAAACAACAACAACAACAACAACAAACAAAATATATATCAAAATATATTTATCAAATTCAATACATTTGAATATAAGCCAATGTAGACGTTATTATAGTGCGTGACTTAATGGTTATGGAATTACATTCGCAATAGTGAAGTTGCGATGTATTATGTTCTTGAGCAAGGCCCTTTATTTTACGCTTATAGCATCTGCAATGGAAAGACCAATGAAAACTTAGTTTCCTTGGTCTGATTTGACGAGTTCCACAACACTCGGTAAGCAGATGGGCTCTGCGATCTTGTCAAACGTTTCCTATATGCTTTCAAAACGTGGATGAAATTCATTTACAGAATGAAGAGGTTTAAAAGTTTAGATAAGAAGGTGTTTAAAATTTGAAATACAAGAATTCCCCTGGACAAGATGCTAGTTCGCCACAGAGTGTATCTTCAGCCGCTACTGGTACTAAACATTTCAGCTGCATCGATTGAAACAACATGGAATGAAATGCCTTTGTTAAGGATACAACATGTTGCCTAACCTGGGAATCGAAACTGCGATCATACAAACCTAACCCAAAAGACAAAGCACTTGGTCATATAATATCACGAGTACAAACCGATAATTCTATTCCCTTTGAACCCATACCTTCGTAGTATTATATGGCGTTTCTTGGCCATTTTTAAAACCTGGTGGAGCTAATGTCCTCTCCGGTTCTGAACACAACCGATTTCTTCTTCTAGAAAGAAGAAGAAGAAGAAGAAAAGAAGAAGAAGAAGAAGAAGAAGAAGAAGAAGAAGAAGAAGAAGAAGAAGAAGAAGAAGAAGAAGAAGAAGAAGAAGAAGAAGAAGAAGAAGAAGAAGAAGAAGAAGAAGAAGAAGAATCGATCCTAGTATTGGAGGAGTACTTTTTTTATTGACCTCTGAAGAATCGAAGGCAAATTTGACATCGGCATGATTTGAACTTAGAGCGCAGAAACCTAGAATGAATACCACAAAGCCTTCTATCGTCGTTCTAACGACTCTGCCAATTCCTTGTATATGACATGCATCAAATTAAGAGTAGATATGTGTGTGTGTGTGTGTGTGTGTGTGAAAAATTTAGCAAATATATTATGAGAAGGTAACTTTAAAATGGATTAAATTACAATAGTAATAAAGTGATGACAAGTTTGAATATGATGTACAAGATTGTATAAATTAGAATAACTGATGGGCGTATAAATAAATAATCAGTTGAATTAGAGATAGTTGAAAAATAAACTAAAATTTACTATAGTAACATTAACTTAATGAAGTTAAATTTAAACTGACAGTTTAATAGGAATTTTTCGGTAGCTAACTCAATAATTAAATGAACATAACTGCAAGGACGAAAATTAATTTTAGGTTTAAACAATTAAATGATTGAATTAAAAGGTGAAATAATCAAAGTTTACGGCTTAATAATAGAGTGTTAGTGATATCTAAACACCTAACACAGAGAATGTCTGTCTGTTTGACTCCCTAAAACTCGAGAACCACCCAACCGATTGTTTTCAAACTGTACATATGTAATACTTATGGTCGTGTGAGTGTTTTGAGCAAAACAAATTTCAAACATTTCAATGCCCTAGGGACCGCATTAGGCGATTTATCGATCTCTCTCTATAATTCTTAGTCTTTCTTTTTAGATAGATACATAGTACAACGTCGCACCCTTATCTATCTGTATGTCTGGCTGTCTGCATTACGACATTATGACGCTATCTGTGTGTGTGTGTATATATGTATGTATAACTGTGTATATATATTATATAGTGTGTAACGTTTTTCGAAATATTTACTTCTGCGTTCACAGATTGTTTTTTTTAGTTTCAGAAGATCCCGTTAAGGGTGAAAGCAGCAATTCTTTGCTTAAACTTTAATCTGTTATTTTAATATATATATATATATATATATATATATATATATATATATATATATATATATATATATATATATATATATATATATATATATATATATATATATATATATATAAATATATATATATATATATATATTCGTGTACAGATATTTTTGCATACACAATAACAAAATATAAACAAACGTATTTATTTCACGAGGCTCGATAAGGATAAATATATATTAAATATATAAGAACCCTAGAACAAATCCCGAGCGACGCCGGGCCATTCTGCTATTATTATTATAAAGTAGTAAGATAGGGAGATTGAGAAAGCAATGGAATGGACCTCTGTCAGTTTCGACGGAGAGCGTTCCAGTTGACCGATGAACGGAACAGTCTGATCACGATATTTGCGCACAAGTGACTGAGCATTATACAGGCACGAGACAAAGTAGGTGACAAAGATTGGTCTTTTGAATTATGAGGTACAATTTAGCTGTCGGGTTTCCAAACAGTCTCCGTCAACCGATTTTCACTCAAAACATATGGATTGACCCGAGGCTATAGTAAATATCACTTGGTAAAATGTCTTGCTCATAACACAACGTACGTCGCTTAGAATCGAACTCATGACCTTACGATTGCGAGCCGTACACTTTAATCACAAAACCACGCCCCTTCCTTAAGAAAGCAACACCTTTTAATGGAAATGCAATGTTGTTAGTGATAATGAACTTTATGTTGAAAGTATTTTCTATCAAGGGGAAAATATTAGGAAATAAAAAATATAATATGGAAAGATTACAAAGAATATAGGAGACAAGGATACTTGTTCAATAAATGAATACCTATTTTGAGATATAGTAAGCGTTTTAATGATTTAGAGTTTCTATAATTGTAAAATGAGATCAATACTAAGTGTCGATTAAGTAATTGGAGGCTGGAGTATAAAATGTCATGATTCTGAGAAGCAAATGCGACAAGGTTTTTATTTTTTATTGTATGTGTGAAGTTTTACACCGACAATATATTTAAAAACTTGTTTGATTTCAAATATCAAATATAAGTTTACAGCGTGGTGTCAACTTCTCTGTTCAGATTTCTAAAAGAGTTTATGCGTTGATAAATCGTACTTTGAAAGAATTAGCGGTTAACCGGTTATAGGTCAAGTTGATGCTGACTGTAGCAGAATTAACTAATGTGTTGGTTTGGCAGTTGACATCAAATGAACAATTTTTGATATTGAAACAATTAAAATTATATATATTTTGTGCATATATACTTGAATGTATAGTAAATTAAATTACTTTACCTTGAGAATTGATCACTTAAAGATATGTCGAAAGATGTATTACGATAGAAACGCAAATACACACAGACACACAATCACATACACACATGTATATCACAGTAACATTTGATTAGATCATCAAAAGAAGGGAGCCAACCAAAACCAAGATAATCTTTTATAATAAATATATTTCCACTGTAATCTTTATTTCAATTCACTAATCCGGTCCTACTATCTCTCTCTACCCCCTCTCTCTCTCTGTATATATATATATATATATATATATAGGAGGTGAGTTTTATTGTAGTACAATAAAGCAATGCAGATATCGGATAAGAAGCACTCTACAGTTTGTAGGACTGGAGTATACATAATATATAAGATCAAAAGATGGTTAAATGAGTTCCATGTATTAAATCAACATATGTTGATTTAAAACTGCACTATCCACAAGTGTTTTTAACCTTCATATCATGTCCTCCTATTTTATCTGATGAAAACACAAATGTTATTGCATGATGATATTTGTTTTTGAAATGCGCATAATAAAATACATGGAACTCATTTAACCATCTTTTGATCTTAAATAATATATATATATATATATATATATATATATATATATATATATATATATATATATATATATATATATATATATATATTTATTTATATATATTTAATAGTTCAAAGTTGATGAGCGAGATTTCTCCTAATACAACAGTCACACAGTAGTCTGCAATCCATACATTGATGCACACACACTCAGGAACAGACACACACACACACACATATATATATATATACCCACACACATATATATATATATATGTACCGACACACACACACATATATATATATATACGTACTCACGCATATGCACAAAAACACACACACCCAAATACATATCTAGTACAAAGCAAATAGACAGACATACATGCTGCATTGTATTATGTTAAATGTTGTGCAACTCAAATAAAAAAAAATAAATAGATGAAACAGTGAAGCTGTATAACAGACTTTGATTGTCATTAAGATTTGATGGTGCTACTTCATACAGACAACCACACACACACACACATATATATACATATATACATGCATGCAAGTTGTATATAGCTGTAAATCCACCCACTCTTACATACATGCATACATACATACTTATATAAATACATACACACATGCATGTATACATATATAAATATGTACAAATATACATACATGCATATATACATACATTCATACTTACATGCATATAAACATAACATGCATACCAGATGTACAATTAAACACTTGTGTAATGTTCGCCTCTAATACTCGATTATAGACATACCCATGTACGTACATACATACACATTCATAAATAGGTTTATACATACATACAAATACGCACGTTTAACTGTATATATATATACAAACCCTCAGATATACACACTAAAGCAAATGCTAGAATTTTAGGATACACCTAATAAGCTTTACGTAGATTTTGTTCAGTTAAGAAATGGTGCTTAGAAGAAACACGACTGCTCTTTTGGTGTTTATTAATATAGACGTGTGTATATAAATATATGTAAAATTGTCAAACACGTGTACACCTAGCGTTGTTCTTGTAGAGATTCAACATGATGCAATGTGTAATGTGCTGCCGAGAATCGAATGCACGACCTTACAACTGGGAACATAGCACAAGCACACACTCTTTTTACACACGCACACACATATATAGATCATCTGGTTGCCTAAACGAGAGAAAGAGAGCTAAATACACAAAACAGAGCTTATATAATATTTTTGTCTGAGATTGTTACATGAGCAGATTGATCTGTTTTGTAGAACAACTGGAATGCTCACCGTCGAAACCGACGGAGCTCCATCGTTTTCGTGCCATAAAAATGTTTAGTTTGGAGTCGCTTGCTAAACGTTGTCGGCTGTGGAATAGCGAGTTTGAATTAGGCTCTCGTCCAAAGAGCAAAAAAATACGGTGTTAAAATTATATTTTGTCTGTGTGGTGCTAATAAGTTTGTTAGTCATGCCAATTTCATTTTATTAGGTCACTGTCTGTTTATATATAATATTGTTTGTAGGTGAGTTCCACACAGCAATAAAGGCAGTGTCTTATTTTAGAAACCAAGGAAGGGGACTGAATCTGGGTGTAGAGGGACTTGGTCAAATACCAACAAGCATTGCTGCTCCTTGCATTACAGCGAATGCTGCTATTCACGGCACACATTACAACAGGCCAAGTGACATGTCTCGTTTTTGTTCGCTGGTTTCATTTCCCCTCTTTTTGTCACACTATAGAATTGTGGAAAGAGAAAGCAGTGGCTATGCCGAAAAAGGTTGAAGAAAACAATATAACATTATAAAGAAAAAATATTATAAGTCAAATAGAGAGAGAGAGAGAGAGAGAGAGAGAGAGAGAGAGAGAGAGAGAGAGAGAGTAGTCATCTAGAAAAAGAGACAGGCAGTCAGGCGCGCAGACAGTGAGATGTAGATTAATAGAAGAAAAAGTGAGAAATGTAGAGATGAGCAAAGCAAGAGATGGGGAGGGGAAAAGACGAAAGAACCGTACAGCAAAAACAGTAATTTGGTGGTGGTGGTGGTGGCGATAACTGAATGAGAAATATGAACATTTTATAAAATTATTTACGACTTCAAAAACATCCTGAAAAGCAGCACTATTTCCTCTTCATAATAACAAACAGTTATGAACATTTCACATTATTGTTTCTCCTCCCCCTCTTTTTATTGAATATTTCATTCATTCTTTAGGGCGGCAGATTAGCAGAATCGTTAGAGCGTCGAACAAGATGCTTTGTGATATTTTGTTACGACTTTCTATGTTCAAATCCCACCGAAATCAACTTTGTCTTCCATCCTTCCCGGGTAGATAAAATAAAGTATCAGTTAAGTACTAGAATCCATAGAATCGATTTCTTCCTTCCTCTAAATTGCTGGCCTTATGCTAATACTAGAACAAATTATTTCAGCCGCTCTTTATTATGATTAATATATAATAGGTCTAAAGGACCAGTGCCGTCAATAACGATGGCAATAGCGTTGAACCTTTTGATTTTTGGAGTTCAGGATTGGTATACAATATCTATCGGAATGATAGGATATATGAACATTCATACAAACTGAGAAACTTTCTTTTTGATAAATTAATAGTTTACATTAAAAAAATCCTATAGTTTATGCTGATTAGTAATATGTCGAAGTAATTCGACATATAAGATAAGATATTTTAATAAAGATAAGATACGATATTTTAATAAAGTATTTCTAGAATATATTAACATAAATGTACAAAATATATACACAAATGACATTCAGGAGTAATCTTGGAGAAATAACTATTTACAGGGACAAATGTAGGGTCGAAACCCAGAATACTGTGATGGGAACGTGAACTTTTTAGAGTAGTAATTTAACTGAGATAGGAAATGCACTGTGGCCATTTATGTATGAGTGTATACATTTTAAAGAGTTAAAGACAAATATATATATATATATATATATTGCAAAAAATGAGTGTTTATGTTAGTATAATACTTATTCTTTGTCTACGTTTTTTTAACCTAATTAGATTGTTCTGTGAAAAATATTAGATATGTGCTTTCTTTTGATATTGGTATTGTGCAACGTTCTGAGGTATTGCAGTTTTAGCTCCGATATTCTCTCTCTCTCTCTCTCTCTCTATATATATATATATATATATATATATATATATATATATATATATATATATATATATATATATATATATATATATATATATATATATATATATATATATATATATATATATATATATATATATTATATATATATATATATATATATATATATATATATATATATATATATATATATATATATAATATATATATATATATATATTATATATATATATATATATATATATATGTATATATATGTATATATATATATATATATATATATATATATATACATACATACATACATACATTCACATGACGTATTAATATTGTTGTTGATAGTTTAGCCATATCTGTATCTCTTCTCTGACCACCAATATGGCCCTTCATTTTCGCTCTTTATATTACAATTATCAGCAGTTTTTCTCCATATCTCCACTCCCTCTTCCTTTTTCATTTACTCCCTCTTCTCGCCATCTCAATTAATTTCTCTCAACTTCAACACGGTGACGCGACCTTTGTTGCTATAGTGACGTCTTATCAGCAAATTAGATGTTTGATAAATCCTTGTCTGTCAGCTCCCCCCTCTCTCTATGGCTATTAACCAATTTCTACAAGAATCAACCCTTACCTCCACCACTACTACTATTATCATCGGTAGCAGCTACAACAGTACAACCTTCATTATCACCACCACAACTAATATCATCACCACCACAACCATTATCACCATCATCACTACTACCATCACTATCATCACCGTCACCACCACCACCACCACCATTATGATCATCAACATCATCATCATATCACCAGATATTGTTTTGAAACCAGAAATAAACACGAGATTACTATGGCCTCTTAATAAAATTCCTCTTTCTCTGCACATTTTGGACCAGTTTTAGATAAACAACGAACTACACTTGGTTCCTGTTTTCGGTGCAGTCAATGCCGTTGTTGAACTATAAAGCTGTTGTTGTTGCTTCAGTGTTTTGTAGATGAAAAATAAATAAAAGAAAATATGCCGGCCGACCTATTTTACATAAGTATAGCAAGTAATGTAAATAAAGGTATATGTTTTCTACAAATGATTTGGAATCGAAGAGAAAGTCTTTTGACATCTTTGGCATCACAAAACAAAAACAAAAAGGAATGTAAGAAAACATTAAAGCTACGTATGTTACAGATTTTTTTGTAACATATTACACACAACCAAGAATTGCCAGCATCGGTAGATCGTCGGACAACATGCTTTGCAGCATTGAGTTACGTCCCTTTACGTTCTGTCTTCAAATCCCGCCGATATCAGCTTTGTCTTTCATCCTTACGGGGGTTGATAGATTAAAGTACCAGTAACTTACTGACGTCGATTTAATTGTCTTTTCCCTCCACCCCAAATCGTTGGCATTGTGCCTAAATCTGAAACCAATACATCACTCGGGACCGGATTAAGTTATTCTGTGACTCTGAGTACTTAAAACTTTTCGGTGTGCTCCCCTTCTCGCCATATATAAAATCTGTAAAAAAATATTTTGGTGGGGGGAATGACAAATGTATTTTAATTTGTATGGAATGGTCTTCCTCTTCCTTTCATGACCCAAGTCTGTAGTTATTTAGCTCTATATTTAATACAAACTTAATATCACCAAAAGCCTTTTAGTAAGCGCCCAACAATTCGATATCCCGTTTGATACAAAAAGGTTTTATTTACAGACAGTCAACTATTGCCTTTCAGGGACTACATGAACGATATGCAGTCTCATCAACCTTTTCTGTATGAAAGGAGATTTGGAATTAGTTAAATTTCTTATAAGCAGACTGATGAGAAAAAGCGTTGCAACCGGCAGTATTATGAAATTCTGTTTATACATTACGTATCTAGGACGTCGTTGTCAAATGAAACTATTTTAAAGACAATAATGTAGAATTTTAGGGAGGTTTGTATGTTATATATATATATATAATTCGTGAGCGCCCCAGCATAGCCTTAGTCGGATGGCAGGAACAGGTAAAAGAGTAAAAGAGTATATATATATATATATATAGCTCTGATTATTTAATTTATTAATTCTTCATTGAGCCACCAAGTGACCCGTTGCAAAACAGATATATATCCATGACTTTATATATATATATATATGTAAACCTTTATATGTAATAATCTCCCGTTAGGTTGAGATACAATTTTGGCTGTATTGGGCTGCGCTTTCTAGCAAAAAGCCTACCAGCTGTAAGCAACTAATCACATCCTTTCTAACTTGACCGCTGCCACGTCACGATTCTTAGCCATTTTTGAATGTATTCTTGGCGCGATCACTTTGGAAAATTAATTGTCTAAATTTGAGCTAAATCCTGAAGAATCCGAAGCTCTAGATATCCAATGTTATCGGATGTCTTAAAATGCGGACGAAACCATGATAGAGGTAATTAAATGTGTACACTTTTCTTCTAGTTTATTTTACACCTAATTCTGTTTAGTTGACTGTATATCTGGTCGATTTATACATGCTGTCGAAATATTCGATAAATACTCCGTCGTAACCGCCGCGAAGGGGCTGCTTTCGGTTATTTGTCGGAGATTTCTTCATAGGAGCCTTTATTCTTATAGCTTGGTCTAATTGATTTTTTTATATGGTTAATTATGCTAATTGGGAGAGGAAACGGTATATATTTTAGCTGATGATTCTATAGACATGTTTTATGATATGTATATATATATATATTTAAGAGAGAGAGAGAGAGAAGAGAGAGAGGGAGAGAGAGAGAAGAGAGAGAGAGAGAGAGAGAGAGAGAGAGAGAGAGAGAGAGAAGAGAGAGAGGGAAAGAGAGAAACAGAGAGATAGATAGATAGAGAGGGAGAGGTAAAGAGAGAGAATATTACCAGAGAGATTCTGTCATTGAGTACCGAACGTACAGATAACTGTAAAGTAGTTTTATGGCTTACAGTGGCCATGATTAGAATACTTTCACGTGAGAATGTATGAAACATTTTCACATATCTAAGCCTCTTACTACACGTTGTTACATGTTAATGAAGGACTTTCTAATTGTAACCATCTGTACCTAACATTTCATTCATCACTTTCACGTGTAAAGCTTACACAGAGTTAAACGAATGACTTGGTGGAAATATACAGTGATGCCTGCTGTACGAAAAAGAAATAGCAAAGTGTTTTGATAACATACTTTGCAAACGGGATTTCAATTAATTAAAATGAATCAACAATAGAAAATGCATAAGGTAATGAGTCTGATCTTTGGCAGTACTGAGAGAACTTCGGAGATGTTTTGATGTTATTACACCTCATCAGCGAAATATATTGTAACTGTAAACTGCTAAATCCGAAACAAAACCAACAACTTAAGGAATGTGAAGGACTCACACCGCACTGCTTTTTACTTTTAGTAAAATTCAAATAATTTAAAGAGTAAATTATAAATATAATGACTTCTGACATCATTAAGTGAGTAATTATATTCAATAAACATTTTTTGCTCACTACACTATGTATGCTAACGCCAAATTTGCATATAGTTAACACGTTTCATAGAATAATTAAAGAGTATAATGTTTCCCTTATAAGATGATGAGAGAAAGTATGTTCTGATATAGATAGATACATGGATTGATAGATGGATAGATAAGTAAGTAGTTAGATAGATAAATGTAGAGACAGGGTGGTGTTTACTTCAGTGAAGAGGTCACACGATTATGTATCAGCTCTCAGTTAGTGTCAGCTTTTGAAACGGCAAGAGCTCAGCCGTCGGCGTCCCGACTCTTTCAAATAACCATACTCTATTGCTCCAAGTATCGAGTACTTTGGTGAGTAATGGTCCAACCAATTCTTTACTGTATCCATCTTGATTTATATATATGTGTGTGTCTGCGTGCGCGTTCTGAAATAAATAACGCGCAACCTCTCCGCCCCCATAATAAAATAAATGGAGGGGGGGGGGGGGGGGTTTACGCGTTATTTATTTCAGAACGCGCGCGCACACACACACACATATATATATATATATATATAGATATATACATACATACATATATATATATATATATATATATATATATATATATATATATATATATATATGTATGTATAGTCCAGAAATAGCCGTCGAAACGGCTTGAACTCTGCCGTCGGGGTCATACATTTTCATATATATATATATATATATATATATATATATAGAGAGAGAGAGAGAGGGAAGGAGGGAGGGAAGAGGAGATGCATTATTTACAAAGAAGACACCATTTCAAAACAAGATCGACAAGAACAACAAGAAGTGTATGTAGAACTTCATTCACCAAGTAAAGTAAGTTGCTTATAGACTAGCAGCAAAATATAGACAGACTAACAATAGAGCAGCAATTACTGATCTATTAAATATCTCTTCTTTTCTTTTGTTTTGTATTTCTTTAGAGTTTTATTTAGTACTTTGTATTATTTCTAACCAATTTCTTTTATTGCTTTCATTAGACATCATAGGACATCGAGAATAATGACAACAAAGACTAAATTAACAACAATAACAATAACCACAGTCACCGCACCGCCATAACCACCAATGAATTGGTAAACATAGATGAACAAACAGACTGGTGAACGTAAGATTGAACCAATCCCCCCTCCCTCCACTCAAACTCAACATAACAAACAACACTAAGAATGACAACATAACGAACACATGAATTGCATTATTGCATTCAAGTCTTGAATTATCTATAAATGATGAAATTAGACAATACGATTCATATAATGTGCTACAGTTGCAGTTTAATGGATGAAAAGGAAATATAACAACACAGACACATAGAGAGAGAGAGACGCACACACAAACATACACACACATAAACACAGACAGAGACACATACAGACACATACACCCATAGGCACGCACAAACACATACTGATAAACGCACACACATACATACACAGACATAAACATAGACACAGACGTACACATCCAGGTTTCAGAGTAAATTTATGTGGTTGAGAATTCTTGCGTAAGCGTTTTTAATTCAAAATGTCGAGTCAACCAAAGCCATGTGAGTGAAATCTCGTAGACGGAAGATGTGCGGAAGCCTGACGGATGTACGTTTCCTGTGTTAGTGAGGAAGAATTATCAACTTTGTCTTGGGTGACTTTAGCCGACACCCCTCTCTTGAAAACATTCAGACTCGTTCTCCTATCTGAAGATAAATTTTCTCTCTTCCTCCAGTCAGTCATGGGGAGCCTGAAAAGGGTTAGGGTGTTTATCTTTCCTCCTTGAAAACTTTCATTATCATATTTCCGTTAAACTACTGCCTACATTTAAAAAATAATTAAGGATTTTGAGGGCTTTTAGTCATATTCATTATTAAGCTGATAGGTTCTTATATGAAATCATGATGGTAAGATTCAAATAAAAATGAAGAATTTAAATTAAACAGTTTATATCATGTAACTAGGGTCAAAAGGGTTAACTAAACACTAAAATATACCTAAATTCTATAAGGATTTGGAAAAGGCATCATGGAATTGGTGAATATTGATCATCAGAATATCAAATAGTCTCGGAACATCCATGACTTTGATTATTAATCATACCATGCCTTTTGAAGAATCCACTTTATTAGAAACATTTAGAGCAAACCCCCTGTTTGTGGATAATCCATAAATTGGGAATTATTCCTATCTTTTCCACAAAGGGTGCTGCCCTTCTTCTGTTTAATAAAAAAAAAAAAAATATTTACCAACTATCAATTGGATATCCCGAATCTTCAATGCGGCCGCTGCCCATAATGTTGATGATGAGAACGATATCATGTAAAATATACCGTGAGGAGATATGAATCAATAACAGGGAAGGAAAAAATACGATACGTATTTAACACCAATATTGTGATATTTGAGACACAAATATATGATTAATTCATCTGATAAAAATTAAACAGATAAACTACCTCCTTGTTTTCTTCTCGTTTAGCATGGATATCTAACAGAGTAAAAGGATATTTCGGCCTTTCAACACTTACAACTTCTTACATACGCACATGCGCACATATACGAATACAAGGGCCGCACATGATATGCTCACACATATGAATAGCCACGAACACATACAAGTATATATACAAGCATATACAAACAAACACATACAAATATATCTATCTATATATCTATCTATCTATCGATATATCTATGTTTCTATCTATCTATCTATCTGGTCCCCTTCTTTTGTGCCCCTGCGGCTAATAAAGAAACATATCTATCTATCTATCTATCTATCTATGTTTCTATCTATCTATCGATCTATCTATCTATCTATCTGCCATTCCAAATCATGCGTTCCATCCGCCAGGGATGCCCTCTCTTCTCCATTCTGCATGTACTGACTCTCGAGCCGTTACTGCGGAAGTTGAAACTGTTGCAGGGCATCCCGATCGAACCAGGACTGCGGAAAGCAGCGTCGGCCTATGCCGACGACATAACCGTAATGGTGTCGAAAACCTCGGAAATCAGGGTAATCGGCAACCTATTACAGAAATACGAAACGTTGACAGGAGCAAGAGTAAACCCAAACAAGTCTGTCGGTTTGCAACTCGGCACATGGAGAGGCAAACCCATTCCCTCCGACAGTGTCGTTAGACGCTGGACGGAAGGACCGGTGAAATTGCTCGAGGTCTGGTTCGGACCAGACCTCCAGGTGGACAAGAGATGGAACGAGGTCACGGCGAAGGTGTTTGCACTCACCCAGAAGTGGGCTAAGTGCAAACTCTCCTTAAAAGGTCGAGCGGAGGTGGCGAACATTTACATAGCGTCCGTCATCTACTACCGCTTGACAGTCGTGCCTTATTCCCGCGAATACCTTACCAAAATGGAACGCCTACTCTTCAAGTTCCTCTGGAAAAACAGGCTCCATTGGTGAGGAGATCCATCTGCTGTCAACACCCTTCTAACGGAGGGCTGGGCATGCCGTGGCTGATGATGCGCAAACCTGCACTGAGCTACGCCATCTCCAGGTATTCCTGACCGGTGAACCGGTGTGTCTGGCGTTTATGAGACGAGCTCTTCCACAACTCGTCTCACTAACAGAGCTGCAGTCCTGGGTCAAGCGAAGACCGAAAATGGGTGCCTGGCACCTCGAGTGCCTACAGGCGCTCACAGTCCTCTACCAAGCGGAAACGGCAATCAGCGGAGACTCCACTTCGACATTCTATAGGGGATTAGTGGAGGATAAGTGCGACGACGTTCTCGAGGAAACTCTAGGCATCGAGGAGGACGAACTGACCAGTCGGTTCGGGAGGACTTTCCGTCCAGGGCCTATGGATAACTTCCAGAGGTCTCTGGCCTGGCAGTGCTACCGAGGAACTCTACCAGTTCGAGACAAAATCTACAGGCACGGACGCCCTGGCCGAGATCCTGCCAAAAGGACCTGTCCAAGATGCGAGCAGGACATCGAAACCGTTCTGCACGCAATTGTTCAGTGCCCATGGGTGACCGACCTGTGGAATTATGTCGAACAGCTGCTGTCACGTGCGGGACGCATCCAGTTGTCAGCCGAGTCCATCGTGAGGATCACCTCGCCGCCTTCATTTAAGAACGAAAGAGAGGCGGTTTTCCTCTGTCTGGTGGCTATGGCGAAAGAGGTAATATGGTGGACGAGGTTAAAGGACTGAGGGCAAACACCTTTCTCTCCGGACAACAACTTATCCTCTTCTTTAAATACCACTTCAGAAGGAAGGTGAGAGTGGGGAGAGAGGTGCTACACCCCAGTAAATTCGCTGAAAGGTGGGTGAATGTGGCGAAAATGGCTCGAGTGAATGGGCCTTCTCTGTATATAAACCTGTAGGTTGAGGAAGATAAACAGAGGGAAGACAGGAACACCTACAAAACGTGTTCCTGGTGTTGAGGGCTGTTCTATCCACGGGGTGTAAAACAACCCTGCAGTAACGTTCCCCCCTACTGGGGATTTCAATTGTTATTTTATTATATATAGTTTATTGTTATTTATTAATGTTAAAGTTATTTTTATGTAAACCCCCCGCCGTCACGTCTTGTATTGTCCCATTTTTGTACGCCCCTGTGGCAAATAAAGAAACATATCTATCTATATATATATACATGTCCCAAGGCTCTGATACCATCAACACCCTAAACACAGACCTGGCATATCTAAGAACTGACTAACTTCCTGATGAGGTCATAGCCATTCAATGGCTATCATCGAAATATATATAGCAGTAAATAAAGGATTATGAGTTCATGCAATTGACTTATGTTTCGTCTCTCTCTCTCTCTATATATATATATATAGATATACATAGCGCCACGCACACATGTAAGCAGGTGCATGCACACATAGACATACGAACACACCCACATGAACAAAGGTACACACACACACACACACACACACACACACACACACACACACACACACACACACACACACACACACACACACACACACACACACACACACACACGCGCATGCCTTAACGTAGTGCGAGGTAAAGCAATTGTTAGAAAGCGATTATATAAAATGTTGGAAAACGGAAACATAATGGTTATTTCTTATTTGTGACTGGAAGTGTATCAGTATCCATGTTGTAAGATATGTGATGAATACCATCACCACCAGCAGCACCACCAGCACTACCAGCACCACCACATGCACCACTACAACCACCACCACCAGCAGCACCATCAGCAGCAGCCCCATCACCACCACCAAAACCAGCACTACCACCAACACAACTGCCAGCACCACCACCACCACTACCGCCACCACCAGAACACTCCCTTCCACAACAACCTCCACCACCATTAACATTTCAATTGACAACAACAACAATCACCGTAATTGATACAATCCCATCATCCCTCTGTAGTCTGGTCTATTGTTACACAGGTGACGTGATGTTTGGAACCAATAGACCGAAAATATAATTTCCCCTCCCTTCGTCTGCTCAACACTCTTTTCTCCCCTTCCCTCACCTTTTATGCTGAAGATGACGGTAATTGAAACGATGACACTTCACTTTAAACAATCATCTTGAATCAGCATCTTGTAATCCCAATCTCCTCCTCCTCAAATAATCTTAGTAACAAACAGCAAACTTATCCAACACCAACTACAACCACAAAAAGCACCACCATCATCCTCATACATAGCAGTAATAGTAGTAAAAATGCTCCCTCATGTTAACCCAAATCAACTAACCATCCTCCCACATGTTAAACCAATACAATCAATCATTCTACCTCATGTGAACCCAAGACGATTAACCATCCTCCCTCATGCTATTTTTATTTGCAAGAATGTTTTTCTAATGGAATCTAATGAAGTCCAGGACATTAAAAGTTAACTCTTAACGTCCTGTAATGATTTAGGAGAAAATGTCTAAAACCACGCAACAGATGTCTAAAACCACGCAACAGATGTATAAAACCACGCAACAGATACATAAAAAACACAGGCACACACTCACTCATACATACACACGCACGTACACATACGTGCGCGTTCAGTGTGGTACATTACATATATCACATTCAAATCCTATTTATACAAATACTGGCATGTGCACATACGTATATACATACATATATACACGCAGAAACACACACGCTCACACACACGTAAAGTCCCGGAACTCAATATTACACAGTTTTGTTTCACTCTCTATTAATTCTACCAATACACTACCCTCGTTGCTCTAAGAAATAAGTATTTCTAATTTAAGGGCAGGGTTAGCAATGTTGATAGGAGGGGAAAATCGATTACACCGACCCCTGTACTTGACTTGTATTTTATTTTATCGATCACTGCAGGATGGATGGCAATGTTAACCACGGGTGGGATTTAAACTCAGATCATTAAGAACGGGAACTAAAAAAATATCACAGAACATTTTGTTCGACTCTGCCAATTTTATCAGTCCACCATCTTTGTTTCTCTAAAAAATAATAACCATACCATAATGTTGGTAAACTTTTCTGAGAAAATACAAAAGGGAAATAAGGGAAAAGATAAGAAAAGTAAGAAAAGAAGAAAAGTAAAAAGAAAAGACAGATATGATGATGATGATGATGATGATGAGGAGGAGGAGGAGGAGGGGGGGAGATGATGATTAAGAGGAGTTAAGAAGGAGATGGAGCAAATGGAGGCTTAGCATTGCAAAATGTAGAAGGAGGAGGGATTGGGTTTGGGGGGAATAAGACGATTTGCGGATTGGTAAAGAAGCGATGAGAATAATTTTGAAGTTTTACTGCAACTAGACAGTTCCACAAAAGCAGAATAATAGAATATAAATAAGAGCAACACTCCGAAAACATAGTTCGTGATTAGAGTATCACGGGGAGGGGATGTGAGAAATGATCGCACGAAGGGTGAAAGGGTCTGAAGAGAGAATATTGATTTATTTTCGACCCTTTTCACCCCTCTCTTTCCCTCTCTCGTTTTCACCATCGTTCAACGTCTATCGATTACTGAACATTTGTGGACTGTCTTCAGTAGTCAGCATATCGATTAGGTTAGGGTATAATTAAATATAGCTATAGTTTCGTTGAAGTGAGCGCCGACCGATCGACGCCGATGATCAGCAATCGAAGTCGGGAATGATCGTAAGCGAGCAAAATGGACCGATTGAAGTTCGTGTTAGAGATTTTGGTGAGTTGATGAAAAGAAAATCTTTTAATATATATATATATATATATATATATATATATATATATATATATATATATATATATATATATATATATATATATATATATATATATAAAATGAGGGATGGTTCAGTTATATTTAGCAATATTTTCCATCTTTTGTTGCCACAAACGCAGTGTCATTTGCATGCAGATATATTTGGATAATAGTATATCAAAACCTATGGCAAATGTACAAAAAAAAGCAAGAAAAAAAGCAAGAAAAAAAGCAAATTATGGTCTAATTGTCAACTTGCGATACAATTTATATCCTAACATGACGAACACAGAATCACGTTGCTGCTCATTAAAAGCTTATAACGGCGTTCAACGTAAGAAAAACAGCTGTAAAGGTATAGCCGCTTTCTAGTTTATGTCATGTATAATCATAAAGTAAGGGAAATGAGCCGGTCGTTAAATAAGACCACAGAAACTATATTTTCATTGATCTTTCCGTTGCTGACATTATCTACCGGACGCAAATCTTGGAAGAAACGTATGTGGTAAGATCTGTTATCAAAATATCCTGTCCACCTTTTTAGCAATTCCACTCATCCAAAGCATATGGACTGGTACTTTATTTATCAGCTCCGATAAGATGAGGTTTAAAATTGACATCGGTGGAATTTGAACTGAAAGAGCAATGAACTGGAACAAATATCAATAATCCGACAGCCTAACAACTTTACCAATTCGCCTCCTCAAAAAATATAAAAAATGCGTCCCTTTAGGGGAGAGAAATGAAATCTAGTTGTACAACACATAGATATATTCAATAATGAATTCTAATTTCAGTTCAAGGCCAGCAATTTTTTAGAAAGAGGAAGTCGATTTTATCGACCCCAGAGCTCTACTCGTACATTATTTTATTGAACTTAGATGAATGCGAAGTTAACTCCGGCAAGTAAAGAGCGCCGTAACGAAATATCGCAATACTATCATCCACCGTCTATAGAGATATTTGATAATTGTTTCTATATTTGGCACAAGAACAGCTATTTGTTGTGCCGTACTAGTACTTTATTTTATGGATATAAATATGAATTTAGAAGGACCGTAACTATATGACGAAAAATAGGTTATCTGACACTCTACAGATACTGCCAACCCAAATAATAGAATACAGTTTAGGTCAGGAGACAGAAACAATATAAAACTGGTTTATTTGAGCAAAGTTTACTTCCTAAAAATATAGTGGTTTTTATTTTGATAGCATTTAAGATATAGAAATTGTAAAAGCGTGATTTCGTGCGCACGTATTTGATCGTGTGCCTGTGTGAAGCAGTAATGAGGGACGAAAGAATATTGTGGGCTTATGTGTGCATGTGCATGAGTGTATGGTTACTTTTTAATATACATATATACAGCCCCCCCCCCCCCCATACACACACACATATATATATACTCATACAAAATCAATATGGAATATAAGTAGTGTTTTTCTCCACGTTCACCATTTTCAAAACATTGATCGATTCTAAGAACTAGACTTTTTGGGAAAATAACCGTAAAACTAACAATAAATACACACACACACAAACACACACACGCATCCACTTACTCACACGCATATACATTCTCCAACACAAACACACACTTAAGCACAGTCATCCTCTTTCATACACATTCACGCGCATCCGCAAACGATACGAAACGAAATGCAAAATCAATTGAAAGACATGGATCGATATGTTATCTAAATGATAAATTATTGGCTAAAGTATGATTGATTTTTCTTTTATCGAAAGTGTAGTGGTAGGATATTTTGACTAATAAGATTACTAGGTCCTACTTTTATATTCGATTATCTGTTGACGGTTAAATTTGAAATCTTCTACGAAGTTTCAGAGGAAACCACGAGGAATTTCAGAGAGTGGAATGGACCTCCATCAGTATCAAAGATGAGTGTTCCACAAACAATAACAATAACCACTTTTAATGTCCGAATGTCCATGCCAACCAATTAATCACAACCACCACAATAACAACAAAAACAATAACAATAACAACAGAAACAACAACAACAGAAACCACAACCACCGCCACCGCTGCCGCAACAACAATCTCATCTCATATGGTGTGGCATGGAATGGTCCGATAACTCCTGCGTATCTAGAGTATTTGTGAAGCCTGGCAGAGTCCATCCCTTCTCTAAGTTTGAATATAGCAGATTTCTTCCAGAAAAAGGATACAAAGTGAGAGAGAAGTAAGAAAGAGATATAGAGAATGTATCGACCCCGAGACTTGACTGGTACTCTTGTTATCGACCTTAAGTGGATGAGAGACAAACTTGACCTCGGTGAGATTTGACCCCAGAGAGCAGAGAGCGGAAACGAATACTGCAAAGCATTCTATTCGGAGTTCTAACTACTCTGCCAATTCGTCGCCTAATATATTAATATATTAATCACGAATGGTGTGACCACAACGCCATCTCATACACCATCAGTATTCCAATCGATACCACCAGAAATCATTTAATGGCATGAACAATCTCAGAAGTATCACTGCAATCATCATCACCATCATCATCATCGCCACCACTGCCGCAATATATTTATCACCCCCCCCCCCCCCCCCCAAACAATCAACATTACTTACTATCAGCCCTAATATAGCCATGTATGTTTATCGATTTATTTAAATGGAATTATACACAATGATATTGAAAACAGACACCTCCCACACTCACACTCCCTCACACCCACCCACACCCACACCCACACACATTTTATTATTATTATTATTATATGTTCTGAGTTCAAATCCCGGCGATATTTAGTTTTGCCTTTCACCATTACAGAGTCGATAAAATGAAGTACCAGTGATGCGCTGGGTCGTTTTAATCGACTTTCACCTCCCTAAAAATTGTTATCATTGTACCTAAAACAGAAAACCTTATTATTAGTAGTAGTGACTGTTTTCTTCGAGGTTTCACTGATATTGGCATCACAAAACTGATTTTACTGAGAAGCCAGTATGGGCGAAACTTCGAAGAAAATAGTCTCTATTTATAAAATATAGTAAAATATTATTCTAACTCAACATAAACAGAATTAGTCCTTCATTCAGTGCATGTTTTTGCATATTGAAATATATATATATATATATAGTTTATCTGTATCTGTGTGTGTGTGTGTGTGTGTGTGTGTGTGTGTGTAGATTCCGTGTTAAAGCAGGGGCAACCACACTAATTAAGGTACAAATACATTAGTAGAGTGAAAACATCAACATTTAATATAGAAATGGCTTCTACAGGAGTCGAACTGTACGAATGAAACAGTTCTAGTCAAGTAGAAGCCATTTCTATACTAAATTTATATATATATAAACTACAATAGCTTGTACTTTCAGCTGAGTATATTGAAGCAGCGTAAAATGAAGTGTTTTGTTCAAGAACACAAAACACTACCCAGAAATCGAACCGACAATGTTAGGATTGTAAGTCCAACACCCTTACCACCAGGCCACATGCTTCCATGGATCGGGCGGAGGGGAGGAGGGGGCTCTTAATAATCATTAAGGGGAGAGGGTGAGATTATGTGTGGGACTGAAAGTCACTAAAATAAATGTGTGTGTGTGTGTGTGTGTGTGTGTAAGCGTGTTTTTGGTTGTTGTATTAGTATTGTGTGTGGTAGAATGGCAACTGGAAATTCGTTGTTGAAGTAGTGGTGTATAGTGCTATTGTGGTAGCGGAGGTGCTGGTAGTGTAGATGGAGAATGGTTGCTGCAGCGGTGTTGTTATTGGTACTGGTAGTAGTGGAGGTTGTGATGGGGATTTTAATATTAGTATTGGTAGTTGGTAGTAGTC
>OZ024742.1:126779383-126784383 GCA_964016885.1 Eledone cirrhosa
ATCTCAAACTGGCTACAAGTAAAGAACAAAAAGGAATCCCATTTGACGCAGACACTTCTGAAATTGAAAATGAACTCAAATTCACCCATGAAAAAGAAAGGGCAGAAAGAAAAGTCAGGGCTATAGACAACATCAAAAGAAACTCTGTCCATAAAATAGGTTCACTGACTGCAGATCCCCAAGGGCTAAGTGAGGTACTGAACGAGCAATACAAAAGTGTTTTTCACACCTCCAATAAGACAAATGCAAAGAAATAAGACAAATGCAAAGAAATAAGCCAGATGAGTTCTTTAAAACCATTACATTACACAGAGAAATGGCAACCATCAACGATATAGATATAAAGGAGAAAGATGTACTCTCAGCCATGGAATAGGAGGAAGCAGAGCGGATGCTAAAGACTTGACAGCTGTCTTCCTAACCCCGCATATCAGCAAAGTCATGGAACGAATCATCAGAAGGAAACTGATTACTTTTCCAGAGGAAAATGGTCTCCTAACTGACACCCAGCATGGCATTCGCCCGGGTAGAAGTTGCCTTACGCATCTCTTTCAGTATTATGACTGGATACTCAAACAGCTGCTAGACCGTTCGAACATGAATGTGATATATCTCGACTTTGCGAAGTCTTCGACAAGGTTGGTCATGGAATGATATGTCACAAACTACGTAGCTTCGGCATAGCTGGAAAACTAGGTGAATGGCTTCATGACTTCTTAAAAGATAAGCCAGGCTGTTGAAGCCAACAAGGGCCCTCTCAGAGGAAACATCAAGAACAAGCGGCGTGCCCCAGGGATCCGTATTGGGGGATCACTACTGTTTGTGGTGGCTCTCTCAGACATGCACTCTAAACAATGATATCGAACTAGGGAACATGCGTTTGCGGAGCGAACCTCTAAATATCTTTTCAATGTCTGCGTCCAAGAGAATTTCCCATCTACATTCGTGTGAAGAGTTACCGTCTCCGTAATTTGAAATTCTTCGTCGTATTTATTACCAATATCAAGGTCTGTATTAAAACCCTACTGAGACCATATAATTGCATAAATAATACGTAAACATATTAATAGAAAACAAGAACAGAATCATCTAGATCGAAACTAGATCGAATCAAAAGAATGTAAAGCAAACAGAACCCTCCTCCCCACACCCTGCAGAAAAAAGCAAACAAACAAAAAAATATACACAGTAAAAGATACGATGAATTCTGAATAATGGGCTTGTTGAAGGCCATTATTAGTTAAACAAAATGGCCGAGGTTTTGTTTGATCTCTGTGAAAAATTGACAGTCGGTCTTTCTTTTTCTAATTTCGTTTAATTTCACTTATCATTGACAATAGAGCAATGAAGCTATTTCATAAATTTCACTGCCCACTTAACTTCTCAACTCTATTGATTATGACTGAGAAAGAGGGAATATATTTCTTACAGAGCAAGCAATAAACAAGGTCGTAACACATTTATATGTGGTTTCGTTTATATTTCTGTCTCATCGATTCTTTAAACTCTTTCACGTGCATATTAAACTGGAAAAAAACCCCAAAAAAGCTTGCAATGCTTGTTAAAATTACATGCTGTTGAGTGAAGTCTTTCTGGTTAGAATATTTGGCTCTCGATCGTAAATTCGAGAGTTCGATTCTAAAAAGCACATTGTGTTCTTGAGTAAGACACTATATATTCCGTTGCTCCAGGTCATTCAACGACAAAATAATGAGTCGTACCTGTAATTCAAAGGGTCAACTTTGTCACACACTGTGTCACTATGAATCTATCCGTAACTGTTTTAAGGGTACCACGTGTCTGAGAAATGGACAGCTACTTGCATGCTAGTTTCAAACAAATGTTTCAAACACTCGTTGTCGGAACCGACGGGGGTTCATCACACACACGTATGGGACAAACGGACAAACGGACAAAATAATCTGTTCCTCGTCGTCCACCCCAACATCCCGTTCATTTTAATTCCCTCGACTATATTTTTAAATAGTGACTGGTTAGCAGCATTATTAGGGTGGAGGATTAAAAGTACTTCGATATTTGGTCTAACTGGCTCTCCTCTGCTTTCAAATTTCACCTAGATCAAATTTGCCTTTCATGTTTTCGAGGTCGATAATGGAAGAAATCGACCAGGTTCTAACCTGGAGAAAAACGAAGTTCCCTACTGGTTTAATATACCCACGATATGTTGTATGTGAGAACTGCACTCCTATCGCTCCATCTCAAGTTAAAGGCTCTTTCCTTCGTATATATTTAAAGACACACACACATCTATATGCATGTGTGTGTGGGGGGGGGGGGGAGGGATCTGCTCTTTTCTCTGCTGTCGATGCAGTTAATATATCAAATTATATTTCCCACATTTTCCTATTTATCATTAGTATTATTATCAACATCCCAATCGTTCTCCTCCTCACTCTTATTATTATCATTATAATATATTTTAGTGTGGTAGTGGCGGTGGTAATTCAATGCTTCGTAAAATATATATCCGATTTCAATTTTACATAATTCAAAAGCTATAACGCAGAGACGTTAAAATATAACATAAATTACATACAAATCAGTTGAATGGTGAAGGAGAAATCTAACAAGCTTTTGAAAAAAATATGATGGAATTGAGCCGAGATTAAACCATTTCCTAAACCAATTGAACTATTTTAGACCTATTATTAATATTTTTTCTATTATTATCATCATCACCATTATATCAAATTATTAGATCAGTTTTCCAAGAGGATATTACTGGCGTAAAAAATATATCAAAACTGACGTCAGTACAGATAAATACCAATCACAAACACACACACACACACACACACACACACACACACACACACACACACACACACACACACACACACACACACACACACAGACTCACATACACACACACACACAGAGGCGCGCGCGCACACACACACACACACACACACACATTCACACGTGTTATGGTCCTTGTGTGTGTGTGTATGTGTGTGTGTGTGTGTGTGTCTGTGTGCATTTATGCATTTATGCATGAATATATGCGTGTATGTATGTGTACGTAAATAGGACTGTTATGGCTCCAATCTCTCCACAAAACATTGAGCAAACACCCCAAACCGAACGCCAACCTAACTATGTATGCTTAATCGTTTTAGATTATTCGATTAGAAGTATTTTCGGCAGAGCTGTTCTGCTAGAGAATGGGTCATAGGTGGCGGATAGCAATACGGCCACTAGATATGATGGTTTGTTGCGATATAAGCGGGCTTCTGTCGGACAAATAAGCAACTCCGGACCAACAGCGGTAAACTACTTTAGGACATGGAGAATGGGTGACAGTGTTAATTCTGAAGAAGACTCTCACAACCCAGTGATGTGCCTACGGTGTGAAAGTTTTTGCAATGTCTTTGTTCTGAGGATAATCATGAATTTAGTTCTATTCCTCCCACATCCAGCAGACATTTCACCATCAGCAACGCAAATAATGCTATTAACATCACGACTATGATCATGGCCACTGCGACTTTACCTCAGGCGAAATACTATAAACATAAATTGATTGATTTCAAAGAAGATTCCTCTGTTGCTTCGCAAACAACGCCATTATGGCTAGAAATTGCCGTCATATCATGCTCAACCACATTATTACAATGGAAACCTTAGATAAGGTCCTACCAAATACACTTTGCTAAGAAAAGGCGGATGGTCAAGTATCTTATGCCATTTATCATAGGACTGCTTGATCAGGCTGACTTGGGTTTAAACGAAAATACAAACACTCCTATACACATGATTACCGGAACTACTCCTGCTACGATGAGAAATATGTTAACCACAGACCTATCAACTCTCCCCATCCGATGGGGGAGATCTCCTACCCACTATGGGATGTTTTCTCTTGTAAAAATCAGTATAGTATTCATTATGTAAAATCACCCCATTTTGCCTCATTGCTCCCTGTTTTGTGGTACCTTTTTTCATGGTACTCCCCGTTTGGGTTTTTAGAGGTTGACAGGTCCGTTACCATCACCAACACAAATGCAACTCCAAAAGTACGATTACCACTAGCATAAATACTACTACATTTACGACCGTTACCCGCAGAAAATAAAACCACTACAACTACGACTGCTGCTAATACCACCTCCACAGGAAGATATGCAATGTTGGCATGTGTGTGATAATATATTCCTTAGCTCTCTTATGGTGGTCATTATAAGTAATACAGCACAGAAAGCCATAATCCAAAAATGAGAATTGGGAATTAGCTATAGAAAGAATTTATATTGAATGCATTACATCAATTAACAATGAACACAGCGGGAAATATTAGCATTGTTTATAATAATACACTCACTTGGTCGGAATCTTAACATTGAATTGAGGGATTGTGTTAAGAAATCACTGAAGTACCTTACAGCTTAAATAATTGATTATCAATATTATAGAAGCAGTCTTTCTACATCTATCTTGAATACTGGTTCTATTTTAATTGGTAAATTTCTTTGAACTTTGGAACCTTCTAGGGACCTAAATCCCCGTACCACCTCTCTACACCCTGTTATCGAGACAGTCGATTTCCACTAGAGAGATAGAGAGTGGAGGCTAGAGGAGGATCGACCTTAGTACTGAATTCCTATTTTATTTATCGACCCCAATAGAATGAAAGGTAAAGTTGGCGTCGGTGAGATTTGAACTCAAAGCACAGTGAACCAGAACAAACACCGAGGTATTTTTAACACGACGTCCTAACGACTCGGCCAATTTGCTACGTTTTTATTTATTTATTCTTTATCTCATATAACAAAGGCAAAAATAGGATACAACAACAACATGCAATCAAGATAGTTCAAACATCACGTGACTCATGTAACGCCACTATTCCTCATACCAATTTGTATAACAAAAGCAAACATAACTACAAACTATAAACCACCATCACCACCACCAACCCCTAGTACTATATCCTGCTACCATCACTACTTCTAGCACATGAGCTAAATAGGGATCCCTTT
>OZ024742.1:126799383-126811883 GCA_964016885.1 Eledone cirrhosa
GAAAAAAAATGTGCGACCCTTCTCCATGGGAGCACAATGAGAGGGTGCTCTCTTCTTCCTTCATCCTTTTCCACCTACAGGCTGAGGTAGAGAGAAGGCCCATTCACACTGGCCATTCTCGCAACTTTCACCCACCTTTCATGGCTGGGGTGGAGCACCTCTCTCTCCATCCTGATCCTTCTTCCGAAATGGTATCGGAAGAAAAGGACCAGTTGTTGGCCGGAAAGAAAGGTGTCCGACCTCAGCCCTTTTAGACGCGTCCACCATAAAACCTCTTTTACCATGGCTATTACACAGAGCAAGACCGCATCCCCTTCATTTTTGAAGGGGGGAGGCGGCTTGATCGTTATAATGAACTCGGTGGTCAACCTAATTGGTCCCACCCGTAACAGCAGTTGTTCGACATAGCCCCACAGATCGGTAACGCCCGGGCAGTGTACCAATGCGTGCGCGACAGTTTCCTCGTCGCGGACGCATCTGGGACAGATCTTTTTCGAGGGGTCCCTACCCGGGTGCCCGTGTCTGTAGAGCTTATCCCGAACGGGCAGAGCCCCTCAGTAGCACTGCCAGGCCAAGGACTTCTGGAAGTTGTCCATAGGTCCCGGGCCGAAAGTCCTACCGAATAGGCTGGCCAGTTCGTCCTCCTCCATGCCTAGGGTTTCTCCGGGGGCGTCGTCGCACCTGCTAACCACCAGCCCTCTATAGAATGACGAGGTGGAGTCTCCACCGATAGCCGGGTCCGCCTGCCAGAGAGCCGTGAGCGCCTGGGCACACTCGGTGTGCCAGTCGTCCAGTTTTCTCGGTCTTTGCATCACCCAAGACTGCAGCTCGGTGAGCGACGACGAGCCTCTGGAAGGCTCGCCTCAGAAACGGGGCCCACACCGGTTGACCGGTGAGGAATAACTGGAGCTGCCGTATCCTCAATGCGTGTTTACGCATTTTTAGCCACGGCATCCCCAGCCCTCCTTTCAAAAGGTGTTGACAGCAGATGGATCTCCTCACCAGGGGAGACCCTTCTCCCAAAGGAAGTGAAAGCGCGCTCCATTTTGGCGAGGATCTCACCCGGGCAAGGCACGACAGTCAAGCGGTAATAGATGACGGACGCTATGTAAGCGTTCGCCACCTCCGCCCGACCTTTCAGGGATAGTTTGTACTCGACCCACTTCTGGGTCAGTGCAAGCACCCTATTCGTCACCTCACCCCAGTTTTTCTCCACCTGGAGGTCCGGTCCGAACCAGACCCCAAGCAACTTCACCGGGCCCTCCGTCCACCGTCCGACGATACCGTCGGACGACATCGGTTTGCTCCTCCACTCGCCGAGTTGCAAACCGATCGACTTGTCCCGGTTCAGCTTAGCCCCTGTCAACCTTTCGTACTCCTCCAGTAAGGTGCTGATTGCCTCGATTTCCGCGGTGGTCGACACCATTACTGTTACATCATCGGCGTAGGCCGACACCGCTTTGCGCACTCCCGGTTCCAAAGGGATGCTCTGCAACAACTCCAACTTCCGCAGTAGTGGCTCGAGAGCCAATACATACAGAAGGGAGGAGAGAGGGCACCCCTGTCGGATGGAGCGGGTGATTTCGAACGGCTCCGAGAGGTAGCCGTTCACCTTGACTCTAGAGCAGATGCGGCTGCTGTGCATGGCAGTGATCCAGCCCCTTAAAACGGGTCCGAAACCAGCCGCCGCTAGCACCGCATCCAGGTAACCATGGTCCACCCTATCGAAAGCTTTAGACTGATCTAAATTTATCAGGGCCCCACCAAAGCCGGGTTCGTTCCCAACCCTCTCTATGATGTATCGCATGAGGTGGAGGTTGTCGTGGATGGACCTGGACGGGATAGCGCATGTCTGCGCATCTCCCACCAGCCCCCCCCCCCCCCCCCCCCCAAGTACTCAATACTTAGGGAAGTAGAGTGGGTAATAGGAACAAGTATGACCCCGACGGCAGAGCTCAAGCCGTTTCGACGGCTAATTCTGGTCCAGTTTTGGCCGTCGAAACGGCTTGAGCTCTGCCGTCGGGTTTATATTTGTTCCTATATATATATATATATATATATATATATATATATATATATATATATATATATATATATCAGAGTGAGAGAGAAAGACAAAGAAAGAAGTTGTAACGTAGAATGTCAAACAAGTTAATAGAAATAAATTACTCTCTCCCCCCTTCCTCCCCTCTCTCTCTCTCATATATATATATATATAGAGAGAGAGAGAGACAGACAGAGACAAACAGACAGATAGATAGATAGATAAAGAGAGAGAGAGAGGGTGAGAGAGAAATATGGTATTTTGGAACTCAGTCACCTATAGGTCGACACCGAATATTTACAGTTGTTCACGTTGTTTACCATTCATTCTTTCTGTATTTTGTTCACGAGAACAAAACTTACAGACACAAAGTAAAGTTTCTCAATACTTCAGGGGGTAGTAAACTATATATAGACCCATAATTCCTGGCGGAGCCCATCTCTCTAGATCTGAACCCAGCAGATTTCTTTCACAGAAGGATAGAGTGAGAGAATGGAAGTGAGGAAGAGATATAGGGAAAGAATCGGCTCCAGTAGTTAGCTGGTACTTTTTTTTATCGATCTGGAAAGGACGGTGAGATTTCAATTCTGTGTTATATTCTTTTCATTTACTAATCTAGAGAATTACCCCTATTTAACTGTAATCAGCATTGATAGAACACACCTGTAATCTAAGGTATTCCAGTTCATTGATAATAGAGTACACCTGTAGCCAAATGTATTTCATCTCAGCTGTGACCATCCAGTCGTTTTCTCATGTCCAGGTAACCCATGATCATAATATTCAATGTGTTCTTTCCTAAGACCTTAAACATCCTCGTAGAAGTTCCTTTAGTATAGAATCTATTTGGTGTGGCACTTAACGTGGTAATATCAGAGCTAGATTAACCATTAAGTAAAATAAGAACATACTAAGGGCATCAAGGAAAGAGGGGTGAATATATATCTCATTCTCCCACCCCTAAAAACCTTTTGCAGAATTTATATATGCGGGCCACCATTATCTTTTAAGTGCTTAGGGCCTAAAAAAGACGCAATATAGCCTTGGGTAAAATATTTGTCAATGGTTCCCTGATTATGAAACAGAACAGAATCATACATCTGAAATAACACGAACCAGCGAAGAAGATTCTATGTGGTCGTCCTACATACAAGAAACAGCAGTCAAATTTCCCTCAAAACTTATTTTGAAAAGAGACAAATAAGATAATGCAGCTGAGAGTAAGACGAAAGCTTGTGATTCATTGGTTATGGTGTTATTTGTACGTTAATTTCACGAGCAGTCGGTTCTGTATGTCAAACAACTGGAACACTCATTGGTGAAACCGATGGATTTTCAGTAAGGGACAGTACATGATGCATTAAAAGATGAAAAAAAAAAGTCCGGGATGGTCATGACAGGAATGCCTTTGATTCTCGGTTTTCTTGATCAAGGCTAATCTGAGGCTAAACAACAACACTAAAGGAAAACATACATTGACAAGCATACAATGGTTATGGCAATAAAATGGAATGAAATAGGTTTTCATCACAATAACCAAGTACTCAGCTGTTCACAGAACACCAAGGAAACTTTCCATGAGGTCACTTGTGCAAGACACATACTAACTACAGCTACCTGGCAACAAAGGAGTTTCTACCTGGTCGTTTGATATGATAAATATGGCAAACAAATCACCCTCAGATCACATCCTAACACACTGGATAATAGTGCAATACACGAGAGAAAGATGGAACAGTCATAACTGGGGCGCCTTTACTTAAACAGTCACATCTTGGGCTAAACAATAGCAAAACCAACGTCGTTAAAGTCGTTAGACCTGAGGACAAAATGACAAGTGGTATTTGTTACGGATCACTGCGAACTGAATTCAAATCTGGCCTAGGTAAACTTTGCCTCTCATCCTTTCGGGGTTCGATAAAATAAAGTACACCAGGCTAAGGGACTGGCAAAGTTGTAGAACATCGAACGAAATACTTTCCGGTGTCTACTCCGGATCTTCGACTGGTGATTTCAAATCCCACTGTGACCTACGTGGGCGGTCGACCTAATCCACTTCTCGGTTTAAAAACACCATCTGGTCTGTGGATATGTTTAGTGAATTCCACTTTGGCAAGCATCCGGACCAGGTATTCGGTTTGAGGATACCTCCTCCATCCCAGCTGTCTCACGTTCTTCCTTTCACTCTCTAACTAAACATTATAAAAATATATCCACACACATATTATGTGTGTATGTAAAATACACACATATATGTGTGTATGTAAAATACACACATATATGTGTGGGCCTGAGTGCGTTCTTGCGGGTGTTTTTGTGTTTGTTTGCACTACATTCATAATATAGTATCTTATGTCATATGACAGCAGAGAGATCCAAAATCGCGCATTCAAACTTACCCCTTCTTTCTCTCTCACACACGCACATATACACACGCACATACACACATGTGCACATACAAACACAGTCACACACACTCACATGCACATACAAACACACGTAAACACGCGCATACATACACATGCTCTAACGTGGGAGTGCAAATAGTCAGCAACCTCATGAAAGCAAATAGGATGTGACTGAGGGCGAATTGAACGTGCGTCATTATTTATCAATAAAGTACCAGTAATGCACTGGGTAATTGCTGGCCTTGTGCCAAAAACTAGAAACAATTATTTATCAATAGTTGAAACTCAATTTGATATTTTTGCATTCCTCTTTGGTTCTATATAGCCGTCGCCGTCGCCGCCACCACCCGCCACTACCACTACTGCTGTCGCCGCCACCACATAGAACAAGACCATACAAGAAGCCTATATTAGTCACCCTCTGTGTTAGAAATAGCAGCCAAATTTCGTATAAATCACACCTTTAATAAATTCGCGCAAAATCAAACAAAATAAATTTGATGGTCGTGGCTGAAAATACTTTAATCATTCTTTCGCTTAATCTGTATTGTCCTGGGGCTAAACAATATTAACTTCTACAAACCCCATAACACCAATACCAACACCAGCACCAACACCGGCACACAGCACGAACACCCGGCATTAACACCAACACCAGAACTAACACTACCCTTAACACTAACACCAACACCACCACTAATACTACCCTTAACACTAACACCACCACCGCTACCACCAACATTACCAACAACAATACCAGCACTACTAGCATTATCACCACTACCACCACACTACAAACACCACCACACTACAAACACCACGACTAACACAAACACCAACACCACTCCGCTACCACCAAAACTACCAATAATATCACTAACAACAACAATACCAGCACTACAAGCACCACCATCACCACCACCACCACACTACAAACACCACCACACTACAAACACCACGACTAACACAAACACCAACACCACTCCGCTACCACCAAAACTACCAATAATATCACTAACAACAACAATACCAGCACTACAAGCACCATCACCACCACCACCAACATTACCACTAACAACAACACCTACTCCCCCATTAACACTACCAACATCACCACTAACACTAACAACAATACCAGCACTAACACCCACACTACAAGCACCACTGCCGCTGACACCTATACAATAAATATAGACGACTTCCACCATTGCTACTACTAACATCATCAGCAGCAACAGCATCACAGTTACCAATATGATTCCTCACACTACTACTACTACTACAAACCACCACCACTACTACTACTACTACTACAAACCACCACCACTACTACTACTACTACTACAAACCACCACCACTACTACTACTACTACTACTACTACTACTGCTACTGCTACTACAAACTACCACTACTACTACTACTACTACTACTACTACTACTACTACTACTACTACTACTACTACTACTACTACTACCGTTGTGAACAGCATCACCACAAAACACTGACAGTCATACCGACAGTAGTAGTTCAAATTGCACCACCACCATCACCACCACCATCATCATTACAGTAACAACTACACCACCACCACCACCACCACTACCACCACTACCACCATCATCATTATCACCATCATCCAGAGAGACATCACTATCACTATTACTAAGAATTCTCTATCAGTAAGCAGTATCGCACCTATCGTTGTCATCCACTTCTTTTAACAACAGAAACTACTACATTTTACCTAGAAATATCAGCATCACAACCATCATCATCATCATCACCGTCAACATTATCATCACCAAGACCAACATTATCAGCACCACAACCATCATTATCATTACCAAGACCAACATTATCAGCACCACAACCATCATCATCATCACCATCAACATTATCAGCACCGGTAACAACATTATCATCACCAAGACCAACATTATCAGCACCACAACCATTATCATCATCACCAAGACCAACATTATCAGCACCACAATCATCATCATCATCACCAAGACCAACATTATCAGCACCACAACCATCATCATCATCACCAAGACCAACATTATCAACACCACAACCATCATCATCATCACCATCAACATTATCAGCACCGCTAACAACATCATCATCACCAAGACCAACATTATCAGCACCACAACCATCATCATCATCACCAAGACCAATATTATCAGCACCACAACCATCATCATCATCACCAAGACCAACATTATCAACACCACAACCATCATCATCATCACCATCAACATTATCAGCACCGCTAACAACAACATCATCACCAAGACCAACATTATCAGCACCACAACCATCATCATCATCACCATCATCACCATCAACATTATCAGCACCGCTAACAACAACATCATCACCAAGACCAACATTATCAGCACCACAACCATCATCATCATCACCAAGACCAATATTATCAGCACCGCTAACAACATCATCATCACCATCAACATTATCAGCACCGCTAACAACAACATCATCACCAAGACCAACATTATCAGCACCACAACCATCATCATCATCACCAAGACCAATATTATCAGCACCGCTAACAACATCATCATCACCATCAACATTATCAGCACCGCTAACAACATCATCATCACCAAGACCAACATTATCAGCACCACAACCATCATCATCATCACCAAGACCAACATTATCAGTACCACAACCATCATTATCATCACCAAGACCAACATTATCAGCACCACAACCATCATTATCATCACCAACACCAACATTATCAGCACCACAACCATCATCATCATCACCAACACCAACATTATCAGCACCACAACCATCATCATCATCACCAACATCAACATTATCAGCACCACAATCATCATCATCATCACCAAGACCAACATTATCAGCCCCACAACCATCATCATCATCACCATCAACATTATCAGCACCGGTAACAACATCATCATCACCAAGACCAACATTATCAGCACCACAACCATCATCATCATCACCAAGACCAACATTATCAGCACCACAACCATCATCATCATCACCATCAACATTATCAGCACCACAACCATCATCATCATCACCAAGACCAATATTATCAGCACCGCTAACAACATCATCATCACCAAGACCTACATTATCAGCACCACAACCATCATCATCATCATCACCATCAACATTATCAGCACCACAACCATCATTATCATCACCAACACCAACATTATCAGCACCGCTAACAACATCATCATCACCAACATCAACATTATCAGCACCACAACCATCATCATCATCACCAAGACCAACATTATCAGCCCCACAACCATCATCATCATCACCAACATCAACATTATCAGCACCACAACCATCATCATCATCACCAACACCAACATTATCAGCACCGCTAACAACATCATCATCACCAAGACCAATATTATCAGCCCCACAACCATCATCATCATCACCAACATCAACATTATCAGCACCACAACCATCATCATCATCACCAACACCAACATTATCAGCACCGCTAACAACATCATCATCACCAAGACCAACATTATCAGCCCCACAACCATCATCATCATCACCAACATCAACATTATCAGCACCACAACCATCATCATCATCACCAACACCAACATTATCAGCACCGCTAACAACATCATCATCACCAAGACCAACATTATCAGCCCCGCAACCATCATTATCATCACCAACACCAACATTATCAGCCCCGCAACCATCATTATCATCACCAACACCAACATTATCAGCCCCACAACCATCATCATCATCACCAAGACCAATATTATCAGCACCGCTAACAACATCATCATCACCAAGACCAACATTATCAGCACCGACAACATCATTATCATCATTATTACACAATTGTCACTGTTGCAAACACCACCACCACCACCACCAACGATAACAACATCATCATCATCATCACCATTGCAAACAACACTACCTACATCATCATCATCCTCATGGCGGTAATGGTGACGTTGGCGTTGGTGTTTGTGGTGGTGTTGGTAGTGGTGTTGGTGGTGTTGGTGGTGTTGGTGGTGGTGTTGGTGGTGTTGGAGATGGAGTTGGTGGTGGTGTTAGTGGTGGTGTTGGTGGTGGTGTTAGTGGTGGTGTTGGTGGTGGTGTTGGTGATGCTGGTGGTGGTGTTGGTGGTGGTGTTGGTGTTGGTGGTGTTGGTGGCAGTGGTGTTGGTGGAGTTGGTGGTGGTGTTAGTAGTGTTGGTGGTGGTGTTGGTGGTGTTGGTGGTGGTGTTGGTGGTGTTGGTGGTGGTGTTGGAGGTGGTGTTGGTGGTGTTGGTGGTGGTGTTGGAGGTGGTGTTGGTGGTGGTGTTAGTGGTGGTGTTGGTGGTGGTGTTGGTGGTGTTAGTGGTGGTATTGGTGGTGTTGGTGGTGGTGTTGGTGGTGTTGGTGGTGGTGTTGGTGGTGGTGTTGGTGTTGGTGGTGTTGGTGGCAGTGGTGTTGGTGGAGTTGGTGGTGGTGTTAGTAGTGTTGGTGGTGGTGTTGGTGGTGTTGGTGGTGGTGTTGGTGGTGTTGGTGGTGGTGTTGGAGGTGGTGTTGGTGGTGTTGGTGGTGGTGTTGGAGGTGGTGTTGGTGGTGGTGTTAGTGGTGGTGTTGGTGGTGGTGTTAGTGGTGTTAGTGGTGGTATTGGTGGTGTTGGTGGTGGTGTTGGTGGTGTTGGTGGTGTTGGTGGTAGTGGTTTTGGTGGAGTTGGTGGTGGTGTTGGTGGTGTGGTGATGGTGGTGTTGGTGGTGGTGGTGGTGTTGGTGGTGGTGGTGGTGGTGATGGTGGTGGTGGTGGTGGCGGCGGTGGTGGTGGTGGTGTTGGTGGTGGTGTTGGTGGTGGTGGTGTTGGTTGTGTTGGCCGTAGAGATGGTTGTGGAGTTGGTGGAGTTGGTGGTGGTACTGGTGGTGGTGGTGGTGTTAGTGGTGTTGGTGGTGTTGGTGGTGTTGGTGGTGGTGTTGGAGGTGGTGTTGGTGGTGTTGGTGGTGGTGTTGGTGTTGGTGGTGTTGGTGATGTTGGTGATGGTGTTGGTGGTGGTGGTGGTGGTGGAGTTGGTGGTGGTGTTGGTGGTGGTGTTGGTGGTGGTGGTGGTGTTAGTGGTGTTGGTGGTGTTGGTGGTGGTGGTGGTGTTGGTGGAGTTGGTGGTGGTGTTGGTGGTGTTAGTGGTGGTGGTGGTGGTGGTGTTGGTGGAGTTGGTGGTGGTGTTGGTGGTGTTAGTGGTGGTGGTGGTGGTGGTGGTGGAGTTGGTGGTGGTGTTGGTGGTGGTGGTGGTGTTAGTGGTGTTGGTGTTGGTGGTGGTGTTGGTGGTGTTGGCGGTAGAGGTGGTGGTGGAATTGGTAGAGCTGGTGGTGGTGTTGGTGGTGGTGGTGGTGCTAGTGGTGCTGGTGGTAGTGTTAGTGGTGTTGTTGGTAGTGTTGTTGGTGGAGTTGGTGGTAGTGGTGTTGGTGGTAGTGGTGTTGGTGGTGGCGGTGTTGGTGATATTGGCCGTAGAGGTGGTGGTGGAGTTTGTGGAGTTGGTAGTGGTGTTGGTGGTGGTGGTGATGTTGGTGGTGTTGGTGTTGGTGGTGTTGGCGATAGAGGTGGTATTGGCGGTAGTGGTGTTGGTGGAGTTGGTGGTGGTGGTGGTGGTGGTGGTGGTTGTAGTGAATGTAGTAGTGTAGTGTTGTATTACTGTAGCACTTTAGTGTGATGACTTGTGATTGTAATGGCGATTTCAGTAGCGGTGATTTACAGTATAATGTAATGATGATGACGATTGGTAGTGATAATTCTAGTAGTGGTACTTTGTAGTTGTGTGGTTGATTAAGGTGCTGGTGGCGGATGTGTTGCGATGTAGTAGTTCATAGTTGGTAATGATGATGACGGTGGTGGGGATTATGATGATGATGTTGGTGGTGGCAGATGATGATGATGATGATGATGATGATGATAGTCATGTAAGTGGTGATACATTTTCGAAATGGTAATAGTAGTTAGTTTATGACGAAGACAACAATGATGATGATGGTGATGATGATAATGAGGGTTGGATGATGATGATGATGATGATGATGATGATGATGGTGGTGGTGGTAGCGGTAGAGGTGATGCTGACGAAGATGGCAGTAGTAGTGTTAATGGCGAGGGTGACGGTGAGAACGCAAGGAAAACAGTAGTATATTTTTATTTCGCCGGAAGATGTAGGTCACTGCGAACGATCGGGTGAGGAACGGCAGCATGTTGTTGATGATGATGATGATGATGATGACGACAACGAGGGGGAAGAGGAGGAGGAGGACTATCATCATCATCGTCGTCGTCATTGGTGACTGAGGGAGAGAGTAAATGAGTAATGAGTAACGGGTTGATAGAAAAAAAAAAGAAAGAGGTGAGGGATAGTGACAGAAAACAATTTAAACATGTTAAAGGGCCCTTAACTCTTGATGAGTGAGTCGTAGGGGCTCCATCCTAACATTGTAAATCTGGCGGGACCTCTCCCTCTTCAGACGAATTCTTCCAAAGAAAAAGAGAGAGAGAATTGACACAAGTATTGGACAGGTGCTTTAGTTATCGACCCCGAAAAGATGAAAGGCAAAGTTGACATTAGCAGAATTTGAACTGAGAGAGCAGAGAGCCACATCTAATACCGAGTCATCTGACGCTCTAGCGACTCTGCAGATTCGACGACGAGAAGAACAAGAACTAAAAGAAATAAAACGAACTAAAAGCGATTTGTAAGGTAAGCGCTTGTGTGAGTGAATGTATAGGAATGGATCGGAGGCAAGTGAAACGGGATACGTGTGGATCGAAGACAGGTAAGGTATGATTTTGTAGGAATCGAAGACAGGTAAGGCTGGTTTGGTATGGATCGAAGGTTATTCAGGTGTGATTTGTATGAATTGAAGACAGGTGAAGTGGAATTAGTATGGATCGAAACAGGTGAGGCTTGATTGTTATAGATCGAAGTAATGTGAGACTGGATTGATATAGATCGAAGACAGGCGAAGCTGGGCAGGTATAGATCGGAGGTAGGTGAGACTGGATTGGTATGGATCCAAGACAGGTGAGGCTGGATTGGTATAGATCGAAGGCAGGTGAGACTGGATTGGTATAGATGGGAGATAGAGGAAGTAGGATTGGTTTGGATGGAAGGGACGTGAGAAAGGACTGTTATGGATCCAACACTGTTAGAATAACATAACTGTAGCAAATGGAGGTTCTGTTGACTCCAAGACAAGGGAGGGTAGTGGAGGTGGTGTTGTCGTTGTTGGTGACGGTTGTGGGAATGGAGGTTGTGTTGTCGTTGGTGGTGACGGTTGTGGGAATGGCGGTGGTGTTGTCGTTGGTGGTGACGGTTGTGGGAATGGCGGTGGTGTTGTCGTTGGTGGTGACGGTTGTGGGAATGGCGGTGGTGTTGTCGTTGGTGGTGACGGTTGTGGGAATGGCGGTGGTGTTGTCGTTGGTGGTGACGGTTGTGGGAATGGCGGTGGTGTTGTCGTTGGTGGTGACGGTTGTGGGAATGGCGGTGGTGTTGTCGTTGGTGGTGACGGTTGTGGGAATGGCGGTGGTGTTGTCGTTGGTGGTGACGGTGGTGGGAATGGAGGTGGTGTTGTCGTTGTTGGTGACGGTTGTGGGAATGGCGGTGGTGTTGTCGTTGGTGGTGACGGTTGTGGGAATGGCGGTGGTGTTGTCGTTGGTGGTGACGGTTGTGGGAATGGCGGTGGTGTTGTCGTTGGTGGTGACGGTTGTGGGAATGGCGGTGGTGTTGTCGTTGGTGGTGACGGCTGTGGGAATGGCGGTGGTGTTGTCGTTGGTGGTGACGGTTGTGGGAATGGCGGTGGTGTTGTCGTTGGTGGTGACGGTTGTGGGAATGGCGGTGGTGTTGTCGTTGGTGGTGACGGTTGTGGGAATGGCGGTGGTGTTGTCGTTGGTGGTGACGGTTGTGGGAATGGCGGTGGTGTTGTCGTTGGTGGTGACGGTGGTGGGAATGGCGGTGGTGTTGTCGTTGGTGGTGACGGTTGTGGGAATG
>OZ024742.1:126819383-126824383 GCA_964016885.1 Eledone cirrhosa
AGCAAAGAGCCGACGTTCTAACGACTCTGCCAATTCGCCACCTTATACATATTAGATAACAACGTACAGTGTCGAAAAGAAAGAAATACTCTAATGGAACATCTATAATCATAGGCCTGCTGGATCAACAACATCAGTTAGCCTATGGCTAAACAACAATATCAGCAAGAACAAGAGTTATAGTTGTTTCCTTCTGTGTAGTTATTGTTCTGTTACATTAAATATTTATAGAAGCAACATACGTACAACGCTGAACAGACTCTACAATTTTGTATACACTTAATGTATGTTTGTATGTCTGTATGCATTTATCTATGCACGCACATATGCATGTATGTATGTATGTATACATGCATATATGTATGCATTTATCTATGCACGCACATATGCATATATGTATGTATGTATGTATGTATACATGCATATATGTATGCATTTATCTATGCACGCACATATGCATGTATGTATGTATACATGTATGTATGTATGCATGTATGCATATATGCTTGTATGCATATATGCATGTATGTATACGTGTATGTATACGTGTATGTATGATTCTCCACTAAAATGAAACTGAGCAGTCAGTGTGCGATATTACATATTCTATAATCTCAATATGTATGTATGTATATATATATATATATATATATATATATATATATATATATATATATATATACATATATTTATATTTGTCTTCAATCTTGAAATATATATATATATTTCAATCTTGAAATATATATATATATATATATATAAGCACGCATGCATATATTGACACACATGCACATATATACATCTGAATGCATAAAATACGTGTTTACACACGAACATATATACATTCACACAGGTATATATATATATCTATTGAATGCGTTACTTCATGTATGAATGTACTCCCACATGCAAATATATGCACTATGTGTGGAACCATGCATGCATATATATGTTTGTACATGTATGCATGCATAGGTATACATAATTAATTGTGGGGGTGTATGTCTGTATATATATATATATATATATGTAAGAGTGTTTTTTAGGCATATTCTCATTTATGTTGTATGAGAAAATCTCCTTTTCCAAACAATAAAACTCATTCTCTCTCTCTCTCTCGCTTTACACACAAACACAGAGACACACAGAGACACACAGAGACATAAACACACACACACACACACACACACACACACACACACACACACACACACACACACACACACACACACACACAACACACACACTTATACATATATATATGTATATATTCACTTTATTAACTCTAAGTAGTGAGTCTTATCACAGGGTCACCAGACAGCTTCTTGTCTTATGACCCTGTGATAAACAGGCGAAACTCCAGAGTTACAAGACTCACTGTTTAGCCTTAATAAAATGAATATTAAAATTCTACTTAGGTATTGAGTGTGCTTTTACCTCAGCCGTCAACCACATACAGATATATATATATATATATATATATATATATATGAGTCCCGGGTTCAATCGGGGGTAACCATAATAAGGTACTCAATACATTAGTAGAGTGTATACAACAACTTTAATATAGAAATGGCTTCTAGAGGACTAGAACTGTTTCATTCGAAGGAAATCACCAGGAAAGCTTTCCAGATGATTTCCTTCAAATGAAACAGTTCTAGTCATGTAGAGGCCATTTTTATATTAAATTTGTTGTATATATATATATATATATATATATATATATATATATATATATATAATACATACACACACAGACACGTACGCATACTCACAAACACTCACAGGTAACATAATTAATTAATTGTACTTATTCAGTTAATTTCAATCAATAGGTGTTACAAGTTCACACACCATAAACACACCATTGGGTAGAGAGGAAGAAAAAATGAAGGTTTAATGTATGCAAGGAACGTGTTCGGAAATGGAATTTTATCCAATGTAGTCATACACGCGCGCGCGCACACACACACACACACACACACACACACACACACACACACACACACACACACACACACACACACACACACACACACGAGCACGCATACACACACGCATACACACACATACATGCATACGAACACACACACATACATGCAGACGAACACACACACATACATGCAGACGAACACACACACATACATGCACACGAACACACACACACACGAATTTTCATGCACACACACACGAATTTTCATGCACACACACACACACACACGTACACGAACATATTCATATACGCACCTACACTCACAACACACGCACACGAATATACACACATACACATATGACATATGAACACACACACACACACACACACACATACACGAACATATTTATACACGCACGCACACTCACACACATACGCACACAAATACATACACACACATACACGAACATATTTATACACGCACGCACACTCACACACATACGCACACAAATACATACACACACACACACACGAACGAACACACACACACACATACGAATATGCACACATACACAGAATCGTGCTCCTCTTGAAATCACGAGATTTGTACTGAAAATGTACATGTAGTAAAGCTGTCTTTTATTCTGTCTGTTTGCCTGACTGCCTGTCAGTTACTCTAGCGTTGTTGTTGTTGATGTAACTGTTGTTGTGGTAGTTGTAGTGGTGGTAGTTGTAGCTGTTGTTTGTTGTAGTATCTGATGTTTTTGTAGTGGTAGTTGTTGTAGTGGTGGTAGTTGTAGTAACTGATGTTTTTGTAGTGGCAGTTGTTGTAGTGGTGGTAGTTGTAGCTGTTGTAGTTGTAGTAACTGATGTTTTTGTAGTGGCAGTTGTTGTAGTGGTGGTAGTTGTAGCTGTTGTAGTTGTAGTAACTGATGTTTTTGTAGTGGCAGTTGTTGTAGTGGTGGTAGTTGTAGCTATTGTAGTTGTAGTAACTGATGTTTTTGTAGTGGCAGTTGTTGTAGTGGTGGTAGTTGTAGCTGTTGTAGTTGTAGTAACTGATGTTTTTGTAGTGGCAGTTGTTGTAGTGGTGGTAGTTGTAGCTGTTGTAGTTGTAGTAACTGATGTTTTTGTAGTGGCAGTTGTTGTAGTGGTGGTAGTTGTAGTAACTGATGTTTTTGTAGTGGTAGCTGTTGTAGTGGTGGTAGTTGTAGTAACTGATGTTTTTGTAGTGGTAGCTGTTGTAGTGGTGGTAGTTGTAGTAACTGATGTTTTTGTAGTGGTAGTAGTTGTAGTAACTGATGTTTTTGTAGTGGTAGTTGTTGTAGTGGTGGTAGTTGTAGCTGGTGTAGTGGTAGGTAGTTGCTGTGGTGGTAGTTGTAGCTGTTGAGGTTGTAGTTATTGCAATTGTAGTTGTTGCAGTTGCTGTAGTGGTAATTGTAGATGTAGTTGTAGTAACTGCTGTTGTTGTAGTGGTAGTTGTTGTAGTGGTGGTAGTTGTTGTAGTGGTGGTAGTTGTTGTAGTGGTGGTAGCTGTTGTAGTGGTAGGTAGTTGCCGTGTTGGTAGTTGTAGCTGTTGTGGTTGTAGTTGTTGCAGTTGCTGTAGTGGTAGTTGTAGATGTAGTTGTAGTAACTGTTGTTGTTGTAGTGGTAGTTGTTGTAGTGGTGGTAGTTGTAGCTGTTGCTGCTGTTGGTAGTTGTAGCTGTTGAGGTTGTAGTTGTTGCAGTTGCTGTAGTGGTAGTTGTAGATGTAGTTGTTGTAACTGATGTTGTTGTAGTGGTAGTTGTAGATGTAGTTGTAGTAACTGATGTTGTTGTAGTGGTAGTTGCTGTGTTGGTAGTTGTAGCTGTTGTGGTTGCTGTTGTAGTTGTTACTGTAGTGGTAGTTGTGGTTGTAGTTGTAGTTGTTGCTGTAGTTGTAGTTGTTGCTGTAGTGGTAGTTGTAGTTGTAGTTGTTGATGTAGTTACTGTTGCTGTAGTGCTAGTTGTAGTAGCTCATGTTACTGTTGTTGTAGTGGTAGCTGTTGTAGTTGTAGTTGTTGCTGTAGTGGTAGTTGTGGTTGTAGTTGTTGCTGTAGTTGTTGCTGTAGTGGTAGTTGTAGTAACTCATGTTACTGTTGTTGTAGTTGTTGTAGATATGTTTTTGATCTCGTTCTGTTAGTTATGTATAATAATTAATATTTAAATGATAAATATGGGTCCTCTCTCTCCATAGCTCTCTTCTCGTAGAGATATATAGATAGATAATAGGAAAAGGTATGACCCCGACGGCAGAGCTCAAGCCGTTTCGACGGCTATTTCTGGACAATTCCTTCGTTAAATAGAGAGACAGACACACAGATAGCTAGGCTAGGTAGATAGATATGTTTCTTTATTAGCCACAGGGGCACAAAAGAAGGGGACAAATACAAAGGGGGAAGTTTACATACAATAAAAACGTGTAAAATATTATCACAAATGTAATTTAAAAATTAGTCGATTTTCCCCAATAGGGGGAGACATTTCATATGGGTAACACATACCCCCGAAAAAAAAATGAGCAACCCTCATCTCCAGGCTGATTTAGAGAGAAGGCCCATTCACTCGGGCCATTCTCGCCACTTTCACCCACCTTTCATAAAACTTGCTGGGGTACAGCACCTCTCTCTCCATCCTGATCCTTCTTCCAAAGTGGTATTTGAAAAAAAGAATCAGTTGTTGGCCGGAGAGAAAGGTAGTAAGGTAGACAGACAGACAGACAGACAGACAGACAGACAGACAGACAGACATACAGACAGACAGACAGACACAGATAGGTAGATAGATATGTTTCTTTATTAGCCACAGGGGCACAAAAGAAGGGGACAAATACAAAAGGGGAAGTTTACATACAATAAAAACGTGTAAAATATTATCACAAATGCAATTTAAAAATTAGTCGATTTTCCCCAATAGGGGGAGACATTACATATGGGTAACACATACCCCCGAAAGATAGATAGATAGTAAAGAAGGTGGGTAGATAGATAGATAGATAGGTAGATAGATAGGTATATAGATAGGTAGATCGATAAATAGATACATATATAGG
>OZ024742.1:126834383-126842845 GCA_964016885.1 Eledone cirrhosa
GGTGGTGTTGTGGTTGATGATAGTGGTGGTATTGGTGATGTTGGTGGTGGTGGTGGTGGTGTGGTTGATGATAGTGGTGGTATTGGTAATGTTGGTGGTGGTGGTGGTGGTGTGGTTGATGATAGTGGTGGTATTGGTGTTGTTGTTGGTGGTGGTGTTGTGGTTGATGATAGTGGTGGTATTGGTGATGTTGGTGGTGGTGGTGGTGGTGGTGTGGTTGATGATAGTGGTGGTATTGGTGTTGTTGTTGGTGGTGGTGTTGTGGTTGATGATAGTGGTGGTATTGGTGTTGTTGTTGGTGGTGGTGGTGTTGTGGTTGATGATAGTGGTGGTATTGGTGATGTTGGTGGTGGTGGTGGTGTTGTGGTTGATGATAGTGGTGGTATTGGTGATGTTGTTGGTGGTGGTGTTGTGGTTGATGATAGTGGTGGTATTGGTGATGTTGTTGGTGGTGGTGTTGTGGTTGATGATAGTGGTGGTATTGGTAATGTTGGTGGTGGTGGTGGTGTTGTGGTTGATGATAGTGGTGGTATTGGTGATGTTGGTCGTGGTGTTGTTGTGGTTGATGATAGTGGTGGTATTGGTGTTGTTGTTGGTGGTGGTGGTGTTGTGGTTGATGATAGTGGTGGTATTGGTGATGTTGTTGGTGGTGGTGGTGTTGTGGTTGATGATAGTGGTGGTATTGGTGATGTTGTTGGTGGTGGTGTTGTGGTTGATGATAGTGGTGGTATTGGTGATGTTGGTGGTGGTGGTGGTGTTGTGGTTGATGATAGTGGTGGTATTGGTGATGTTGGTGGTGGTGGTGTGGTTGATGATAGTGGTGGTATTGGTGATGTTGTTGGTGGTGGTGTTGTGGTTGATGATAGTGGTGGTATTGGTGTTGTTCTTGGTGGTGGTGGTGGTGTGGTTGATGATAGTGGTGGTATTGGTGATGTTGTTGGTGGTGGTGTTGTGGTTGATGATAGTGGTGGTATTGGTGATGTTGGTGGTGGTGGTGGTGTTGTGGTTGATGATAGTGGTGGTATTGGTGATGTTGGTGGTGGTGGTGTTGTGGTTGATGATAGTGGTGGTATTGGTGATGTTGTTGGTGGTGGTGGTGTTGTGGTTGATGATAGTGGTGGTATTGGTGATGTTGTTGGTGGTGGTGGTGTGGTTGATGATAGTGGTGGTATTGGTGTTGTTGTTGTTGTGGTGGTGGTGTGGTTGATGATAGTGGTGGTATTGGTGATGTTGTTGGTGGTGGTGGTGTTGTGGTTGATGATAGTGGTGGTATTGGTGATGTTGGTGGTGGTGGTGTGGTTGATGATAGTGGTGGTATTGGTGATGTTGGTGGTGGTGGTGGTGGTGTGGTTGATGATAGTGGTGGTATTGGTGATGTTGTTGGTGGTGGTGGTGTTGTGGTTGATGATAGTGGTGGTATTGGTGATGTTGTTGGTGGTGGTGGTGTTGTGGTTGATGATAGTGGTGGTATTGGTGATGTTGTTGGTGGTGGTGGTGTTGTGGTTGATGATAGTGGTGGTATTGGTGATGTTGTTGGTGGTGGTGGTGTTGTGGTTGATGATAGTGGTGGTATTGGTGATGTTGTTGGTGGTGGTGGTGTTGTGGTTGATGATAGTGGTGGTATTGGTGATGTTGGTGGTGGTGGTGTGGTTGATGATAGTGGTGGTATTGGTGATGTTGTTGGTGGTGGTGTTGTGGTTGATGATAGTGGTGGTATTGGTGATGTTGTTGGTGGTGGTGTTGTGGTTGATGATAGTGGTGGTATTGGTGTTGTTCTTGGTGGTGGTGGTGGTGTGGTTGATGATAGTGGTGGTATTGGTGATGTTGTTGGTGGTGGTGGTGTTGTGGTTGATGATAGTGGTGGTATTGGTGATGTTGGTGGTGGTGGTGTTGTGGTTGATGATAGTGGTGGTATTGGTGATGTTGTTGGTGGAGGTGGTGTTGTGGTTGATGATAGTGGTGGTATTGGTGATGTTGTTGGTGGTGGTGGTGTTGTGGTTGATGATAGTGGTGGTATTGGTGATGTTGTTGGTGGTGGTGTTGTGGTTGATGATAGTGGTGGTATTGGTGTTGTTCTTGGTGGTGGTGGTGGTGTGGTTGATGATAGTGGTGGTATTGGTGATGTTGTTGGTGGTGGTGGTGTTGTGGTTGATGATAGTGGTGGTATTGGTGATGTTGGTGGTGGTGGTGTTGTGGTTGATGATAGTGGTGGTATTGGTGATGTTGTTGGTGGAGGTGGTGTTGTGGTTGATGATAGTGGTGGTATTGGTGATGTTGTTGGTGGTGGTGGTGTTGTGGTTGATGATAGTGGTGGTATTGGTGATGTTGGTGGTGGTGGTGTTGTGGTTGATGATAGTGGTGGTGGTGGTGTTGTTGGTGGTGGTGTTGTGGTTGATGATAGTGGTGGTATTGGTGATGTTGTTGGTGGTGGTGGTGTTGTGGTTGATGATAGTGGTGGTATTGGTGATGTTGTTGGTGGTGGTGGTGTTGTGGTTGATGATAGTGGTGGTATTGGTGATGTTGTTGTTGGTGGTGGTGTTGTGGTTGATGATAGTGGTGGTATTGGTGATGTTGGTGGTGGTGGTGTTGTGGTTGATGATAGTGGTGGTATTGGTGATGTTGTTGGTGGTGGTGGTGTTGTGGTTGATGATAGTGGTGGTATTGGTGATGTTGTTGGTGGTGGTGGTGTTGTGGTTGATGATAGTGGTGGTATTGGTGATGTTGTTGGTGGTGGTGGTGTGGTTGATGATAGTGGTGGTATTGGTGATGTTGTTGGTGGTGGTGGTGTTGTGGTTGATGATAGTGGTGGTATTGGTGATGTTGTTGGTGGTGGTGGTGTGTGGTTGATGATAGTGGTGGTATTGGTGATGTTGTTGGTGGTGGTGGTGTTGTGGTTGATGATAGTGGTGGTATTGGTGATGTTGTTGTTGGTGGTGGTGGTTGTGGTTGATGATAGTGGTGGTATTGGTGATGTTGGTGGTGGTGGTGTTGTGGTTGATGATAGTGGTGGTATTGGTGATGTTGTTGGTGGTGGTGGTGTTGTGGTTGATGATAGTGGTGGTATTGGTGATGTTGTTGGTGGGTGGTGGTGTTGTGGTTGATGATAGTGGTGGTATTGGTGATGTTGTTGGTGGTGGTGGTGTGGTTGATGATAGTGGTGGTATTGGTATGTGGTGGTGGTGGTGTTGTGGTTGATGATAGTGGTGGTATTGGTGTTGTTGTTGGTGGTGGTGGTGGTGTTGTGGGTTGATGATAGTGGTGGTATTGGTGATGTTGGTGGTGGTGGTGTTGTGGTTGATGATAGTGGTGGGTATTGGTGATGTTGTTGGTGGTGGTGGTGTTGTGGTTGATGATAGTGGTGGTATTGGTGATGTTGGTGGTGGTGGTGTTGTGGTTGATGATAGTGGTGGTATTGGTGGGTGGTGGTGGGTGGTGTTGTGGTTGATGATAGTGGTGGTATTGGTGATGTTGTTGGTGGTGGTGGTGTTGTGGTTGATGATAGTGGTGGTATTGGTGATGTTGGTGGTGGTGGTGTTGTGGTTGATGATAGTGGTGGTATTGGTGATGTTGTTGGTGGTGGTGGTGTTGTGGTTGATGATAGTGGTGGTATTGGTGATGTTGGTGGTGGTGGTGTTGTGGTTGTGAGTGGTGGTATTGGTGTTGTTGTTGGTGGTGGTGGTGTTGTGGTTGATGATAGTGGTGGTATTGGTGATGTTGGTGGTGGTGGTGGTGTTGTGGTTGATGATAGTGGTGGTATTGGTGATGTTGTGGTGGTGGTGGTGTTGTGGTTGATGATAGTGGTGGTATTGGTGATGTTCTTGGTGGTGGTGGTGTTGTGGTTGATGATAGTGGTGGTATGGTGGTGTTGGTGGTGGTGGTGTTGTGGTTGATGATAGTGGTGGTATTGGTGTGTTGTGGTGGTGGTGGTGGTTGTGGTGATGATAGTGGTGGTGTTGGTGATGTTGGTGTGGTGGTGGTGTTGTGGTTGATGATAGTGGTGGTATTGGTGATGTTGTTGGTGGTGGTGGTGTTGTGGTTGTGATAGTGGTGGTATTGGGGATGTTGTGGTGGTGGTGGTGTGTGGGTTGATGTAGTGGGTGGTATGGTGTGTTGTTGGTGGGTGGTGGGTGTTGGTGGTTGTGGTGTGTGGTAGTGGTGGTTGGTGGTGTGGTGGTGGTGGTGTTGTGGTTGATGATAGTGGTGGTATTGGTGATGTTGTTGGTGGTGGTGGTGTGTGGTTGATGTAGTGGTGGGGGTGGGTGTGTTGGTGGTGGTGGTGGGGTGTGGTTGTGATGTGGTGGTTTGGTGATGTTGTTGGTGGTGGTGTTGTGGTTGATGATAGTGGTGGTATTGGTGATGTTGGTGGTGGGGGTGGTGGTGTGGTTGTGTGTGGTGGTTGGTGTGTTGTGGTGGTGGTGGTGTGGTTGTGTTGTGGTGGTTGGTGGGTGTTGGTGGTGGTGGTGTGTGGTTGATGTAGTGGTGGTATTGGTGATGTTGTGGTGGTGGTGGTGTGGGTGTGTAGTGGTGGTTTGGGGTGTTGTTGGTGGTGGGGGGGTTGTGGTTGTGTGTGGTGGTTTGGTGTGTTGTTGGTGGTGGTGGTGTTGTGGTTGTGTAGTGGTGGTTGGTGTGTTGTGGTGGGGTGGTGTGTGGTTGTGGGGGTGGTGTGGGGTGTGTGGGGGTGGTGGTGGGGGTGGGGTGGTGGGGTGGTGTGTTGTGGTGGTGGTGGGGGTGGTTGTGGGGGGTGGTGGGTGGTGTGGGTGGGGGGGTGGTGGTGTGGTTGTGTGTGGGGGTATGGGTGTTGTTGGTGGTGGGGTGGTGTGGTGTGATGGTGGTGGTATGGTGTGTGGTTGGGGTGGTGGTGTTGTGGTGGTGATGTGGTGGTATGGTGGTGTGGTGGGGTGGTGTTGTGGTTGTGATGGTGGTGGGGGGGGGGGGGGTTGTGGGGGGGTGTGGGGGTGGTGGGGTGGTGTGGGGGGGGTGGGGTGGTGGTGTTGTTGGTGGTGGTGGTGGTGTGGTTGATGATAGTGGTGGTTTGGTGGTGTGGGGTGGGGGTGGTGGTTGTGGGTGGTGTTGTGGTGGTATTGGTGAGGGTGGTTGGTGGGTGGTGGTGTTGTGGTGTGTAGTGGTGGTTGGTGATGTTGTTGGTGGTGGTGGGGTTGTGGTTGATGATAGTGGTGGTATTGGGTGTGTTGGTGGTGGTGGTGTTGTGGTGTGATAGTGGGTGGTATTGGTGTGTGTGGTGGTGGTGGTGTTGTGGTTGATGATAGTGGTGGTATTGGTGATGTTGTGGGTGGTGGTGGTGTGTGGTTGTGAGTGGTGGTATTGGTGATGTTGTTGGTGGTGGTGGTGTTGTGGTGATGTAGTGGTGGTATTGGTGATGTTGTGGTGGTGGTGTGGTGTTGTGGGTGATGATAGTGGTGGTATTGGTGGTGTTGGTGGTGGTGGGTGTTGTGGTTGGTGGTAGTGGTGGTGTTGGTGTGTTGTGGTGGTGGTGGTGTTGTGGTTGATGATAGTGGTGGTATGGTGGTGTTGGTGGTGGTGGGTGGTGGTGTGGTTGTGGTAGTGGTGGTATTGGTGATGTTGTTGGTGGTGGTGGTGTTGTGGGTTGAGATAGTGGTGGTATTGGTGATGTTGTTGGTGGGGTGGTGTTGTGGTTGATGATAGTGGTGGTATTGGTGATGTTGTTGGTGGTGGTGGTGTGTGGTGATGATAGTGGTGGTATTGGTGATGGTGTGGTGGTGGTGGTGTTGTGGTTGGATGATAGTGGTGGTATTGGTGATGTTGTTGGTGGGTGGTGTTGTGGTTGATGTAGTGGTGGTATGGTGATGTGTGGGTGGTGGTGGTGTGTGGTTGATGGTAGTGGGTGGTATTGGTGATGTTGTGGTGGTGGTGGTGGTGTGGTTGATGTAGTGGTGGTATTGGTGTGTTGTTGGTGGTGGTGGTGTTGTGGTGTGATAGTGGTGGGTATGGGTGTGGTGTTGGTGGTGGTGGTGTGTGGTTGATGATAGTGGTGGTATTGGTGATGTTGTGTGGTGGTGGTGTGGGTGATGATAGTGGTGGTATGGTGGTGTTGGTGGTGGTGGGGTGGTGTGGGTTGATGATAGTGGTGGTATTGGTGGTGTTGTGGTGGTGGTGGTGTTGTGGTTGATGATAGTGGTGGTATTGGTGATGTTGTTGGTGGTGGTGGTGTTGTGGTTGATGATAGTGGTGGTATGGTGATGTTGTTGGTGGGGTGGTGTGGTGGTGGGGTGGTGTGTGGTGGTGTGGGTGGTATTGGTGGTGTTGGTGGTGGGGGTGGGGTGTGGTTGATGTAGGTGGTGGTGTTGGTGGGTGTGGGTTGGGGGGGGGTGGTGTGGTGGTTGATGATAGTGGTGGTATTGGTGATGTTGTGGTGGGTGGTGGTGTTGTGGTTGATGATAGTGGTGGTATTGGTGATGTTGTTGGTGGTGGGGTGTTGTGGTTGATGATAGTGGTGGTATTGGTGATGTTGTTGGGTGGTGGTGGTGTTGTGGTTGATGATAGTGGTGGTATTGGTGATGTTGTGGTGGTGGTGGGTGTTGTGGTTGATGATAGTGGTGGTATTGGTGATGTTGTTGGTGGTGGTGGTGTTGTGGTTGATGATAGTGGTGGTATTGGTGATGTTGTTGGTGGTGGTGGTGTTGTGGTTGATGATAGTGGTGGTATTGGTGATGTTGTTGGTGGTGGTGGTGTTGTGGTTGATGATAGTGGTGGTATTGGTGATGTTGTTGGTGGTGGTGTGTTGTGGTTGATGATAGTGGTGGTATTGGTGATGTTGTTGGTGGTGGTGTTGTGGTTGATGATAGTGGTGGTATTGGTGATGTTGTTGGTGGTGGTGGTGTTGTGGTTGATGATAGTGGTGGTATTGGTGATGTTGTTGGTGGTGGTGGTGTTGTGGTTGATGATAGTGGTGGTCATTGGTGATGTTGTTGGTGGTGGTGGTGTTGTGGTTGATGATAGTGGTGGTATTGGTGATGTTGTTGGTGGTGGTGTTGTGGTTGATGATAGTGGTGGTATTGGTGATGTTGTTGTGGTGGTGGTGTTGTGGTTGATGATAGTGGTGGTATTGGTGATGTTGTTGGTGGTGGTGTTGTGGTTGATGATAGTGGTGGTATTGGTGATGTTGGTGGTGGTGGTGTTGTGGTTGATGATAGTGGTGGTATTGGTGATGTTGTTGGTGGTGGTGTTGTGGTTGATGATAGTGGTGGTATTGGTGATGTTGTTGGTGGTGGTGGTGTTGTGGTTGATGATAGTGGTGGTATTGGTGATGTTGTTGGTGGTGGTGTTGTGGTTGATGATAGTGGTGGTATTGTGATGTTGTTGGTGGTGGTGGTGTTGTGGTTGATGATAGTGGTGGTATTGGTGATGTTGTTGGTGGTGGGTGTTGTGGTTGATGATAGTGGTGGTATTGGTGATGTTGTTGGTGGTGGTGTGTTGTGGTTGATGATAGTGGTGGTATTGGTGATGTTGTTGGTGGTGGTGGTGTTGTGGTTGATGATAGTGGTGGTATTGGTGATGTGTTGGTGGTGGTGGTGTTGTGGTTGATGATAGTGGTGGTATTGGGATGTTGTTGGTGGTGGTGTTGTGGTTGATGATAGTGGTGGTATTGGTGATGTTGTTGTGGTGTGTGTGGTTGATGATGTGGTATTGTGATGTTTGGTGGTGGTGGTGTTGTGTTGATAGTGGTGTATAGGTGATGTTGTTGTGTGGGGTGTTGTGGTTGATGATAGTGGTGGTATGGTGAATGTTGTTGGAGGTGGTGTTGTGGTTGATGATAGTGGTGGTATTGGTGATATTAATTATATTATTAATATATAATCAATAATATTATTACAATTATAATAATATTATTATTATAATATTAATCATAATTATTACAATTATCATAATAATTATTATTATAATATTAATCATCACTATATAAATTATAATAATATATTATTATAATATTAATCATCACTATTATACAATTATCATATATATTATATTATAATATTAATCATCACTATTATTACAATTATCATAATAATTATTATTATAATAATATTAATCATCACTATTATTACAATTATCATAATTATTATTATTATAATATTAATCATACTATTATTACAATTATCATAATAATTATTATTATAATATTAATCATCACTATTATTACAATTATCATAATAATTATTATTATTATAATATTAATCATCACTATTATTACAATATCATAATAATTATTATTAATAATATTAATCATCACTATTATTACAATTATCATAATAATTATTATTATAATATTAATCATCACTATTATTACATTATCATAATAATTATTATTATAATATTAATCATCACTATTATTACAATTATCATAATAATATTATTATTATAATATTAATCATCACTATTATTACAATTATCATAAATAATATTATAATATAAATATTAATCAT
>OZ024742.1:126858045-126893045 GCA_964016885.1 Eledone cirrhosa
CACAGCTGATTGTACTGGCGCAGTACTGGGGCAACGTGCAATAAAGAACACAACGCACAACCTGGTCCAAGAATCGAACCGACGACACTACGATCGTACATCAAGCATCTTAACCATTCTTTACTCGTTTTCAATGCAAATGATTAAGGCTCTCTGGCTCTTTTCTACATTCAACGAATGGTAGTTTTCCTGAAAACGGTTAAAATCAATGAACAAATTATGATACATTGCACGTACTTTGTTCATCGATTCTTTAAATGATTTGAGCTAATGAAATTCGAACGTAACTGTCAATAATTGATCGATTACCTTTAAAGTGTAAAACTTTTTTTTCAGGGACCACTATTATTTATTTTTTATGTCATCACAAAATCTCAAGAACCTTTTATTTTACAAATCTGTTAATACAAAAGCAAAACCCGCTATATATAGGAATAAAAAACGAAATGAAAAGAAAAAAAGGGAAAAAAGAATTAAGCCATCTCCATAGTTGCTTTCTCTCTCTCTCTCTATCTATCTATTTATCTAGCTAGCTATATTTCCTTGTCTTTGTATTTGAATAAAGACACGCAGTAATTACTCTTTATCAATTAGCTAGTAACCTTCAAAAATTAGCTATACACAGTAGAGCTAAGTATTCTGTGAAATTATTACGAAACAAAACAATACATCATATACCATAATAGAGGAAGAGAAATGTTAAATCTCAAACAGTTTTCTCAGAATAGAAACGAGATAGCTATGTCTAGAACACCGAATTAAGATTATATCATAGTCGATCAGCTTATGAGATGTTGTTATATGTTTAATGTATGATCGAACAGCGATGACCAGGGTTATTCTACAACTACAACAACACGTGATATGTATTTATAATCCATGAATCAATAAGTCGGTATTTTATCGATCTGGTTAACGATTTAGAGCGATAAGAAGAACTTCAAATTATGAAACTCCACTCATTGCAATATGGTTATGGCAACAATATTACTGTCGCAGTAAATTATATTCCAGTTATGTTTATGGTTTCTTTGAATAGTATTTGTCTTCATATCAATTGTTAACAGCATATAGAAAGGTATGCATGCATGGTCCCGTAACTGCCAATGGAGTCGTTACTATGGCATTCTAAACCTGGTAGACCCCATCCCCCTCCAGATTTGAACACAACAAATTTCTTCCAGAAAAAGATAGAATGTATGTGAGAGAGAGAGAGAGAGAGAGAGAGAGAGAGAGAGAGAGAGAGAGAGAGAGAGAGAGAGAGAGAGAGAGATGCAGAAGAGAATCGACACCAGGACTAAACTAGTACATTTTTATCGACCCCGAAAGGATTGAACGGCAAATTTGACCTCGGCGATAGAGCAGAGAACTGGATCGAGTACTACAAAGAATGTTATTCGACATTCTAACGACTCTATCATTTTATCGCCTAAAGTATGAACATCATACAATTTCACGTGTCTAAAAAACCAATAACTATGGGACTTCGTGCCTATCAATGTGTTGTTAAGAATACGAAATTTCAAGATAATTCCAAACCAGCACCCGATTGCAGGTTTCATTGTATAACAATAACGCTTCACTTTACTTCCAAAACTATTAGAAATATTATGACATCCCAATTTGTTTCGGTATCTCGTTGTCGCATTAAAGAAATATAAAAATAACCTGTCAAAGCTATAGATCATAATAGGGGAGTTTCATCATAGGTGGTTTAAAAGGCTTAGTTGCTGTGAGTAATGAATAAGCTAGCGTTTCGGACTTTGAAAAACAGAAAAAAGTTGTTTCGTTACACCGATTTACATGAACGAATCATATCACCATCGATTATATAACGAAAAAAAAAAAGTAACCGAGTAAAAGAAGTTCCTTCCTGTATTTGTTCTGCAACAACTTACACAAACATCCTTTGTTACTTTTACATTCGTTGTCAGAAATGTCATGAAGCAGTGATACTGCTCCATTTGAAAATCTTTAACTGACGATGTTATTCTTCATCAACACACACACACACTACTCAGTCAAATTTTCTTCTATGACTTTGTTAACCAATAATCTTGTTGCAGCTAACTGCTATATGGCAGCCATATTGGTTTTATATATATATATATATATATATAAAACGAAGGAGTTGTGGGAAGGAACCAGATGGACCATAACGCACCAGAGTACTGGAGTCCAGAAATAGCCATCGAAACGGCTTGAGCTCTGCCGTCGGGGTCATACTTTTTCCTATTTCCCACTCTACTACCCTAAGTATTGAGTACTCTGGTCTGTTATGGTCCATCAGGTTCCTTACCACAATTCCTTTGTTATATATATATATATATATATATATATATATACATACCCATCCAAAACTAACTATTAAATGCCTCATCTACTATTACATTCACCCTTGCGCCACCAATACACACAGCCACTTTGCTGACACCAACTCGCTAAACATATCTCTCTTTGACACCGGAATACACGTAGATTTTCAGATACACATACACATGCTCACCCACTGACATACCCACACATAAACATACACATTCATATATATATATATATATATATATATATATATATATATATATATATATATATATATATATATATATATATATATATATATAAAGCCAAGCAGCGTTTATTTGCTAGACTTATAATCAACTCCACAGAGTATTATCTCGTTACAAGAACTGTGAAGCTACCATTCTTTATTAATCACTAATATTTGAATGATCGCCAAAATGGTCGACATATATATTTGTTTTAATGGGGAAGTTAAATCTTGGCTTCGAAAAACGTTTAGTTGACGTATTGGCGGTGGGTGTGGTAGTGCTGATGGTGCTGGAGGTGGTGGTGGGGCCGGTGCTGGAGGTGGTGGTCACAACAATAACAACCATGATAGTGGAGTAAAGGGATGGGAGTTGGAGGAGTTGACTTTGGCAGTGGTGGTGATGGTGGTGAAGATAGTATTGGCGGTGGTGGTGATGATGGTGTTGGAGGTGATGACATTTTTTGGTGGTATTCGTGATCATGATGATAATGTTGGTGTTGGTGGTGGTGACAACGTTATCAGTATGATAGAAGGGGTGATGGTGGTGGCAAGGATAATCATAGCTGTAATGTAGGGAGAGAGCGGTGGATTGACAGTCGTTAGAACGTCGGATAGAAAACTTTGCGTTATTCGTTTCGGCTCTCTTCTTTCTGAGTTCAAATCCCACCGAGGTCCACTTTGCCTTTCATTCGAGGTCGATAATAAAAAGTACTAGTTAACTACTGGGGTCGATTCTGCCTCACTTCTATTCTCTTCCTCTCTATCCTTCTACGGAAAAAATCTTCTGTATTCAGATCTGGAGAGGTGGTGGGCTCCGCCAGGTTTTAAAATGCCCTAAAACACCGTATGTTAATTCGGCGCTCCAACGAAAGAAAAGACCAGTAGGTTTCTTCCAATTTGACCTTCTAGTATTAACAGCTAAATTTTACTCATAATCAGTCTATACTCTCTTAAAAGTTAAAATAATATTAGATACGTATGTGGTCCTAGATAGGCTGACTGAAAAAAAAAAGGCTGATCACGGCTGAAATACCTTTGATCATATGTATGTCTGCTTGATCAGGGTCAACCTGGGATTAAATAACAACTACAGCTACTAATGATATTACGATTAAAACGTGGGGGAGGTGCATGGAAGGAATAGAAGAAAGAGAAGACAGAGACAGGAAATGGGATCGAAATATAATCATGCCAAATGAATTAAAATAATAATGATTTCTTTATTTTCTTTCTTTATTTACTATTTTTATTTATTCGAAATGATAATAAAATCATTTCCTTGTATTTATCTAATATTTTTATTTAATTATTCAAAATAATAAAATTATATAAATATATATATATATATATATATATAAAATATCAATATTCATAAATTTGATGTATTTTGTAAAGCATTATGGTTGAGTGACGACTTAAAGACATTGCAGATGGCAGCAACAACCGTAGCAACTACAATATCAACAACAGCAGAATCATCATCATCAGCAACAATAAGGCCAAAAGGGTAGCAAAAACAGCAGCATCGACAACAACAAAAAACGGCAGCAGCAGCAGCAGCAACAGCGGCAAACAACAGCAATATCAGCAATGATAATTGTTACTACATTTGGCACAAGGCCAGAAAGCTGAAAGGAAGGGCAAGTCAATTAAATCGGGTACTTTATTTTATCGACCCCGTAAGGATGAAAGGCAAAGCTAACCTCAGCGAGATTTGAACTCAGAACATAAAGGGCCGTAACCATATGCCGCAAAGCATGTTGTCCGATGTTCTACTGATATTGTCAATCAATCAATCAATAATAATAATAATTGTTTCTACTTTTGGCACAAGGCCAGCAATTATCCCAATACATTATTGATGCTTTACTTTATCGATTTGAACTCAGATCATAAAGGGGCGTAACTCTATGCTACAAAGCATGTCGTCCAACCCTCTACCGATACTGCCAATCCACTGCCCTATAATAATAATAATTGTTTCTACGTTAGGCACAAGGCCAGCAATTAACCAGTGTATTACTGGTACTTTATTTTATCGACCCCGTAAGGATGAAAGGCAAAGTTAACCTCGGCGGGATTTCAACTCAGAATGGCAAGGGCCGTAACTCTATGCGTCAAAGCATGGCGTCCGACCCTCTACCAATACTGCCAATCCACCGCCCTATAATAATAATAATAATAATAATAATAATAATGGTTTCATATATAGGCACCAGGCCAGCAATTTGGGGGAAGGGGAAGTCGATTAAATCGACCCCAGTACATTACTGGAGCTTTATTTTATCGACCTTGTAAGGATGAAAGGCAAAGTTAACCTCGGCGGGATTTGAACTCAGAATGGCAAGGGCCATAACTCCATGCGTCAAAGCATGGTGTCCGACCCTCTACCAATACTGCCAAATAATAATAATAATAATGATGATGATGATGATTGCGATATTGATGATTTTTTATTAAGCACAACAACTAGTGGAAGAGGAGCCACAAATAATTAGAAATTGTATATGAATATGATTAGTTCTTCGTCCTTTCTTTCTTTCTTCTGAAAATCCAGATCAGATCAGATTAAAAAGTCAAACTTGAAATGAACCACATTTGATTGATTTGTATTTGAGAGATAGAAAAGAAGCATGTTGAATGTAGAACATCGAACATCCACATCGGCGCCACTACCATCACCACCACCATCACCAACACTACAACACCATCACAGGCGCCACCACCATCACCACCACCATCACCAACACTACAACACCATCACAGGCGCCACCACCATCACCACCACCATCACCAACACTACAACACCATCACAGGCGCCACTACCATCACCACCACCATCACCAACACTACAACACCATCACAGGCGCCACCACCACCACCACCACCATCGCCAACACTACAACACCATCACAGGCGCCACCACCATCACCACCACCATCACCAACACTACAACACCATCACAGGCGCCACTACCATCACCACCACCATCACCAACACTACAACACCATCACAGGCGCCACCACCACCACCACCACCAACACTACAACACCATCACAGGCGCCACTACCACCACCACCACCATCGCCAACACTACAACACCATCACAGGCGCCACTACCACCCCCAACACTACAACACCATCAGAGGCGCTACCACCATCACCAACAACAGCACCAACAATACAACACCATCACAGGCGTTACCACCACCACCACCAACAACAGCGCCAACAATACAATACCATCACAGGCGCTACCACCACCAACAACAACAGCACCAACACTACAACACCATCACCAGCGTTACAACTGTAGTGACCTACATTCCGCGGGCTCACATACATTCTCTGTGCGTGATTTGGCTCAGCTCAGCCAATCAGCGCCAGTAGAAGAGGATGTATCCCTACGCGTTCTGAGGGAGAAATAGCCCGCAAAGATTTGAGGACGCTATCACTTCCAGCTAGGCCGTGCTAAGGTAAACACCACTTGTTCTTTTGCTCCGCCAGCACAAACAATATGTAACGACACAACAATTTTACTACGGAATTGGCTAAACGCCTCAGCCAGTCGACCGTATTTTCTCTTGTAATCTTAATTGATTTGTTTTTTTTCTCTTGGCATGCCAGCTCAACCTCTGTTAATAAATAATGTAAAACCAAGCTAAAGTCGTTGTCGATATTCCTATCATATCTTTCTACCAAACCTGGTTCCTCGTGGCGACATTACCACCTCTAAATACTTCTCCGCTAAATTGGTGACAATACACTATTCACCAAACAACCATCACCAACAACGACACCAACACAACACCATCACAGGCACTACCACCATCACCACCACCGGCGGCGCTACCACCAGCGCCATTCCTACCAACAAAAACAATACCATTAAAAGTCGATTATCTCTCGCTAGTACTGGTAGGGGTTATCGACTTTAACTGGTACTTTACTTTATCAACCCAGGAAGGATGAAAGACTAAGTTGACCCTCGCGGGATTTAAACATAAAGAACCGACCCCTCCCCCAACACACACACACACACACCCCACCTCCACCACCACCACCAACCTGGGATGTCTTATATTTGCCACAAGGGTGCTGAATGAGGAAGGCATTACAAAACAAGTTCTTTAAAAAATAGTGTGGAGGTGGTAGGTACAGAAACATCGGATGAGGAAAAACTAATCGTACTGAGAATAACAATGATAAATATACTAATAACAATTTCTTTATCGGCTCACATTAAGGAAACATTAAAGACAGTACAGGACGATATAGTGTGGGGTTTTGTGTAAAATAAAATTTATAATAGAGACTAATAAAATAAATACACTAATTAATTTATTAATAACAACAGCTACTACAATTTCTTATCGTCCCATTATTCTGTCCGCCGGGGCTGTGGGGAGGCCACCAATATGATTGACTGACTTGTCAATCGACTATCATACATGTAATTAATCGACCTCATAGAAACAACAGTCAAATTTACCTCAACTTCACCCTACTCTCACTCCTGATGGGGTCGTACGGGCGCCGTAGAGGCATACGCCGTTTCTATGGCATTTTCAACCTGGCGGGGCAGGTTTTTTCAAAAGAATTACAGAGGGTGAGAGAGTGGAAGTGGAAAGAGGAAAAAATCGACCCCAGCACTAGACATTTAAAGGCATATTTATTGGAAAATATCAAACCGTCTTTTAGTTCTGGCTGTACTTTTCCATGTGTAAGCAGAATGGGTTGTTGAGATAACAAATGACCAGAATAACCGTAATAACTACAACTACTACAATACAATAATTATAGTAAAACAAGAACTACTTATACAACTGCAACAACAACAACATCAACTATTACTACTACTACTACTACAATACAATAGTTATAGTTAAACAAAAACTACTTATATAACTGCTGCAACTGCAGCAACAAATATTATTATTACAATACTATAATTATTGTAAAACAATGGCTATTGATAGAACTGCTGTTGCTACAACAACAACAACAACAACACGACCACCTATAGCTATCATAATCGTAATAGAAAGATAATCAACGAATTAAATAAGAAAACTATTTCCTTTCTTCTTTTTTTTTTTGTTCCCTTCAATAGTGTGTTTTGTTTTTGTATAAACAGCTGTGTAAAATAAAATAGCCAAGATTTAAGTTGACATGGGATGTCAGAGCTGTTTTATCCATCGTTTGATAGCAGGGGTGAAAAAGGTGAAGTATGTAATGGATGAAGACGTGCTAGGTACCTAGAGAACCTTAGAAGGGTATATAAGCCTGCCGATAAAAGAACCTTACGAGCACTCAAAATCTTTAGGACATCGGATTAAAATGTTACGATTTTTTTTCTGGTTCACTTAGCTTTGAGTTCATCATTGCAAAATCGATTTAAAAAATACCAATCTAGTACTCGGTTGTTTTTCTCTCTCAATCACTCACTCTCACACTTTCTCACTCTTACTCACTCGCTCTCCCTCTCCATCACTCTCGCACAAAGCCCAAGACACACATATATGTGTCTGAGAGTGCGTGAATATACGTGGCATACTGGTTAGTTAAAGTACTGAGCTCACGATCTTAAAGTCTTGCATTCGATATCAGAACCGAAAAGCGCATTGTGTCCTTGAGCAAGACAATTATTTCTCGTTGCTTCTGTCTAGTCAGGTGGCAAATATGAATTGTACCTGTAATTGAAAGAGACTGTCTTGTCACACGCTATGTCACTCTGAAACACTTTGAGAACTACGTCAAGAATGCAAGTGTCTGTAGAATGCTCAGACACTTACATGGATTTCAGAAACAGGAAGTTCAGTTGATATCCGTAGATAAAAAGCCAACGAAAACAATGCTCAATCTAATACAAGAGACTTTATTTACCGTATATTAAAATGTTCATACACTTAACGTGTATGCGTTACTTTAAGTTTCGGAGTTCAGTTATGGCCGCCACTGTATAGTAGAAGAGCCGTTCTTATATTGGCAACTTTCTAGTGTCTGTCGAGAGAAGCCAGTCTTAGAACGGCTCTTCCAATATACAGTGGTGAAACCTAAGATCGCGCATACATGTTAAATGTATGAAATATATATATATATATTAGAAAGTGAGGTTTTTTTTTACAAAATGAAAAATAACCGAGGTGCCCTACACGAGTGAAAGTATAAAGAAAAAGAGATGAAATCGAAAATGCAACTGGAGTCTTATTTTTTTTTTAAATATATATATTTATTTGGTTCCTTTACCGGTTTCGCAGTTCTTCTGCTTTTCAAAAGGTGAGTTGAGATGGAGGGTCTGTGGTTTTTCTCACATCTATATATATATAGGAGAAAATGAGATTTTTCTTATAAAAAAACACGAGATGTCCTACACGAGTGATAGTATAAGGAAAAGAAATCGAAAATGCAACTGGTGTCTTTTTGAGAATATTCATTTGTTTCCTTTACTCGTTTCACAGTTCTTATGTTTGATGGCATAATGGTTTGTCTCGCATATATATATATATATATATATATATATTAAAATTTCATACATTTAACAGTCGTGGTCATAAATGGACTCTGATCTGAAACCTAAGGTCACGCATACATGTTAAATGTATGAAATTTTAATATATATATATATATATATATATATATATATATATATATATATATATATATATATGTATATATATATATATATGTATATATGTATATATATATATATATGTATATATATATATATATGTATATATATATATATATATGTATATATATATATATATATGTATATATATTTATATATATATGTATATATATTTATATATATATATATATATATATATATATATATATGTATATATATGTATATATATATATATATATGTATATATATATATATATATATGTATATATATATATATATGTATATATGTATATATATATATATATTATTATTATTATATTTATTATTATTACTATATATATATATATATATATATATATATATATATACACACATATATATATATATATACACACATATATATATATATACACACATTATATATATATATATATACATTATATATATATATACACATATATTTATATATATATAATATGTGAGACACACATATTACCCACTATTACACACTCTACATTCTCGAACATATTCTCTACACCCGAGACCAATCTTATAAAACAATATATTGATTGATTTTATATTTATATATCTTCGTTGTTTTTGTTGTTGTGGATGTTGATGATCCCGTTGGCGGTGTTGTCCCCAAACCCCCACCCCATCAACTTCTCTATTAGCTGGATCACTAATTAATATATCATTAAAATACATTAATTGTTATTTTTTTTTTTTTTGCTATTGCTTTTGTTGTTTTAGGCTATATACTGTTTTATTTTTTATTCGCCATTATGATATTTGTTTCAAAAGATAACACAGACATACATAATACAAAGACACACAGACAGAGACACGGAGACACACAGATACACGATTCATCCCTTCCCCTCTTTCACTAAAACAAATATAACATACGAAATCATAAAAAACAAACGAGCATAACCATAAGCATAAATTACTATTCACAGAGAGACTCCTCAGCACACACACACATACACACACACACACACACACACACACACACATATATATTATTTCAAAATATTAAGGGCGGTGGATTGGCAGTGTCGGTAGAGGGTCGGACGCCATGTTTTCCAGCATAGTTACGTCCCTTTACGATCTGAGTTCAAATCCCGCCGAGGTTGACTTTGCCTTTCATCCTTACGTGGTCGATAAAATAAAGTACCAGTAATGCACTGGGTAATTGCTGGCCTTGTGCCTAAAGTAGAAACAATTAATAAATATAGACATTCATGTGATCAAATATTTTTATTATACATATTTCAGAGGTACTGAACTATTTCATCAGTACGTCCTCATCAGATAAAATAAATTGATGTCTGACATACCTCAACTGTGCTGATGGTTCAATTCCAGTCTTGGCAGTCAAGAATTGAACCATTAGCACAGTTGAGGTATGTCAGACATCAATTTATTTTATCTGATGAGGACGTACTGATGAAATAGCTCAATACCTCTGAAATATGTATAATAAAATATATTTGATCACGTGAATGTCTATATTTATTAATATATTTTGAAGTAATATTAATAACTCCAGAAAACCCCTTTGTTGAGTGCTTCTAATCTCTTGTAAAACTTTTTTCATTGATTAATCAATGAACCTTGTTAAACTTTTGGTTATATATATATATATATATATATATATATATATATATATATATATATATATATATATATACATACATATATACAGATACAAGCACACACATACACGCGCTTACGCCAGTCAATGATATTTGGTGACAATACACAAGTGATTGAATTATCGTTTTCATTGTCATCATTATGTTATCTGTCATTAAAGTCATCACATGATAGTTGTGTATGTACAATAGATTCCTTCCTGTGAAGGATAGAAAGTGAGAGAAGAAGAATCGACCCAGTACTTTTTTATATCGACTTCGAAAGGATAAAGGACAAAGTCGATCTTGGCGGAATTTGAACTCAGAGAGCAGAAAGCCAAAATAAATACTGCAAAGCATTCTATCCGAGGTTCTAACGTATCTATCAATAGACCGCCAGCAATACATAATGTTCTATATTCTATAATGTAGTGTCCCGGCAGTATAATGTCATATTCTGTAAGGAAGTGTCCCAGCAGTAAAGAATGTCGTATATTCTATAAGCTGGTGCCCCAGCAGTATATGTGCTATATTCTATAAGCTGGTGCCCCAGCAGTATATGTGCTATATTCTATAAGCTGGTGCCCCAGCAGTATATGTGCTATATTCTATAAGCTGGTGATCCACCAGTATATAGTGTCCCATATTCTATAATGCGGTGCTCCAGCAGTATACAATGTCCTTTATTCTTTCAGATGGTGTCCCAGCAGTATATAATGTCCTATATTCTATAAAGTGATGCCCAGCAGTATATAATGTCCTATATTCTATAAGCTAGTGCCGCAGCAGTATATAATGTCCTATATTCTATAAGCTAGTGCCCCAGCAGTATATAATTGCTTATATTCTATAAAGTGGTGCTCCAGCACTGACAGAAACTAATCAAAGAATAAAGCTAGCCGGTTTCAAAAGTAGTTGTAACTCATCAAATTGCTTGTCAATATGTCATCTAAGCCATCACTTTCATCCATCAATTAAGTAATCATTTCACCCTGGTTATCACCATCATTTATCATCTTCATTCTCATCTGTCGTCTTAGCCATCATAGATCATCATCTGTCATCTAAGCCATCACCAATCGTCATCTTTCTTCTTAGCCAGCATAAATCGTCATCTGCCATTTTATCTGCCATCTGTCGTCTTAGCTGTCATAAATCGTCACCTGCCGTCTTAGCCATCATATATCCTTAACTGTCGTCTTAGCCATCATCACTCGTTATCTGTCATCTTAGCAATCGTCTGTCATCTGTCGTCTTAGACATCAGTCGTCTACTGTCGTTTTAACCGTCAACTGTCGTTTTAGCCATCATCTGTCATTTTATCCATCACCAATCGTCATCTGTCATCTTAGCAATCACCTCTCATCTGTCATCTGTCGTCTTAGCCATCATTAGTCGTCACTTGTCATCATCACTTGTCATCTGTCGTCTTAGCCATCATCTGTCATAACAGCCATCATAAATCATCTGTCATCTTAGCCACCATATCATCGTCATCATTATCACTATCTTAGCAATCATACTGCTGTTTTCAACAACCCATGATAGGAGTGGTGGCGCTGCTAGTGGTGATGACAGTGGTGTTGGTTGTGGTGGTGGAGATAGTAGTGGTGATGACGGTGGTTGTGGTGGTGGTGATGATGGTGGGGATGGTTGTGGGGGGTGCTTGTAGTGATGGTTGTGAAGGTATTACTAGTGGTAGTGATGATTGTGGTTCTAGTGGTGGTAGTGGTGACGTTGGTGATGATATTTGTAATGGTAATGGATGTGGTTGTGCTATTGGTAACGGTGAATTGGCAGTATCTGTAGAGGGTCGGACGCCATGCTTTGCAGCATAGTTACGTCCCTTTACGATCTGAGTTCAAATCTCGCCGTGGTTGACTTTGCCTTTCATCCTTACGGGGTCGATAAAATAAAGTACCAGTAATGCACTGGGTAATTGCTGGCCTTGTGCCTAAAGTAGAAACAGTTATTGGTAATGGTGATGTTGGTAGTGGTGATGATGGTAGTGGTGATGATGGTGATAGCATTAATAGTAGGCGTGACTGTGGTAGTGTTGGTAGTATGGGTGGAAATAGATGTAATAGCAATGTTGGTGGTATTAGTGCAAGTTGTTGTAGTGATGGTGGTATTGGTAGAAGTTGTAGTGGTGATGGTGGTGGTAGTGTCGGTCGTAGTAGTGATGGTTTCTGTGGAGATGGTGGTAGTGTTGGTGGAATGGGTGATAACTTCTGTGGTAATAGTGGTAGTGTTGGTAGTATTGGTGACAGTTGCTGTGGTGATGGTGGTGGGAGTGTTGGTGGTATTGGTGACAGTTGCTGTGGTGATGGTGGTGGGAGTGTTGGTGGTATTGGTGACAGTTGCTGTGGTGATGGTGGTGGGAGTGTTGGTGGTATTGGTGACAGTTGCTGTGGTGATGGTGGTGGGAGTGTTGGTGGTATTGGTGACAGTTGCTGTGGTGATGGTGGTGGGAGTGTTGGTGGTATTGGTGACAGTTGCTGTGGTGATGGTGGTGGGAGTGTTGGTGGTATTGGTGACAGTTGCTGTGGTGATGGTGGTGGTAGTGTTGGTGGTATTGGTTATAGTTGCTGTGGTGATGGTGGTGGTAGTGTTGGTAGTATTGGTGACAGTTGCTGTGGTGATGGTGGTGGTAGTGTTGGTGGTATTGGTTATAGTTACTGTGGTGATGGTGGTGGTAGTGTTGGTGGTATTGGTGACAGTTGCTGTGGTGATGGTGGTGGTAGTGTTGGTGGTATTGGTTATAGTTACTGTGGTGATGGTGGTGGTAGTGTTGGTAGTATTGGTGACAGTTGCTGTGGTGATGGTGGTGGGAGTGTTGGTGGTATTGGTTATAGTTACTGTGGTGATGGTGGTGGTAGTGTTGGTGGTATTGGTGACAGTTGCTGTGGTGATGGTGGTGGTAGTGTTGGTGGTATTGGTTATAGTTGCTGTGGTGATGGTGGTGGTAGTGTTGGTAGTATTGGTGACAGTTGCTGTGGTGATGGTGGTGGTAGTGTTGGTGGTATTGGTTATAGTTGCTGTGGTGATGGTGGTGGTAGTGTTGGTGGTATTGGTTATAGTTGCTGTGGTGATGGTGGGGTAGTGTCGGTAGTATTGGTGACAGTTGCTGTGGTGATGGTGGTGGGAGTGTTGGTGGTATTGATTATAGTTGCTGTGGTGATGGTAGTGGTAGTGTTGGTGGTATTGGTTATAGTTGCTGTGGTGATGGTGGTGGTAGTGTTGGTGGTATTGGTTATAGTTGCTGTGGTGATGGTGGTGGTAGTGTTGGTGGTATTGGTTATAGTTACTGTGGTGATGGTGGTGGTAGTGTTGGTAGTATTGGTGACAGTTACTGTGGTGATGGTGGTGGTAGTGTTGGTGGTATTGGTGACAGTTGCTGTGGTGATGGTGGTGGTAGTGTTGGTAGTATTGGTGACAGTTGCTGTGGTGATGGTGGTGGTAGCGTTGGTAGTATTGGTGACAGTTACTGTGGTGATGGTGGTGGTAGTGTTGGTGGTATTGGTTATAGTTGCTGTGGTGATGGTGGTGGTAGTGTTGGTGGTATTGGTTATAGTTGCTGTGGTGATGGTGGTGGTAGTGTTGGTGGTATTGGTTATAGTTGCTGTGGTGATGGTGGTGGTAGTGTTGGTGGTATTTGTTATAGTTGCTGTGGTGATGGTGGGGTAGTGTTGGTGGTATTGGTTATAGTTGCTGTGGTGATGGTGGTGGTAGTGTTGGTAGTATTGGTGACAGTTTCTGTGGTGATGGTGGTGGGAGTGTTGGTGGTATTGGTTATAGTTGCTGTGGTGATGGTGGTGGGAATGTTGGTGGTATTGGTGACAGTTTCTGTGGTGATGGTGGTGGGAGTGTTGGTGGTATTGGTTATAGTTGCTGTGGTGATGGTGGTGGTAGCGTTGGTAGTATTGGTTATAGTTGCTGTGGTGATGGTGGTGGTAGTGTTGGTGGTATTGGTGACAGTTGCTGTGGTGATGGTGGTGGTAGTGTTGGTGGTATTGGTTATAGTTGCTGTGGTGATGGTGGTGGTAGTGTTGGTAGTATTGGTGACAGTTACTGTGGTGATGGTGGTGGTAGCGTTGGTAGTATTGGTGACAGTTTCTGTGGTGATGGTGGTGGGAGTGTTGGTGGTATTGGTTATAGTTGCTGTGGTGATGGTGGTGGTAGTGTTGGTAGTATTGGTGACAGTTGCTGTGGTGATGGTGGTGGGAGTGTTGGTGGTATTGGTTATAGTTGCTGTGGTGATGGTGGTGGGAGTGTTGGTGGTATTGGTGACAGTTTCTGTGGTGATGGTGGTGGGAGTGTTGGTGGTATTGGTTATAGTTGCTGTGGTGATGGTGGTGGGAGTGTTGGTGGTATTGGTGACAGTTTCTGTGGTGATGGTGGTGGGAGTGTTGGTGGTATTGGTTATAGTTGCTGTGGTGATGGTGGTGGGAGTGTTGGTAGTATTGGTGACAGTTTCTGTGGTGATGGTGGTGGGAGTGTTGGTGGTATTGGTTATAGTTGCTGTGGTGATGGTGGTGGGAGTGTTGGTGGTATTGGTGACAGTTTCTGTGGTGATGGTGGTGGGAGTGTTGGTGGTATTGGTTATAGTTGCTGTGGTGATGGTGGTGGTAGCGTTGGTAGTATTGGTGACAGTTTCTGTGGTGATGGTGGTGGGAGTGTTGGTGGTATTGGTTATAGTTGCTGTGGTGATGGTGGTGGTAGCGTTGGTAGTATTGGTGACAGTTGCTGTGGTGATGGTGGTGGGAGTGTTGGTGGTATTGGTTATAGTTACTGTGGTGATGGTGGTGGGAGTGTTGGTGGTATTGGTTATAGTTACTGTGGTGATGGTGGTGGGAGTGTTAGTGGTATTGGTTATAGTTGCTGTGGTGATGGTGTTTGTGGTAGTTGCTGTGGTGATGGTGGTGGTATTTGTGACAGTTGCTGAGGTGGTGGTGGTGGTGGTATTGGTGATAGCTGCAGTGGTGACAGTTGCTGATAGTGTTGATCGTATTGGTGATAGTTACCTTGGTGATGGTGGTGGTAGAGTTGTGGTGATGGTGGTGATGGTGATGAGGTATTGGTGGTAGTTGCGGTAATGGTGGTGATAGAGTTGGTGGTATTGATGATAGGTGTTGTGGTGATGGTGGTGGCAGTGTTGATGGTTTTGGTGGTAGTTGTGGTGATGGTGGTGACAGTGTTGATGGTATTGGTGGTAGTTGTGGTGATGGTGGTGACAGTGTTGATGGTATTGGTGGTAGTTGCGGTAATATTCTATACTTTAAACCTGGATAAAGGAGATAGACATTTCTAATAGCTATGTAATCGGTTACGTCACTAAAATATTTATGCACCTTATGTTAATGACTTCTCCAACAACAACAGCAGCGATGTCGATGGTATTATCAGCAGCAGCAGCAATGACAGCAACAGCAATGTCGATTGTACTACCACAGCAGCAGCAACGACAACTATATCAATGACAGCAACAGAAATGTCGATGGTAGCATCAGCAGCAACAACAGCAGCTGAGCCAAAGACACCAACAACAGTTGCAGTAGCAGCAAAATCAGTTTCAGCAACAAGAAGCAGTAATAATGACAGTAGTCACATCACAAGCTGCAGCACCAGTAGCAGCAGCGTCAACAACAGTAGTCAGGACAGCAGCAACAGCAACGACCTTTGTCGTAGCAGCAGTGACGAGAAATGTCATAAAAAGAACAACAACAATGTCAACAACAGTAGTCATAGCAACAGTAACGTCAATAGTAACATCAACGTCAACGACGAGAGCAGTTACGTCTTTGACAGCAGTCATAGCAACAAAAACGTTGACCGCAGCAGTCAAGGCAAAAGCACTGTCAATGACAGCAGACAGCAGCTGCAGTGACGTCAATGACAACTGCAGCAGTAGCATCAACGTCAACGACAGCAGAAGTAACGTCAATAAACGACGGCAATATAACAGCAACAATATGAATACCGGTCGTCATAGCAGCAGTAATGTCAATGATGGTAGTCATAACAACAGCAACGTCAACGACAGCAGTCACAACAATGGTAGCGTCAATTACGGTAGTGTTAACGACGGTAGTCATAGCAACATCAACCACAACATGTGGTAGCTTGACCCGCTACAAACATCAATCAAATCTCCATCAATTCTCACCAATACGGGATGACAACATCAACAGCAACAACAACGATGACAAGAGAAATAACAATAATAGTAATAGTAGCTATGACACCAAAAGCTCCACAATGGAGGTCAACAGTAAAACACTTGTAATGAACTCTACCAAAGACACAAGTCCACACATTTTGAAGGAACAGATGAATCGATTAAATTAATCCCAGGATGTGTGTCGTACATTATTCTATAAATGGTGGATTGGCAGTATCGGTAGGGGGTCGGACACCATGCTTTGTAGCAAAGAGTTACGGCCCTTGTCATTCTGAGTTCAAATCCCGCCGAGGTTAACTTTGCCTTTCATCCTTACGGGGTCGATAAAATAAAGTACCAGTAATGTACTGGGTAATTGCTGGCCTTGTGCCAAAAGTAGAAATAATTATTCTATAAATCCCAGAAAGATGATAAGGTTTACTCCGGCAAGTTTTAATCTCAGAATGTAAAAAAAATGGGAATGAAGGCCTTAAGACATTTTGTCCAACACAAAGTATTCTACCAACACGCCACTTCAGTATAACAGCACAAATAATGGTTTCTGAATTAGGCACAAGGCCAACAATTTTTTGAGGGAAGGGGAAAGTCTATTAAATTGATCCCAGTGTATTACTGGTGCTTTATTTTATCGACCCCGTAAACACGAAGCAAAGCCCACCACAACAGGGTTTAAAATCAGAGCGTAAAGGGCCGTAACTATAGGCCGAGTAACAACACAAATAATTGTTTCTACTTTTGGCACAAGGCTAGCAATTATCCCAGTGTATTACTGGTACTTTATTTTATCGACCCCGTAAGGATGAAAGGCAAAGTTAACCTCGGCGGGATTTGAACTCAGACCATAAAGGGCCGTAACTCTTTGCTGCAAAGCATGGCGTCCGACCCTCTACCGATACTGCCAATCCACCGACTACATCTCAGCCATATTATTACATAACGATGGTAATGAAAGCAGAATAACTACTACATCCTATAAACATCAAAAGTGACCGAATATTCTACAGACACGTGTACCAGTGTGGCAATGCTGTTTCTTTGAATTACAGATACAGTCAATCTAAACATCCCTATTGCTTGGGGTTAGCCGGAGATATAGTCAAAGACACTTGTTCATGTGGCTACAAAGTGGGATTCAACAGGGATCTTCATTCTTAAGAAGTGAGTTTCTTAAACATTCGGACATTTTGTATCCACTACCAAGACAGTTACAACGAAGTTACATCTCAGTTTTTTCTTTTGTGCATCCACACAGATTCTGATTACCAATACATCATTCACTGATACTACGCCATCAGAACGTATATACGGTAGTAGCTGATAAGTAAAATACGACATTCTGTTAGATTTCGGATAAATATAGCCAGAACTCTGTTCTAAAATGTCCGCGGCTCCGGACTTTCTCAGCTTGACCGTCTAATCTGATACAATGGTGATTTTCCTGATAAGTAGATGTCTCCGTAGCAAGACTCTACAATGATTCTAGGTTGATGGTAAGGTCTCTCAGCGTTTGAGTTGAGAATCGGTTGTGTGTTTGCCCATTATTATCTCTGTGTTTGGCGGCAATTGACAAAGAGGTTAGAAAGTCGAGTGAAATGGTTCGCGTTTCGCGGTGTTCGTTTAAATCTGTTGCGGTCAACATTGCCTTTCGAAGTCGATAAAATAAAGTATCAGAAGAGAGGGAGAGCAAAGGAAGGAGGGAGACGGAGAGAGGGTGGTCAACAGAAGAGAAGGGATATAAAGGGAGTAAGGAAGAGAGTGGTCAAGAAAAGGAAGGGATACAGAGGCAGTGAGATAGAGAGTGGTCAAGAAAGAGGAAGATATTACAACCCAGATGTGAATAGATAACTGGTCATTGGATCCTAAATAAGGAAATTGATTCTGATATTACATAAACGTATGTCAGTTTATTACTTAAATGGAGAGAAAGGGGTGAGGAAGAGGGTGAGAAAGGGGGTGAGGAAGAGAGAGAAAGGGGTTGAGGGAGAGGGGGCTGAGGGAGAGGTGGGAGGGAGATAGATGGGGTTGAGGCAGAAAGGAGTTGAGGGAGAAACGAGTTGAGGGAGAAGGGGAGGGAGAGAAGGAAGGGAGAAAGGGGGTGAGGGAAAGAGAGAGAGAGAGGGAAAGAGAGAGAGGTGGGGATGGAGGAGAGGGATGAGGGAGAGGGGGGAGGGAGAGAGAGAGAGAGGGGTTAGAGAGAAGTAGGTGGTAGATAATGAGATATGTTTCAGGAAGCCATTCAATTGTGAAAATGTGGAGAAATATAGTTCCAACTAGAAACAATTGTAGAATGTCACATCGATTGGTTTGGGGAGTAAATGGAATATGGTGGGGTAGTGTGGCTGGCTTACTAACGATGTCTCTGGTCGTCTGTATGTAGGTATGTATGTGTGTGTGTGTATATGTATGTAGGTAGGTTTATATGTATATATCTAAGCATGTGTGTATGTATGTAGGTATATATGTATATATGTATGTGTCTAAGCATGTATGTATGTATGCGTATGTATGTTTTATGAATGTATATGTGTATGTATGTATGCATGCGAAATGTATGTATGCATATATGTATAAATATATGTATAAATGTATATCTATATGTATAAAGGTATGAATATATGTATAAAGGTATGTATAAAGGTATGAATATAGGTATAAAAGTATGAATATAGGTATAAAGGTATGTATAAAGGTATGAATATATGTATAAAGGTATGTATAAAGGTATGAATATAGGTATAAAAGTGTGTACGCATATATGTATAAAGATATGTATATATGTATGCATATCTTTGAATATATGATCTATGAGGGATATATGAATGCATTTATGTGTGCGTGCATACATGTATGTGTGTATGTTTGTGTGTGTATATGTGCTAGAATGCTAGGGAAGGAGAGACGAAAAGGTTGTGACTGACCATGTGATAACAAGTATGTTTGAGAGAGAGAGAGAGAGAGAGAGAGAATGTGAGGGAAAGAGAGAGGGAGGATTGAAAGAGGGAGAGAGAGAGGATTGGAAGAGGGTGAGAGAAGGATTGGAAGAGGGAGAGAGAGAGAGGGGATTGGAAGAGGGTTAGAGGAAGGATTGGAAGAGGGTGAGAGGAAGGATTGGAAGAGGGTGAGAGAAGGATTGGAAGAGGGAGAGAGAGAGAGAGGATTGGAAGAGGGTGAGAGGAAGGATTGGAAGAGGGTGAGAGGAAGGATTGGAAGAGGATGAGAGAAGGATTGGAAGAGGGAGAGAGAGAGAGAGGATTGGAAGAGGGTGAGAGGAAGGATTGGAAGAGGGTGAGAGGAAGGATTGGAAGAGGGAGAGAGAGGGAGGATTGGAAGAGGGTGAGAGGAAGGATTGGAAGAGGGTGAGAGGAAGGATTGGAAGAGGGAGAGAGCATATATGTATAGAGGTAGAATGTTTTAGTGAGAGAGAGAGCAATAGAAAGACAGAGAGTGTGAGAGGGTGAGCTAAAGAGAGATAAGAGAATAGGAGAGGGTGAGCTAAAGGGAGATAGGAGAGGGTGAGCTAAAGGGAGATAGGAGAGGATGAGCTAAAGGGAGATAGGAGAGGATGAGCTAAAGGGAGATAGGAGAGGATGAGCTAAAGCGAGATAAGAGAGGGTGAGCTAAAGAGAGATGGGAGAGGGTGAGCTAAAGGGAGATGTAGTGGGAGGGACGGATTATATAACAAGGGTGGCGGGTGGAAGAATAATGTGACATTTATTAGAGAAGAAAGAATGGGAGAGAGAAACAATGAGTGACTAATGCAGAGACAGAGAGAGAGAGAGAGAGAGAGAGAGAGAGAGGGGGGTGTAGAGAGCGAGAGAGGGGGGGGACAAAGAATAGGAACGAGAGAGGACGATAAAGAATATGAAGAGACTAAAAGAATACAATTATGAAGAAATATTAAAGAGGAGAGTGTGAAGGGGAGATAACACGAGCTAAGAGAAAATCTGTGGCAAATAGATACAGATAGAGACTATGAGACAGAGAGGAAGGGAGAGAGTCAGAGAGAGAGTCAGATACAGAGAGGAAGGGAGAGGGAGTGAGAGAGGAAGGGAGAGGGAGTGAGAGAGGGAAGGAGTTAGAGTGGGAATAAGATAGAGAGAAGGAAAGAGGAGTGACAAGAAGAGAGGGAACGAGTAAAGAAGGAGTGAAAGAGAGAGAGAGCAGGAGAGCGAGAGCGAAGGAGAGGGAGAGGGAGAGCGAGAGCGGGGAATGGATAGCGAGGAAGGGTGCGGGTGAAAGAGAGCGAGGGAGAGCGAGGGAGAGCGAGGAAAGGGGGGTAGGGAATGGCGAGCGAAGAAGAGAGAGATGACAGATAGATGTAGGTAGGTACCTAGATAGATAGATAGATAGATAGATAGATAGATAGATAGATAGATAGATAGATAGATAGATAGATAGATAGATAGATAAATAGCTAGATAGATGGATAGGTAGATAGATGGATAGATAGATACATTGATAGAGAGCTAGATAGATAGATAAATAGGCGCATAGATAGACAGATAGATAGATAGATAGATATAGACAGATAGATAGCTACACATATCGATAGATGGATACATTGATAGAGAGCTACATAGACAGATAGGTAAAGCAGTCACCATCAAAGAAACGACTGTATATATACTTAAACTCTAAAACCACGACCCTCTGGCTTCACCTGCCAACTCCTTTTTATTACTAACTCCTCTTCCCTTGACCTCCAACCTAGTAATCTACAGACAGCACTAGAAACCTCACCCCTCCCACCTTCACTCCTGCCTCTCCTCATCCTCATCCTCATCCTCCTCCTGCTCAACATACCGCCATGAAACTAGATCCAGGAGGCAGGTAGTCATCGTATTTGACACGGTATCGGTAACCTAGCGAGAGATCGATAACGGCGAATGGTGTCTTTCTATGTACAACTGCTGCTGCAGCTAGAGTAGCAGCAGCAGCAGCAGCCGTAGTAGTGACATCAGCATCATCATCATCATTATCAGCAGAAGTAGTAGTAGTAGTAGTAGTAGTAGTAGTAGTAGTAGTAGTAGTAGTAGTAGTAGTAGTAATAGTTGCAACATCATCATCATCATCATCAGTAGTACTAGTGGTGGCATCATAACCATCAACAGCAGGAACAGCACTGAAGTAGTAGCGGCATTATTATCAACATCATCATCAGCAGCAGCAGCAATAGTAGCAGCAGCATCATTATCATCATCAGCATCAGCATCAGCAGTAGTCTGGCATTATTCCTGCTTCCATATAGTGCCAGATGGAAGGATTATAGAATTTGCCAACGATGGAATAGTTCAAACCGTTACTATAGAAATATTATTGATTTTCAGAATTGTTACAATATTACAAGAGTGAATGATGGGGGTATTAGCTTTAATTGACCCCAGTATTTCACTGGTACTTTATTTTACTGACATTCCAAAATTATGAACAGATAGGTTGACCTCAGAACGTAAGAGAACCACGTGACACAAAACAATGTAGACAGTAGAATGGTGAAATGCATAAGAAATAGTAAGGATGGGAGGGTTGCAGCAATTAAAAATATGAGATCAACAATAATAATTGTTTTTACTTTTGGCACAAGGCCAGCAATTATCCCAGTCCATTACTGGTACTTTATTTTATCGACCCCGTAAGGATGAAAGGCAAAGTTAACCTCGACTTCATTTGAACTCAGACAGTAAAGGGACGTAACTATGCTAGAAAGCATGGCGTCCGACCCTCTACCGATACTGCCAATCCACCGCCCGAGATCAGCAATAATAATTGTCTCTACGTTTGGCACAAGGCCAGCAATTACCCAGTGCATTACTGGTACTTTATTTTATCGACCCCGTAAGGATGAAAGGCAAAGTTAACTTCGGCGGGATTTGGCAATAATAATAAAGATATATGAACAAACAGGTGGATTGGACCTTCGTCGATTATGGCGATGAGCTTTCAGTTGCCTCCACATGAAATTAACATGCAAGTAACTAGGAATTCCACAGACACGTGTACCCTTAACGTAATTCTCGGGGAGACTGGACGTGACACAGCGTATGATAAGGCAAACTATGATTGTTGCAGTTGTTCAGTCTTGAGTATTTTAAATCTGAACACAGTCAATTTCCTCTAGAGAGATAGAGAGTGGAGGCTAGAGGAGGATCGACCTGAATACTGTATTGGTATTTCATTTATCAACCTCGAAAGGATGAAAGGAAAAGTTGACCTCCGTGGGATTTGAATTCAAAGTGTTGAGCACCGGATCAAGTTCCGCAAACTATTTTATCAGGCGTTCACTTCACTGCCCTAATAGTTTCATATGTATACATTTTGGGATGTATCCATATAAAGGAAGTTTTATGATGGGGCTAAAAAATAACATCAACAACAGCAACACACGTCAGTAATACAGTATTGTTATTTTAGAGCAATGAGTTAATGGTTAACTATGATACTTACTAGATAAATATACTGGCACAGAGACATAACGTAAGTCTTGGAAACTAGGTTTTGAAAGTGAAAGAAAATTTAAAGTGTAATCACATGAGCGTTTGTTGACCAGGGTGGAGGAACCATTTTAGTAGGAGAAAATTACATAAGAACATATAAGAGCCCCATCTGTATTGAGAAAAACAATGGAGCTTTTATTTCACCAATTTGCAACTGATATTATAACTGCAGTTACATCAAAGGGCAAGCTCACATTGTAACATCTTTCTTCAGACTAAATCATTAATATATATACTTGTTATGTTAATGTACAGTGGTAGGTATTTTTATAAGTGGAGATGAAAGTGTGTCTCGCTCGCAGGAATTCAGTTACCAGAGATCTAGAGTAGCACATTTAGTGCAAGCTTTTCGCCCACACACACTTTCATTTCTAGTTACAAAATCTTTTAACATAACAAATAACCAAACTTTCCTACTATGATCACTAATCCAATTGCAACAAACACCATCGGTTATACTTCCTTAAAGTGAAAGAAAAGATATTTAGAATGTATATAAATCAGTTGAATTTGTAGAGTATTTCCACTTAGCAAGTAGTTGGCTTTTGAGATGGAGGAATGTTCTAAAAGTTTCGCTCTCAACATATATATACACATAAACACACACACATACAAGAAAGAGAACAAACTAAATATAAACTACACCAATCTTACCATTTCTGACGTGCCCGGATATGCATAAACCCCTGCAGAACTATTTTTGAAAATAATAAATAACCGAACAAGTGAATTATCTCTCATCAAGAATCGAACACAAATAAAAATCTACTCTATGTTGCTTCAAGACATTTCGGTTCCGGAAGTTTTATTTGATTCGTTTATTATTTGGCTTTGATTAAAGATAATAGTTGTATATATTTCCGTCTGAGCTAATTATAATTAATAAAGATAATTTGTTTGTTTAATTTCCGTTGAAATTTTCGATATTATTTAATTTTATATATTCCGTCGCAGTTACGTAATAAGATTATTATATGTAGTTTATTATGTTGTTTAATTTGTTATTTTTGGTTTTCTGAAATTGTTGGTTACTGAAATTTAATTAGACAATATGAAATTATTTAAAATTATTGATCAAAGATCTGCGTTTAATCATGAATATGTGGAGAAACACGTGTGTATGCCTATGTGTGTAAATGAATGTGTTTAATTAGTCTGGTGTGTGAGTGTGTATGTCTTTCCATAGGACCATTGGTGAGAGGGGGGGGGGGCGAGAAAGTGAGAGAGTGACAGAGGGAGGGGGAGAGAGAGCGGCAGAGGGAGAGAGAAACACACACACACACAGATACTGATTCCAATGAGGAGTGGTTTGTGAAAGAGCAATCCTTGCGCCTCCAAAACATCACAGTGAATGTCATCAACATCTCTCATAAATGATCTCTGGAGATAGCCATATCTATAAATCTTTCGACAAAGTTATTGACGAGGACGAAGCTGTTCAATACCCCGTGGAATTTTTCAATAGTATTGAACCATCTGGTATGGTACCTCAAAACCTTGAATTGAAGAGGGGCACAGTTAACATGCTTCTCAGAAACCAAGATCAACCATGATTGTGCAATGGGGCAGATATGGTTGTGACTGAGCCACGGGCTCACATTATCAAGGCTAAGATCGTCACTGGATGTGGTAAGGGAGACACCGTATTTATCCCTAGAATACTGCTATTATCAGCAGATGTCCGTTTTCATGTCAAACGATTGCAATTCTCAGTGAGAGTCAGTTACGCAATGACAATTAATAAGTCCCAAGGTCAAACACTGCAGGTTGATGGTCTCCATCTAGAAGAGGGCTGTTTCTCACATGGTCATTTGTATGTAGGTTATACCAGAGTAGGAAGCCCCCACAAACTCTTCATATATCCACCAAAGAAAACAGTTAAAACATTGTATATACTGAAGTTCTGTAAATGTTTTATAATTTTCATAGAATACATTTTCCTATTATTTTCTTTATTACTTTCTCTATTTCGATATTCTAAATATTTTTTTAAAATATGTTATGCAATATTTAAATAACTTTTAACATATTTTATTTCAAGGAAAATGGACATTTCGATAGATGCCAATAGATGCGTTATAGATTTGAGCACAGTACAGACCGACCGGGTGACAGCTAGTATATATATATATATATATATATATATATATATATATTTATATATATATATATATATATATATATATATATATATATAAAACATGAGAAGAAAGAAGAATACTGCGTGGTTGCACATGGGTTACATATGATAAAATTAGTCCCTCGTCAGTGATTTGCCAACCATCATTGATATTTCATCGCATTATATATTGGCAGTATTGGTAGAGGGTCGGACGCCATGCTTTCCAGCATAGTTACGTCCCTTTACGATCTGAGTTCAAATCCCGCCGAGGTTGACTTTGCCTTTCATCCTTACGGGGTCGATAAAATAAAGTACCAGTAATGCACTGGGTAATTGCTGGCCTTGTGCTTAAAGTAGAAACAATTAAATATATATATATATATATATATAAAGGTATTCTCCCATCAAGAACGACGCACAAGCGCTCAAATACAAGAGTAGATGTAATAATGATTTCTAGTATAGGCCAAGGCCAGTAAATTTTGAGGGAGGGGGACAGTCGATTAAATCGACCTCAGTGTATTACTGGTGCTTTATTTTATCGACCCCGTAAGGATGAAAGGCAAAGTTAACCTCGACGGAATTTGAACTCAGACGGTTAGGGGCCGTAACTCTATACTACATAACATGGTGTCCGACTCTCTATCAATACTGCCAATCCACCACCCTTCATAAACAATTAATATCTAATTTTTGTATCCTATAGAACTTCTATAGTGAAGAGAGCGAGAGAGAGAACACACAAATACTGGCTAGTGTGTGTAGGCAAATGTTTCATATTTATACACACACATTATATATATATATATATATATATATATATATGAAAAGTATAAATGAAAAGTATAAATGAAAAGTATAGAAATTATTGTAGCAAGAAGCCAACAGTATTCCATAATATATAAGTGACTATAGCGTCAAAATGGAAAAATAGTTAACGTAAGATGTGGGAAAATAATTCAAACTCAATTCATATATATATATATATATATATATACACATGTATTAGAAAGTGAGGTTTTTTTTACAAAATGAAAAATAACCGAGGTGTCCTACACGAGTGAAAGTATAAAGAAAAAGAAATGAAATTGAAAATGCAACTGGAGTCTTATTTTTTTTTTAAATATATATATTTATTTGCGCACATATATATATATATATATACGCGTTTGTGTATGTATATATATATATATACATACATACACAAACACATGTATATATATATATATATATATATATATGCGCGCGCGCACGTGTATGTGTGCGTGTGCGTGTGTGTGTGCGTGCGCGTGTGTGTGTGTGTGGCAACAACCTGAACATATTTAATTTTGATTTAATAAATGATTACATATGTTTACTCGTGATACTGATGTGGATCATACGGTTGCGATTAGCGTCATTTCATATTTCATTATACGCTAATAATAATTGTTTCTACTTTAGGCACAAGGCCAGCAATTACCCAGTACTTTACTGGTACTCTATTTTATCGACCCTGTAAGGATGAAAGGCAAAGTTAACCTTAGACGCTAATAATAATGGTTTCTTTTATAGGCACAAGGCCAGAAATTACCCCAGTGCATTACTGGTACTTTATTTTATCGACCCTGTAAGGATGAAAGGCAAAGTTAACCTTAGACGATTTGAACTCAGAACATGGTGACTGACGCTTTACCGATACTGCCAAACCACTGCCCTTATAATAATTGTTTCTACTTTTGGCACAAGGCAATTCACCAGCGTATTACTGGTACTTTATTTTATCGACCCCATAAGGATGAAAGGCAAAGTCAACCTCGGCGGGATTTGAACTCAGATCGTAAAGGGACGTAACTATGCTGGAAAGCATGGCGTCCGACCCTCTACCGATACTGTCAAATAATAATTATTTCTAATTTAGGCACAAATACAGCAAATTGTTGGGGAGGAAATATCGGTTATATTGACCCTAATACTTCACTGGTACTTTATTCTATCGTCCAAGAAGTTGACCTCGGCGGGATTTTAGTTCAGAACGTAGAAAGTCGTAACTAAGTATTTTGTCCGATGCTCTACCGATACTGGCAACCCGTATAATGATTTCTAATTTAGGCACAAGGCCAGCACTTTGAGGGTGGGGATTAAGCAGATTAAATCGACCCCAGTACTTGACTGGTACTTTATATTATCGATCTCCGAAGGATAAAAAATATAGCTAACCACGACGGTATTTGAACTCAGAACGTAAAGGGGCGTAACTATATGCCGCAACGGATATTCTCCAAAAGTCTATCGATACTGTCAATCCACCACCCTAATAATGGTTTCTTATATAGGCACAAGGCCAGCAATTCGAGGGGAAGGGAAAGTCGATTAAATCGACCCCAGTTCGTTACTGGTACTTTATTTTATCAAACATATATAAATGAAAGAAAATCTAACCTCAGCGGGATTTGAATTCAGAATGTAATGAGCCATAACTATATGCCACAAAGAATGTTGTCCGATATTTTACCGATTCTATCAAACTACCACCATAACAACAACAACAATAATTTTAAATGTTTCGATTCATATTCGCGCCTGGTGAAACATCCACCTTTTGCCAAATGTCTTAGTCAATATCCGGTAATATTATATGAAATTAAATTAATTATTGAGAAAAGAAGGTAAGTTATCCGACATCGTCTGTTTCAGTGAAATACTGTTTAGTTTGAATAGGTAAAGTGTTTCCTATTTTTTAAGGTTTCGGGTCATAAATCGTATACTATTGATTATTGATTGATGTAGTATAAACTATATATCCAAAACAAAATGAAGCATGAATGACAAAAGCGGATGTCCGGTTTTGGAAACATAGGTAAAAAAAATAACGGAAAAGTTGAGTGAGAGGGGTGTAGAGAATGGAAGAAAGAAGGGAGAGACGACAGAGATTGGTGAGTGGGGGAAAGGTAAGAGGAGAAAGAGGGGGAGAGGGGAGACGGGGAGAAGGGAAAGAGGGCGAGAGGGGAACGGTGGAGACGAGAGAAAGGGGGGGAAAGAGAGGGGGAGAGAAGGGAAAGAGAGAAATAGCAAAGGAAATCTGACCTACTCATGTTGAAGCTGTACAGTTCTTAGCTTACGTTCCGTTGCTGATCAAATCACAGACTGTTTCCCTCATTACCACACGACTCTTCCACTGATGTTAGTCTAATTTACATTAAATATCACGAAACATTGATTGAAATATTTGGAAATTTATATTTTTTTAGCTATGTTATGTGCAACAATATTTTCACTGTGTTTTTACCTGGTACTTTCATAGTACCTCAGTTACATACTCCTGTAACTCCTCGGGGTGTTGTAGGGGTAATGAACGACGTTTCTAAAGCATTTTTAAACTGGCGGAGCCCCAATCCTCTCCAGGTCTGAATACAGCAGATTTCTTCCAGAGAAGGACGTGGGGTGAGAGAATGGAAGTAAGAACAAAGTAAGAGTAAAGAGTCAAAATCGACTGCTACTTCTTTCATTGACGTCGAATGGACGAAAGGCAAAGTTGACATCGGTGGTATTTGTCACCTATACTACACATCTTATGGGCAACCAATTTCAATACTAGCCTGGATATTTTTCCCCTTGTACTTTTCATAGTAACATAGTCAAGAAAGTTAAAAAGACAGCGCAAAGTTGAGAGTATCAATTCCAGGCATTCAAACACACAAACCTAATGAAAAAAGATGACAATAAAGACTATATTTTCAAGACGCGTAATATCTGCATTTGCCGCGGAAATATATATATATATATATATATATATATTATATATATAATATATATATATTATATATATATATTATATATATGTATGTATATAGTCTGTGTAATTTTTGTTAAATACGTCATGGATGTAGAGTGTGTATTCTCTCATTAAAAACTTTTCACCTGACCTTAGAGGAGATAAGATGCATTGAAAGTTACATTTTTGTAAGATCATCTTTCTTCTTCAATAGAAGAATGAAATTACTATAAAAATAGATTATACAATGGTTACATAAAATTTATGAAACGATGAGTTTCTAATTAAGACAAGAAAACCAGAGTAACCAATGTATAATATATAATTCGTCATATTTTTATATACATATTTCAACCCTACATTTATAGATAAACATATATAGATACGCTTACATACACCCCCTACATATAATTTATCACATCTGGATTTCTGAAATAAAATTTCTATATCGATATTGGTTATGAAATATAGTTGGCATTTAGCACAAATATGTTTTTAATTGATTGTATTTTATATTACAACAATCGTGTTAGAAAGCAAACTTGAAAGAAATTTTCTTTACAAAGAGATTAAAAAAGAATATATAGTGTACAAGAGCCAAGTATTATAATATCTTTATAGGCTTCAGGAATATTATGAACAATATAGCAATATCATTTACCGTTTAGTTGAAAAGGTTTACTCTTACCCACAGCCTCTGTATCAAACCAGACATTTAAAAAAAAGAACAACTTATTTTCACAGTAATACCTCCAGAGTTTAACGTTAATCAGTTTTATCTTTTTGTTTAACATGGAATAATGTTTGATCATTTTCTTGGCAACTACTCAAGCAATAAATGTATATATCAATGTATTCTTCTCATTTTACCCAACTAGTTGAAGCAATTAAATGGTACAATAATTTCCTAGCATATTGTTAGAACCTCTTGATTGTACGTATTTACCATTTACTTTTTTGTTTGGCTTTTTTTTCCTAAATGAACTAATGCAATCGTTGATTCTTTCATTATCACTTCGGAAAATACGGTGAAGGCTCTACTTCAGTGATGAGGTTGTAGTGAAATTATCACAGCTACGGAACATAGGCTAAAATAACTATAACGTAATAACTAGAAATATCTATCATAAAACATTGGTATTTAAGCCCAGCTCAAATTAAGCTTTGGCTAGATTGGCGCTCTGTCTGTTCTCTTATAGACACTTGACAAGAGTCTTCGACTGTGGCGGTCACCAATAATCGGTGTTGTTACAGTCACATCAAAGTATAACTCATCAAAGCGCTATCTTCTCGCAACCAAAATCCCCGCATTCCCACACTCATTCACAAATTCCAATATATCTCTGTAAGGTACTATTCTGTGAACACTACATTTAGCAACCAGTTGAAAACTTCTGTTATATAAAATCATTTACGTATTCTGGTTGCTTTATATTTTCCTACATGGTATCGTCGTATACCATGAAACGAATAAAAAATATCAAAATTAGCAGTTTAACTTCCTTGTTGGTCTGTCTCAATTCATTATTGGTCCTGGTTGGTTTTCAACCACACTAATCAACTTTTACAACAGACTACAACTCAACGACCAACTTCAACAACCGACAAAACTACATTTTAGGAGATATGTGTTAGCTTGTTAACAACTCAACCAACTGAAAACAATGAAAATAACATTATTCTTTAACTGATATCATTTTTTCTTCACCGTTTTAAGTTCATCTTTTGATAATCTCCCCTCACTGTAATAACCATGCTGAGACTGTGTTAAAATAAATGAATATCTATAACTAGCATCTGTAATCACATTGACAACATCACATCCTGATGAAATCCAGAAGTGGCTTCCGGTCTTAAGCTAAAATACACAGAACTTACCCGAGTCTTTCGAAGATTTATAAGTACGTTCGTAGAGGCCATTCTCAGTAATGTCTGAAATGAAAAGGAATGAGTTAGAGGTAACATGCCATGCAGTTAGAAACGCTGGAAGGTTTGCCTGCTTTTGGGGTAAACATTTCATAGATACATTTAAAGTGGAGAAGGAGAGAGCGAGAGGGTGGAAAGGGTAGGTAAAGTGTTAATTTGATTAATTAGCAGCATGGCAAGATATAAATATACAAAAGTCAAAGAGCAAAGTTAAAAAAAAAAGGTCAAAGTTCACAGCAATGGTCAACTAGTTTGTGGGAAAGCAATACCATGCTAAGTAACGTCGGGAAATGTTAGCTTAGCGGAGGGAGAGGGGGTCAGGGATCTTGGTTGTCTGGAAATATTGGAGGTATAAAGGGATGTGGATAGATATAATAGTTGGGGAGTTGGGGAGGGACGGTAATATGGAGAAAACATTGTGATAAAATGAGTATATATATATATATATATAGAGAGAGAGAGAGAGAGAGAGAGAGAGAGAGAGAGAGAGAGAGAGAGAGAGAGAGAGAGAGAGAGAGAGAGAGAGAGAAAGAGAGTGAGAGAGAGTGAGATTTATATATAGAGAGAGTGAGATATATATATGGAGAGAGAGAGAGATCGGAAAGTTGGGAAAGCAAGAGACGAGCTAGACGAGGGTGTGAGGGGGGATTAGAAAGAGAATAGAAACAATGAGAGAGAGAAAAAAGAGAAGAGAACAGTGTCTGGGTGTGTGTGAGAGAGAGTGAGGAGAGAGAGAAATCATATAGATAGATGAAAAGAGAGATATAGAGGGACGTGAAAAAGGGACGAGAAAAGAGAAGAAGTGAGGAAGTGATAGAAACGATTTTAAAAGGTAGACAAAGCCATGAAGAGAAGAAGTAACTGAGAGCAACGTTGAGATTAGAATATCTTTAATGTACGTTCATGCTCTAATTAAATAAATAGATGGGTTATAAGAATAAGTCATACGTCACAAGGCAACCAAATATTAAAAAAAATAAAAAAGCATCATGCTAAACCTAACACAAAAATAAGAGTTTCTGTACGAAGACAAATATAACAGTTTTGAGTTGTCAAAGATAATCTACCACACCGAAAAATAGATATTTACGTGGTCGTCGTTAAAGTGTTAAAAATGAAGTATATTCATTAATATTATTACAACCTCGTCCTGCTAAAATCCATTGGAAGGCAGGTACGTCGCTATAAGGAGCTGCTGAAGACAGTTGCCTTAATTGAAAACAAAAAGTAATACTAAATCTGCGCTACTGAAAATTTCTCTGTATATTTTGTCGTCATACTTCCAACTATTTCATACGATTCTAGTTTGTTTTTGTATTTTCCTTATATTCCTTACAGCTTAGTAATTCTTTAAATTTATTTTTATTCTCCGAACTTTTATTAATTATATATCTTGGTCATTCCTTCTTCAATCCGAAAACCACTTCCCAAAAATATTGTTTCTTGGAGAATTATTATTACAGATGTATTGATGATGCTAAACAAAACAACTTGTGAATAAGGGTTCAATCCCGTAGCTATGCTAATTTATACATATACATTTTTGATGAAAAATTCAGTGTTCGTCTCATACGGTAATCATTCAATTTTTAATGGGATTAAATCGATTTGTATCGCTTGTTTTATAAGAGCTTAAATATGACTTAGTAGCGGTGAACAATCATGAGTAGTACTTAATATACGTGTATATATTTCACGATAGTTACAAACAACTCATAATAATTTCAAACAAAATTAAGGTGGAACTTGCAGCTAAACAAAGGTTGGACCAGAAACGCTTGGAGCATTCCAAGCAAAGAATATTGCCGCCGAAATATATATTAATCCATTTATCTATCAAATCTTGTATATATGGATCCGTAACTTCCGAGGGAGTCGTAGAGGCACCGCATTGATATGCAGCGTTTCTACGGCATTTTTAAAACCAGGCGAAGCCCATCTCTTCGTCAGGTCTGAATATAGCAGATTTCTTCCGGAGAAGGATATAGAATGAGAGAATGGAAGTGAGAAAGAGATATCAAAGCAGAATCGACCCAGTACTATTCTGGTTCTATTTTATCGACTTCGAATGGATGAAAGGCTAAATTGACCTCGGCAAGAATTGAACTCAAATAGCAGAGAGCCGAAACGAATATCGCAAGGCTTTCTATTCGATGTTCTAACGATTCTGACATTTTGTCGCCTTCTCTATCAAGTCATACTCTCGTTAAAAACAATCTTTGCTATAAACTCAGTATCTTCTTAAAAACAGTCTTTGCTATAAACTCAGTATCTACTTTGAAACAATCTTTGTAATAAACTCAGTATCTTCTTCCCAGCACATCTGATTGACTGATACCTCAAATGCTTATATCAATCAGCAATTAATATGTGAAGGAAAGTTGATGATTGACGAACAATACTTTGTAATAAGGTTTTCAAGAATATTGACACACTCTGTAAGTCTAACAGATTCAAATATTTCTTCCCGAACATTTACATCTCTTGCAGTCTCAACTTTATTCTCTACCATTTAATTCATTAATGAATGAACAGAAATTCTGTGAAGTAAAGACTGAAAACATGGCGGCGATCAACCATGAGGAAAAAAAGACAATGGCTTAGCACTGTTAAATATTTATAAAATTGACTAGATTGTGAAAGTCATCATCAAGGAAAACATTCTGCATAGAATTGATACTTCAGGTGGTCTAAAAGTTCAAACCAATTTAAACCATTGATGTTCTTATGTTACATAGAATTTTAATTTTAACTCATATATGACTAGTAGCATTTTATCGATTTTTTGTTTTTTGAAAATATGCAAATGATGTCTGCTAAAGTTTTACCTCGGTTAAGTTTCTAGAGAGAGTAATATTAGTTACATAGTTTACGAGAGAGCAAATCGATAGCTCTTTCTTCCTTGCAATTTGTAACCCAAAGAAATAATCTCTACATGGTCACTCAACCAGCTAAAAATAGAAGCCAAAGTGTTTCAAGTCACATTCTGACGTCTTTCAAAAAACAAAATAAATAAATAAAAAAAGGAAGGATACAAGAGATAATGTAGTTTTTTCTACATATACTATGAACCCCCCCCACCACCACCACCACTAAAAAAAAAAACTTACAAAAAAAAACAAAGACAAAAACAAACAAAAATGTTATAATCACAATTGGGTCACCTTTAATCATCGATCTGATTATGTGTATGGAAGTTGGACAATGAAAGAGGGAGAGGAGGGTATCAATAATGAAAGAGAATGACAGAGAAATTGGGTGATTATGACTAAAAGAGAGTTGTGAATTGAGAGTTGGGTCTGTGTGTGTAAGTGCGTATGAGCATGTATGTGTGTGTGTGTGGATGCGCATATATAAAAAAAAAACATACATACGCAGATGTATTAACTGAATGTCTGATAATGTGAACATTTAATAGATAAAGCAGAGATTGAATAAAATACCAGTAATACAACAGTGTTATTTCATTACACCATTATACACATTCTGCTAAATAAAATAACAATTAGTAAATCCAATATACCAAACAAACTTAAAATCAACCTGTTTAGATCAACAGTAAAACCTATACTTCACTATAGTTCTGAGACTTGGACCTGGCTCTCTCGTCTTCAAAGATGTCACTATCAATTGTACCCCGGTTTTAATATTGCTAAATATTGTTTCCCAAATATATCCTCAAGTAAAGTTGTTCATTATATATA
>OZ024742.1:126900545-126903045 GCA_964016885.1 Eledone cirrhosa
TCCCCAAAAAACTGATCTACTACAAAGCAATAACAAGTTGCACAGACTATATAACGAGGTGAGAATCTATAAAGCTGACAATCGAAGATGAATAATTTCTATTACAGGCGCAATTTTCCAAATTTTGGAGGACGGAAGAGAATATAAAATAACATTAACTCCAGTACTTCATCGAAACTTTATTTCACCGATCCTGAAAGGGTGGAAGACTAAGTTGATCATGGCATGATTTGAGCTCAGACTGTAAAGAAACGGAAAAAATACCACAAGGCATTTTGTCTGAGGATCTTACAATTCCACCAAACCTTCACATTCGATTAATACTTTATTAAGAGTGAAAAGTAAATTTGATTATGACGGGATTTGAACTCGGAAATAAAATACTGGAACAAATAATGCAAGGTATTTTGTCCGATGCCCTACCGATTCCGCCAATCCATTGCTCTCAATCGAAGTTAAATGAACCTAATTGATGTTCATATAAAGGTTATCCGCGTGGCTAAAATATCATAAATAATTGTGGCTATTGTAACTGCCCCAATTTCATAATTTGGCATATATCTCCTTAGAATACATTCTATCATTATTTTTTTAACACCATTGTCTGCCAGAATGAAGAACTAATTAAACGTTTAAAAACCCGTTACTACAATTTCCTGACTTTTTTACATGTAATAATCTGTAATAAACGCATGTACTGACATCTCAATTATCACACCCTACCATAGAACCTACCCACTTCATATACAGACATAGCACTTCAGAATACTAACCTTCAACATTTATATTAACCCACCTGTTGTTTTTCATTGATATCCTTTCTACACCCTACACCCAGACCCACAAAAGGCTGGTAATAAGACAACCCAAATGTGAAGTCTAGGCCAAACCCCTAATTCAAATTACTCATTAAGTATTTTACTAATTAATGTTAAATATGATTTATGTATGGGTCACGGGTAGGGTAAAATGTACATGTGTATAAACTGTACTTAAATATAACAGAGCTAAAAATGGATTCGAATATAGAAGGCCCCCTTTAAAATTGTAGGCTCGTGCCAACTGGTCTACCCTATGATCTGGCCTGCATACAACAATTGGTATATTAAGTTTAACATTCTACTTGTACACGGTTTAAAGAAACTCATTCTTCCGTTTTTTTGTGCTTCACTATTTTTTGCAATTACATATATAAGAAACCATTATTTTTTGCAATTACACCAAACCTCAACTGTTCAGCTACCACATTATGTATTACAGTATATTACAGATGTAGTATATTCTATATTCCTTCTTATAAAACTATGCTTCACCGAAGGAAATGAATATTTAACTCTCGCTGGTGTCTTAAGAGCACAGTTCTGAGACACGGGATGTGTGTCGAGGATTTAAAACCCAGTGGAACCCATTCCTCTCTAGGTCTAAATTCAGTGTCAGACACAGACTGAAGTACGTCAGCTGAAAAAGGACTGGTCGCTGTTAGATGGGCTTTTCATTGCGATCTTGGCTGTAGAAGCATCTAGTATCCTGGGTCCCAGAACCATCTCCCTATTCACTGCAATGGAAATAGGGATAGCCAACTGCTAGAACGAGTCCTGCGAGTTGGACTGGCGCTTTCAGCGGATCTCCTGCGCCAATATCCGCAAATTCCTCTAAATTATAGTTATTTTCAAAATTAATTGAAACACTAGGCAGTGTATTTCCTTAGATATATGGTAATAAAATGATTAACAGTAAATTAACAACCTTCCATATACAACATGTAGAAAACATGATAGCATCACATTATATGTTAGAGTCTTTGGTCTAATACTGCAAATATTTGCAACGGTCAACTAAAGATACTATAAACATTTGAAATAACAAAGCCAATTTTAAATCTTTTTCTACTAAATCATTACAACAATAAAAAAAATCATATATTAGGAATTATGAAATATCACCTCTTCTATCTTGACAAACGTTGTTGGAATGGAGGGCAATAAACAACAGAGTCACTGTATTATATCGATGTTATGTTAGCTAGCAGCCGAATGTCACTTTACACCTGTTATTTCGTTATATTTTAATAGAAAGCTGATTTATAACAGACATTCCATCCTGCTGTGTGACGTGAGGTGAGCAGAAGGTCACTGAAAACAAGATGAGATAAAACACGCATATACACATTCATAGCCACAGACACACATACACACATTCATAGCCACGTTAATAACGTATTTGATGTAGTAAACAAAGACATTTAATTCATTCAAATTATATCTTTGGTGATGTGAATAATTAAATGTGGAATGTTGTGGGAAAACACTCCGATTATTAGCTATGCAGTGACAACTCCAGATGTGTTTCGATATTATTGGATCTCCTCAACGAAAATCTAAACGTTACCGTAATGTTTTAGAATGAATAGAGAAATATATAGAATTTTAGTGAATGAATAATGGCATTATAAATGAAATGAATGTTTGAGAAAAATACTCAGAGATGCTTTCTGCGTGAA
>OZ024742.1:126923045-126938045 GCA_964016885.1 Eledone cirrhosa
AGGACAGCAATTTTGCGGGAGCGGAAAGTCGATTAAATCGACCCCAGTGCGTGACTGGTACTTTATTTTATCGATCCCATAAGGATGAAAGGCAAAGTTAACCTTGGCGGGATTTGAACTCAGATCATAAAGGGCCGTAACTCTATGCGTCAATGCATGGCGTCCGACCCTCTACTGATACTGCCAATTCACTGCCCTGAGGACACTGCAAATAATAAGTACCTATCTTTGTCTTACTATATTCCGATTTCTAAATCTAAGATTAATTACCGTTGCCTATCACAACAATGTTCTATGTTTAGAAATTTCACAAAGTTACATTACATAAATCCAGAAAGCTGTTAATTGAAAGAATAATTAGGTTGTCGGATTAAAAATGCCTGATGAGGCCCTAAGATATATGAAATTCGAAACCCTTCTCTAAAAAGAAATAATAATTATTTTTTATATTAATGTAATGATAAAGAATAATATATATATATATGTATATATTATTCTTTATCATTAGCATTAATATAAAAAATAATTATTATTTCTTTATATATATATATATATTTATTTATTTATTAAAATAACAGGTTGAAGTTTAAGCAAAGAATCGGTGCTTTCACCCTTAACGGGATCTTCTGAAACTCATAATGTGTTTCTCATACCTTACACAGTTTATGTCTTTCACTCTGGTGGTAAAAATACCCTGTAATAAAAAAGCATGTTCTTTTCATGTATTCTCTCTCATATATATATATATATATATATATATATATATATATATATATATGTAAATATGATAATAATGGAGCTGCGGCGTTGCAAATGGGTTACATATGAAAAAGTGAGTCCTTCATCAGTGACCCTCCAACCGTCCTAGGCATTTCATCGCTTTAAGGGCCATATACCTCAGGTTGGTGCGAACAACGGCTAAAAAAAGTCGTTGGGACACGTAAATAAAGAGAATGTTAGGGTGAACAAACAAAATGGTTTAAGCAACAGAAAGTGAGAAGAAAGAGACAAGTCCCAGATTTCTATGAATATAAACTCGATAAAATCGTGAACGAGAGAATAAAGACCATCAAACCTGGTTGAAATGTGAGCAAGGAATATATATATATTAAAATAACAGATTAAAGTTTAAGCAAAGAATCGCTGCTTTCACCCTTAACGGGATCTTCTGAAACTAACAAAGTCAATCTGTGAACGCCGAAGTGAATATTTCAAAAAACGTTGCAACCGGAGGAAGACAGTTCTTATATATTTGATATATATTTATCCTTATCGAGCCCTCTTTGGATTTTAGTCTTCAAATTTATTATTATTACTATATATATATATATATATATATATATATATATATTAAAAAATGAGACTCCCCCCCCCCCCTCCCCAAGGTGTGTGGCCCTAAGCTGTAGCTTATAGTTAAATCCCACCGAGGTCAATTTTGAATTTCATCCTTTCGAGGGCGATATATAAAGTAACAGTCTAATACTGGGATCGGTTCTTTCATCCACTCCCTCTTTTCTCTCGGTGATGTCGGCATTGTTTTGACAGGACGGCGTCCCTATGACTTTGTCAAGAGTTAAGGGCCCTTGTGCGTGTATATGCGCATGTTGTTCGGCTTCACGGCTGCTAACAATTACCGTTAGATTTTTATGTCACTCAATTTCAATTAAGAATGTTACTATATACAGCACTCAGAGCATACCCACTTAGCTTGATTATTCTAATTCACACCATTGGCCTACTTGAGTTAAGAGAGTGATAGTGGAAGATACTGGCGGAAGTCAACACTGACAATCAGTCGTGTAGTGGCGTATATAATGAGAAATTCAATTTCTGACGCTGTTATGAAATATTGTAACACTGTCCACCCCTCAGCTAGTTATATCATATGTAGATGCAACATGATGTGTGTGTGAGCAGTCAGTTCCGATGATGAGTGTTCCAGTGTTTGACCAACAGAATAGCTTTTTCGTGAAATTAACATGCAAGTGGCTAAGCATTCCACAAACACATGTACCCATAACGTAATTCTCAGGGAGATTCAGCTTGACACAACAATGGCCACTTTGAATTACAGGTAGAAGTAATTTTCTCCAGTTGAGTGGACTGAATCAACGTAAAATATAGGGCCCTGCTAAAGGACACGGCGTTCTGCCTGGATTGGAACTTATAACCATACGATCGTGAACTGAAAATCTTAACCACTAAGCCACGCGCCTTCTCGGCTCGGTGCAGTAAAACAGTACAAACAGTGACAATAATCACCATACACAACACAACAAAACACAGTTTGTGTAGACCTGCAATTACCGTTGCTATTTCAGTGATCAGATATACTTCAGTCTTGTATTTTACATCATAGTTATTGGGGTGGGTAATAATCTAACGGAAAACCAAGCTACCGTATCTGTGAATCAGAAACTGAAAGTTTTAAGGAGGTTGATGTTTCGATGGAGATAATTTCTCAATAATATGATGTTAAAAAATAAACAGTCTTGGAATTACGCAAGACTTATATAATTTCTATTTACATAGTATGTTGTAAATTGGGATTATCACCCCTGATTGCCGTTGCTTAGGGGCATTTCCAGAGATCTAGGCTTCCAGGTACACTAGAGTCAGCCAGGAGAATCCCTTCTGTATTTAAGGTTTTTAACATGTCGAGCCGGTAGTATTGGTAGAATTGGTAGTATCAGTAGAGCGTCGGACAATATGCTTTGCGGCATATAGTTATGTACCTTTACCTGTGAGTTCAGAATTAGCTTTGCCTTTCATCCTTACGGAATCGATAAAATAAAATACTAGAAATGCACTGGGTCGATTTAATCAACTTTCCCCTCCTCGAATATCGTTGGCCTTCTGTCTATATTAGAAAGAATTATTGTAATTTGGTAACAGATTTCTTATTAATCAACCAATCATCTTAGCTGGCAAGTGGTTAGGTTGTGAGTTCTATTCCTGTGCCAGGCGATTCGTTATGTCTTTGAGCAAGACGATTTATTTGACGTTGTTTCTTTTACGAGGAGTTGCGACCGGGAGATACTGTCAGCAATTGAACATACCAATGGAAACATTATTACCTTGACGAGTTCCACCGCATAAGTGAATGAAGTCTGGGATATGAATGGACTATCTCAGTTGTTCATAACCTGCTAGAAATAGCAGCTGATTCTTTTCAATATCACACACTACTGTCTTAACAAAACAATTAATACTTGATCGTAGAACTGCTCGACCAAGGTTGAGGAGGTGCTAAATAACAACAGCAACAGCCTCAACAATAACGTACACATGGCTGTGCATGTTGTTAGAAATATGTGTACCCTTAACATGTACCATTAATGCACTCAAAGAAATTTAGCGTTTTACAGTGGGTGAAAATGCTGGTCATTTTTGCTGCTTCTCATTAAGTTTACCCTTTAGATGATATGGTTAAGCAAAAACTACAACGTGCCGTCGAGAATTGAACTCAAGAGCATACGATCGTGAGCCAAACACCCTAACCACTAAGCCTCGCGTCTTCTTCACCCTAAATATACTATGTCTGAAAATAAGACGGTAAGATCATGGTTGGAACGCTGTTGGTCACAATTCACCACAAAAGAGAGCTGACATGTGACTATAGAAAATCAACGTCTAAAATCTCAGCCGTAACGACAATTGCGAGGAGGAAGAGTAGAAGGAAGGGAAGTATAACAATAACGACTGCATTGTAATTAATTTACATTTATGCTAATTACTGAGTAATTAGCTGTCTGACATTTTACATTAATTGCATCACAGTGTATTTACTGTTAACTAACCCATATAGCTGACTCATTAAAATATATACAATTCTAACCTCTTGTCCTACATCAAAATATATGTGCGTGTATGTGTATGGAGCTGGTATATGTTTTTTATTTATTAGATTAATAATTCTTACAAAGGAATTTTTAGGGGGTGAAAAACAACTAGTGCTGCAGCAAGAGTCATTAATTTAATATTCACATACCGTATCCCTGCCTGCACTAAAAGTCGACTAAAAGTGTTAGCGTCAAGGGAGAACGTGCGGTCGTAAAACACGGCCTCAAGAACTCTTGTCCAGTCCATCTCAACATGGAAAGACTGACAAAAACGATTACGATAACTAATATATATAACGCAAGCATGTTCGAATAGTTATAAAGTTTGCTTCCTAACAATGAGATACTGAGTTCGATCCCGTTACGTGGCAGGTGGTTTTCACCATAGTTTCGGGTCAGCTTAAGACCTGTGAGTGAAATTCTGTAAACGGAAACACTTTGGATGGAATGTACTAATATATGTTTCATTTGAAACAGTTCTAGTCCTGTAGAAGTCATTTCTATAATAAATTGAAATATACCTATACTCCACTAACATACTGACTACCTTTTTAAAAGTGGTTGCCTCCCGATTTACATCGGAATTACACACACAGAGGAGACTGAAGTTAGCTGGACATGCTCACCGACATCCAGAGTTGACACTGCATTCAGTGCTCCTGTGGGAGCCCCTGCAGGGACACACTGGAAGAGGAAGACCAAGGTTAACGTATGTTGATGCCCTAAGGACAGACACTGGTCTGTTGGAGACGGAGGACATAGCAGCGATAATGAGGGACAAAGACCGCTTGAGAGAACTCGTCCATGGATTTCGGGAATTTTACCCGCCCTAGATATATATATATATATATATATATATATGTAAATATATATATGTATATATATATATATGTAAATATATATATGTATATATATATATATATATATATGTATATATATATATATATATATATATATATATATATATATATATATGTAAATATATGTAAATATATATATGTAAATATATATATGTATATATATATGTAAATATATATATGTAAATATATATATGTATATATATATATATATATATGTATATATATATATATATATATATGTATATATATATATGTAAATATATATATGTATATATATATATATATATGTATATATATATATATATATATATATGTATATATATATATATATATATATATATATATATATATATATATACACATATATCCATTACAGCATACTGCGATAATCAGAAATAATATCTTTAGAATGAGCAATGAAAATTATTTCAGTGGTCTAGGCTGGGGGGTGGGTGACATAAAAGTTTACTAAGGAAACCCGGTCAACGATTTAACAAATATGCAAAAGAATGAGCGTCTGTTTCCATGCTAATATACGTAAGTGTGTGTGTCTTTGAGTATGTATGTCTGTGTCTATCTGCACGTATTTATTCCTTTCAACGCAATTGAGTTTGTACGACCGGCATTTAGTCTAAGTTGTAAATATGCCAGATGATAATTGATACTAGTGTACTCGTGTCGTCAATTATGTCCGCAATAACGTGGAACGTATTTACTTTTTCAAGTTGAAGATTAATATGACAAGATTATTGGACATATGGACAATCATAAAAACTTGGAAATGTGTTATTTCATATAGTGAAAGTGATTAAAGATAGAAATTGTATTTTAATGATTTAATTCTTTGATATAATTACATAAATGTTTAGCATATGCACAAATGATATACACATTTAAATATACGAGTAATTTTAGAGAAATAGCAATGTTCATGGATAAATGTAAGGTTAGAACCCAGGAACATGTGATTGAAATACGAACTTTTTATAGTAGCACCATGACGGAAATGTATTGTGTGTATGTTCGTGTGTAAATTTTAAAGTGTTACAGACAAATATATATATATATAATTACACAAACACACATGACATATTACTATTGTTGATAGTTATTACTGTTGTTGTTTCTGGTTTTTACCCGTCGATAATTCTAGTTTTAGCAGAATTGTGAGTTAAGACACTCCAGCCCTGACAATTCCACATTTTAAAAAGGGATTCTATTTAGGATGACATTAGTCAATATATTCTTTGTTAATAGTCAGCCCTGATTCAGATTACTTATGCCTGAAGAAATTCACGTCAGGATCACCTTAGTTTTAATTCAAATATAAGGACTAAGTTATGCACTATAGCTTTCTTTATTTCAAGACGATAGGGAGAGAGGTTGTGATTTGAAAGAGATTTGGCTACTATTTCTTCTTAGATATTACATAGTGTGCCTCTGGATTGCTTATATAAAAGTAAAGAGCTTTTAACACCTGGTGGAATTGTCGGTTCTTCGGTCTGACACATGGCGTGGCTTCAGCATTTTAAACTTGTTGGGGCCCACCTATCTCTAGGTTGGAAGACAACTGATATCTCACAGAAAAGGAAATATGGGAATAATCAACCCAGTACTGGAGTGGTACTTTATTTATCGACTTCGAATGGGTTAAATGGCAGAACAAGCAAGAGAGTCAACTCCGATCGAAAGTGGCCATTAGAATAAGGCTCGGATTGACCATTAAGCAAAATAAAGAAAATTAGATCACAGGCGAGGGGTACCATAGATATTTTACAGTGCTAGATTTACCATGGGGTAAATAGTGCATCTGAACTAGCCCCTACCACATAAATATTGCACATTGCTATTTTTCACCTATTTCACTAGTTATAAAGGAAATAATTTGCTTTATTTCTGGTCTATACAGTAAGTGATTAACTCCTAATGGAATTGTAAGGACGCCGTCGTTACTTACGCCTTTAGCTTTTAAACCTGGCAGAGCCTTTCACTCTCCAGGTCATAACATCGAAGGAGAGGGGGAGAGAGAGAAGAAGAGTCGATACCACTATTGAACAGGTACTTTATTTGTCGACCTCGAAAGGACGAAAGTAAAGTTGACCTCAGTGGGTTTTAAAGAGAGTAGAGAGCTGAAACAAATACGCAGAGCATTCTGTCCAATGTGTTTACGACTACACACTTCGTCGCATATTTACTGGTGTCTAGTGTTAAATAAATATCTATAAAAAGCAGGTTATATTTAATGTAGCTGTGTGGATTGGCCTGGAAGTAACTGAATTTTTAATCTAGCTATCACATTCAGCTCTTTTGTTTTAAACTTGTGTCATTTAGACAAAAAAGGAACAAAGTGACGTCATTGTTGCGCTGGGAATAAGGCATCTGTTAGCTTTAATGAGCCCATGATTAGAATGAAATGATAGAGGATGTAGTGGTAACAGAAGCGAAACTAGGGTATGTCAAGTATAGCACATGCCGGGGCACTACTTGGACTAGGAGCACTTTCTATTAAAGTCAGAAAAGCTGTCTTCGGATAGTGAAACAAGAAACTTCTTTAGATATGTGATCTGCCTTTGATTACCTTGGGTGGCTGGATCATTAAACCATTTATATAAATTATTAGGCCCATAGGCACATTAGGCAAGGGCGCAATTTGACTGCTTGCCATAGGTGTTATTATCCCCGGTCATACCACTGGGTGGTAATAATCAGGTTAGTGGTTGGACTAATGACTATCTTATCCACTATAAAAAGTAGTTCATAGTATATTGTTAGTAGTGTTGGGATAATGTGTCAAATCTATTATCAAAAAGCAGATGATAGACTATGTTTTGAGAAAGAAAAAAAAATTCAAACTTGTTTAAAACAAAATATTTTGAGAATGTCGAAACATACTGGTTATTTCCAAACAACATATTGTCCATCAACAAAGCTTATATTCCACAAACAAAACATACCTATATGCGTGGTTATAGGCATTTATGTATGCGTCAATACGTATATATAATATATATATAATATATATATAATATATATATAATATGTGTATAATATATATATAGTGTGTGTGTGTGTGTGTGTGTGTGTGCGTGTGTGTGTGTGTCAGACAAGCGTATTCATGTTTGTGTTGTGTGTGTATAACATATGTATACATGTATATCTATGCATGTGTGTGTGTTCGTGTTTTTATGTGACATATAAACCTTTATCCAGTTTAACCCCACCACATGGCGCATGAATGTATTGAGACAAAGTCCAGTCTGTTGCAACTATTTGTGTCTATTCTTCGGTCTCGGTATAACATATCTTTCTCCCTTCAGACACATAGGCATGGGTTCTACTACTACTACTACTACTTCTGACTAAGCCATTAAACGGGCGGGCACACACATACACGGCGCGCGCACACACTTCTTTCGCGATATTTCCCTTTTAACTTATGTGTGTGTACGTATACTCCTGTATCTATGTATAAGTTGGGTTATAATATATTATACGGCTAAAATGATTTCTAGTATAGGCACAAGGCCAGTAATTTGGGAAAGTCGCTTAAATCGACCCCAGTACGTTACTGGTGCTTTATCTTATCGACCCCGTAAGGATGAAAGGCAAAGTTAACTTCGGCGAGATTTGAACTCAGAACGTAAAGGACCGTAACTCTATGCTGCAAAGCATTGCGTCCGACTCTACCGATACTGCCAATCCATTATATAGCTATAATTGTTTCTACATGTGGCACAAGGCCAGCAATTATCCCAGTGTATTACTGGTTCTTTATTTTATCGACCCCGCAAGGATGAAAGGCAAAGTTAACTTCGGCGGGATTTGAACTCAGACCATAAAGGGCCTTTCTCTCCCTCAAAATTGTTAGCCTTGTGCCTAATTCAGAAACCATTGATGTAGCTTTAGACAGACACATCCTGACACAGATTCCTTTGAATTACAAGTACAATCTACGATTTTCCGCCAAGTTTTTTCTACCCAATTTTGCAGTCAACGGTTGGATCAAGCCGTGTCTATAGATAATTGTTTCTACTTTTGGCACAAGGCCAGCAATTACCTAGTACATTACTGGTACTTTATTTTATCGACCTCGTAAGGATGAAAGGCAAAGTTGACCTCGGCGGGATTTGAACTCAGAATGGAAAGGGCCGTAACTCTATGCGTCATAATGACGCTTAATCATGATGCCTTGACGGGAAATGGAATCTAGAACCTGATGATTGCGAAGCGAATTCCTTAACCATTCTTCCATGACAGCCTCCACACTTCCTACACATACACACATATATAGAGACAACTCACATTTAAACAAACGCGCACACACAGACAGACACCTACACACTTATCTATAGAAATTTACTCATCTACACACAACTATATATCAACACATCCACTTGTTTCCCCCCACCCATTCTTTCTCAGTATGTCTGTCTGTATATCTCTCTCGCTGTCTCTCTCTCTCTCTCTCTCTCTCTCACACACACACACATACATACACATACACATAATCATTTATAGAAACACTCACCAACATAGACCTATATATTATATCAACACATCAGCTTGTTCCCCCTACTTTTTCTGTCTGTCTGTCTCTCTCACACACATACATAAACACAAGTTCTCACAAACACACTACCCCACTCTCTAGTGCTGCTGCTGTTGCTGGTGGTGAAAGTCTATTCTAAAAAAGCCGGTTCAAGGACATATTAAAAAAACAACACACAGGAAACAAAATCAAACAACAAGGCAGTCAGGGTATTTTTGTGTCTGTACTTGCAAGTGCACACTGCAATTGCACACACGGTTGCAGCAAATAATAATTATAGGACGGAATAATATTGTGCCAAAATAAACTGTCACTCAGCTACTTATCAAGTTCACCCTCTCCTACTCTTGTCTTTCTATCGACATATACTATATATTATGTAACAGGCGACAAATTGGCAGAGTCGTTAGAACGTCGTATAAAACGTTTTGTGATATTCATTCAAACTCTCTCGGCTCTGAGTTCAAATCCCACCGTGCTCAACTCTGCCTTTCATCTTTTCGTGGTCTCTTAGAAAAAAAAAAAAAAGAAAAAAAAAACTATCAAGGCAGTACTGGGATCGATTCTTCCTCTATATTTTTTTTGTTACTCTCTCCTTCTCTGGAAGACATCGGCCGAGTTTAAATCAAAAGAGAAGACAGGCTCCGTCAGGTTTAAGTTGCCCAAGACATGCTGTATATCACTACTTCTCTATCATAAGTTACGGCTCAGAAGAAAGAATATATAATGTAACTGTTCGCTCCCCCACCATCATACTTTCTATAAAGACATCTACTATATATTATGTACGCTCTCCTCTGTCTTTCTGCTATATATTATGTACTCAACTCACCAAAGTCTTATTTTCTATAAAGTCATCTACTATATCCTATGTACGCTCCCCTCTGCCTTTCTATAAAGTCATCTGCTATATTATGTACGCTCTCCTCTGCCTTTCTATAAAGTCATCTGCTATATATTATGTACGCTCCCGTCTGCCTTTCTATAAAGTCATCTGCTATATATTATGTACGCTCTCCTCTGCCTTTCTATAAAGTCATCTGCTATATATATTATGTACGCTCTCCTCTGTCTTTCTGCTATATATTATGTACTCAACTCACCAAAGTCTTATTTTCTATAAAGTCATCTACTATATCCTATGTACGCTCCCCTCTGCCTTTCTATAAAGTCATCTGCTATATATTATGTACGCTCTCCTCTGCCTTTCTATAAAGTCATCTGCTATATATTATGTACGCTCCCGTCTGCCTTTCTATAAAGTCATCTGCTATATATTATGTACGCTCTCCTCTGCCTTTCTATAAAGTCATCTGCTATATATATTATGTACGCTCTCCTCTGCCTTTCTATAAAGTCATCTGCTATATATTATGTACGCTCCCCTCTGCCTTTCTATAAAGTCATCTGCTATATATTATGTACGCTCTCCTCTGCCTTTCTATAAAGTCATCTGCTATATATTATGTACGCTCTCCTCTGCCTTTTTATAAAGTCATCTGCTATATATTATGTACGCTCTCCTCTGCCTTTCTATAAAGTCATCTGCTATATATTATGTACGCTCCCCTCTGCCTTTCTATAAAGTCATCTGCTATATATTATGTACGCTCTCCTCTGCCTTTCTATAAAGTCATCTGCTATATATTATGTACGCTCTCCTCTGCCTTTCTATAAAGTCATCTGCTATATATTATGTACGCTCTTCTCTGTCTTTCTATAAAGTCATCGGCAATATATTATATGCTCCACTCGCCAAAGTCATCTACTATATGTTATGTGAACTTACTCTAGACAACGTCATCCACAATATATTAAGTACCCCAAATGAATTCCTAACTATCTTTTTTGCATAAACGTCTTCCATGTATCCATGGAGTTACCTCTTACTTCGACCCGCTGTGTTTGATCTAAATAATCCCTGACCAAAAGAAGAAACTTCCACGCAGTTGTTCTATAAACTAGAAATAGTAGCCAAATCTTCCTCACATGCCAGGATACTCTCCGAAAATAGTTTCTGATTTAGGCACAAATCCAACAATTGGGGGAGGGAAAGTCGATTAAATCGACCTTAGTGCAAAGCTATCCTCTGCGGGATTTGGACTCAGAACGTAAAGGGCCGTAACTATGCCGCAAGGATGAAAGGCAGAGCTAAACTCAATATGTAAAGGCACGTAACTAAATGCCACGAAGCATTTTTTTTCCGAAGCTCTACCTATACTGCCAATCCACCACATGAATATATTTTTTGTTTTATTATTAATAGTTTTAGTCATTAGTATGTGGCCATACTGGAGCATCTCTTTCAAAGCTTTTTAGGCGATTGTATTGAGTCCAGTATTTTGTCGAATATTTATTTCCTTTCATCGTTCTCGTAAGATACAAAGCAGAAAGTGGACAATTGGTGCAAGCGATGATACCTTCATCTGGTGTTAATAACCCTGGGTATTTCTGTTCCAACATACCTTTTGGTGCTACTGGCTATCACCCTACATTGGTGGGTGTGTGTGCTGGCTATCACCCTACATTGGTGGGTGTGTGTGCTGGCTATCACCCTACATTGGTGTGTGTGTGTATGTGTATTGCAACTTCATCGGTTACATCGATGAGTGTTCCAGTTGTTCGAACAACAGGACAGCTTGTTCGGGAAATTAACGTGCAACTGGTTGAGTATACCACAGATGTGTGCATATTTAATGTAAGTACCAGGGAGATTCAGTGTGACAGTCTGCCTTAATATCTTCGAGAGTAGAGTGAGCCACTGATCTACTTCCTCAAATGTGTCTTTTCCCGCCACTCTGTATAATTCTGATCCCCCCTTGCATGTCCTCCTCTTCCTTCTCCCACCCTCATCATATCTCCAGTAAATATGTTTTTCAGTTATAGAAACGCTTCTACTTCTGAGTCAGTGTCTTACACACACACATTCATATATATATATATATAGAGAGAGAGAGAGAGACAGAACACTGTATAAGAGGGGGAGGGGAGCCTGTCTCACCTGGGCACAGACTAAATCTAACCTACTGGTTTCTTTTATATGATATTAATTTTTATTCTGACGTCTATCATGATTCATCTCTATAGAATTTTAGACGTGTTTTTTTTTTAAATATTCAAATAACACCACCACTATAACCATAGTCAAAACCACCATTGGCTACTACTACTACTACTACTACTACTACTACTACTACCAATCCACTTTCGAATTAACTTTTACCACTAATTTGATACTACCTTGAACAACACTGCTACCTTCTCCATCACCACAATATTTATCTCCTTCTCTTCTGTACTAACCTCATCACCTTCGTTAAGACCCGCCCCACTACCAATACAAATATCAACACCTCCACCACTATACTATCCACAAGCTATCGTCATTATCATCATCACAGCCACTATGACTACTTTCACCACCACCACCATCAGTACTAAAAATAATCATAACACCTAACTTCCACCGCCACCGCCACCGCCACCACCACCACCACCACTACGCTTCATATGTATCGTAATTGACATCTTATTAAAAAAAAAACCTTACAGCACTCCATAATTTTATATTTTTAATATGTTTTGTGCTGTGCTTTCTAATGATCTTTTTGATAAAAAATAAAGTATGAGTGAGGGTGGGGGATTATAACCCTTTCCAACTGAATATAATGAGGGGGTTTGGCGATGGGTATCGGGAGGTCACCACAGTTAAAAAAGGTATTCAATGCGTTAGTAGAGTATTGACAGCGATTTAAACCCTGATTGTGCCAAATCTACCGTCTTAACACAATTCTTAGGCCTGCCTTTAGATACCACAATAAAACCCTTTTAAAACATCAAATAAATATTATACACACATTCTAGGAATTATATGTAAAAATATGTAAGGTTTTTGTATGATGAAGAGACGTCAAATGCGAAACTTTGCAGCAAAATACTTGTTTGAAGAAATACGTCAGTGAGTTGGCAAACAGACTTTCAGTATTTGATCTGGATCTCTGTGCTGGCTCTCTGTGCTCTGATTTCAAATCCCACCGTAGTCAACTTTTCTTTTCATCTTTTCGAGTTTTATCAAATATCGAACTAGTCCAGAGCGGAACTGTGGCGTTTGTTTCAACTCTTTGTATCCTGAGTTCAAATCTCCCTGTGGTCAACGTAAGTGGTATACTCAGCCAGTCACCCTATTTATCACCACCACCTGGCTCTTAGGTACCTTTAATGGAACCACGCAGTCTGTTATAAGCATGTGGGTTGGGTCTCTTATTTGAAGACACCTTTCCCCCTTTTTCCTTCCCACCAATATCGGAGTGCTTGAAAAAAATATGGACCCTGTCCTTCCCCCTCCCCGTCTAAATAGGAACAAAAATGTGTATTCTTACATAGCCTTTTTAACACATTTCATTCGATCAAAGTAAAATGCCAACCCCGGAAACGCTTTCCATTCTCTTTTCAACTTTCAACATTATTACTTCCCTTCTTTCCTCCCCAATCATCTCTTTCGACTCTTCCTCACCCTCCTCCCATTTGTCTATTTTTCATCTCCTTCAATAAATATGAGTCTTTCCTTCTCTCCTTTCCTTCACAAATCATCTCTCTCCTCTCTCTCCTTTAATAATGTTTTTCCTTTCATTTTCCCGTCCACCCACTACTATCCTCTTCCTCCTTTAATAATCCAGAATATTTCCGTCTTTCCCCTCTATCCGCCTCTTATCTACACTCTTCCTTTCACTTCTTTCAAAACTTTGAGCCCACACCCACACTTTATACTCCTTTCCTTATACCTATACCCGACTTCCACTGTCTCATCATATATTTTTCATGTAATTTAAGTCGCCAGAAGTAAACTTCTTTAATATTCCCACCAATATTTTTTTTATTTTTTTTTTTTATTTAATTATTTTCTGTTGCTTTTTCTCACGCCAGAAATAAATTGAAATAAATCTTATATTTATTAGGATCACAGATTCTAGCAAACGAATAATGTTATACAAACAGGAATAAATTTCTTCTACCACCTGAATTTCTACACTCAGACACTAGAAATCTAGAAATTCCACCGTATACCGCCAGTTGTTGTTTTTAGACTTCCGTCGGTTATAGCGACGAGAGTTCCAGCTGGTTGAACAACGAAACAGCCTGATTGTGAATTAACGTGTGCACCACATGCACGAGTAGCCTTAACGTTACGTTATTTAGCGTCATACAGTGGGTAACAAGACTTTGAATTTCAAGTAGAACTCATTTTTCACAGCTAAGTGGATTAGAGCAACGTGAAATAAACTTTCTTGCTCAAGGACACAAGTTGTCACCCAGCCACGACCTTATGTACTCTTAACGAAATTCTCAGGAAAAAATCGGTGTGACACAATATTTGACAAAATTGGCCCTTTGAATTACAGGTAGAGATTTCTTTTTGTTCAGATGAGTGAAATGGTCCATTTGAAATAAGTTGTCTTGCTCAAAACACTTTATTTCACGATACTCCAGTACACTCAGATGAGAATGTGTACCAGCAATAGACAAGCGATAGACAAGCGTTCTGTCCAGGGAGAATCTTGTATCCACAGTCGCTTCACACTGAGGAAACCGGCCTGATGAGCCTTCGGCTTAAAACAGATTCAAGGACTCAACGCGCTGTTGAGAATAAAATCCCGATCGTGTGCCGATTACCCTAACAACTAAGCTAGGCACCTGAGTAGTGAGAATAAATTACATCATCAACATTTATCTATTCCCCTCAGGCTGCTGG
>OZ024742.1:126945545-126958045 GCA_964016885.1 Eledone cirrhosa
TGAAAGTTAGGTTTTATTTGATACAGAAATGACAAATTCAGAAGCTGGTTTTTATTTTATTATATCAATTTGTTTAAATAGTTTGTTAAATCATTATTATTATTGTGGAGGATCGGACGCCATGCGTTGCAGCACAGTTACGTCCCTTTACGGACTGAGTTCAAATCCCGCAGAGGTTAACTTTGCCTTTCATCCTTACGGGTCGATAAAATAAGGTACCAGTAATGTACAGGGTAATTGCTGACCTTGTGCCAAAAGTAGAAACAATCATTATTATTATTATTATTCTTTGATTCTCAGTCATTGATGTTAATTAACTGGAAAGTTTGTTGAAATGAATATCAAGCCACTACCTTCAGCCTCAGATATTCAGGACGTATCGGAGAGTTCTTGCTGTTCCAAGCAAGCATGCCTTTTGAAGTGTTCCAAAAAGCGGGGTGGGGTCAATTTTCTTTAACCATCCCTGGAAACCTTTTGAGATAGTACCTAGTGCGCCTATGACAATGGCAGTTCCAAATCCTTTTTACCTCCCACTTTAAGTCCTGGTATCGGTTAATGTTCTCCCTCTCCTTCTCTTGCACTCTCGTGTCGAATGGGCAGGCCACATCCACAATCAGGCACGATCTTTTTTCCTTGTCCAAAACCACCAGGTCAGGTCTATTGTGTTCCAGTTTCTGTATCCTAAAATCCCATAGCACCTTCACCTGATCGTTTTCTATCACCGACTCTGGCTTATGCTCATACCACTTCTCAGAATGTGGTAAATTGTTTACTTTGCATAGGTGCCAGTGGATCACCCTGCCCATCACATCATGTCTCCAGCCTTTATAGTGAGTCTGGGCTAGGTGTTTACACTCGGATACAATGTGAGCCACAGTCTCCTCTCTCTCTCTCCACAGATTCTGCACAGTGGGCTAGCCTCCTCCTTGTAAATATGGTGTTTCAGCCACTTCGTTTTGAGGGCCTGCTCTTGCGCAGCCATTAGCATTCCTTCTGTAGCCTTTTTAAGGTCTCCTCTTCTCAACCAGTTCCATGTCTGTGGATCTCTGAATTCCGTTTTCTCAAAGAAGGTACTATGAAGGGATTTTTCTTGAAGGTTGCGCTTTCTCCTCATTGTTATTTCCTCCTTGGACATCCCCTGGTCTATTGTCCTCTCCTTCAGTACAATTCTGAGCATTGGCTCCTTACTATCGGTCACGTATTTGTGTAGGTTGTTTTTCTCCATCTGAACACAGTCCTCTATGCTGATATGACCTCTTCCACCTTCAGATCTCCTTAAGTAGAGTCTATCGACATCACTCCTCTTGTGGAACATGTTGTAGATAGTCAATAGCTTCCTAGTCTTCCTATCCATTTCTTTTTGTTCAGCAACATTCCATCTCAGAATTCCCGCACTATACCTAATAATAGACACAGCTCGGGAATTTACTGCACTTATGGCATTCCTACTGTTCAGATGTGACTTTAATACGCTCCTTACTCTCCGAATGTATTCAGATTTATCAATTCCTTCATTTTTTTGTTCTTGATGTCATCAGCCTCCAGAATACCCAAATACTTGTATCCTTCTTCAGTGTCAATTTCCTTTATCATCTCACCTGTTGGTACTTGGATTCCGTTGCTTCTGCTCAATTTACCCCTCTTCATCACAAAGACTCCACACTTACTAATACCAAATTGCATACATATATCATTGCTGAAAATACGGACAGTGTCAACAAGCACATCCAACTCCTTCTCACTCTTCCCGAAGAGCTTAAGATCGTCCATGAAGAGGAGGTGATTGATGGTAAGCTCTCCCTTTCCCAACTTGTATACTGCTCTCACTTTTCGCAGTATAATGGTCAGGGCATCAGGGCAAGGACAAACAACAGAGGGGACAGGCTATCTCCCTGGAAGATACCTCTCTTGATCTTCACGCCTCCCAAGGATTCTCCAGCTGATGTTAACTCTGTTTTCCAGGACTTCATACTTTTGCTCAACAACTGTCTGATGTTATCTGCCACCTTGAAGATCTCTAGGCTTTTGGTGATCCAGGTATGAGGCACCATGTCAAATGCCTTTTTGTAGTCTATCCATCCCATGGCAAGACCAGTGTGTCTCCTCTTGCAATTCCTCATTACCATCTTATCAATAAGTAACTGGTCCTTTGTACCACAGGACTTCTTTCGGCATCCTTTCTGTTCGTCCGGTAACAAGTTGTTTGTGTGGAGGTGATGGTAGATTTCCTCAGACACAATGCTTGTCAACAGTTTCCACATTACGGACAGACATGTGATAGGTCTATAGTTGGTAACATCATTACCCTTGATTCGGTCTTTCATTACCAGAACTGTGGTACCTTTTGTCAACCACTCTGGTACCTCACCTGACATTAAGCAGTCATTGAACATGGTTGTCAATTTCGAGGGATGTTACATTTTTAATCCAATACCCCTGCACACCATCTGAGCCTGGTGATTTCCAGTTGGTTAGTTTTTTGGCCTGCCCTTTAAGAGTTTCAACTGTGATACTCAAATCAGTTTGTTGGTGTGCCTGTTCACTAATCTCCTTTTGTACTGTCTCAATCCACACTGCCTGGTCATTATGTTTAACATCCTGCTCCCATATTCCTCTCCAGAATGTCTTAGTTTGTTCCGCCTCAGGGATCAAGTCGTTGCCTCTTTCTTTCCCTTCAAGCTGTCCAAACAACATCTTCTGGTTGTTGTCAAACATGCGGTTCTGTCTATACTGACTGACTCTGCTCTCATACCGCATAATCTTTGCACTCTTTGCTACAGTGCGTTGCTTCAGTTCCTCTATGATAATATTTAGCCTTTTCCTCCTAGTTTTGTACTTTATTTCCAGTCTATTTTTAGTGTCTATGTTTTTTAGTGTCCCATTCAGTAGGGACTCAAGCTTTCCAAAGTATTATTATTATTATTATTATTATTTCGGTGAATTGGTAGAATAGTAGAAGCGTCGGATAAAACCCCTTTTCTGCGTTTACCTACGACACTGAAGCTTCTCAGTCTATATCCCCTAGGAGGTCGATAAAATAAAGTACCAGTAACTCACTGAGGTCGATTTAATCAACTTTCCTCTCCCCCAAATTGTTGGCCCTGTGCCTACACCAGAAACCATTATTATTGGTTTCTGATTTAGGCACAGGGCCAACAATTTTGAGGGAGGGGAAAGTTAATTAAATTGACCTCCAGTGCATTACTGGTACTTTATTTTATCGACTCCGTAAGGATGAAAGGCAAAGCTAGCCTCGGCAGGAGATGAGCTCAGATCGTAAAAGCAGTAACCCTATGCCATAAAGCATGTTGTCCGACGCTCCACCGATACTGCCAATCCATCGCCCTTAGAAACTATTATCATGAATAACCAGCAACAATGGTCTGCCAAGTCTATTATATGATTTAAAGGTGACAAATCCAATCAATACTTGGATGGACGGGAAAATAGGGGATTTCTACCGAGATCACCTGGAAGATAGACTTTTAGTTTTAGCAACGAAAGAAATATATAAAAGAAAAATAATAATTTTGTCCAGAAGATATGGGTTCCTTTATTAATGCCCCCCCCCCCCAAAAAAAAAAACATAATAATAATAATAATAATACAAATGATTTTAATGATCCCCGAAAGTTTAGAATGCAGGCGAGCAGGAATGTGTGCTGTTCTGATTCGATCTAGCTAGTAGGCTCTCACCCAAGTGTTGGTAGGTAACCCTAAATGTTTTTCATGTTTTATATTATTGCATCTTGTATTAACTATTATGAATTATAATAATCTTACATCATTTCAGGTTACATCAACTGTTTCATCTATCTATTGCATAGTTTTTATATGATGTTGTTTAGTCAAATCCTACATGGTATTGTAAACCCAACGTTTATTGTACTATATGTGTGAGCTCTTGTGCAAATTAAATAACTCGTTATTACTACTACTACTACTACTACTGGTAGTAGTAGTAGTAGTAGTAGTAGTAGTAGTAGTAGTAGTAGTAGTAGTAGAAGTAGGGTGGTGAATTGGCAGTATCGGTAGAGTGTCAGATACCATGATTTTCAGCATAAAGTTATGGCTCTTTACGTTCTGAGTTCAAATCCCGCCGAAGTTAGCTTTGCGTTTCATCCTCACGGGGTCGATAAAATAAAGTACCAGTAATGCACTGGGTCGATTTAATAGACTTTCCCTTCTCCCAAAATTGTTGACCCTGTGCCTAAATCTGAAATCAATATTATTGATATTGTATGATTTCTATAAATGTAAAATATTTAAGGTTAATGATCATGGAGGATCATACTAAATGTTTTGTCAAAACACAATTAACAGCTCGTTACAACTTTGTGTCCGCTTAACGAAATCAGCGTCTTCAAATATCAATACCATAGCACACTTGTACGATTTCTCCAAGGTTATTCTATAATGCTATTCTGTACTTACAAATCATGGAGGAAGGGACGGGTGAGATAGAAGGAGAGAAGGTCACTGTATTGATTACACATTAGATGTATTCTGTGTTCAAGTTAAAACTAATGTTATCTCAAGACATCAATCCAACTGAAAAGAAGAAAGAGCAATCTCTCGCTGATAAAAAAGCCAGAAAGAACATCCTCCCAATAAAATGGCGCCTAAATGACTGACAGGAAGGAAAACTAAACTTGTATAATAGGATATATGTACACATTTGTTGCCACTCTTTCACTATAATTAAGCTTGCTTATGTCCAGAGAACTGCTGTTGCTGATTCTACGACTAACACTAGTATCATAATTATGAGTGGTGCAGTTTCATGTATGAAAAGTGCGGAGTGTAGGATATGATGTCATTTGCCACTATTCGTTTTATCCCACAACATAATGCTAATTACTAATCTGTTCTAGGACATAAAATAATTCAATTGTTCCCGCTATTTCAATTTTAAATTTAAATGTGTGCCTCCCAAAGCAAATGACTATGGTAATAGTCGATCACTATAAATATTAGATCAGAAAATCGGACAGAGATTCTTGCGGGGAATAGAACCTTACATATCTCGGATGTCGATCGGTAGAGCGTCAGACAGCATGCTTTGCAGCATAGAGTCATGGCTCTTTATGTTCTGAGTTCAAATCCCCCCAAGGATAGCTTTGCCTTTCATCCTTACGGGGTCGATAAAACAAAGCACCAGTAATGCACTGAGATCGATTCGATCAACTTTCCCCTCCCTTCAAATTGCTGGCCTTGTGCCTAAAGTAGAAACAATTATCAACAACAACAATGGCAATGGAGGCAGGGGTGGCATTTCCAGTCCCAGGCATTAGTAAGAGATTCATGGCGAACAGTTTCCACGATACCTGTTTCATTCTAGAAAGAACTCATCTCATATGACGTTAATCATATTGTTAGCGTTCCTGGAAAAAGTTTGAGCATCGCAGCTACGAGAAGCTTCACAAATATACATGAAAAGTATACTACACACACAATCCCAGAATCAACTAGACGCTGATTTCGTCCAGGGAAAGGAACTTGTGTGTGACGAGATGATAATTGTGTTGTGACAAATCATTTAGTATGATCCTCTATTGTGACTAACGTTATAGCAGCTATAATAGTTTCTGATTTAGGCACAAGAGCAACATATTTTGGTGGAGCAGAAAGTTGATGAAATCGACCCCAGTGCGTTACTGAAACTTAATTTATCGACCCCGTAAGGATAAAAGGCAAAGCTAACCTCGTAGGGATTTGAACTCAGAACATAAAAGGCTTTACATATGCCGCAAAACATGTTGTCCGATGCTCTACCGACACTGCCAATCCACTGTTCTTATAACAGCTATAATAAACAGAAAACTGCCTCACATTCAATGTTACGTAAAACATATCAGCTGGCTTTCCTTTGCCAATATTCACCAATCTCTATCATTACCCAATGTTTGACTGTTTCAGGATTTGCTAACCATATACCTCCTGCCTCCCCCTCTTTATTTTTCTCAATTAAACATTTAGTAAGTGGATGCATCAAACGTGACCTCCTTTTATGCCTTCCGACATCGATGGAAAGAAGAGAGAAAATTGCGTCCAGGCCAAAGATCTGACCTGAATACTTGCAACAGAGTGGACTCCGCTAAAAGAACTCACTGGGTAGTGTTGGTGTTAAACTGGATGACAGATTAAAACTACCAACCAGACACAGGGCTGATTCATTCGACTACATTCTACGCAGTTTCACTCTAAATTTCACTTACAAGTTTTCATCATCTCGCGGCTGTGGTACAAGCTACTTGCCAAAGGTTGCCGTGAAATCGAACTCGAAAACAAATAGCTTTCTTGTGTTCAATCTTCCTCGGATGCCACTTCCCCCCTCCCACAATCTAATAACAATGGTTTATGATTTAAGGACAAGGCCAGCAATTTGGGAGGAGGGGAATAGTCGATTAAATCGATCCCAGTAAGTATGAAAGGCAAAGCTAATCTCGGCGGGATTTGAACTCAGAACGTAAGCGGATGTAAAGATAAGCTGCAAAGCATACTAACAACAATAGAAAAAGACTTTTAACCCTAACCACTAGTAGAATTATAAAAGACTGTTTCTATCGGTACTTAAACACTCTCCGAAATTGAATAGAATGAAATAAAAACACGAAATATATACACACCCACACTAACGAATGGAGAATTCTATTTGAAGTCGTTTTCCGTCGATAACAAATCATAAAACGAAAGAAAGCACTGTTACAGCGAGAAGAGATCGACTAACTGTGGAGATGATGAGGAATGGTTATAGCGGCGGCGGCGATGGAGATCAATACGCAAGACGATTTCAAAGCAATATTATTGTTCTGCATACAAGAATGGAGTTAGGTTTGGGTGTAATGTCTAGATTACTTAAACAAAAATCAAACTTTCAAAGCCCGGCTCTCCTGTTGCAGTTGGCTGGTGAACTGAATCGTTAGAACTCATATGAACATAAATGGAAAAAACATTCTTATATACACAGTTAACAAGCTAGCCCGGGTGTAGCAATGTCAAATTGCTTCTGCTTTACCTTCTTACACAGTTATGTAACCATCTCATTACCATATTTTTAATGATATACATCGCTAAGTTTCAAATCATTTTGAAAATAATCAACACGATGGAATTCATCAAAATAACAAAATTTCTCATTATCAAGTTGCCGTTTGGAACCTTACTGAAAAGGTACTTACATAAAATTACGATGGAATTTATGAGAACGTTCGAGGCTTCATCGAATTATGACCATAGAGAAAATACTCTAAATAATATGGCATATAAGCTCCCTTAACGGAAAAAATTATTTTCAAATTTCGCTCATAGTTTCTAGAACACACGTTCTTATGATGGAATTTCTTAATATGTGTAGGGGGGGGAGTGGAATCGATCGACAAGATCCCAGACCTCGTTCGATTACCGTGTAGGGTGGAGCTAATCACATCTTTCAATTGCTGACACTATCTAATGATCGCAACTCCTGGAAGAAGGAGCAATGTTAAATAAATTGTCTTGCTCAAAGACATAACGCATCGCCTGATCTGCGAATCGAAGTCGCAACCTCACGATTGCGAGTTCAATTCTCTAACCCACGCGCCTACACGTACATATATGTAAGCACACTTTTGTAGCATAAAACCAGTTTCAGGCGCGTTCGTATTAAAGCTTTTACAACTGTATCTAAATTACGACGAGGAAAGATGAAATCTGTTTCAAATTACCCATAAAGGTAGATGGAAAGTGATTTCGTTTTAACCAATCAAAATATATATTTACATGTATTGACGTATATTTAGATAGTACTTGTTTCTACTTTTGGCACAAGGCCAGCAAATACCCAGTACATTACTGGTACTTTATTTTATCAACCCCGTAAGGATGAAAGGCAAAGTTAACCTCGGCGGATAATAATAATTTCTGATCTTGTCACAAGGCCAGCAATTTTTGGAGAAGGAGAAAGTCGATTAAATTGAGCCCAGTGTGTTATTTACCGACGCCATAAAGATGAAAGGTAAACCTAACCTCACTGAGATTTTAACTCAGAACATAAAAGGTTGTAACTCTGCTGCAAAGCATGTTGACCCACGCTCTAACGACACGGCCAATCTATTACCTTGTTATTATTTAGATAATAATAACAGCGAACACTATATTAATCTATCGTTTGACTGAGAAATTCGAGAAACTGCGACTAAAACGGAGCAGACTAACGAATGAAACACATGATAGGGACCACAGAAAGGCAGACCTGTCAACTCTCCCTGTCCAACGGGAAGATCTCCCACCCCAAAGTGGGTGGGTGAGAGATGTCTTCTCTAGTGAAAATGGAGCATAGCTTCCATTAATGAAAATCTCTCCATTTTGCTTCATTTCTCCCTGTTTTGAGGCACTGAATTTCATGGTACTCCCCGTTTGGGTTTTGAGAGGTTGGAAGGTCTAGAAAGGAGAAGTGGAATATTTTGGCAACAAATATTATATATTTGGATGTGCAGGAGATTAAACCTGTATGTGTAAAAGTTCTTCGAAGTAAACAAATACCAAAAATACATTTTTCTACTAAGAACACTACGTGTGCCATCAGCATAATTGCAGTTCCAGATATAACATAATGATATATTGTGTTGGAGTCGAGCCAACTGTCTTTCCAATTCACAAAAAGGGCAGAATCATGCACTCGTTTACAATGATTAAACAAATTAAAAATGTATTGCAAATCAATTATATCTGCAGCAAGAAAATTCTCTCGAGAAATTAGTTTAGACTTCGAACAGAAAATGTCTGAATATAATACAAAAGTGAACTAACTCGGGGTATATGGGTCCATTGTGGTGACACACAAAATGTCATGACTTTACATGGTCAATTTTCTTGAGAATTTGTTTCTCCATATATAAATATATACAAATCTCTGAACTGGAGCAAGAGAGGAAACACCTTCAGCGATACATGAGCAGGCTCTCACCACATGATATATTAAATAGAACATCAACAACTATAATATAGATAAAAAGCGTCACTCGTGTGGAGCATTTATTAAGACACTTTTCCACAAGGTATGAGATTATTTTAACAATTCTCGACAAAATATGCCCGAAAAAACAATAATATAGTAAAGATGTTCTACATAATCAAAGGGCTGGACTTTCCCTGCTGAGACCCTAGGATATATGAAATGTGAGGCCATTCTCTAAATATATTCGAGAAAAATGATTTAAAGTAATTATAAATTATCATTTTTATATTAATTTTAATGATATATATATATATATATTATATATATTTATATATAAGTGTTGATTTAATGTTAAAGAATAAAATCTAATGATGAAATAAAAATAGTTTTTAAAAGGTCCCCGAGTTTGTGTGACTAAGCTTATAGGTAAATCATCGAAAACTGCATAATTACCAAATTTCAATTAGTGCCTTTCACATGTCTTCAGAAATTAATATGTGAAAATAATACGGAACCTTAACAAACAAACCGACAGACACAGTATTATTCTCCCTGAGGAAATACATGAAAATTATGGAAATAACTATACTGAATAACTATAATGTGGTGCATAAGCGAACTGAAAAGCTATATATATATTCTTTATAATCCCGAAAAATTATTTCAAATTTTTTTACCGGAATTCATTTTAGAGAATGGTCACAAATTCCATATAGCTTAGGGCCTCAGCATGTGAAAGTCCGGCCCTGGCCGCTGCCCTTGCTTTTCTGAATAGTCATAAAAAATGATTCAAAAATATAAAATTTATATCAATTCAATTTAATGACTTTAAAATAAACAAAACAGCAACAAAATGCTTGGCGGCGACGGTACCCTCAGAATTATTTGACAGTTCTGCTTCAAATTGACATAGATCAATGACACATGTGTATAGAATAGAGATATTCAGATATAGATAATTTCTCAGTTATAAAAAGGTAAGAAAACCTCTACCCAGTAAAGTTCCAAATATGTGCTAGAATCATAGAATTCAAATATCTTTATTTGAACAGTATTTCCACGCACGTATCATCCGTTTCCGATCTTACTCAGACCTTCACCAGCAGATAAATATCTGTCTCTTGGTGAAAGTCCGAGGTAAAATCTGAAACAGATGGTTCATTCGTAGGGATATTATTCAAATATAGATAATAAAACATAAGTATTTCGAATACAGAGATAGATGTAAGCGACAAAACTGATTTCAGTAATCAACTAGTTTGTATTTATCGACCACAGATGCATAAGATATTGTTACTATTTGTGGCACCTGCCATCGAATGAGAAATAAGCTCTTGATAAGCTGAAATTGCGATTTCTCCAAAAGCAAATGGTGATTTTGAGAGCTGTTTGTTGAAATATTCTCAATGTGTAGTAGCAGAAGATGGTCGAATCAAGAAATGTTGTCTTCTCCCCCAGCCAACTCTTATTCTTGAGATGGTTGTACGGTAAGGTCAAATCCTCAGAATATGCCACCGAACATTTTGCTACGTTTCCTTTCATAAGACTTACGGTTAAAATGTTTGCTTTACAATCACATGGTTCTGAGTTCGATCCCACTGTCCGTCACTTCGGCCAAAACATAACTGATTTTGGATGTCGGATATAAACCTTCTCTGTACTATATTGCAAACATTCGAAGCAGATCCCTGAAGAGAAAAATCACAGGATCTTTCTTCCTTTTATCCTCCTCCCACCGGTGCTGGAGATTTTGCAAAAAAAAAAAAAAATGGAGTCGGACGCTCCCCTTCTAAATATACCATACAGCTCATGAAATAAAGTACTAGTCAAGAACTGAGGTCGACGTAAACTAATGTAACTCCATCCTGCGCCAAGAAATGAAAGAAAATTAGAATTAATAATCAGCTCACTGAAACGAGATCGCCTTGGGATTCGTTGGAATTTACGTCTTCACCAATAAAGAGCTAGATTCTATACTTACACCTACACACAAACATAACCAACCATACACAGCCACCCACACACAATCCCTTTCTTATTCTCACACACCGAAGAAAATACCTACTTATATTTTTATGCAATAGATAGAAATGAGTTTTGCAGTATAAAACAAACAAATGAACGCATGGGTTTTCTATATTTAACAGACGTGTTTAAAGAAATACACGCTAATTCCTTTCATATCCTCTTTGGTTGGTTATTTTGAAACGGAGCCAAATGATGTAGTAGTTTATAAACATTTTCCGGAAAAAACACAGCAACAGTCAAATAATGTATATAGCTATATACGATACACACACACACACACATATACATATATATACTCACACATATATACATATATATACACACACACACATATATATATAGAGAGAGATACACAGACACACACAAGCATACACATACATATATATATATACACACAGACACACACACACAGGCACATGCATGATACATACAACAAACGATAACACATATACACAAACAAGTTGCCAGAAATAGTTTGGTTTATAGACTCAGTATTTCCGATTGACCAAAATTAATAGAATATTTTATTCTGGTTCTTTACTTTTTCTTTGCTTATTTTTTTACCCTTCGTTATTTTGAAAGATTCTCAAATAACACAAAAAGTGTAATTAATAAACCAACAATAACGGTATTAATAAATCAAAGGAACATTATACGCAAGGTTACACGACGTCAGATGCCAAAGAATTAATAAGAATTCCTTCTCTTCGTTTCATTTGGAGAGTGTCAGTCTTGTCTGAACATTAAGGCGTCATAATCCAAAATAGACTAAAAGAAGAGAAACACTATTTTAATTATAGTTTTCACTTTCTCTGGATATATATATATTCATTCAAATGAATGACCCCCTCGAATTCGATATATATATATATATATATATATATATATATATATATATATATTAGGTATAGGATTATCCAAGATGCAGTGATGGTTAATTACTACACTGGATATGGTTGACGTACGGTAAGAGGTTACTCTACGAGTTATGGAAGAATTGTTCAAGAAACTTAGTTCCTGATCCTTCAGTATTCCGGAGTGTATATAAAGAATGAATAATAACAGGTAGACATCATAAAAAGGTAGTTTATTCCGTGTGCTTACAAGTGTTTCCACGGTGGTACTACAGCCTAGTTCCGCTACGTGCAAATTCTGCTCTGAGGAAACAGTGGTCACAGCATTGGATATTCGAGTTCTGCAAATACTTGTGAATTTGCACGTAGCGGAACTAGGCTGCAGTACCACCGTGGAAACACTTGTAAGCACACGGAATAAACTACCTTTTTATGATGTCTACCTGTTATTATTCATTCTTTATATATATATATATATATATATATATCGAATTCGAAAAGATGAAAGGACAAGTTGACCACTGCGCAATTTGAACTCAGAGCGCAGTGAGTCAGAACGGATACTGCAAACTATTTTATCCGAAATTCTGAGGGAGGAGCCCCGCGAGGTGGGGTGGCTGTTGCAGCGGGTACCGCTGGCCATTGTCCGTGGGGCGTAGCCCCAACACCACCGAGCCCAG
>OZ024742.1:126965545-127008045 GCA_964016885.1 Eledone cirrhosa
CCCTCCCCAGGCCTGAGTACAGCAGTTTTCTTCCAAAGAAAGATAGAGAGGAAATGAGAAAGAGATATAGAAGAAGAAGAATCCACACCAGTAGTAAACTGGTACATTCATCGACCTCGAAAGGATGAAAAGCAAAGTTGACCTCGGCGAGATTTGAACTCAGAGAGCCGGAACGAATTCCATTTTATCCGACGTTCTAACGACTCTGCCAATTCGGTGCCTATTACATATGTACCAAGCGTTAAACTAATATAATTCTTCATTGTACTATATTGTTTATAAATAATGGTTTCTACTTTTGGCACAAGGCCAGCAATTATCCCAGTGTATTACTGGTGCTTTATGTTATTAGCCTTGTAAGGATGAAAGGCAAAGTTAACCTCGGCGGGATTTGAACTCAGACCATAAAGGGCCGTAACTCTTTGCTGCAAAGCATGGCGTCAGACCCTCTACCGATACTGCCAATCCACGTAATGTCGCTCATACATCATTAGTGTGGAAATAAGAACGGTGCATTGCCAGTATCGGTAGAGCATCAGACACTCTGCTTTGCGACACAGAGTTATGGACCTTTACGTTCTGAATTCAAATCCTACCGAGGTTAACTTTGCCTTTCATCCTTATGGGGGTCGATAAAATAAAGCACCAGTAATGTAATAGGGTCGATTTAATCGACCCCCCCCCCCCCCCCCCCAAAAAAAAAAAGAATTATTGGCCTTGTGCCTATATCAGAAACAATTATTAGTATGGAAATAAAAAAAAAGATATTAAGAAACTATATAAATCAATATTAAAGTGATTGAAAATCAGTTGAATTTGTTGAGGGTTTCCGCTTAGCAAGGAATTGGTGAGAATGTCGGATAAAATGCGGTGCTCAATTCGTTCCGACTCTCTTCGCTCTGAGTTCAAACCTCGCCGAGGGCAACTTCGCTTTTCCAGGTCGAAAAAAAAGTTACAGTGCTGTAGAGAGGTCAATCCTTTCTCTATATACCATTTTCACTTCCTTTCTCTCTATATTTGTCCTTTCTGGAAGAATGATGACCCGGTTCAGACCCGGAGAGGAGATGCGATCCGTCATGTTTTTAAAAATGCTCAAGAAATGCCGTTTGTGAATATGGTCTCCCTACGACTTCATCAGGAGTTACGGGTGCATTATATATATATATATATATATATATATATATATATATATATATATATATATATATATATATATATATACATATAAATATATACTATATATTATTAGACTGAACTTCAAAGGAACACACACATACACACTCCATATCGATTTCATCTAACTAGGTAGAAAGCCTTGAAATTGTTTTTAACATGTATGATGGTCGATATGTATTCATGCGTGTGTTATATGTTACAAATACAGTTATATTGTTTTGTTGAGTTTGCTGGGAAGAGTGAAATATACAACTGACGTACGTTGGGTTTTTAAGTCACCCAGTGCTGGACATTTGAGAAATAAGTTAGTGGAAATCTCTCTCTCTCTGTGTGCGTCTGTGTTAGAGATTGAGAACGCTTCTTTGTTGTTTTACTGATTGAGAAAGTGAGTGTGTATGTCATAGAGAGAGTTGATGAAGGGATGTGTGAGTAAGAAATTGTATCTGTGTGTGAGAGAGAGAGGGAGAGAGAGAGACTGTGTGTGAGTATAGTTTTCTAGAAACCAGTAAGTTACCCCCACTGTTGGTAGGCTGGGGTGGGGACTTGTAGATATAATTTTATAGTAGCCGGTAAGATATAACTAGAGTTATATCTTACCGGCTACTATACACTAATAAAGCTATTGAAAATTACAGCTATGAAGGTTAATTTAAATTCGAGCCTTAGCTCTGAAATAAATTGGAGAGATTTCCTACATTATATAAACATTATATAAATATAGGTGGTGGATTGGTAGTATCGGTAGAGGGTCTGACGCCATGCTTTGCAGCAAAGAGTTACGGCCCTTTATGGTCTGAGTTCAAATCCCGCCGAGGTTAACTTTGCCTTTCATCCTTACGGGGTCGATAAAATAAAGTACCAGTAATACACTGGGATAATTGCTGGTCTTGTGCCAAAAGTAGAAACAATTATATAAACAGTGTATCCTATGAAAATTGTACAGAATCAATTAATATATATTATAAAATATAAATAAAACAAAACCTAATTTCTCATATCTGTTATTTACATTCCGATTCAGTGGAAAATTATGAAAAGTTATACATCTTAATCTATTTCTCTGCTACCTTAATCTATAATACAGCTCAACTGGGGACTTCAGAAGTTAGTTTCGTAAACTAGTTTCAGATTTGATCACAACTAATGACACCTTAGGTAAGTCCACTTATATAGACCCAAGTTGAACAACGTTTTGTAAATGATATTTAGTAGAAGGAATCTGTATAGAAGTCTGCCGGACACACAAAATCAGCATACACACACACATACACATACATATAATGTACACACGCATACATATGTGTGTGTGTCCAGCAGACTTCTATATATATATATATATATATGTGTGTATAATGTACACACACATACATATATGTATGTGTATAATGTACACACACATACACACATATATATGTATGTGTATAACGTACACACACCCACATATATATATGTATGTGTATAATGTATAATGTGTGTGTGTGTGTGTGTGTGTGTGTACATAAGTTCACGACTATGCAATCACCTATATGTAGTGATAAATTTTAACATTTGGATAAATATATTGAAGAATATTCCTATCAAAGGTTGCCTATTGCAAACAGTTGCAACAGTGAACAGGTTGTGTGTGTTTTAGACTTCCCTCGATGATATGGTTAACAGTTGGTTGATCGCCAGAACTTATGGAATTAACGTGCAAGTAGCTGAGCATTCTACAATCACATATGCCCTTCATTTAGTTCTCAAATAGTGCATGCTGGACCTCCGTCGGTTTCAACGATGAGTGTTCCGATTTAGTCAGTCAGCAGAGCAGCCGGCAAGATGTTGAGCATTTCACAAACACGTGTTCCCTTAATATAGTTCTCAAGTAAATTCATGGCAACACAGTTAGTTACAAAGCCGGATACTCTCAGGCTTTGAATAATCCTTTGCCCCCTCCCCCGGCTAATTAATTTTTCACATTTTTCCAACCCCTCCGCTTTCAGTCCACACACCCACCCGGCGAAATTTTATTGTAAGTGATTCATATTGATACAGCAGCTGGAGAATCTAATAATTTCATTTTACATTAAAGACACATTATGACGGCAAAAGAACATTAGAAGAAATCACTATACAACTCCCCCGCTTATTCCAATCCCCATATTATTTAGGACCATAGAGTATTTGAATTCTCTTCTTCCCCCACTTATTCCTGAGAGGGTCGTGGGGGAAGAGTCCTCAAACACTCCTTCCAGCGGGTCCTGTCATGGAGGCAACCATTTCCAACTGATCTGGCTGGATCCCCAAGCGACTCCAGCCAGGCTCATGAATGTTATCCAAACATCTTGCTCGGGGTCTACCCCTGTATTATAAGTATAATTTATTTTCTGTTGCTGGGTGGACTGGAGCAACGTGAAATAAAATATTCTTGCTCAAGAATGCAATGTGTCATAAGGAATCGAATTCATGACCTTACGATCATTACCCAAACACCCTAGCCACTAAACCAGGCCCCTTCACACCAACGAAGTTCATAGTAGCACCACGATGACAATATAATTGCGTCCGTTTCAACATAGCAAGTCACTTGCCTAACAAGTACAATGCTGAAATTGTGTTAAATAATTTGAAGTAAGTCTCATGTTACGACCAGAGTTTTCTATTTCCTGCCACGAACTCGTCACATTTCCTTCTAGTAATTTAATATTCATTTTTAACTAATTCTATGTAAGTGAAGATTCTCGGGCAGACAAATCCATCCATAGAATTCAATATATTACACTAAAGAAATTATAAAATGGATTAATATAACCCTACAGTACAATCTACTTATAGAATGGCTGCAAATCAGTAGACAATAGGTTTCAAACCAATGGATTTCATCAAGCATATGATTCTCTTAACTTAAGCTAAGATACAGTTTCTGTTGTAGGCAGGTTGAATCTGTGGTGTATTTTACTTATGTCACACACACACACACACTCGCGCGCGCCTGTCGTTTGTTATGTTTTCAGAGCATTTACATTATTTTAAAACTGGATTCTATTTAATTTGTTTTATTCAATGTATTGACCACTTAAGAAACCTTGACATAAAAATACGCGCTTGCTGTATTTACGAAATATATGTATATATATACATATATATATATATATATTAACCATTTTAGAAATCACATTGGCATATGCAAAGCAATCGTGGTAATCAAAATATATTGATTGCCGGATTTAAAATAAAACTGTAATGGTCCGGGGAAAATGTGCATTTACACTCCTTACAAATGACCTCTTGTAAATACTGAGTACAGATTTACACGTTCAAATCTTATCTCATTGGGTGAATAATGAGACTTTTGAACAATGAAGACTAATGAACACTTTTCCCTATAACCTTGTTTAAATATAAACAAAATATTTTTCTCCCAAGTAAGAGACCAGCATGTAAATTTTGAGTAAATGTATTTTCATAATTCAGTTGCCTCTGTATTTCCTTGCAATTTCTGTTTTATTTTTTTTAATTGGTTGAGATCTAACAAACCACGAATACTTAATATTTTTTTTAATTTTGAATTTACCGTTTTTAGGACAATCCCGCACGGCTAATGATTCTATAGTCTTATGACTCCATTCTCTAGAATGTAGCAGTTCTCCGCGATAGTAACTAGCCATTTGGCTCCGCTGGCCCTTAGCTAAAATGCTGAGAGCTCCCGTTGATAAAGCAACATAGTTGATGGTCTGCACTTTTTGCACCGTGCAACCACTGAGAAAATCATGTGGCTAATGCACTTACTTTATCAGCCTATATTGCTGAAATTATGATCCGGAAAATATACAATTACACTCATTACAAATAACCTTTGGTGGTCACTTTAAGGACAGATTTACTCGTTTAATACTTTTAAATCTAGTCACATTACTAACTCATTGAGTTAGTAATGACACTAACGGATCATAGTCAATACTTTTATCTATAACCTTGTTTAAAATATAAACAAAATATATTATATATATATATGGTATAATATGTGTTAGTTAAACAATCAATACAGGTGTACGCAGGATAAAGCACTCAACGAAGTATACAAGTATGTCTATGCGTACTCCACGGTAAAATTATAATAACGAAGTATCAGTCAACAGGTTAGAATTGACCTCATTTATTCGTTACACAATTGGGTAACGAATGAATAATTATAACCTGTTGGCTTATACTTCATTATCATTTATATATCATTTAACGTCCATTTTCCAAACTTGCAAGGGTTAAACGGGTTGTCACGTTATGACAATTCAAGTCAGGTGACCATGTCATGTTTATAAAGGTCTGTATTTTGACTTAGTTTCTACAGCTGGACGCCCTTCCTAACGTCAACCACTTACATATTATATATATATAATATATAATCGATGTATAAAAACCACCATTTGCCTTAACTGGAATGTAAACAAAGTAAACCAAACCCAAGCTATCCACGATGTCAAGAAATTCTAAACCATAATCTTACAGTCCTCCGCACCCACCAAACCACTCTGTACCAGCGACGGATTAAATTACTGGTATGTTACGTAGTTTCTATATGACTGTTCAGCATTATATATTCAGAGTTGGCGGTGGATTGGCAGTATCGGTAGAGGGTCGGACGCCATGCTTTCCAGTATAGTTACGTCCCTTTACGATCTGAGTTCAAATCCCGCCGAGGTTGACTTTGCCTTTCATCCTTACGGGGTCGATAAAATAAAGTACCACTAATGCACTGGGTAATTGCTGGCCTTGTGCTTAAAGTAGAAACAATTATATATTCAGAGTTCGAATACGGCCCTGTTTGACTTCCGCCCGTCTGTCCATCTGTGGTCAATGAAATAAACTTTAATCATGAAGACAAGTGGATGTTAATCGTCTTTAAACACATACACATACGCACCAATGATATCAGTGGTTTTATTCTTTCCCTTCAATTTGTGGCTGTATAACAATTTATATTTCTTAGAACTCAAACATTTTTATGAGAAATCGGTGTATTTAGAGCAACGTTCACATTTATACACAGTCACACACATAGACACACATTTCTAATAAAATTTACCACAATAGCCCACAGCCCTAAATACTCGGTCGTTCATACACATACATCCACACTAACACACACAGGCATACCTATTCATCACATGTATCAAATAAATATGGAACGACAAAAATTACTAAAAATAATAAGAACACGTAAAACTGATAACCATGGGAGGATGTTAAATGTCGGATATACACAAATGTGTATATACATGTATCGTACACATACATGTGAGAATATAGTTAGGCATAGATACACTGTAACACTCATTATTGAATTGCTTTATACTACTGGACCTCTGCCGCCAATAACGATTATAGTTTTGGCACAAGGCCAGCAATTTATGGGGAGTGGAATGTCGATTATATTGATGACCCAAGTACTTTACTGGTACTTTAATTTATCGATTTTGAAAGGAAGAACTGCAAAGTTGACCTCGGTATTATTTGAACTCAGAACATAATGAACCGGAATAATATTGCGAAACATATGTCCGACGCTCTAACAACTCAGCCAACCTATCGCTCTACTATGCCGTCAATAATTTTGAAGGCAGTAATGTTGAATGTATTTAATTTGTGGAGTTTGTTATTGGTATATCATATATATCAGGTTTACCTGATATATAAAAAAAACCATACACATCGGGAAATTTGCCTCTAGATAAATAATTTTCCTACGAGAAAACCCTAAAATTTATATCGATTACTGACACATGAAAGTGATTAAAGAAAAGAATATCTTAATAAATTGCAATGATATAGTTACATAAATGTTGAGCATGTCTAATATATACAAATGAAATGCAGAACATGTACGAGTAAGTTTGGAGAAATAACTATTTGCGAAGACAAATGTACATTTAGAACCCAGGACCTTGTGATTTGAAAACGAACTTCGTTTTGTAGTAACAACATTGCTATGAGAAATGTATTGTGTGTATGTTTGGGTGAGCGTATGTTTATGTAAATTTTAAAGTTACATAGTTATACATATAAATGAATATACAAATACACTCTGATTCGGAGAGTTAAACTATTTAAAAAAATATAATTCCTTTCCTTTTTCCCCCGTAATTCCTGAGGGAGTCGTAGGGCTGCCGTAGGCGTTTCTTGAGCATTTTAAACCCTGGCAGACTCTATTCCTTTCCAGGTCTGAATACAGCAGATTTATTCCAGAGAAGGATAGAGAGTGTGATAAAGAGATATAGAGGTAGAATCGACCTCAATAGACGAGTGGTACTTTTTTATCGACCTCGAAAGGATGAAAGGCAAAGTTGATCTTGGCAGGATTTGAACTCTGAGAACCAGAATAATACCACAAAGCATTCTAACGACCCTGCCAAGCCACCGCCTTATAATTAATTATTGAAATTAAGTTAGTAGTTGGATTAAGGGTGGCTAGATATAAGGTAGAGGGGACAAGGATGGTTTATGTTAGAGCTTATTGTTTAGTTTTTGTTTGGTACAAACGTTAAGAGCCGGAATAATTACTGCAATGGATTGTGTCTTAATCTCTCACAATTACTCCAATCCTCCCAACTGGACTAAGATTTTATTTTATCGACCACGAAAGGATGAAGGACAAAGTTGGCTTTGGCGTGATTTGAACATAGAAAGCGCAGACAGCCTAAATAATTACCGCAGGGAATTATGTCTCATTCTCTAACAACTCTGCTAATTCACCGCCTGTCCATTTATGTAAAGTAGGTCATATAGCAATGTAGATTGTATGTTATGGTAACAGGAGTTAGCATTGTGAATTGAGTGGAAAGAGGGTTGTACATATTAAGTTAGGGTTTCAACATTGTCTATTTATAAAGGAAACATAATACCATTGATGGTCGAGTGGTCGGCGACTAAAATGGCTCCCCCAATAGACTCGGGTGAAGAGACTAAGTGGGACCCCAACAGCACACAAAAAGCAAGAGCTGTAAAAAAAGGGCAGATGAACTCCTTACAATCAATGGCCATCCACCTCAACTATTGGTTAAATAGCCTCACCAACTCACAATTGACAAGCGTGGTGAGTACGGCCATATACCAGAAAATATGACCAAAACCAAAAGCGGTGGAGGTCAACCAGGGAGGGATTCCTCCAACAGACGGGAAAAGGTCCTTGAATAGATGGGAATACCATCCCATAGAAAGTTGTAAACGCTTAAATGTCCAATACTCAACTTTACGTACTTCTCCTTATCTTCTAGACCGAGAGGTTGGATTAACGAGTCTCAGTAAATATTCAGCCCCTAATATATTCTTCATGCATGTCATTTCTTAGTATTTTTATATCGTTATTTTAAATTGCCTAATAGTGGTAGATTGACAGTAACAGTAGAGCGTCGGGAACATGCTTTGCGGCAAGAGAATTAAGACCACTTACGTTCTGAGTTCTAATTCTGCTGAGGTTTGCTTTTACAGGGTCGATAAAATAAAGCACTAGTAATGCACTGAGGTAGATTAAATCAACCCCCACACGCACAAAAAAAATGATTGGCTTTGTGCCTAAATCAGAAACCATTATTTTAACGGTGGATTGGCATTATCAGTAGAGGGTCGGACGCCATGCTTTGACGCATAGAGTTACGGCCCTTGCCATTCTGAGTTCAAATCCGCCGAGGTTAACTTTGCCTTTCATCCTTATGGGGTTGATAAAATAAAGTAACAGTAATGCACTGGGTAATTGCTGGCCTTGTGCCAAAAAGTAGAAACAATTATTTTAAATTGCCTAATGAATGATTATATAAAAAAGGTTACTATATATTTTGCTAGGAAAATATCTGAAGAGGTGTAATAAGCCCGGAACATGATCGTAGTTGTCACCTTACTAACCAAAGAACTCTCTCAACTGCATGCTTCTGGTTTTTAATAAATTTACATTTCAGAATTATCTCCTTTGTTTTCCTTGCCGAGAATTATCATTAACGGAATTTTTGTATTGTCATTACGGATATAATTTTTAATTGGTTGAAAATTAATTATTTTAGTACACCCCATTAAGCATAATTATGTGTGAAGTGTTGCTTTATACGGTACGAAATGAATAACACACACACTAGAATAGGCAACGAATACGCATAATGGCACACTGGAACCTACTTCATTAACATTTAGCATGATACACCAATATACATACAACACAACACATACAGGCAGATACACATATACACACAAATAAACACGGGGGTACAATCGACGAAAACAATCTTGCCACACACAAATACACATACCGCTATACACACACTAAACGAAAAACAATAACCACGAAATTACTACCCAGAAATTAACCAATCAGAATAGGTCAATTTAATTTCAGATGAAACATAATCGATATTTTTTTTATTACAATCAACGGGTTGTTATTGGTTGCTGTATTGTTTAACCACAGGTCAGTCCTGGTTGAGTAGACCTATAAACGGATGGCTGTTGTGTTGTTCAATCCCAGGACGGTCCTAGCCTAGTAGACCTAGAAACGGGTTGTTGATTGCTGAGTTGTTTAACCGTAGGAGACTCCTGATTGAGTAGACCTATAAACAAATGTATTCCTATTATTGACACCTACTCTGGTGTGTTCTTTTCTTTATCAATACAGTAAGGTGTGTGGACACAGCATAGCCGAATGGTTTAGGAAGTTTGCTTCGCAATCATTACGTCTTGGGTTCGATTCTATTACCTGATATGTTGGGCAACTGTCATTTACTATAGCCTGGGTTCAACCCATACTTTGTAAGTGTAACTGGGTAGAAGGAAGCTGTTTGGAAGTCCGCCGGATGGATTGTACCAGTAATTCAATGGTCCAGCCTTGCCACATCCTGTGTCAGGTTAATTACGCTAATGGTAAACGTGTCTTTGGAATGCTCTGTTGAATGCACTATTGAATGATAGTTATGATAGATTTGTCGATTCATAAGGAAGGGACGAATAAATAACAGGTTCGTTCGCAATCATTAGGTCTCGGGTTCGATCCCACTGTGTGGTGTCTTGGGTAAGTATCATTTACCATAGCCTTGGGTCAACTCATGGCTTGTGAGTGAAATTAGGGAGACGAAACTGCTAGGAAACCCGTCAGATGTATTACGTTATGGGTACTCACGTCTATAGAATACTCAGCTACATTCACTTCAATATAATTAGCTGTTCTGTTGATCGAACAACTGAAACCCTCATCGTCGAAATTGGTGGGGGTCTATCGATATGATAGAGTAAGTGTTATTGTTGTTTAGTCCCTGGTATGTTAATATCGGTGTGTTGGATATCATATATTACTGAATAATGCAATAGTCAGCTCAGGGTTTTGCCTGCTACTGTACCATGTAACTCAATACAACCTGTTTCATGGTCGAGAGGTCTGCGGCTAAATCAGCTTCCCCACCAAACCCTGGTCTGGTACGGAGGGTAATTAAATCCCCCAGCGGCACAAATAAAAGAGCTGTTAAAAGGGACGATGAACTCCTTAGTCAACAGCCATTCACCCCAACTATGGGTTAAATAGTCTCATCAACCTACAATCGACCAAGTGTGGTGAGTACAACTATACTTTTGTCATGAAATCGGTGAAGGTCCTCCAGGGCTGCATTGGATAGTAGTAGTAGTAGTAGTAGTAGTAGTAGTTGTTAAAGGGTTCTGATGAACGTGGTTGTAATGAAAGTGATGATCATGATGACGACGATGATGATGCAGCAGAGACAATGTATTTATAATACCATATGGACTTTTAATCCCTGGTCAATAAGTCAATTGGTTTGTAAGTTGGTCTAAACTGAACTGGTGATGGCGTTAATTTGTCTGCTGTGAGTGTGAATTAGATTTTGGTGACGGTGGGGGAGAGAGAGAGAGTGTGTGTGTGTGTGTGTGTGTGTGTGTGTGTGTGTGTGTGTGTGTGTGTGTGTGTGTGTGTGTGTGTGTGTGTGTGTGTGTGTGAGAAAGAGAGCATGTGTATGGAGGAGAGGGAGATGTGTGCGTGTGATGTGTATTTGATTGTTAATGCGCAATGTAGTTCAGATGTGACCAAATGTAAAACCTGCTAGAAATAACAGTCAAATCTAACGAAGGAAGGATACATCTGTTAATGTATTCCTGGATATAGAAAATGACTAGAACATCTTCGATCCTGTTTGTCTGCTTCATCATGGCTGACCTGGGGCTATACGAGAACAGCGACACAACAACAGCCAGGCTACAACAGCTACGCAGCAGCAGCAGTATCAGCAGTCACGCAGCAACGACTGCCACACAACAATACCATTTTCAGGTTTACGTAGTTGTTGAAATTTGACACATTTAATTTGAAACCAACAGAATCCCACCAGCGGCGAATGGTATGATCAAAAATGAAATCAATGATAATACTCTGAGGTAGATATAATCGATAGTTCTCTCACCCGAGAAAATTGAGGTATTGTATATCAGACATCAATATTTAATATTGATGTGTTATGCGTATATCAGACATTAATGTTTAATATTTAGTTTTAATTTAGGCATATAGTATAAAGTCTGTTTCGAGCAAGGAGGTTCACAGGCTGGTGCATATCTCGGCTTTCGTGGCGTGAAGCGACTGAGAATACAAGACCCCGCCCCCTCTGCCTCACCCGATATTTTAGGCATAAGACCAGCAAATTTGGGGAATTAGGGGAAAAGCAAAGTGGATTATATCAACCCCCAGTACATGACTTGTACATTATTTTTCGACCACGGAAGGATAGAGAGCAAAGTTGACCTCGGTAGGATTTGAAATCAGAATGCAAGGAGTCAGAATAAATGTCGCATTGTCATTTTATTCGACGATCCATCGACCAATTCTGACGCATGGTCTAGTAAATAGGGTGCTGATCGCAAGGTCGGGGGATCGATTCGCGAATTGAGCCGTGCGCAACGTCCACTCAGCTGAACGGTGAGTTGAGCTTACCACGCTCTGGCCTCTTGTGCGAGGTGGAGGATCTTGTTCTCCCAGACCCTTAACTCAACATCAAACCGGGATAAGCTCCGGCTGTTGTCCAACCCATGCTTGCATGGAAAGACGACGAATGGACAACGAATGCAAATGGAATTGAATAATGGAACGTATCTTATTTTTAAATACCGCCATGTTTGTGAATCCTACTCAGTTAGAATGACATTCGCCATTTTTGGTATTTCTCAACATTCAGCACTTAGATACCTATACTCACAGTCATACGGCAACACACACGTATTCCACTTGCTTCTTAACCGTATCTGTTAGCTGCCAAGGAATCTGATACCTCTATCGTAGACTCGGTCACCTCCCAACATTCCACACGATGCATTTTAACAGAAATATATATATATACTCATAACTGTTATAATATATGCTTTATTTCTTTTGATGTATATTTTGCAAAGATATACCACTACCTGTGTTGTATATTAATATGTATGCAAATTCATTTAAAATCTGTGCTAATCATAGTAAGATCACGCACGCCTTGGTCATCACCTGAACATATTTCAAATGTTTCTGTAGTATGTAAGAAATAGAGCAACGTCCAGTAGAGAAGCCAGCCAAAGCAAACGGCTCCGACTGCTTTTAACATGAGACGATAACGATATGGAAGGTAGTATAGTAATAAATAAAATAAATACATAAACACACACATTTATATATATATATATATAACAACCAACTCAATTATTATATTTACATTAATATATATAACATTGAATAATGGGTGGTAGATAGAACGTAGAGACGGCGCCAGATTGGATGATTTAATGTATTCTGTGTAATTAAGAAGGCGAATTAGCAGAGTCGTTAGAGCATCTGGTTTAATGTCTTGCAGTAAGCCTTCTGGATCTTTGCACTCTGAGTTCAAATCCCGTCTAGTTCAAGATCAGACTATTCTTTTGGAGTCGATAAATAAAATACAAGTCGATTGACAGAATCGTTAGAGCGCCGGACGGGATGACTTGAAGTATCTCTTTCAGCCTGCAACCAAATAGATGCCAAACTATCAGTCCTTGCCTATTCCTTCGACAACGTAGGCAGCATGGAGAGAGATGAAATTCAGGCACGGGTGATTAATGGTCTTCCACAAACAACTTTGCCCGGACTTCTGCCTCGGAGGGGAAGTTTCTAGATGCAAATCCCATGCTCATTCGTGGCCGAAGGGGGTCTCTACATCCATATTTGTATTAAAATCGTTTTTGTAAGAGGGCGATAGAGATAGGTCTTTAAAGATACATAAAACGTTTATACAGACGGATGAACTAATGAAACAACAGCAACTACACATCGTAGTGGCGTTGGACAGAAGAGGGGAGTGGTTCAGATACATTCTAGTGCAGGCGTATGAATATTGAGATCGGTGGTGTGAAACCCGATTTGACAAACACCCTCACACACATGGAAAAAACTATAAATAAACGCCAATTAATGATGTAAATGGCTCCATTAATTTTTCATCACTATTAATATCTTATTGCAATTATATAGAAATATAATTACCATTCCTCTACAACCAAGCAACAGCAACAACATAACCAACATTCCACAGTCACACGTTTTACTTTTGTTTATTGATGTAATAGTCTGTTACCATTGCTTTGTTTTACAATGTTTTGTTTGTTCTCGCAAGAATTTCGTTTGTTCTTGCAATATTTATTAAACAACAAAGCCTCCGCCTCCTCTGCAATAAATTAACAAAACATTTGTAATATTGCTAATGTATAATTTCAGAAGAAACAAAAAATGCACATCGTTGAACTGTTACATGAAATAATTAAATGATTGAGAATTAAAATACAAACTGCTCAATGTGATCCTCAGTGTAATCTGTCGAACAAACGCTTTGTACTTTAAACAACGCGATATATGAATTCAAAACACACGAGCTGTTAAAAGGGCCGTTGACTGGAGAGTTCATCCGCCCTTTTAACAGCTCGTGTTTTTTGTGCTGCTGGGGTTTCCTTTACCCTCCTCACCAGACCCTGGTCTGGTGGGGGAGCCGGTTTAGTCACGGCACCACGAAGCAGTTTGTACTGGGTTAGATAGTACCAGATAGAAGTATTAGTAGTACAACATGCGCGTGTGCGCTCCTGATCTCTCAGAACTACATTCATTTATTGTTAATCTGGATGAAGACAATGTGGCCATGACCAACACAGGCCCATTACGTTTTGAGACTGTTGAGGCTGATGTTCGACGACTGTCGCGGAGAAACGGGAATTGGAGGAGGGAATTCTAGATGATAAAGGTGCTGTCGAGAAAGGATTGAGTAAAGTTGTTAATGTGCTCCATGGGAGGGGATGATGCATGAGGGTGACCACAGAAGGTTAGCAGAACTGGATATGTAGGCTATAAAAATATATAGGTAGATTATCGGTGCAAAGTTATTGAATTCATATATCTACTACAAACATCCATCGACAACCTCCTCTACCACCCCCTCCCATGCTGCATATACACAACTATTCCCAATCCTTTCTCCTCAGCACCTATCATCTAGAGTTCCCTCCCCCAATGCACTTTTTCCCGTAACATACGTGTATGTAATAGATATATACACCCATATGTATAGGTGAAATTCGTTGGATTTTCACCCCGAAACTCGATACCAACCAGGAGTACACCTGAACTTCCACCAGGAAATCTTTCGTATCATTGAAGTTTGCTTTGCTTAAATATATATATATATATATATATATATATATATACATATTTATCGACCACAAAAGAGTGAACATTAACTTTGGTGCGGTTCGAACTTAGAATGCAGAGTGTTGTATTCAATACATCAAATCATTTTATTGGACAGTCTAAACTCACGGCCAATTCACCGCCATTGTGCATGTAAATGCTACATTAATAAATAAAACAATGGCAGTGAGAAGGAAACAGAGACATCGTTATAAAAATAAAAATCATCCAGACAAAGCCTAACTAAATTATTCAATAGTTAGAATACACACACAGGTATGAGATGTTACAAAGGGCTAGGTATAGGGTGTTTGTAGTGGATGTAAAGAGAAGATATAATGGCAGGTTATAGGGAGACATAAGTGGGTGTAAAGAATGTAATAATCTTTAGAAGGTGGAATGTTAAGTATTTATGTTGTTATTTTTATACAAAATTACAACAACTACAACACCAGCCAAATGATGTCGCTTTGGCTCACACAGTAATATATATAATATTGTATGCTTATTTAAATATGTGTATGTATGTGGTGAGGGTTTCTTGTTCTTCGTTTTCCACCATCTGGTTTTTCAAACAAACCTACTTCAGCTTATAAACACCCGTGTAAAATGGCATAGTTTTACCAATGCAAATGCGCGCACGCACACATACACCCCTATACAGTTTGAAGCATGCTATGTTGACATTACAGATTTAGGGAGCCCAAAATAGTTTTAAATGAGAACTACAAGTGTTTGGTAGCTGTATATAACAGCTACCACTATCTACAATCTGTTGATGCTTTGTATAACACTGTTGTTGCTGCATGAAGCTAAAGACCTATCTACCTAAATAGCTACCTGCAGATACACAAATATATTGTCATTTGATCGTATGTTTGTTGAAATGACTAGGGTAAAGTTACTGTTAAAACATGCATGTTTATCTATATTGATAGGTAGGCAAAGAAACTAGATGTAATAATGGTTTCTAATTTTGACGCAAAGCTTGCAATTTGGGGTGAGGTGAAAGTCGATTATATCAACCTAGTATTTGACTGGTACTTTAGGCTGGATTTGAACTGAGAATGCAGAAAAAAAAAAAATGGAAGCTATTCCGCTCTAATAACTCTCAATTCGACGCTCATTTAAATGTTATGCAAGGAGGGGAGATTAAATCAAACTCTCTACTTAACTGATACTTTATTTTATCGATCCCGGACAGATGAAATATAAAGTGCCGAAATAAATACCGTAATGTCTTTCATCCGAGACTCTAAAGATTCTGCCAATATCTGCTTAATTAACATTACAAATAAAAAAGAAGTTATACAATGATGGAAAGATGGGAACAGGATCCCGTACTGCCGAACTCCACAGTATAATCGGAACGTCAGCAATTCGTCTGAGGAAGACGGCCTGTGGGGTGGCTGTTGCAGCGGGTGTCGCTAGCTATTGTCCATGGAAATGTCTATGCAATTTTGTCCGGGGAGCGCAGCCCAAACACTACCCCGCACTAGGCCCAGAACCTATCACCCTTACCCCTCTTCCCTTTCTTCTGTTGCCCAAGAGTTCTTGCTTTCCCTCCTTTTCCTCTCATGTCATTTATAGTCCTTTCATCTACTTTCCATACAGCCAGATCTCTTCATCTTTACCGCTTTCCCTCATTATTTCATTTTGTTTTTACTCAGTTCAACCTTCAACAGACATCTCGAGAAGAAGCAATATCATTAATATTGATCAATTCTTTATTTCCCCCAAGGACAACGGATGTGGAAGTAGAACTTACAAGAGCGGTTGAGGGTTAGATAGAATGTATGAAAACAACATTATACAAAAAAAAGGAATAAAATGTAACTTCTCTATTTTGTTGCTTTATTGTATTGTTATTTTATTCTGTTGATTGTCGGGTGACATTCAGTTCGTTCAACCACTTATTATTCTCTTTCACTTTCTACATATTGTATGTCTACCTTGTGCTCTTAAATAAAACTCTTGTAATATTTTTCCTTAATCTCCTAACACTCTGGAATGACTGTGACACCTTCTGTAATCCCGTTCAAATCACATAGTGTCCTCCGTACCAGTTTCATGGCTGACAATCGAAGATGATGTTATATCTGGTATCTGTCGTAATTGCGTATCTGTTCTTTTGAGTAGATATTGTGAATATATGTATATATATATATATATATACACGCGTCAATGTCTGAGTGTTTGTGTGTGTTACTATGTGTATAAAGATATATTTTCCAAGGATTTGCAACAGATTAGAGATTATTATAGGTGAGGTTGAAGATTCACTTCCTGTATATTTGTCACACTGAGATGTTATTGGCAATTCTTATAGTTAAGAATACTGTTTTCGCCTAGTCTAGAATTACTTTCCTTCATAGAATTAGTTCCTGTCCTCATTGACAATGAATGAGTGCTACTGGTTTCTGATAACACAAACAATGGGATTATATAGTGGCAAATAAGAGTGAAGAGGAACTATCATTAACATAGTATCGGCCTCAGTACGCAGCGGTATTTAATTTATCAACTCAGAAAAGATTTATCAACTCAGAAAAGATGAAAGACAAATTTAGTGGGATTTTAAACTCACAACGTAAACTTACATTCTGTAAATACCATCAAGGTATCTTGTCTATCAGTCTATCGATTCCGCTTTACACGGCCTGACATGTGTAAACATACTGCATGAATAGAAAAATGGCGAATAATTTTAGAGGGCAGGGAAAGTCGATTAAATCGACCCTAGTGCAAAACTATCCTCTGCAGGATTTGGACTCAGAATGTAAAGGGCCGTAACTATGCCGCAAAACATGTTCGATGTCCTACCAATACTGCCAAATAGCCGTCCTTGCATGAATAGTAATTATAAACTCTTTAATAATTACATCCAGTTCAGTTGACTTAATAAAGATTAGGAAGATTTGAAATTTCAATCGTAGTCATCAATATAGAGGTTCCTTTGTTTGTTGTGATTCATTATTATAGTTATTTCCGTTGGGACGACTATATTTCAAATCTTTAATATTTCTTTTTACAGTTGGTAGTATATATTCTATATGCATGAACCTACAATTAAAAACGATTAATCTCTCCTAAACCATCAAACCTGTGCTTATTCCGGATTTCATTTTTCAGCGGAGTTAAGCGTTGAATCCCAGCTATTCTTGGTACTTATTTTCAGCTGGGTGTATTTCAGTTAACTAGTCGAAGTTTCAGACGAAATTATATTTGGCACTAAGTTGGAGGGCTTATTTTGGCGAAATATTTCTGTCTATTTTTTTTATTACACATTTTTTTTTATTTTTATTTTTTTTTGAATTCTTAAAAACTGTAAAGTAATTAATGTACTTCTAATTAGTTTGTACAGGTGAGACACAATCCTGCTGAAATATTTCTATTAAACATTGTATGCACAAATCCGTAGGTGCTCCGCAGTGATATACAGCGTGTCTTGGGTATTTTATACCTGATGGCACCCATCTCTCATAGAGTCTAAATACAGCCGATTTCTTCAAGAGAAAGAGAGGGATTAATAGAGAAAAAAGAGGCTGAATCGAACCGAGTACTAGACTGGTACTATTTTATCGACTTCGAAAGGATGAAAGACAATGTTCACCTCGGTAGGATTTCAACACAGACAGTAGAGCTAGAACGAATAACGCAAAACAGTATATCCAAGGTTCTAACGACTCTGCCAATTCACCACACATTCGACAAATATGAAGAGTAAATATTTCAGTTGAAATGTTTTCTCTCTCTCTCACCTTCTTGCTCGACGAGGCCGGGGTCATACTAAGCCCGCGAGAGAGAGGGATTCAGGTCAGGCTTCTGTCTGCTACTGGTACCATGTAATCCAATACAACTTGCTTCAAGGTAGAGTGGCCGGCTTTTCTACCAGAACCTGATCTGGTGAGGAGGATAAGTCGAATCCCAGCAGCACAAAATAACAAGAGCTGTTAAAAGGGTGGGTGAACTCCTCAGTGTCAACGGCCACCCCTTCCCCACCACCACAACTATGAGTTAAATAGCCTCGCCCAAACCGCAACGGGACAAACCTGAAGAATACGACTCCACTCCTGATGACATGACCAAAACCAAACAGAAAGCGTTGCAGGTCAACCATGGAGGGGTTCCTGCAACAGAGTGAGAAAGCTCTGGATTGGATATATATATGTGTGTGTATATGAGAGAGAGAGATTATAGTAAATGTGTGGTACCTCTACACCTAGGGTTTGTTGTATAATACATTCATAAACATTTTATAATACAATTTTATTTCCCGACCGTTTCAGTATTATACTGAGACTATGGTTATTTTAACGTACAATTGATCACTTGCTTGTGTAGTCGTAAGTCTAATTTCGTGTAGTAAGTGTAACAGTTTGTGTCAAGACGGTAAAGGATTGTTAAAACACTCATAATATATTAAGACTATTTTACTTTTATTGTTCAGAAGTTTACACAATAAATACAGATAATATCTTATATTTAATATAAATGACTACAATGCAATATTTCATCTATTCTTTAAACAACTACAATAATTGTTTCTACTTTTTGGCACAAGGCCAGCAATTAACCAGTGCATTACTGGTACTTTATTTTATCGAGCCCATAAGGATGAAAGGCAACGTTAACCTCGGCGGGATTTGAACTCAGAATGGCAAGGGCCGTAACTCTGTGCGTCAAAGCATGGCGTCCGACCCTCTACCGATATTGCCAATCCACCATCGGTAGATAGATTACGTTGTGATTAAATGCATCGGGAAATTTATGGATATTTCAATGCAAGTGAAGGAAAAAATGGAATCCTCTTTTCATTGTGCTTAAATTCTAAGTTTTCCGTGATATCTGGAACGTTCCTTTCTAAGATGCAAACCAATGGAATAATTTTTTTCCCTTTTGTATCGAAGACAAGCAATTGCCTATATTTGCAACTGTTTTCTTTTTCCTTTCACCGCACGTTCTCTCCTTTCGACTCCTCCTCCCGCGAAAGAACATCAAATGAAATCCAGAGAGTGCCGTGTGCAAATATCAATTGTTAGTTGGTAAGACAAAACAATGGAAAACATTATTGTTTGTGTGCATGCGTTTTGCAGTCGTTATAGTGACACAGGTTTTATTGAGCTGTCAAGGTAAGCAGCAATTTAGAAGACACAGATGAGTATCTCTCTCTTGTAAGCTTTCATCGTCAAGAAGAGTTTAATATACAGCAATTAGTCGGTCGATATGATAATCCTAGATTCATTGGGGACGAGAAAAAAGGTGACATATTTATAAAATGTTAATGCGCGATTGTATGTTTCTGTTTGTGCAATTCTGTGCACAAACTAATCGTGGAGATTAAAAAAGGATAACAAATATTAATTCAGTTTCTCTCTCTCACACGCAAACATGCACAGGCGCGCACGCGGAAGAGAGAGAGATAGTAAAGTACAATTTTTTAAGAGGAAAACGTTAATAAACATAAAACTAACCTGCTGGCTACATAATCATATTAACAGTTTTAGATCAATACATTCATATCTTATAATATAAACAACACACAAGAGAGATTGAAAGAGTGGTAGAGAGCGCATAACTGAATTATTGATAGCACGTGACTGAAACTGGAGTTTTGATGGACGATGGTGGAGGTGTAATTAAACTTAATTTTCGTAAATTGTTTCACCTACCTATAAGATTGTGTTCTGAGTAGTGGGTGACATGTATTGACAACAATCTCGTCTTTCATAGGAGTCAACAGTTAAAAGACTACCCGTACATTGACTAATAAAGATATGCTAGTATACTTGTGATTGTATCCGTGAAAGGGATTTTTAGTCTCACTTATGTAAACTAAGAAAAAAATAGACATTAGAGAGTGAGTTATATTTCTCCATAAATTATGTTTACAACGTTAAGAACTGGAGTATGACCAGTCATATGTGTCTTTATCAAGGAACAAATATTAGTTAAGATGTCGGAATATCAATTGCCGTTTTCTCTCCGTCCATGTTTCTTATGCAGACATCGATTTTCATATGATCAGGACAAACATTCAACCGTATCGATCATCATTTCCCTAAGAAAATAAATCTGAACGACATTTTGGCTCCATAGAAAGAATAAATGCTTGTCATCGATCACATTGTGGCATTGATTATATGCAGTTCTTTCCTCAGCCTATAGATTAGAAATATTCGATTACACAGAACATTTGGGAATCACTAAAAGAGACAGTTAATCTATCGATAATCGAGGGCGACAGTTTTAAGAAATGCATATTTGAATATCATATTTTTAAATATAATGGGAATACTGTAGGTTTTCAAGACTCCATATCACTTGAACAATAACTCAATAATTCAAATATCTAATTGATATGAAGTCGCTCACCAACACTGAAAAGAGTGTGGGGGGGGGGGGGGGCAGTATCATTTAGTACCTCCACCTGGCGAAGGGCTCATGAAGGTCACAACTTCTGTTATTGCTACCTTTTCTAATCAAAATATAATGCGACTTCATTTGTTTTAACGAATGTTTAGACGGTAATCATTTTTATTTCATAAAAGTTAAAAAGACAAAAATATAACTGGTGCAAACTTCTCTTCTTCTTCGCCCACGTATTCATCCACGTATACTCTGGAAGCAGAGTCCTTAGATACGTTTTCCAGCGGGTCCTATCAGAAATAATCGTCTCCAAGCGAGACTAACTGAGCGGCTGTGTGTTATCAACTATCTTGCTCGTGGTCTACCTCTTGGCCTCTTGCAGATTGGCTTTGTCTGTAAAATCTCTCCTATGCTTCTTTCCTTAGACATTCTAACCTCATAATCATAGTATCGGAGCTGTGATCTCTCCATGTGGAGAAGTAACGGCTCTACCCGAAGCACACTTGACTAGGATCACTACTGAACCGGTCACCAATCTGGTATCCCACCATTATGTTAATGAAGTAGTTCATTTAATATTCAGCCGCTCAAGTAGTAGAGAAATTTTATTTCTATTTAACAGCAGCCAAAGCAATCATATGATTTTAAGAATACGATTAAGTAATTAAACTAATCAAACATTAATTAGCATCTGTGAAAATGCATACTCCACCAACACTAATGAGTCAACTAGGGAGGCTCTATGTGGTCGTTCGAAATGCTAGAAATACCTTCGATCATATCACAACATTCTCACTTTAAAAAAATTAAGAATACAATAAAAAATAAATAAACACATTTACAATGTACTTTGATTTAAAGGTCTATACACACCTAGGAAAATCGTATTTTACATTACGAATGCAATATACACAGACTGCATTATAAAATATAAATACCCCCTAAGCATTCGCCAAAACTGTTAGAAACTGCAGCCAAATGGCCCTCAAATTATACAGGTTACCGTTTAAAAAAGAGAAATGTAAAACATTGTTGTCTCTAATCGAGACGAAGCGACAGCGTATCTAAATACATATAAAAATGAGATAACTCATCGCTAGAACAGCCGTTAAAACAGCCAAATACTGTCAATGACAGTGATGGGCAAAAATGCCTCAGAGAACAGAGACTAGCGGGCAGTGGTCGACAAAGAGACAACTCAAGAGGTGGGTGCCAGGCAGATAAAATATATAAAAAAATTTAAAGAGGAGGAGGACAAGGAGAATTGCGTTGGCTCACAAAAGTGATTAGAAGAAGGAAACAAAAAAAGGCGATGTATAAGATAAGTTCACACACATATTCACCATCATCAGCTCTCAAACCAACAAATGGGTTTCGCACGATTTAATTTAGAGTACTATTTTAGAATGCTGGATCATGTAACAAAAAAATAAATCATTCTGCTGGTGTGATGTGTGTGTGATAAAAGAAACTGCGCGGATAGAAGGAAGAAAGAAGACATAAATAAGTAGAAAAGAACAGGACGGTGGACCCTAAGTTGTGGAGTCTGTCCTAAATAGGAAGCTAATCATAGTTATCTTAGTCATAGATACATCATGTCTGATGAATACGATGATATGTTCTGGATTTGAATACCTAATCATGTAATCATACATGTTCATGATCCGAATCGACAAGATCCAACCTGATTCGCATACAGAGTGGAATGGAACTCGTCAGATCGGAACAAGGAAACAATGTTTCCATTGGTCATTTCAATCGCTTGTACTATCTACCCCAATACTGATCTGATATATTATTTATAGATCTTGCAACCACACGATTGCGAATCCAATTCTCTAACTGCAGCATTTCATCCAACGTTATAACGACTCTGCCAAATCGCCTTCTTTTTAAATATGTTTTTTTTTTCGTTTTATTTTTATTTTTGCAATTATGAATTTGAAAAAAAAAAAAAAAATAGGATAAAATATATGAACTTTCGCCATTGAACGGTCTGTAGTTGAAATTATATTGGGTTGACCCAGTGGTCAAATCTATCAAATCATATATTTTCAAACACGCTGGTCTACAGTTTACACCACATTTCCACCATCATTCTACGCACGCGCGTATGTGTTTGCAAAATGAAAGTAACTATATTTGGCTAACTCTGCCCTGTAGCCCATATATCATTTATCCTGTCAGAGAATGAAGATGGCGCCTAATCGATACAATATAATATATATATATATATATATATATATATATATATATATATAATTTCTGTCTGTGTGTACATCCATAGATGTGTCGAGATACAGAAATAGCTGGATGCATAAAATATATTTTCAAGTAATGTGTGTAGATGTATGTAAAGAGGGTCGTGGGGTTATGAATGTATGCTTAGCTATTTATTAATGTTGAGAGTTTATTTTCAAAACCATTAATTAATTATACGAGCTATTTTTATTTCAATTAAGACAGAGACGTTTCCCCCAAAGAGAAAAATTATCTGCCACTCCCCTAAAAGCTATAAAGAGTGTCACTAGTTAGTAACTCGACCTGTTAGACATAGCAACCAAATCTCCATCGAATCACACCCATTTGTTTTAAAATAATGTATGACATTGATGATACAGTCCATGAAGGTGGAGAGGTCACGGCTGAATGGATGGAGTATTTTTTCTCGTTGTTCTGCTTGGCTAGATTTGATATGTGAATAACCAGCAATGATGATACATCACTGTATCACACAAGTAGGAACCTTGGAAGTCTATACAGTCACTCGACCTGCTATAAATAGCTGTCAAATATCTCTCAGATTAAGCCTTTTAAGGAAAAAAAATAAGACATTGGCTGATAATGGTTTCTAATTTAAACACAAGGGAAAAGTTGAATATATAGATCACAGTATTTGACTGGTACATTATTTTATCCTCAGAAGGATGAAAGGTATAGTCGATGCTGGCAGGATCTGAACTCAGAGCGTTAAGAAATGAATAAATATTGCTAAGCATTTATTCAACGCTCTAATGGTTGACAATTTATCGCCCTAAAATTGGCTGATGATGAAGAGAAGGAATTACACTACGCCCGATGGGGGTGGTCATATTAAGAAAGTCTTTGATTATAGGTCTGTTGAAACAAGACTGACTTGTTGCTAAAATACTAACACCACCAACACCCTACCACATTTCCAGTCTTGACCGACATTACTATTCTTCATTCGTTGTTTATATATATACCATTTCCACAAACACACATGCATGTATATATATATACATGTGTGAGGTTGTGTATGTGTAAATATAAGGATATAAATGTTTGCGTGCGTCCGAACAAATAACAGTTGAAACTTACATCTGTTACTATTATTGTAATTTCAAAAGTACATTCTCGTCAGATATTCGATTGTTCTGGAACCAACCAAAGCGAAAGTAGCGTAGGACTAACAATAACAACACAGAAAACACAGACAACAACAACAACATCAATAGTTACAACTGAATTGGTGATAATGATAAATCTCAGTTTGGCAATATGACATTAGCAAACAATATAAAAGTATAAAATATGGAGATATCTTGGTGGGTTTTATGTATGATAAATATATTGATGTTTTGCTCAGAAGCTGTCACTTAACTCTTTCCTCCATCATGTTAAAGCAAATTATACTTCACCCATCACTATTACTATCATCACTACTAACGTTACTACTACTATCACTATTACCGCTTCTACCACTACACCGTAGACTATGTGGTATTTCCTTCCGCACTATCTTCTCCAATAATTCTATTCACACACACACACACACACACACACACACACACACACACACACACACACACACACACACATATATATATACAGTTGATGAAAGTTGGTTCATTAAATAATCTTCAGACTTTTTCGTAAACGGACCTAGCTGTCGAAACGGCCGGAGCTCAGCCGTCGGGGTCGTGACTCTTTTCTTATATATATATATATATATATATATATATATGTACGTGAATGACTAGAAATATTTAAAGATTTGTGTTTCTATGCGTCACATACACCACTTCTGTCTTTCGCGTGATTCCCTCCATCGATGCTTATGATGAAGCCAAACAGTGATATATTGAAAGTATATCACAGCGTCACACACACACACACACACACAGTGAAGGTGCATGGCTTAATGGTTAGAGCATTGGGCTTGCAATACAGAAGTTGTGAGTTCGATTCTCGGATCGGGTGATGTGTTGTATCCTTGAGCAAGACACTTTATTTCACGATGCTCCAGTTCACTCAGCTGTAGAAATGAGTTGCGACGTCGTTGGTGCCAAGCTATATGGGCCACTGCCTTTCCCTTGGACAACATTGGTGACGTGGAGAGGGGAGATAGCTGGTGGACAACATTGGTGACGTGGAGAGGGTAGATAGCTGGTCTTCAACAAACAAATCCTACCCAGGCTTTTGCTTCACTCCAATGACATTCATCTAAGAAATATATCACGTACTTTCTCTACTAATATATTGAGAAACGTATTAAACTGATCTCTTTCCGTTCTACTTCGGAAAACCATTATACACACACACACACACACACACACATATATATATATATATATATATATATATATATATATAATATATATATAAATGTACTGAATCGTTTGCTTAGTTATTTCTGTTTACTTTTTTTACACACACACACACACACACACACACACACGTGGGGGGGGGGAGTAATAAAGTGGAGGTAAATAAATAAATATGGATTAGGATACTGAGAGGATTATCAGATAAAAGCGAGGAATACATTCGTTTCTAACTCAGTCCCCCGATTAATGCTAGATTAATTTAATCTAATCTAATCAACCTTGTACTGTAAAAGATTTGTACGGAAATACTAGAAATATTAGATATTTTATACTTTGTGAATGATGCGGTGAAATATATACACATGTGTGTGTATGATACATACATACATACATTATATATATATATATAATATATATATATATATATATATATTAGCACTTGGGTTAGAGTATTATGCGGGGTCATTGGCACTTATTGAGAGGAGAAAGGACCGGGGGGGGGGAAGAAAGAGGGAGAGAAAGAGTTGTAGAATGAGGAGCAGGAAAATAGGAGAAATACAGTTAACTGTCAGATTACACTTACTCATTGCTGATAAATATGATTATATACACACATATATATATACATATATATATATACATATATATATATATATATATATATATATATACATATATATATATATATATATATATATATACATATATATATATATATACATATATATATATATATACATATATATATATATATACATATATATATATATATACATATATATATATATATACATATATATATATATATAAATATATATATATATATATATATATATATATACATATATATATATATATATATATATACATATATACATATATAGATATATATATACATATATATACATATATATATACATATATATATATATATATATATATATATATATATATATATATATATGCATATATATATATATATATATATACGTATATATACATATACATATATATATATATATGCATATATATATATATATATACGTATGTGGAGAGAGTAAGAGAGATGATTTGTAAGATGTGGATTAATATCATTGATTCATTATATTTTATGTGGTAAAAATGCAACCTGGAGTAAAAAACATTCGCAAAGATTTCTTTTGAAAAGCTCCCATTTTTCCTCTACGTGTGTGTATTTAAGTTAGATAGATAAAATTAGTTACATAAAATTCTCTACAGCAAATCACCATATTGGACAGGAATGGCTTGGTAAGAAAGACTGATTATTTAGTGAACGACATATGATATATTGAAACTACATAAGAAAACAAACATTTGCACCATGTTTGTTCTGTCTCTATCTCTTTCATCACTCGCTTGTTCTGTCTTTCTTTCTTTCTTTCAGTGCTGAAATCATGCTGAGTAACAGATGGTTTAGTAAAGCTAGTATCTTTATGATTACACTTGTTGAGTTGCAGCATAAGGAAACATTTTGGTAACACATACTCGCATACACATATACACGCACATACATATACTATCTGTTTCGCTGTTAGAATTATTAGCGTTCCAACATACAGCTAGTAGATGCATGCTGCAAGCAACTGTAACCGGAAGCAGTAGTAACTTATTTTGGTACCGGAAGTAGACAATGTTCGTCTAATTGCAACTAGCATCTAATTATCATTTTCAAATGGTATGGCGTCGAAATAGCTTGTTGGATCTCATATTGCTGAGTTAAAGTCCTACCTATAATGTAGTGTAGCAATACTGATATCAAGGAATATTAGAGCGGGGTATTGGCAGAACCGCCAGAGCATCGGGGCAATGCTTTGTGGTATTTGTCCTTTGTTTTACGTTCTGATTTGAAATATCGCTACGGAGTAGAGAAATAAATACAGTACCAGTCGGGTACTGGGGTCAATATAATCGAACGCCCACCTCTCGCAACTACTGATTTTCTACCAAAATTAGAAACAAATATTAAGAAATACTATCTATTGAAAATACTTCTGTTTATTTTTCATAGTAAAATACTATTAATTCTACAGCTTAGTCAGAAAAGGAATGGAATTCCCCATGACTCTTTTGGAAATGAAAAAATAACGCACCTTCAAACTGGCTCGACTTCTTGCAAACAAGTGGTCTCAGAACAGAAAGTGTCAAGGCAAATATTGCAAGAGATCCGTCACTAACGATTTCACCAGTTCCTCTCCGCAGATTTGTATTATATTTATTGAACCAGGAAAGATGAAAGAGAAAGATAGGTTGTTCTCAGCTGGAATGTTTTTGATCCTAGGTCAACTTAATCAGGGTAAACCCGGGGGAGATATAATAATACAGCTCCCACTGAGTGTCAGAATATGCAGCATGATCCTCATTTAGACTGAGCTATTGTTCTGTGGATTGTACCTGGTCGTTTGGGCCATCTTCTCCATTAAAGTTGACCTCGGGCTACACAACAAATAGTTATTTATCTCAAAGCCAGCTCTGGGCAGACTAAGATCAAGCCTTCTAAATTTTACTTCCTCGTTCTTATTATCTTGCTGCATTTAAGAATACATCATCCTCCGTGTTCATTTTTAAAAATGATAGGACATGATTTGAAAGGGATTTGGCTCTTATGTTTAGCAGGTCAGGTAGAGTAGCTCCATGTAGGTTCAGCCGAGGATTCGATACGAATTTTTGCACCAAGAAAAAAAATCGTTAAAGTTTCTCCCAAGTCCTGAAGCACAGCGGGCTAGTGCTTGTATGGGTTTCATTAGCGTTAAATGAAAAAAGTACAAGACTCCTCTCTGGACGGGAAGCCATTCCATCGCAGTATTAAACCCCAGCTTCTGCTTGTACTCATTTTCTGCTGAGTAGACAGGAGCAGCGTGAGATAAAAAATTTTACTCAAGAACACAACGTACCCATAACATTATGATCACAAATCCAACACCCTAATCACTAGGCCACGCGTCTTCACGTCAGCGAGTAAACGAATGTATGAATGCTTTCTAGCACTGTCACTAGACCAGAAATAGGAAGGCATGAGAAAGTCGATTATATCGATCGATTCCAGTACTTAACCATTACTTTATTTTATCGAACCCTGAAGAACAAAATACAAATTTGACCTTGGCAGGATTTGAACGTAGAACGTAGAAAGTCATAACTAAATACCGATGTTCTACCGATACAGTCATTCCCACCGCCCTAAGAATAGCAGTATAAATTAAAAGCCAGAAGTAGATAGGCTGTGAAAGCCCTCAAGACAGCAGTCGACTATTTATATAACAAACAATGTAGCTTAAAATAAACAAACTTTTCAAATAGTCATTATCGAATATCTCGTGTCTGTATCATATAGGATAATACTCAGATATAAAAAAATGCTTACCCACTTAGTAGTGAAAAGACCACACAAACATACAAACACGTGGCCTACACACCCACGTGGAAATGATCGATAATATGTTTAAGTAAAAGATTGGGAGCGAAGGCGTGTATTTGAGAGATAGAGAGAAATAAAATGCATGCGAGGTTGCAGTTTAGAGATTTAAAATAAAAACTATTGATTTCCCTCCCAGAACTCAAAACACTTTGGTAATATAGTTGGTAAAAATTATATTTCAGTAGCTCACATCATAAACGTTATATTTAAAGTCTAAAGTGTGTCTCGAGTCCGGAGGCTCATCAGGCCGGTGTTTATCCCGGATTTCCATGGCTTTACGTGACTTATAGTACCTATTCTTTCGGTCATTACCCAAGTTTCATGACCATAACTAAGAGTTGCAACGAATGCTGTATTGAAAAGAGCGAATTTGGCTTATATACCTATCTCCATGAGAAAAAAAAAAGAGCAATATATTTTTCTTTTGTAACCTAAATATTTCATGTCAATTATACTTATTTAAGTGTTGCAATATAATACAAGGTTACCATAGTCCTCTTATCTACTCTGTACATAACTTCAATAGCTGCTCTCTGCTGTGAAACAATTATAATAAATGCTATTGCAAATATAATCGTCAAAGATAATTTTTCTACTTTTGGCACAAGGCCAGCAATTACCCAGTGTATTACTGGTACTTTATTTTATCGACCCCGTAAGGATGAAAGGCAAAGTTAACCTCGGCGGGATTTGAACTCAGAATGGCAAGGGCCGTAACTCTATGCGTCAAAGCATGGCGTCCGACCCTCTACCGATACTGCCAATCCAATACTGCCAATAATCGTCAAAGATAATAAGAGTATATCTTTTTGGTGGACACCCTGTATGTATGTATATATATATGCGAGGGGTGCTGAAAAGTTCCTGGTTTTGAGTAAAAGAAAATGCAGGAGGATCAGTTAATTATGATTTTATTCAACATATCCTCCCTCCAAGATTCTCATACTCATTGCAGCGGTCCTTCTGTTTTTCTAAGCCCTGTAAAAAGGTCTCGGAAGGTTGGACCTCTAACGAGGCCTCTGGCAACACACATACTCACTGTGTGTGTGTGCAGTTTCCGCCTACCAAATTCCGTTCAGAAAGTATTGGTCAACCAGAGGCTAGAAGTATGTTACTGAGCAAACCTTTAAAACACACTCATGCTTGCGCCCTGATTGAGCAAACTTAATATCAAATTAATTGTTTCAGTTCCAAGAAAAAGAAATTAACACTTTCTATTAAAGATTCAATGATGAAGCTAGTACCGCTATTTTTATTCACTGTCTATATTTAAGTTTCTAAATATTATTTACAGCAGTTAACAGATCTTATTCCGTTCCACCTCTCTACGACTAAACTCTACAGACAATGGTCATTCAACACTTCTTACTGAAGGATCAACAGGAATTGGTACAATTATATTTATTCATTTTCTATATTTAAATTTCTAAATAATAATATTTTCGGCAACAAAAAGATCTTATTCCTTTCTACTACTAGACTAATAAATTCTTTCTTTATTTAATGTCGGCCTCGGACCTAGAGACTCATTATGACAGAGCTTATCTCAGTTTCGTGGTGTGTTAGCGATTAAAAGGATGAAGTGTTGGACCTCCGTTAACTTGACGATGAGTGTTATAAGTGATTTGATCAACGGAACAGCCTGCCCACGAAATTAATGCGTGACAGAACATTCTACAGACACGTGTACTAATGGAGAAAGGTTGGCTCTTTGAATTACAGGTAGAGTCCAACTGACGGGTTTCCAAATAGATTTCCCAAACCTAATTCCACTCACAAGGTCAACTTGAACCTATGGTAAATGACAGCTGCCAAGATGATATAAAGTGGGGTGAACTCGGCCCTAATGGTTGCGAAATGAACTTATTAACTATTCAACCATGCTGTCTAAATATGTCTGAAGTCTCTCTCAAGCTCAGAGGCTCATTAAGCTTCTGCTTATCCCGATTTCCCTGGTGTGAAGCGACTGAGTGTACAATCTTCCCCTTGGAGAGTCCATCGAAGGGTTAAACTCCCAACTATTGCTGGTACTCATTTTCAGCTGACTATAGTTGAGCAATGTGAAATGAAATATTTTGTTCAAGAACACACAACCCAGTCCAGAAATCGAACTCTCAACATTTTGATCGTAAGTCCAACATCCCTAACCACTGCGTCATTCTGCATATATGACATAATCGTTAGAGCGTCGAAGGAAAGGATATACTATATTTAGCTCCGGTCATTTACGTTCTGAGTTCAAATTCCACCGATGTCAAAGTTAACTTTTATGCCTTCAAGGCCGACTTTATGAACTGATATTAGTGTCATCTGGGTCTCTTCAAGGAAGACAATACGGGGGGGGGGGGGGTAGTGTAAATCTCCATGGACACTGTTTCCTTTGTGAAAGACGGAGACCTCCAACCCCATTTTTATTACAGGCCTTGAAAATCATGATGTAACAATGTTATACAATTCCTATAATTAACATAATATAATTAATAGGCGACCAGTGTAGTCGGAAGAAGAAGAAGAAGAAGAAGAAGAAGAAGAAGAAGAAGAAGAAGAAGAAGAAGAAGAAGAAGAAAATCTGCATTCTTCTGATATTAAAAGCAAAATCTAACAACTGTCTATAAAATAAATTTTATAGAAGGTGGCTTCAGAAAGTACAGCTACTACTGTATGCTAATTATAGATTCAAAGTTGTATCTAATTATTGGTGCTCTGGGTTAAGCTACTAAACGTTCAGATAGTAACCTTGAAAAGTTTACATTCCCGAACATAGAAATAAGACACTAATTCTATGTTGTGCTAATTCAATATGATTTATAATACACACACACACATATACACACAGGCATTAGGCTAGCTGAGCATTCTCCGGGAAAACTTGTCTGGTACTTATTTTATCGAGTCTAAAGTAGGGCGGTGGATTGATGGCAGTATTGGTAAAGCGTTCGACAAAATGCTAACCAGTATCATTTTTACGAATTTCTACGTTGTGAGTTCAAACCCCTGTTGAGATTAACTTTGCCTTTCATCTTCCAGGGGTTGATAAAATCAAGTGCCAGTCCGGTAGTGGGGTCAATATAATGGGCTTTCTGTTCGCCTAAGTTGCTGGCCTTGATCCAAGATTAGAAATGATTTTATTGAGTCTAAAACAATGTTTCTTAACCTCACATGCTAGTAATAACACTATCCCGATTCCATTACACACTCTCAATGGATAAGAAAAAAAAAATTAGTTTTCAGGATTGCTAGATCGATTTCATAAAAAGTAGCACAACATTTTCAAAAATCTAGTGGATTGTGTTAGAAACTAATCTAAAAGGAAACTTGTGCTCACACAAGAGATTGAATGTGCTTAGTTGATAATTTAATATGGCATTGAATAAGATGCTTACTTTTAAAAAATTGTTTATAACATAAGCACAAAGCCAGTGATTTTGAGGGAGGGGAAAGTCGATTAAATCGACCCGAGTACTTTATACTATCGACCACGGAAGGAGAAGTGCAAAACTGTCCTCGGCGTGATATGAACTCAGAACATAAAGGGCAATAACTAAACTCAGCAAAGCATTTTCTTCAACGCTTTAACGATTCTACTAATCCACCGACTTCTTTACCTCAAACAATTTAACATTAAAGTAGCAAATAATCAAAATAAAAAATGTAGCATGCAAGCTACAAAGGTCGAGTAAATCAGTGTTTCTACTCCAATGAGACAATCTTAGTAGTGTTGTAAATAACAATATATTGCATAACTTCAACAAACATATATCAATTTAACATTAGTATCCTTAAATTCATATGGCGTCAAATTCGTAGAGTCGTTGGAACGTCGGATACAATGCTTTGCGACATTCCTTCTCGTTCTTTGAACTTTGAGTTGAGTTCAAATCCTGCCTAGATCAACTTTATCTTTCGAGATTGGTAAGTAAAGTACCAGTAAATCACTGGGACTGATTCTCTCTCTCTGGAAGAAATTGATTATGTTCAGACTTGTTCAGTGGTGGGCTTTGCTATGTTTCAATGTCCAAAACACGCCCCTATAAATCCATCAGAAGTCCAGAGCCCTTGGCATAGAAAATCCTAAGGTTCCTAGATACAAAAAACCTTTCCCTTTGTTCAAACAATATTTTTCATCTTACGAAGCTCCAAAATTTACTAAATATTAAATATCCAAAGATATCTATGCCTAAAGCCAAGCTGGAACTCATCGGTCAATAATTATCCAGACGTACGTAAGTCTAGATGGGTAGTAGGTAATGTGACCAGAGGGATGTTTGCAATGCAAGCCTTGGATTATATCTCAGATGTGATAAAGAATGCGGGCGGTCCGAGGTTTACTTGGCGGAGATCCACAGATACGGAAAGGGAAAAACATGGAATCAATTAAAAAGAAAAGTAGATAACAGCATTGGTTTGAAGACTGCTGTGCTGAATCTATGTTCTGTCAGAAAGCCAAATGCGCCATGATGATGGAGTTTAAAATCAACGGAACATGCAGCTAGCAAAAGAACAGATAATGACATTTTTATACAAATAATTTTTCAAACTAAAAATAGTTGGAATCTCTAAAATCGTCGAAGGTGGGATTTAAAATTAAGACATTTTATCTGACGCTCCAACTATTCTGTCATTCTCCCGTCGTTGTTAATTCATTATGAATACGACAAAATGAAAATACCCAAACAATTCTTTTCTCTTCAGCTGATCAGCACGTCAGTGTATTTATTATAAAAATATCCATCAGAAAGTATTGTTTTATTGAGAGAGGGAGTCGTACTCTCGCTTTGCTTGATAACAACTGTCATCGTTGTTGCTAACGATGCATGATGATGGATATGATGATTTCAACATATAGGATGAAAATAAATTAGAAAAATAAGTAAAACAACATGATTGATTAGTTAAAAGTTCATTAAATTAGGTTAATGTCAGGAGAATGCCCAACGTGTAGTGATGGTGGTACTACTGCTACAACCGGCGCCACCATTGTTGCTAATAATTGTTTCTACTTTAGGCACAAGGCCAGCAATTTGAAGAGAGGGGAAAGTCGATTAAATCGACCCCATTATTCACTGGTACTTTATTTTATCGACCCCGTAAGGATGAAAGTCAAAGCTAACCTCGGCAGGATTCGAATTCGGAACATAAAGAGACAGAACAAATCAGGTTAAGCATTTGTCCGATGCTCTAATGATTCTGCCAATCGACTGCCCTATAATAAAAATAATAATAGGGTGAAATAAAATGAATTGCTCAAGAACAGAACGCAGCAGTCTGTTCAGGAATCGAACCGAAAACTTTACGATTGTATGTCAAGCATAATAACAATTATGCGATGCGGCTTTACCCGTAAAACTTAAGCCTGGACCACGGATAAACAACCTAGACCATATTGAGGAATGGATCTTCGTAGGTTTCAACGATTACTCTTCCAGTTGCTGGAACAGCCTACTTGTGAAATTAACACGTAAATGCCTGATAATTCCACAGACACGTGTATGATTAATACTATTCTCGAAGAGATACAGCGTGACAGTGTTTCACAAGGTTGGCACATTGAATTACAGGCATGACTCATGTTTGTCAACTGAGTGGAATGGAGCAATGTGAAATAAAACATCTTGTTCAAAGACATAACGCGCTGAAAAGGGTCGTGGTCACTGCCCTTCCCCGTAAATAACAAGAAAAACAACTACAACAAACACAAAAATATGGTAAGATAGAAGTTTCGTTGTGCAAATGAAAGAAAGCAGTGATCGACGAGAGTACACTTTCTGGATTATACAACACCTCATGGTGCCTATTCATGATTGAAAGGAGTGAGGCATCAAGAAAAACTGACGAGTCTTTACCATTCACAGAGAACAGATGATATTTTGATCATATAAGCAAACAGACACACAGAGAGACAGGCAGACAGACATACACGCAGAGAGACAAGCAGACAGATAGACAGACACGAAGGAAACAGACATACATACATACAGACAGACAGAGCCAGCTGTGACAATGGCAAACTGTTACGCATGTTTACTTTAAGTAACAATAGTGTTCAGTATTTTAGATATGATATGCGCTAACATACATACACACATAATCTAACACACACAAACTCACATTCATGCACAAATGGAAATAACGTCACAAACAAATAGACATGCATACATTGAAACCTACATACACTCAAATATATATATATATAGAGAGAGAGAGTGAGAGAGAGAGAGAGAGAGAGAGAGAGGAGAGAAATTTAAATGTAAGCAACGAAAAGAAAAGGGCCCTTAACTCAACACTTGTGGGAGTCATAGAGGCGCCGTTCCGACACACGGCCATATCTTGGTCGGATGAGTGTTCCCGTTGTTTCATCAACGAACCAGCCTAGGCATGAAATTAGTGTGTAAGTGGCTGAGCATTCCATGGACACTTATACCCTTAATGTAATTCTCTAGGAGATTCAGTGGCACAGTGTGTGGGCTTGCCGTTTGAATTACGGGTTCAGTCCACCCGACGGGTTTCCAAAGAGTTTCTGTTTACTTGAGATTATGGTGGCCCAAGATACCACGCAGTGGGGTCGAACACGGGACCTAATCGTTGCAAAGCATATTCCTAAACCCCTCGGCCATACTGCATTTACATAATCGATAGGATGATCACAGCTGTAGCATATTTAATCAGGGTTGACCTAGGGCTAAACAACATTATCTGTTGTGAATCTCTTCCTCACACTCCATTCACTTAATCCCCCTACCACTATCACTCACTCACCCTCTCTCTCTCTCTCTCCCTCTCTCTCTCTCTTCTTGTCATCCACCTCTTTCCCGTCCTTTTTTTACTCACTCTCTATTCGTAATTTTTTTTTCTCTACCTGTAACTCACTTTATCATTATTACTCTCTCCCTCCTCCCTCTTGTCGTGTCGACTTTTCTATCACTATTACCCTCTCTATATATCACTATATCACTGTTTATCAATCATTTCTCTCTCGGTGTGTATGTATGTGTGTATGTAAATGTGTGTATGTATGTATGTATGTATGTATGTGTGTGTGTGTATATATGTATATGTGTGTGTGTGTGTGTGTGTGTGTGTGTGTGTGTGTGTGTGTGTGTGTGTGTGTGTGTGTGTGTGTGTGTGTGTGTGTGTGTGTGTGTGTGTGTGTGTGTGTGTGTGTGTGTGCGCGCGTGCGTTACTTTCTAAACAGAAAATCAACGGACACATATTTAGCCAGGAATGTTTGAGTGAGTTCACACCAATTAACACCTCTGTGTCCTTTGTGTCAAACCAGCCACAGGTAGCCAACCAACCAGCCAGGCAGTCAGTCAACAGCCCTACCTGTCCACCCTGACAGCCAGTCAGCATGTTCTCCTGTCTACAGGTAGCTACAGGACTCGACTGCCCGTCCCACATTCATCCAGACATCTCGGCAACTATCTGAGCTGCTTGCCAGCCAGCCAACGACAAATCCAAGGCCGGCTAGAAATAGCAGTCATATCAAACTCAAACTACACAATACCATCTTAATGGGACACATTGGATAATGTAGTCCGGGTTATACTACAAAACAGTTGGTTACATATTCAAATCTTCCAATAATCAATTACAGGTGCCAATATAGATTTATATTCAGAGTGGAGTTCTCGCAAATTTCTCATTAGTTTAGGGTATATGTTTGCTTTTTAAAAATATTTAGCCTTTATGATACCAATCCATGATAACATCCATGAACACGGCTGGTCTTGCTTGGAGAAGAAGAAGAAGAAGAAGAAGAAGAAGAAGAAGAAGAAGAAGAAGAAGAAGAAAGAATGTTCGGGAAATTATGCTTCAGACACAGGATAAATTTTGTGAATGTTTGATATAGTAATAAATCCCTTCAAATTCTTGATTATATTTAATTATTCGAAGATCATAGGCAGTGTCTTTCGTTAGAATTATGTTAACAAAAGGGTAAACGTGCCTGCTGGGGAAATGATTTCTACAACGCAGGAGACTTTCTTTTCTCTGGTCCAGATCATGTCTGACGTTATTTATATATCGTACTGAGCTTTTGATAGGAATATTACATGTGTATTCCTTTATATATTACGGTGAGATTGCCGCCTACATCAGTGTAATCAACCATAATAATATGCCATGTGTATTTTGTATATTTATTATATATATATATTTATTATATATATATATATATATATATATATATATATATATATATATATATATATATATATATATATTTATATGTATATATATATATATAAATATATAAGACTTTAAAATGTACACACACAAGTATACACACACATACCCAGACCTGTTAAACCCTAAATACCCAAACGGAAAGTACCATGAAAAAGTGTCACAAAACGGGGAGAAATGAGCCAAAATATGGAGATTTTACATAATGAAAGCTATACACATTTTCACAAGAGAAGACATCCCAAAGGCTATTGCAAATCTCCCCGTCCGACGGGGAGAGTTGACAGGTCTCCTACCTCAGCCTAATTGCTAGAATAAGAAGGTCGCTTTAAAATCACTGAAGTCCTGAATTCTAATCCTAAATGTGTTCTGTATGTAATTGTATTCCAGATATAAATTACTACTATATAATTCTTATCTTTAACCACTTCCACGTTTCAATAATTAATTGTTTCTATTTTTGGCACACGGCCAGCAATTACCCAGTACATTACTGGTACTTTATTTTATCGACCCCGTAAGGATGAAAGGCAAAGTTAACCTCAGCGGGATTTGAACTCAGATCGTAAAGGGACGTAACTAATAATTCACGTTTCAATAATTAATATCATCTATAGGGCTTCTTTTTTGCTAACCAGATGTGAACAGATACCAATTGCCTACTTGATATACTGTAAAACCTGAAGAGCACTGGTGTACATGCAATGCTACAGCCAGTAAGCTAAACCATCTCACAGAAAAGAAACAATAGGTTTAAACCGTAGTTTGAAACCAACATGTCTCGTGGTGTAAAAAGGATTGAAGGAGAGGGAGGGTGAATAGTGTATGTGTGAGAGAGAGAGAGATTGAGGGAGATTGAAAAAGAGACACAGGAAATGAGTGAGAGACAATACGTTGCTCGGTCTTCCAAGGTTGTCTTCTTTCGCCTCTGGTGTATGTTGTGATTCTCCAGCCATTACTGTACAAAGTGGAGACGTTGCGTGGAGTCCGGCGCAAACTAGGATGCAAGAGATCCGTGTCAGCATATTCCGATGACGTCACCGTAGTGGTGTCGAACACCAAATACATCGAGGGGATCAGCATTACCTTGAGAGAGCGGGCCGGTTAAATTGCTCGGGATCTTGTTCGTCTAGACCTTCAGATGGACAAAAACTGGGACGAGGTGACGAGCACGGTGGCCACCCTTATTCGCAAATGGGCTGAGACGAAATTATCCATTGCGTCCATTATCTACTATCGCATGACTGTCGGGCCTTGTCCTGGTCGAAGTCTGATTACACTGGAGTGTCTACTCATTCTCTTCTTGTGGAAGGGACGTCTTTCAAAGTTTAAGCGATCCATCTGCTTGCAACACCCACTGCGTTGAAGACTGGGCATGCCGTGGCTGATGATGTGCAAACATGCGCTGAGGTAGCGACATCTCCAGCCTTTTCTTTACGGTGAACAAGTGTGATCGCCATTCACTAGACGCATTTTTAATCTGCTCGGCTTTGACAGAGCTGCAGTCCAGGGTCAAGAGAAGATAGAGAGGGAGTACTTGGAAACTGGAATGTCTTCAAGCGCTCACAACCCTCTGCCAACTGGACAGTACGATTGGTGGAAATTCAATCTTGGCGTATAAAGGGGGTTAGAGTCAGGCAAAAGCAACGACGTTCTTGGGGAGACTCTGGGCGTCAGCGAAAATCAACTAGCCACTCTTTTCCGGAAGACTTTTGGTCCAGGGTCATGGGTAACTTCCAAAAATCCCTGATCTGGCAGTGCTACCGGAGAGCATAATAAACTCCATAGGCATGGAAGTGTCATCAGCCAGGCCTACCCCAGATGGGTGTACTGCGACGATACCATCCTAGACGCACACGTCGAGTGTCCGAGATTTCCTGACTTGTAGGTTTATGTCGAATACCTGTTGTCACGTGTAGAAGAGCTCAGCTGAATCCATCGGGAAAAGCGCCATTTCATCTTCATTTAGCCAGGAAGGAAATTTTTATCAGTATGGAGGCCATGGCGAAATAGGTCATGTGGAGGATGCTTTTGAAAGGATTGAGGACAAGCATAAACGAGCCTGCTCTGAGTATACGACTGTAGATTTGGAGGACAACGGCGAGGAGGCACTTACCCTAGCGGTCAGGGTGACCATGGCTTTTCTCCACGAGTGACCCTTGGAAGTCTCCTCTATTGGGGAATTTGTTTTTGTTTGGATATTTTACTGATTTCTTTGTTTCCTTATAATTTCTTTAAACCCACACTGTATCGTCCAGTGACGTCCTTATTGTGTTCTTAGTATGAGCCCTCTAGCGGTGGATTGACAGTAATAGTAGAACATCGGACATGCTTTGCGGCATATATTTACGGCCCTTTACGTAATGATTTCAAATCCCACCTCGGTAAAAAAAAGTACCACTAACACACAGGGGTTGATTTAATAGACTTTCGTTTTCGACCCAAATTGCTAGCCTTGTGCTAAATGTAGGAACTGGTATTATTGTTATTGATAGGTCAAATTCTATTGGTTAAAGCTGTTAACTTGCTTTTACAACTGCCGCTTTATGATATTACTGCTATTACTACTGCTGCTTCTGACTCATAACATCTTTCCCATGCCGTCTCGCCCTTTACTTTTATGTATGTTGGTGTGTGGTTGTACTTTCGTGTATGTGAGTTTGTGTGTGGTTGTTCTTTCGTGTATGTGAGTTTGTGAGTGTGTCGTACGGTATCAGGTGTTCGTTATTATTTGCAGTGCTTTCAATAAGTTAGTATTGTGTTCTTTAAATACAGGCATGTATGTACTTCTGTACACCCAAAATTAAGAAGTCATCCATTTTCTAACTCAACTCTACCTTGCACACCTTCGGATTGGCAGTATCGGTAGAGGGCCGGACGCCATGCTTTGCAGAACAGTTACGTCCCTTTACGGACTGAGTTCAAATCCCGCCGAGGTTAACTTTGCCTTTCATCCTTACGGGGTCGATAAAATAAAGTACCAGTAATACACTGGGATAATTGCTGGCCTTGTGCCAAAAGTAGAAACAATTATAAACACACACACGCGTGCGCGCGCGTTTAGCTATAATGATTATATATAATAAACACACAAGCTTACATTTTACCTACCTCAATGGACAAAGCGATTTTACGTAATCGTAACATATATATATAGAGCCGCCGAATTGACAGAGTGGTTAGAAGGTAGCATTGAAGAACATATATACATATATACACACACACATATATATATATAGTAAAGAGGGTGTGATAAGATACCAGGTGGAGCATAACGCACCAGAGTACTCAATACTTAAGGTAGTAGAGTGGGTAATAGGAAAAGAGCCAGGACCCGCCGGCTGAGCTCCGGCCGTTTCAACAGCTAGATCCAAAAAGTTCGGGGTCCTGACTCTTTTCCTATATATATATAATCACCGGGAGAGATGACCCCTTAGCCTTTGTCAAGGCAGAATTCTAGGAGAAGGAAAACTCTGATATAACACCTGCAACCCTGATGGTATCCAATGATGCTGACTTGTTCTTCTTTTTGGTAAATATCATCTTGGTTAAGAGAGTGGGACTGGCTTTGTACAGTGCCTTTGCTCACTATAAAAGCTTCACGGCACAGGCATTGCTTTATATCTGGAGATCTCTCTGCACTTGTCGTCACATGGTACCATGGGCCCAGCACGATGTGTCAATATTTGTCACAAGTGCAGTGTTTGTACCAGAGTTTTCAAGTCGCTGGCTGGACTAAAAAGTCGCACTCGTTTAGCGCATCGGTCGGGGTTCTCCTACATGGATATAAAGTAGTGGCCATACTCGAAAACGAGTTGGCAGCCACCATATATATATATAGATACATACAGAACATATATATATATATATATATATATATATATATACATATATGAGAGAGAGAGATTAAAAGTTAAAATTAAATGCTCGCGTGTGTACAAACAGCTGCACCAGGAACACCTATACATTTGAAAATAGACATGCAAGTACGAGCGTATATTCCGTAGATCGCATAGAAAAATCAAGATCAGAGATAAGACATTAATAAATAGTAACAAGTGTGTGTGTGTGTGTGTGTGTGCGTGTGCGTGTGCGTGTGCGTGCGCGCGCGCGTGTGTGTGTGTGTGTGTGTGTGTGTGTGTGTGTGTGTGTGTGTGTGTGTGTGTGTGTGTGTGATGGTGGCGGTGTGTGTGTGTGTGTGTGTGATGGTGGCGGTGTGTGGATGTTGGCGGTGATGGTGGTCGTAGATTAGTTAATGAGTGAACTGAAAGAAACATGAATGGGGTGAGGTGTTGTTACAAGATGGATACGGAGACGTGAAATTGGCAGATTATCATCAAAAGACAGAGAGTGCTAGAAACATTGTATGTGTGTGTGTTTGTGTAGAGCGAGAGGAAGAGATCTGTAGAGAGTGAACTAGATCAGTAGAGAGAGAAATGTAGATGCACAGAGAGAGAGAGAGAGATGCAGACGGATTAGTTTCTTATAAGGTGGACTTTCAATATAAACATGAAATAAACTATAATGTTTATGTATATATATATATATATATATACATACACCCCCTGCTCTCACCAAGCGTGAAGCTAATAACACCATGTACCATTTACTCCTGTGTTTGTCTGTTTGTCATTTTGAACTACATATATATATATATATTTATAAACATGGTGTCCCAGAAAATGTATATACACTTCAACAGCTTTCTAATAAAAGAGTGCATTCATTTTTTGGGACACTCTGTATATATCAATGTCAAACGACAACGAACAATAATACAACGACGCCGAAGTAGGGCAATAATAAAGAGAAGATAAATAAATAAAGGTTTAGTAGAGGAATAATGGATACAACAAATGTAAGAAAACCAGTTGAATAAGAAAACACAATGAACAACAAAAGAGAACAAAGATTAGACTGGTTGTTGTAAGGAGATCAAATTGTAAGTTAGGTGGGTTGGTTAAATATGATAGCCTGTGACGTAGATAACCAAGACAAGCCCCTGTTAAAAACACCTAGAAAATATTCACAATATTCATCAAGTAATTACAAAACTCATTGAAGA
>OZ024742.1:127021263-127031263 GCA_964016885.1 Eledone cirrhosa
GCCTTACCTATAAGCTTACGGCAACGCGCCCTTGGGGCCTCATTTTGTCAATATATAATTTTATTTTCTCATTGGTTTTTATTCGTTAACACTAAATCATCAAAAATTACACACACACTCGCACATATAATATATATAGAGATAGATAGATATCTTTCTTTATTTGCCACAGGGGCGTACAAAAATGGAACATTACTAGACGTGATGGCGGGGGTTTTACATAAAAATAACTTTAACGTTAATAAATAACAATAAACTATATATAATAAAATAGCAATTGAAATCCCCAGTAGGGGGGAACGTTACTGCAGGGTTGTTTTACACCCCGTGGATAGAACACCTACAGGTTTATATACAGAGAAGGCCCATTCACTCGAGCCATTTTTGCCACATTCACCCACCTTTCAGAGAATTTGCTGGGGTGTAGCACCTCTCTCTCCACTCTCACATTCCTTCTGAAGTGGTATTTAAAGAAGAGGATAAGTTGTTGTCCGGAGAGAAAGGTGTTTGCCCTCCTTTAACCTCGTCCACCATATTACCTCTTTCGCCATAGCCACCAGACAGAGGAAAACCGCCTCTCCTTCGTTCTTAAATGAAGGCGGTGAGGTGATCCTCACGATGGACTCGGCTGACAATTGGATGCGTCCCACACGTGACAGCAGCTGTTCGACATAATTCCACAGGTCGATCAACCCTGGGCACTGAACAATTGCGTGCAGAACGGTTTCGATGTCCTGCTCGCATCTTGGACAGGCCCTTTTGGCAGGATCTCTGCCAGGGCGTCCGTGCCTGTAGATTTTGTCTCGAACTGGTAGAGCTCCTCGGTAGCACTGCCAGGCCAGAGACCTCTGGAAGTTATCCATAGGCCCTGGACGGAAAGTCCTCCCGAACAGACTTGTCAGTTTGTCCTCCTCGATGCCTCGAGTTTCCTCGAGAATGCCGTCGCACCTATCCTCCACTAATCCCCTATAGAATGTCGAAGTGGAGTCTCCGATGATTGCCATTTCCGCTTGGTAGAGGGCTGTGAGCGCTTGTAGGCACTCGGGGTGCCAGGCCCCCATTTTAGGTCTTCGCTTGACCCAGGACTGCAGCTCTGTTAGTGAGACGAGTTGTGGAAGAGCTTGTCTCACAAACGACAGCCACACCGGTCCACCGGTCAGGAATACCTGGAGATGGCGTAGCCTCAGCGCATCATCAGCCACGGCATGCCCAGCCCTCCGTTAGAAGGGTATTGACAGCAGATGGATCTCCTCACCAATGGAGCCTGTTTATTTCAGAGGAACTTGAAGAGTAGGCGTTCCATTTTGGTAAGGTATTCGCGGAGGCAAGGCACGACTGTCAAGCAGTAGTAGATGACGGACGCTATGTAAGTGATCGCCACCTCCGCTCGACCTTTCAAGGAGATTTTGCACTCAGCCCACTTCTGGGTGAGTGCAAACACCTTCGCCGTGACCTCGTTCTAGTTCTTGTCCACTTGGAGGTCTGGACCGAACCAGATCCCGAGCAATTTCACCGGTCCTTCTGTCTAGCGTCCAACGACACTGTCGGAGGGAATGGGTTTGCCTCTCCATGTGCCGAGTTGCAAACCGACAGACTTGTTTGGGTTGAGTCTTGCTCCTGTCAACGTTTCGTATTCCTGTAATAGGTTGCCGATTATCCTGATTTCCGTGGTTTTCGACACCATTACGGTTATGTCGGTTATGCCGACGCTGCTTCCTGCAGTCCTGGTTCGATCGGGATGCCCTGCAACAGCTCCAACTTCCGCAGTAACTGCTCGAGAGTCAGTAGATACAGAATGGAGGAGAGAGGGCATCCCTGACGGATGGAACGCATTATTTGGAATGGCTCTGATAGGTAGCCATTCACCTTGACTGCCGAGCAGATGCTGGTGTGCATGGCAGCGATCCAGCCTCTGAAGACGGGACCGAAGCTGGCCGCCTTGAGAACTGCTTCCAAGTATTGATGGTCGACCCTATCAAATGCCTTAGACTGATATAAATTGGTCAGAGCCCCACCGAAGCCAGGTTTACACCCTACCCTCTCTATAATGTATCGCATGAGGTGGAGGTTGTCGTGTATGGACCTGGTCGGGATTGCACACGTTCAGGCTTCCCCTACCAGGTTCTTGACAACAAGCGCCAGCCTTGCTGCTAACATCTTGGCCAAAATCTTTAACTCTGTGTTGAGCAGAGTTATGGGCCAGAAATTGCTTATCTCATCCCCCTTGTTCTTATCTTTCCTGATCAGCGTTACTACGCCTCTGCCTACAGAACTGGGAATCCTCCCGTTCTGCTTCCAGTTGCAGTAGACCGCTTCGAGGACGCCAGAGAATAAGTCTGACATGCCTATGTAAAAACTCATAGGGTAGACCATCTAAACCGGGTGATTTGCGTTTCCTGCAGAGGCCTAGGGAATCTTCTATTACGCTCGCTGTGATCGGCCTTTCGCAGCTCTCCGCATCCGTGTTCGAGAGTCGCGGTACGCCGTCGAGGTAGGAGCTGAAGTCCATCACCTCGCTCGATGTACCGCTTTGCCAGAACAGTTGTGCAAAATGCTGCTGGAAGGCCGTGCACATCTGCTTGGATTCAAGTAGAATGCGTCCATCTTTGTCTTGCAAAGACCGAATTGTGCATTTGATGCCACTTTTCGCCTCTGCCACTCGGGCCCAGCTAACAGCTTTGGCTCCCTCGTTTCTTATAGCACGTGTTCTACTTCTGACAATACAACCTTCGTGTTTCACGTTGAAGAACTGGTCTAGTGCCATTCTCGCCGCTAGCACGTCAGCTATACTGCCATTCCTAAGTGCCTCTTCTATTTTAGCTACCAGTTCCTTTTCAGTTTTGTTTTTTTTCTAAAGCTACTTCCTTGCTAAATGCTATCGATTCTATTCTAATTGCTCTCTTGAGAGAGCTCCACCACCTGTTGTTGACTATTGCTTCGTCAACTGGCACTTAACTAAGGTGCTAATCCGTTTACTGTAGGCCTTACGCGCCGGGAGCGATATGTTTAACTTCCAGTATCCGGGTCCCTGTCTATGTGTTCTATCAAGGTTGACTACGCAGGTGACTAATTTGTGGTCTGAATAGGCAACCACGTGCATTTGTGGACAGCTTCATGTTTCCTTATCATTATGTCTAATTAAAAATCTATCTAAATACGATCTAGAAGACCCAGTGCGGTTCATCCACGTCCTCAATGGTGCACTTGGGAAGTCTAGTCGATATCTATCATTGGAATTGGCTGATGAGATTTTTGAGGCTATTACACCCCCCTCTATTATCACAAGCTCCTACATAGTCCCAACGTGCGTCTAAGATGCCATTCCAGTCCCCCGCTAACACTACGGAGCGAGACGTTCCAGGGAATGGCTCCAGATGCTTGAAGAACTCTGGTCGCGATGTCCCAGTCGGGGCATATACGGCCACCAGTCTGAAAGCTCCACCTTCACTACCATGCACGTCCAGGACCACCAGGCTGCCCTCCAGGTCCAAGTGAATCGTCTGTATTTTGAGATCTAAGTTTTTTCGAAACAGAACAGCAACTCCCCCTCCACCTCCTGGCTGACAGAGAGATGTGTAGATCTCAAAATCATCTAACATGGGAGTTAGCTGCTGCTTGTCGTGAATCCTGGACTCGGTGATGGCTATTACATCTATACAATGGGACCTGAGATCATTTAAAAGCTGGCCCTGTTTCCAGGACATGCCCAGGCCACGTACATTCAAACAGATAGATATGTGCGTGTGTGATATTTATTCTTTATCATTAATATTAATATAAAAATAATAATTACTTTTTAGAGAAGTGCCTCAAATTTCATATAGTTTAGGGCAAGTGAAAGTCCGGCCCTGGTTTGGGACCAGGTAAAGACTCACACAGAGATGACCGGAGAACATCTCTCAGTAAGTTGAATCTGACAGGATTTAGAGTCCAGCTGACTTCGCTTGTGTCACTATAACATTCTCAGGACTGGCATCAACATTGTACAATCTTATTTCGTCTTCTGCGCTCTGTAGGCTCGACAATGGAAGAAGTGTGTATGTGATCGTTGTATTTGCGAGAAATAGTAGAAATGTATCCCTCACCTCATTGTCTTAAAAAATGAAGAAAGGACGCATTTGAGAGGTTAGTCATAAAACTGTCTGAAGGCAAGATGGTCACGAATGGATCTTCGCTGATCATAGGTCTGTTCAATCGTGGCTAACCTTAGACTAAACAACTTACATTTGTAGCCTTTCCAAAATAGTGATCCGTTATGCAAAATAGCAGCCAAATATCCCTCAAATCAAACCCTTCCCTCTCAAGGGAGGCAGAACAGATTATATGATGTATCCCTCGGTATATTTCCATAGCTGAAATACATTTGATTACAGATCTACTGGACCAGGGATGAAATGAAACTGGAATTGAATGGAATGGATATCCACCAGTTTCGACGATGGGTGTTCAAGTTGTTCGATCAACGAAACAGCCTACATTCTACAAACACGTGGACTCCAGAGGCTTGACTAGGGAAAATAGCGCCTATGGCAAGCAGTGAAATTGCGCCCTTGCTCAATGGGCCTAATAATTTATATAAAAAGTTTAATAATCCAGCCATCATACGACCTCTCACCTATGATAATCAAAGGCAGATCATATATCTGAAGTTTCTTTTTTCACATTCCAGCCATAGCTTGTCTGGCTTAAATAGAAAGTGCCCCTAGTCCACGTTACGGCCATACTCTAGTTACGCCGCCAAGGATGTCTTCTCTCGTCCTTGTTGTACTTATTGACTCTCGAGCCATTACTGCACAAACTGGAGACGTTGAAAGGGATCCCGCATGAACTAGGATGCAGAAGAACAGTGTCAGCTTATGCAGACGACATTACCGTAGTGGTGTCGAACGCCAAACACGTCGAGGCGATCGCACCACACTATGAGAATACGAGGTAGTGACAGGAGTAATGATCAACCAGGAAAAATCAGTAGGCCTGTAACTTGGCACCTGGAGAGGCAGGTAAATGCCGTCCAACAGCGTCGTCGGGCGCTGGACGGACGGACCGGTTAAATTGCTAGGAGTCTGGTTTGGTCCGGCCTTCCAGACGTACAAAAACGGGAAGGAGGTCACGAGCAATGTGGCTTCTCTCACCCAGAAATGGGCCGAGAGGAAGCTATCCCTGAAAGGTCGAGCGGAGGTGGCGAATGCGTACACCGCGTCCGTCATCTACTACTGCCTCACTGTTGTGCCTTGTCCTAAGCCTGCACCGGAGCGTTTGCTCTGTTTTGTGGAAGGGAGTGCTCCGATGGCCAGGTGGTTCATCTGCTGCCAACACCCGCTATGCGGAGGGCTGGGCATGCCGTAGCTGATGATGCGCAGACACGCGCTCAGGCTACGACATCTCCACCTCTTCCTCGACAGTGATCAGGTGTGGCCGCCCTTTGCTAGACACATGTTTCCCCAGTTTGTCTCCTTGGCGGAGCTGCAGTCCTGGGTCAAGCGAAGACCGAGAAGAAATGCTTGGAGACTGGAATGTCTTTAGGCGCTTACAGCCCTCGACCAGTCGAGCAATACAATCGCTGGAAACTCCACCTTGGCGTTCATAGAGGATTAGTGGAGGGAAAAAGCAACGACGTCCTTGGAGAGACTCTAGGCGTCGACGAAAACCAACTAGCCAATCTCTTCGGGAGAACATTCGGGCCGGGGCCCATGGACAACATCCAGAAATCCCTGGCCTGGCTGTGCTACCGAGGAGCCTTGCCAGTTCGGGATAAACTTTACAGGCATGGAAGTGCCGTTAGTCGGGCCTGTCCAAGATGCGCGCAGGGCGATGAAACCGTCCTGCACGCACTCGTCCAGTGTCCGAACATTGCTGACTTGTGGGTTTATGCCGAACACCTGCTGTCGCGTGTAGAACGGATCCGGCTATCAGCTGAGTCCATCGTGAAAATTTCCCCGCCACCTTCCTTTAGCCGAGAAGGGCAGGAAGTTTTTTTATTTGATACACTCACCCCAAACGTCTATGTAAATAACCGTTAAGAGTATTAGGGGTGAGGGTGATGGGTTATCAAAATCGGTAGAGCATCGGACAAAATGCTTTGTAACGTTTAGTTTTGGCTTTTTACATTCGGAGTTCACATTTGGCCGAGGTCAATTTTGCTTTTCGTCCTATCAAGGTCTATAAAATAAAATACCAATAAAGTAATGAGGTCGATTTACTCAACTTCCCCTCTCCCAAAATTACTGACCTTGTGCTTATGTCCGAAATATGAAGAACAATGGATGATAGAATCTAAAATAATTGTTATGTCAAATAAAAACCTTGTTCCAAAATATGTAATCCTTTGCCTATGTTAGAAATATTTATTATTAAATAGCTATATATCTTCTATTTGGGAATTTACTAACCTTCATTCCTCAAGTAACAAAATAAATTAATATTTTCATCAAAACTTTAATTTATTTCATTCTCTTTAAAATATTCACCTCTTCGGAATCAAATAGAATTACTGTGACCCTAAAATATTTAATGGAAATTGGGGTCATCCTTTTAACAGTTCGTTATTCTATTAATTAAGACGATGGAATGACAGTCATTTGAATATCAGGTAGAATGCTTTGCGGTTTTCGTTTCGTCTCTGCTCTTTAGGTTCAAATCCCACTGAGGTCAACTTTACCTTTCTTCCTTTTGATGTCTATAAAAGAAATGTACCAGTCAAATACTGGAGTCGATTCTTCCTCTATATCCCTTTCTCCCTTCCAATATGTCACTCACTCTATCCCTCTCTCGAAGAAATCTGCTGTATTCAAACCTGGAGAGATGGGTTCCGCCAGGTTTTAAAATGTCCTAGAAACACTGTATGTCAAAGCGGACCCCCTACGACTTCCCCAGGAGTTACATATTTTATCAAGTTTTACAATCTTATGTTATAGAAATTGTTGAATAGATCAATTAGTCTCTTTTTTATGTTATTAGATTTAAAATCAATTAGTCATTTTTTTTGTATTTAGATCAGTCTTTTTATTTTTGTATTTAGATCAGTCTTTTTTGTGTTTTTAGATTTAAAATTATCGAAATTTTTCCCCAATGTTTTATAAAAGTTTTTCTTCTTTTTTCATCTTTCCGTTTTAATCCTTTAATTACGCCAAATAAAATTGTTATTACAGTGACATTGGGCTATACATTTTTGACTCGATTTCAATTCCAAGAAAGTTTTCTGATTTCAATTTCGCTATGAATAACACTCGGGGAAAAGATACACAGGTTATAAGAAATTCAGCTTCTTGTACATTGTAACAATTCATTGGCAGTATCGGTAGAAGGTCGGACGCCATGCTTTCCAGCATAGTTACGTCCCTTTACGATCTGAGTTCAAATCCCGCCGAGGTTGACTTTGCCTTTCATCCTTACGGGGTCGATAAAATAAAGTACCAGTAATGCACTGGATAATTGCTGGCCTTGTGCCTAAAGTAGAAACAATTATTAATCAGAAGTCTGCTTTCGATTGAAGTCCCTTATGTTTCTAATATAGGCGGCGAGTTGAATGATTTATAGTATTCATTCCGGCTTTTTGCTCTCTGAGTTCAAATCTCACCGAGATCAACATTGCCTTTCATCCTTTCGAGGTCGATAAAAAAAGTACCAGTCTAGTACTGGGGTGGATTCTTCCTCTAAATCTCTTTCTCGTTTTTCTCGCTCTCACTTTCTATCTTTCTCTGGAAGAAATCTGCTGTACTTAAGCCTGATGAGGAATAGGCTCCACCAGGCATAGAATGCTCAAGAAATGGTGTATGTCAATACGACGCCCCTACGATTCTATCAGGAGTTATGGGACCATACATACATGATTCTAATACGATGACGTAAGTAATGTATGTATGTACCTGTAACACCTGATGGAGTCGTAGGGGCGCCGTATTAACATACAGAGTTTCTTGGGCATTTTAGACCTAGCGGAGCCCATCTCCTCTTAAGGTCTGAACACAGCCCATTTCTTCTAGAGAAAGAGGGAAAGTGATAGAAAGGAAGTGAGAAAGAGATACAGCGGGAGAATCGACCCCAGTATTAGACAGGTACTTTTTTATCCACCTCGAAATGATGAAAGGAAAAGTTGACCTCGGCGGGAGCTAAGGGTCAGAATGAATACCACAAAGCATTCTAGCCGACGTTCTAACAACACTGCAAATTCACTGACTGAAGTAAGTAATGAATGCCACTAAATCCCATAATCAATCTTCTTCGTTTGTGGCAACATTTTTAAAATAAGATTATTCATAAGGATTTAGGGTCCGTGACTTCGTTTCGATACTACGTTGTAATATATTCTGTTTTAAAACATAATTGTTTCTACATTTGGCACAAGACCAGCAATTATCCCAGTGCATTACTGGTACTTTATTTTATCGACCCCGTAAGGATGAAAGGCAAAGTTAACCTCGGCGGGATTTGAACTGTTATATACATTATGTTTTAAAACATAATGTATTTAACAGCTTTCAGTGCATTTTCGATTTCGTTTATTTTTGCCTATATGATGTGATTTATGAGGATAAGTTAATCTTTTTCACTATATATATATATATATATATATATATGTAGATAAATCTACCAAGAGTTTACGGTAGTGTCCAATCCGTATGAAGAACTCAATGTATTCCGGATATCATAGAAAGAAGAGATGTAATGAAAATCCACTTTCGGTGAAAGATAAACGGTATACAGAGTCAAGATAAAATATTAAACAAATAATGAATAAACAATTCCTTATATTAAACAAAAAAAGTTCATTATTTAACGATCGTTTCTAGGGCATATATGTGTTATAATTGGTATGCATATTCAACAGATCTATGTACAAAATTATACAAAATTATACAAATTATCAAGATTAAATATACATACCTAACACATATATACGCCGTCTTCAGAAATAATGAAGTATATTTTAATATACTTCATTATTTCTGAAGACGGCGTATATATGTGTTAGGTATGTATATTTAATCTTGATAATTTGTATAATTTTGTATAATTTTGTACATAGATCTGTTGAATATGCATACCAATTATAACACATATATGCCCTAGAAACGATCGTTAAATAATGAACTTTTTTTGTTTAATATAAGGAATTGTTTATTCATTATTTGTTTAATATTTTATATATATATATATATATATATATATATATATACAGGCCAGCCTCTATCACTCGTTTTGCTAGTCAGCTCACGCGCGTACAGTCCTACTCTCACACACAGAGGACAATACACTAACATTACCCCGCCAACCACAGTCATAGTCTGACTCGCATCACTATCTTCATACTTCCAAAAGACTGCTTCGCGTCCTATAGGAAAGAAGGAGCTCTTCTCAAAATTCAACGAATTTGAGAGGTTTACATGGCGTGACATCATATGTTCACAAGCTCTTTGTTTGCTCTCTGAGACCCTGGACCGATATACAGGATGAAACCTGTAGGTCCTGTCCACATATATGCAATGACATTTCGTTCCTGTCGGTCTTTCAAAGAGTAGAGACGTCCGTCTGCTGTTTCTGGCATATCAAGTGACTACGTAGAAGAGTTCCCTTTGGCTGGCTGTATTAGCTATGGATCTTTATAGGATTTTCCTGGTATGACAACATAGAATAGCGGAATGAACGAGCAGAGAAGGAACAAAGAAATCTCAATGATTGGCTCTTGAACTCGTTTATTTGTGTGTAGTTTTAAATGGATCATGGCCACACCCGAATGACTCATTCATTATACAGAAAAACCTCTATACTTGGGTGTATACGTATGAGTAGCTGTACTCACACATATGCCCACAGTGTGACCGAATGCTTAAGATGTTCGATTTGTAATCAGGATTTCCCACGTTCGATCCAATTGTGTAGTATCTTTGGCAAGTTTCATTTACTATAGCCTCGATTTAATCCAAGTGAAATTGGGTTGATAGAAGCCGTGTAAAAGATCGTCGTTTGAATTGTAATTCGAAAGTCCAAACTTCTCACAAAC
>OZ024742.1:127041263-127068763 GCA_964016885.1 Eledone cirrhosa
AAAGTATTTACTAGTCAGAAAACATTTCATTTCATTGCATCTCATGGTCAGATTAAGATATCTTCCAAATATAGAACAATACCATAAAAAACAGCGGATCACTACATAAAATAGTTTTAAAAATCGGGACAAAAACCTACATTTAACAGACCCCTTTACTGATTTTCTCAACTATTATTTGTAATGATCTAATGATATAATGGTCATTTGCCTCAGGGATACTTCTTTTTTTTCTTCACCCACTTATTCCTGAGAGGGTCGTGGAGGCAGAGCCCTCAAACACTCCTTCCAGCGGGTCCTGTCAGAAGCAACCGTCTGAAACTGATCTGGTTGGATCCCCAAGCATGACCAGCCAAGCCCATTGATGTTATCCAGCCATCTTGCTTGGGATATCTTTCTATGTCTCTTGCCGGTTTATTTTCCCCGTAAAATCCGTCCAGTAATTCTTTCCTGAGACATTCTAACCATATGCTCATAATATCGGGGCTGTTATCTCTCAATCCGGTGGAGTAGTGGCTCTAACTGGAGTGACTCTCTGATCACCGACCTACGTACTTTATCGAGTAACGTTACTCCTAAGACCCTTCAGAGGAATCCTATTTCGGCTGCTTGTATTCGTGATCGTATTCTTTCGGTCATTACCCAAGATTCATGACCATAAATAACGGTTGGCGCGAATACCGAATTGAAGGTACGAGTCGCGTCAAGGATGCACGCCTTTGAAATTTAAAATATTCCCAACAATAAACAACCATTTTCTTTATGAAAGTGAACATTTGAACTAGCTCTTTCTGTAATAAATAATCAGACATAATCCTTATATTTTCAATACAAAAAACATTAATATTTAGATACGACTTTCTTTCTAGACAGTCCTACTTGTTTCAATCAGCTTTGCCCGATACACGGTATCATAAATGCTGACGTATTGCCAATGTTTTAATGGCCTCGATATTTCATATGACTATTGTGTGTGCTACCTACTCTCTCCTCCACCCTCGCGCTATACCATGCGACCCATTTGACTTGAATGGCACGCCTAGTATCAAAATTGCCTTGACTGCTTCAGTAGTGCAGCCCGCCATGTGATAGGTCACATGTGGCCCACTGATAGAAAAATGTTGCCCATTCCTGCTCTATACATTCAAATCTGTCAATCTCTCACGTATTTATTTATCTATCAAAATACTAGTCTTCATAATACTTCCCTTCTCTTAGTATAGCCACTGATTTCTCCTTACTACGTGACAGAGGGAGGGAGGAACCAGCAGACGAAAATATAGACACGTGACATATATTATTCAGTCTTTTATTCTTTTATTGGTTTCAGTCATTTGAGAGTGGGAATGCTAGGGCAGATATGTATGAACAAGTATATGCATGTATATGCTTGGTTGTATGTATATATATACATATATATATGTATATGTATATGTGTGTATATATATATATATATATATATATATATATATATATATATATATAGTTGTACGCCAGTATTCGCGGATATATGTTCCTGCAGCACCCACGAAGAATGAAAAACCGCGAATATTGGGCATTGTCCATAAAAATGCCTATAAACGTCAAAACATAAAGTAAAATATAGGCCGGCAAATACGGTATATTGTAATTAATAATTTACCGTTAAAATTCATGAAAAAAAACATATATTGTCACGAAAAAAGCCATTAAAAGATCGTAGAAGATATTTACGATTCTGCGAATATGCGGTGGTTTCCACGAACAATTATTATTGAGGTTCTAAGGAAAATTCCGCGAATGCCGGAACCGCGAATATCGGGGTACACTGTGTATATATATATGGGATATATATATATGATATATATATATATATAAATATATATATACATAAAATCTTAAAGCAACATTTCCAACGTTTCCCCATTGTAAAGTATAAATTCTATTATAGATGGACACATATCTTGTTCGCTGTAGATCAATATATATTTATAATCTCGTGATATAAAAATATTTTACCAATCATAAAAATAGAAATTCTGGATTCACACACATACACACTCAAACAGGCACACATATACATACATATATATGCGCGCATACATCGATGCTCTCCTTCCAAACCTCTTTCCCGATACACTCAGAAACTTATATTCTTTATAATAATAATTGTTTCTACGTTTGGCACAAAGCCAGCAATTATCCCAGTGCATTACTGGTACTTTATGTTATCGACCTCGTAAGGATGAAAGGGAAAGTTAACCTCGGCGGGATTTGAACTCAGATCATACAGGGAGGTAACTCTATACTTCAAAGCATGGAGTCCGACCCTCTACCGATACTGCCAATCCAGATGTACAGCCATTTATTGTGTTTCTGTTTCTTTAATTCTTTTATTTTGTTAGGATAACTATAACCATTCTTTTACGATGTATACACACACACACACACACACACACGCACACACGCACGCACGCACGCGCACACACACACACACACACACACACACACACATACACACATACACACATACACACACACACACACACACACACATATATACACACACACACTCACATATATATATATATATGTGTGTGTGTGTGTGTGTGCATCATAAAATAATGGTTATAGTTATCCTAACAAAATAAAATAATTAAAAAAACAGAAAAACAATAAATGGCTGTACATCTAGCTAATTACGGCCCTTGCCATTCTGAGTTCAAATCCCGCCAAAGTTAACTTTGCCTTTCATCCTTACGGGGTCGATAAAATAAAGTATCAGTAATGTACTGGTTAATTGCTGGCCTTGTGCCAAAAGTAGAAACAATTATTATTATAAACAATAGAAATTTCTGAGTGTATCGGTTTGGAAGGAAGGAGAGCATATATGAATTCTAATACACTCGCGCTCCATCTCGGTCTTCGAGACAACTTTATTTATTTATATATATATGAAGGATTCGGAAATTGATAATAAATTGAAGTAAAAACCAACAGGTGCGTGTATTTTTATTGGCAGCATCACCCTCCCAAAGTATGACAAATTATTAAACGAAGCATATATCTATCTATCTATCTATCTATCTATCTATCTATCTATTGTCCAGCCAAAACGCTGACCAAAATGGAGCGGGTGCTCTTCCAATTCCTTTGGAAGAGGCGGGCTCCTTTGGTGAGAAGATCCATCTGCTGCCAACAACCTTCTAACGGAGGGCTGGGGATGCCGTGGCTGACGATGCGGAAACACGCGCTCAGGCTGCGGCATCTCTACGTATTCCTCACCGGACAACCGGTGTGGGCCCCGTTCGTGAGGCGAGCCTTCCCACGACTCGTCTCGCAGACCGAGCTGCAGTCCTGGGTCAAGCAAAGACCGAGGAAAATGGGCGACTGGCACATCGAATGTGCTCAGGCACTCACAGCCCTCTGGCAGGGGGACCCGGCGATCAGTGGGGACTCCACTTCGTCATTCTATAGAGCGTTGATCCGCAGCAAATGCGACGACGCGCTCGGAGAAACTCTAGGCGTAGAGGAAGATGAACTGGCCAGTCTGTTCGGTAGGACCTTCCGCCCGGGACCGATGCACAACTTCTAAAAGTCCCTGGCCTGGCAGTGCTACCGAGGAGCTCTACCAGTATGAGACAAGCTCTACAGACATGGGCGCCCGGGCAGGGACCCTGCAAAAAAGATCTGTCCTAGGTGCGTGCGAGACGAAGAAACCGTCGCGCACGCATTCATACACTGCCCGGGCGTCACTGACCTGTGGGGCTATGTAGAACGACTATTGTCGCGGGTGGGACCAATCCGGTTGACCACGGAGTCTATTGTCATGATCAAACCGCCACCCTCCTTCAAAAACGAAGGAGAGGCGGTTTTCCTTTGTGTGATAGCTATGGCGAAAGAGGTTTTATGGTGGACAATGTTGAAAGGGCTGAGGTCAGACACCTTTCTCTCCGGCCAACAACTGATTCATTTTTCCAAATACCTCTTTGGAAGAAGAATCAGGATGGAGAGAGAGGTGCTGTGCCCCAGCAAGTTTTCTGAAAGGTGGGTGAAAGTGGCGAGAATGGCCCGAGTGGATGGGCCTTCTCTCTATATCAGCCTGTAGGTTGAGGAAAAAGAGGAAGAGAGGAAAGGGGTACAAACTCTTCATACTCCTGGAGATGAGGGTTGCACATTTTTTCGGGGGTATGTGTTACCCATATGAACTGTCTCTCCCTATTGGGGAAAATCGACTAAATTTTTAAATTGTATTTGTGATAATATTTTACACGTTTTTATTGTATGTAAACTTCCCCTTTTGTATTTGTCCCCTTCTTTTGTGCCCCTGTGGCTAATAAAGAAACATATCTATCTATCTATCTATCTATCTATCTATCTATCTATCTATCTATCTCTCAGTGAACCGGTGTGACTGTCGTTTGCGACACAAGCTCTCCCATAACTCGTCTCACTAACAGAGTTGCACTCCTGGGTCAAGCGAAGGCCGAAAATGGGTGCCTGGCACCTCGAGTACCTACAGGCGCTCACAGCCCTCTACCAAGCGGAAACGGCAATCAGCGGAGACTCCACTTCGACATTCTATATGGGGGTTAGTGGAGGATAAGTGCGACGACGTTCTCGGGGAAACTCTAGGCATAGAGGAGGACGAACTGACCAGTCTGTTCGGGAGGACTTTCCGTCCGGGGCCTATGGATAACTTCCAGAGGTCTCTGGCCTGGCAGTGCTACCGAGGAGCTCTACCAGTTCGAGACAAAATCTACAGGCACGGACGCCCTGACAAAGATCCTGCCAAAAGGACCTGTCCAAGATGCGAGCAGGACATCGAAACCGTTCTGCATGAAATTGTTCAGTGCCCAGGGGTAACCGACCTGTGGAATTATGTCGAACAGCTGCTGTCAAATGTGGGACGCATCCAGTTGTCAGCCGAGTCCATCGTGAGGATCACCTCGCCGACTTCATTTAAGAACGAAGTAGAGACGGTTTTCCTCTGTCTGGTGGCTATGGCGAAAGAGGTAATATGGTGGACGAGGTTAAAGGACTGAGGGCAAACACCTTTCTCTCCGGACAACAACTTATCCTCTTCTTTAAATACCACTTCAGAAGGAAGGTGAGAGTGGAGAGAGAGAGGTACTACACCCCAGTAAATTCGCTGAAAGGTGGGTGAATGTGGCAAAAATGGCGCAAGTGAATGGGCCTTCTCTGTATATAAACCTGTAGGTTGAGGAAGATAAACAGAGGGAAGACAGGAACACCTACAAAACGTGTTCCTGGTGTTGAGGGTTGTTCTATCCACGGGGTGTAAAACAACCCTGCAGTAACGTTCCCCCCTACTGGGGATTTCAATTGTTATTTTATTATATATAGTTTATTGTTATTTATTAATGTTAAAGTTATTTTTATGTAAAACCCCCGCCGTCACGTCTTGTAATGTCCCATTTTTTGTACGCCCCTGTGGCAAATAAAGAAAGATATCTATATATATGAAAAATATTTAACGTAAGATATGAGAAAATAAATCAATCTTAATTCAAAACAAGTCAAGAAGAAAAATGTTATCCTCAGACTTTGTGTAATCTGGGGAAAAAACTAATAGTATCTTAACTCAAAATAAAATCAAGATGAAATACTTATCCGTCAATTTGGGAAAATCTTCAAATGCACTATATAGTTTTAAAAAAACTATTTAACAAAACCTTTCAGTGTTGTTAGTCACGTTTAAATCGTTCATCAGTAGTGCTTAAACATATTAACTAAGAGGCTCTGTTAAAATATGCCAGAGGGGAATTTAAAAGCAGGCAAGTCAAACATCGTGTGGAATTGAAATAATAAAAACACACGTGGGGACCGACAGATAGTTAGATAGATAGATATATGTTTCGTTTTTTAATTTGTTATACTTTGGGAGGGTGATGCTGCCCATAAAAACACACGCACCTGTTGGTTTTCACTTCAATTTATTATCAATTTCCGAATCCTTCATATATATATAAATAAAGAAAGTTGTCTCGAAGACCGAGATGGAGCGCGAGTGTATTAGAATTCATTGAATAATGAAAAAAACTCAACGCAAAACAGCCGCTAAAACAGTAAAATGCCGTCAATGACAGCATTGAGTAAAGAAGAAGATGGAAAACATTGCCCAAGAGTGAAACAAGACCTGGAATGCTCTTATTGTGCCTGCGGACATGTCAAACAACAGTAAGAAAGCATGGCCACTTATTCACAAGCTACGTGGTGATCCTAAAGCAGCTCTTCAGTACGCAAAAGTCACTACTAACCAAGTTGCCAACCAATTGCTAGAGAATGGAAAGAGTGGAAAGAGAGGGAAGACGAGCAAACTAAAAGGCAAGGAATACACTGCGGACCCTGCTTTTACAAGACCCTTTATCATAGAAGAGCTGGAATCAGGAATCTCTACCCTCAAACCAGGGAAGGCAATTGGACTGGATAGCATCGCAACTGAACAGATCAAGCACTTCGATCATAAGGCAAAGATGTGTCCTCTAAAGCTCTACAATGAGTGTTTAACAACATACAAGCTCCCCAACATCTGGAAGAAAGCTCACATTATAGCACTGCTGAAACCTGGGAAAGATCCATCTGCTCCTAAGAACTTCAGACCGATCTCACTTTTGAGTCACACCTACAAGCTCTTTGAACGCCTGATACTCAACAGAATTGGCCCTTTTGTGGACGAACACCCATTCCTGAACAAGCAGCCAAATACTCAACCTCATCCATTACATCGAGGGCGGCTATGAGGAAGAGATAGTAACCGGTGTGATGTTTGTCGACCTCTGATCTGTCAACCACAGACGTCTCCTCAACAAGATCCTGGAGACCACAAGAGACACCTGTCTGACGGAGCTGATTGAAAGCAGACTTGAAAACAGACACTTCATTTATGAGCTAGGAGGGAAGAAAAGCACATAGCGAAGACTCAAGAATGGCCTCCCTCAAGGAAGTTTGCTTGCATCACTTCTTTTCAACCTCTACACCAATGACCAACCAAAAAGTGCAGACACCCGCCACTTCATCTATGCAGACGATCTTAGCATAGGTGCACTAGACACTGATTTCAAAATTGTGGAAGACTCTCCAATGCTCTGGAAGTGCTAACACCTTATTATGAAGAGAACCACCTGCGTGCAAATCGATCCTAGACACAGGTGAAACCATGAAACCAAGCGCCAACTGAAGGCCAACTGGTCAGGAACCCCCTTCAACACTGTGAGCACCTAGTCTATCTGGGTGTAACCCTGGACAGGGATCTCTCTTTTAAGATCCACATTGAGAAGACCAAGTGCAAAGTAAATGCGAGGAACAATATCATCCGCAAACTCACTGACACAAGCTGGGGTGCAAACCCACAGATTCTGAAGTCAACTGCACTAGCTCTCTGCTACTCAGCTACTGAGTATGCATGCCCAGTATGGTAGTGAGCTGTTCATGTCCAGAAGCTAGATCCTGCCCTCAATGCTAGCTGCCATCTCATCACAGGCTGCCTGAAATCTTCACCTAGGAACCGTCTGTATATCCTGGCAGACATAGCCCTACCAGAGATACGACGAAGTGCAGCAAGCAAGAAAGAGCATCAACAACTGACTACAGATCAAAAACATCCTTTCTTTGGCCATTTGCCAACCAAAAGCCACCTTAAATCGAGGAAAAGTTTCCTAAAGAGCGTCACGCTCCTTGGAACATCAAGTATAAGTAGTGAAAGAATCACTCGCTGGGAAGAAAAGCTTAACAACCACCCAGCAGTAATAACAATGGAACTAAAGGCCAGCGAGGATCTTCCCCTTGGAGCAGATACAAACTATGCAGTGTGGAAATGCCTAAACAGATTAAGATCTGGTGTTGGATTTGCAAAAGTCACTCTCACAAAATAAGGATATTTAAAGGATGAGGACGTTGTGTGTGACTGCGGCATTGAACCACAGACTACGCAGCACCTCCTGATATGCCCCTGTTGGAACACTCTTGCACAGCATTGCATTTGGCAGAGTTTAATGAAAAAGGAGAGCAATGTGGTCAGCTGTAACGGGACTACATCTAGCCAAGCTTTGTAACTGATATTCTTGTGGACACGACAAGAAACATAGTCTCTGTTATAAATTTTCTTTTACACAAAAAACCCACACTGTATCGTCCTCTATCCCTTTTAATGTTTCCTTAATGTGAGCCCTGTGTGGCTAATAAAGGAAGTATTATTATTTGCTTTGTCTTTCATTCTTACAGAGTCGATAAAACAAAGTACCAGTAACGCAATGGGACCGATTTAATCGACTTTCCCCTCTCCCCAAATTGTTGGCCCTGTGCCTATATCAGAAAACATAATAATAATAATTGTTTCTACATTTGGCACAAGGCCAGTAATTATCCCAGTGCATTTATTATTATTATTTGGTAGAAGTGTAGTGGATTGGCAGAATCGGTAGAGCTTCGGCCACCATGCTTCACATCATAGTTACGGCCATTTACGTTCTGAGTTCAAATCCCGCCGAGGTTAGCTTTGCATTTCATCCTTACGGGTCGGTAATTAAAGCACCAGTAATGCACTGGGTTGATTTAATCGATTTTCCCCTCATTTTAAAATTGCGGGCCTTGTGCCTAAAGTAGAAACAATTATTATTTGGTAGATGAGAAGGAGGATAGTTAAATGAATGCAAAATATTCCAAATATAAAATCATACTTGTGGGTTGGTAATCTCTTTGTGTGTTTTGTAAGCAGGAATCCTATCTCTGCAAATACCAAACTATACATTATATATCTACATGTGTGTATATGTGTGTATATGTGTGTATGTGTGTGTGTGTGTGTGTGTGTGTATTTGTGTATGTGTGAATGTATATATATATATATGCACTTATATATACTGTATATATATGTACATACATTTGTATGAGGCTGGTTAATATATATGAATATATATATATGTGTGTGTGTGGGTGTGGGTGTGGGTGTTTTCTATTCATCTTTTTCATATATCCGTTATACCCCTCATTCTATAGTTATCTCTTGTTCTCTTTGTTCTTTTCTCTATCTCCGCCATCCAAACTCACGCACTGTCCTATGGATGACACTATACATCACCACCACCACCACCACCACCACCACCAACATCAACACAACCAGCAATAACAGCACCACCACCACCACCACCAACATCAACACAACCAGCAATAACAGCACCACCATCACCACCACCACCACCACCACCACCAACATCAACACAACCAGCAATAACAGCACCACCACCACCACCACCACGAACATCAACACAACCAGCAATAACAGCACCACCACCACCACCACCACGAACATCAACACAACCAGCAATAACAGCACCACCATCACCACCACCACCACCACCACCACCAACATCAACACAACCAGCAATAACAGCACCACCATCACCACCACCACCACCACCACCACCACCAACATCAACACAACCAGCAATAACAGCACCACCACCACCACCACCACCACCACCACCACCAACATCAACACAACCAGCAATAACAGCACGACCATCATCAACACCAACACCAACACCAACACTATCAATAATACCAGTATCAACAACACTATGCACTATCTGGTCTAATAACAGACCCTTATTCCTCAGCGCCAGTAAATAAAAATCGATATAGCACTATGTATCTATTTATTTACAACCTATATTGATAATCTAGTAATTATTGTTGGGACGATCATCGTGTTCTGTATTATGTAAATAAGTTGTTTCAGTTGCGCTGTTTGTTTGTATTTCAGTCGTTTTTATACCAAGATGCCCTGAAAGGTGTCCTTGACCCTAGGGCTACCTCCCTATTTACCACCATAGACGTGGAGTTGGCGATCGGCAGGTGTGAGCCTCGCGAGATGGAATAGCTCTTCCACTGCATCTCCTTTACCATCCTCCGAGGTAACGCCTTCTCCATTCTGTCCACCGGGGCTGTGGGGCGGCCAGTACGTGGGACCCCATTTGCTCATAATAGTGAAAGATGGGAAGGGCGAGAGAGATGGAGGCGATGACAGTGGGGGTTCGGCTCTTCTGTATTCGGACCTGGTGTACAGCATCAGTTATCCGTAAATTCTCTACTGATAATAGCGTCAGTTAACCGTACATTTGTAATACAAATTATCATTACAGTCCCCTCATATTATCTGGGGTTTTGTAATATTACAAGATCAAACGTTCCCCACATATCAACTACACCCTGGTTCTATGATACAAAGATATTTATTTTAAAGTGTCTGTCTCTCTATTTGCTGCAGCTCTCTGCATTCTCAGTTCAGACCCTGTCAATTTTCAAGATCGGTCGATAAATAAAGTACTAGTCATGTACTGGATTCGATCACTTCCCCTCTTTCTATCTATCTATTAATCTTCACCTATCTCTCCTCGACACCTCGTTATCTCTCTATCTAGCTATTAACTATCTATCTATCTCCCCCACCTAGATAAATAGCTGTCATCTATCTATCTATCTATTTATCTAGCTAGCTAGCTATCTAACTACCTCATTTCTATCTCTCTATTTAGGTTTTATTTATCCACCTACCGCCTCCCTTCCGCTCTCTCCCTATTTCCTCCCCCCTTCCTTTCGTTCCTCTCATTCCTTTCGTTCTCCCCCTCACTCTCTCGCTCAACCTTTCGAGATCGCTCGATAAATAAAGTGCTAATCCAATACTGGGTTCAATTCTCTTTCTTTCCCTCTCTGTCTATTTATCTCCACCTATCTCTCTCCCTTGCCCCGGCACTTAGGAGTGGCAACGTAGCCAGCGTGCTAGCGACGAGAACGGCCTTGGACCAGTTCTTCGACGCAAAGCACGAAGGCTGCGTTGTCAGAAGCAAAATACGTCCTCTGGGAAACGAGGGAGCCAAAGCTGTTAGCTGGGCCCGAGTGACGGAGGCGAAAAGTGGCAACAAGTCCACGATTCGGTCTTTGAAGGACGCGTGATACGTATGCCGAAGCAGATGTGCACGGCCTTTCAGCGGCACTTTGCTCAACTGTTCGGTCAGGGCGGCGCGGTGGGAGGGGCTATGGATTTCGGTTCATACCTCGACGGCCTGCCGCGGCTCTCGGACAGCGAGGCGAAGTTCTGCGAAAGGCCGATTTCGGCCGCTGAGATAGGGGACGCGCTGAGCCAATGCGGCAAACGCAAATCTCCATGTCTCGACGGTCTACCCTACGAATTTTACGTAGCAATGCCGGACTTGTTCTCTGTTCTCTTGGAAGCGGTCTACTGCAACTGGCAGCAGAACGGGAGAATTCCCAGTTCTGTGACCAAGGGCGTAGTCACGCTAGTCACGAACGTCGAGAATAAGGGGGATGACATAGGCAACTTCCGGCCCATAACTCTGCTAAACACAGATTTACAGATTTTGGCCAAGGTGTTGGCAAAGAGGCTGGCGCATGTCGTCGAAAACCTGGTGGGAGAAGCGCAGACATGCGCAATCCCGACCAGGTCCATACACGACAACCTCCACCTCATGCGATACATCGTAGAGAGGGTAGGGAGTAACCCGGCTTCAGTGGGGCCCTGATCAACTTGGATCAGTCTAAGGCTTTCGATAGGGTTGACCATCGTTATCTGGATGCGGTGTTCGAGGCGGCAGGCTTCGGACCCGTGTTCAGAGGCTGGGTTGCTGCAATGCACAACAGCAACATCTGCTCAAGGGTCAAGGTGAACGGCTACCTCTCGGAGCCGTTTCATATCACGCGATCCATCCAACAGGGATACCCTCTCTCCTCCCTTCTGTACGTACTGACTCTCGAGCCACTACTGCGGAAGTTGGAGCTATTGCAGGGCATCCTTCTGGAACCGGGACTGCGGAAAGCGGCGTCGGCCTACGCCGACGACGTGGCAGTAATGGTGTCGAGCACCTCGCAAATCGAGGAAGTCGGCACCCTACTAAAGGAATACGGAAGGTTCACAGGAGCGAAGCTGAACCGGGACAAGTCCACCGGTTTGCAACTCGGATCGTGGAGAGGCAGACCGATGCCTTCCGATGGCGTCGTCGGACACTGGACGGAAGGACCGGTGAAGCTGCTCGGGGTCTAGTTTGGTCCGGACCTCCAGGTGGAGAAGAACTAGAACGAGGTGACGGCCAGAAGTGGGCCGAGTGCAAACTATCCTTGAAAGGTCGAGCGGAGGTGGCGAACACTTTTATAGCGTCCGTCATCTACTACCGCTTGACCGTCGTGCCTTGTCCAGCCAAAACGCTCACCAAAATGGAGCGCGGGCTCTTCCAATTCCTTTGGAAGAAGCGGGCGTCTTTGGTGAGAAGATCCATCTGCTGCCAACACCCTTCCAACGGAGGGATGGGGATGCCGTGGCTGAAGATGCGTCAACACACGCTCAGGCTGCGGCACCTCAACGTATTCCTTACCGGACAACCGGTGTGGGCCCCGTGAGGCGAGCCTTGCCACGACTCGTCTCGCTGGCCGAGCTGCAGTCCTGGGTCAAGCAAAGACCGAGGAAAATGGGCGACTGGCACATCGGATGTGCTCAGGCGCTCACAGCCCTCTGGCAGGCGGACCCGGCGATCAGTGGAGATTCCACTCCGTCATTCTATAGAGGGTTGGCCCGCAGCAAGTGCGACAACGCGCTCTGAGAAACTCTAGGCGTAGAGGAAGACGAATTGGCCAGTCTGTTCGGTAGGACCTTCCGCCCGGGACCGATGGACAACTTCCAAAAGTCCCTGGCCTGGCAGTGCTACCGAGGAGCTCTACCAGTTCGAGACAAGCTCTACAGACACGGGCGTCCGGGCAGGGACCCCTCGAAAAAGATCTGTCCGTGATGCGTGCGAGACGAAGAAACCGTCGCGCACGCATTCGTACACTGCCCGGGCGTTACCGACCTGTGGGGCTATGTAGAACGACTATTGTCGCGGGTGGGACCGATCCGGTTGACCACCGAGTCCATCGTCATGATCAAACCGCCACCCTCCTTCAAAAACGAAGGAAAGGCGGTTTTCCTTTGTGTGATAGCTATGGCGAAAGAGGTTGTATGGTGGACGAGGTTAAAAGGGCTGAGGTCAGAGACCTTTCTCTCCGGCCAACAACTGATTCTTTTTTTTCAAATACCACTTTAGAAGAAGCGTCAGGATGGAGAGAGAGGTGCTGTACCCCAGTAAGTTTTATGAAAGGTGGGTGAAAGTGGCGAGAATGGCCCGAGTGAATGGACCTTCTCTCTATATCAGCCTGTAGGTTGAGGAAAAAGAGGAAGAGAGGAAAGGGGTACAAACTCTTCGTACTCCTGGAGATGAGGGTTGCACATTTTTTCGGGGTTATGTGTTACCCATATGTAATAAAATCAATTAATTTTTAAATTGCATTTGTGATAATATTTTACACGTTTTTATTGCATGTAAACTTCCCCCTTTGTATTGTCCCCTTTTGTGTGCTCCTATGGCTAATAAAGAAACATATTTATCTATCTATCTGTCTATCTATCTATCTTATCACCCTCACGCCACCTCTCTACTCCTCGATCTAACTGTTATCTATCTATATCTCCCCGCTCTCTCTATCCCTTCCTCACGCATCCAACCTTTCTCTCTCATCCCTCTTCCTCATTCTGTTTCTCCCTCCTACTCTCTCTCCTCTTCACTCGCTCTGGAAGAAATCGGCTGTGTTCCGACAAGGAGAGGGATTGACCCCGCCGTGTGTCATGGCGGCACCTCAACAACTCGATCAAGTGTTAAGGCGGCCATTTTCTTCTTTCTTTCTTATATTTCTCTAAAAACATTCCATCATAGATTAATGCCACATCTTCCAAACATCACATCTTTTATTATTTTCAAAATTACTGTAGATTGGCAGTATCGGTAGAGGGTCGGACGCCATGCTTTGACGCATAGAGTTACAGCCCTTGCCATTCTGAGTACAAATCCCGCCGAGGTTAACTTTGCCTTTCATCCTTACGGAGTCGATAAAATAAAGTACCAGTAATGCACTGGATAATTGCTGGCCTTGTGCCAAGAAGTAGAAACAATTATTTTCAAAATTACTTGAAATTCAAAGACATCGTCTTTCATAAGAAATGTGGTATCGAAAACGTTTTTCTTTCTTTTATCCCGTATTTCCTAGGGGATTCATAGGGGCACTGTATTTACATACGGCTTTTCTAGGGCAATTGTTAACCTGGCGTAGCCCATCTCTCTCCAGGTCTGAATACAGCAGATTTCTTCCACAGAAAGATAGAGAATTGGAGAATGAAAACAAGAGATATAGAGAAAGAATTGACTCCAGTACTAGACTGTCACTTTTTTAATCTCGAATTAATGAAAGGGAAAGTTGACCTAGGCAGGATTTGAACTCGGAGAGCAGAGAACGGAAACCAATGTTGCAAAGCATTCCATACGACATTCAAACAACACCGCCTTCAATGAGATGGTTACAATCTATTGGCTACTATTATTCGGCAGATTGGAAGGGAGTAGTGAGCAACTATTGATGCGTCATAAAATCAAGGAAACTACTCCATGTTATCTTTATTCCAAGCTGCCGAAAAGCCCTATGAATTTATGTGTGGTATATGTGCATGCGTGTGTGTGTGTGTGTGTGTGTGTGTGTGTGTGTGTGTGTGTGTGTGTGTGTGTGTGTGTGTGTGTGTGTGCGTGTTTGTGTGTGCGTGTGCATGTGGCAGTGTATGTTTATGTATCTGAGTGTAGTATGTGTTTGTGTGTGTTTGTGTCTGTCTGTGTATATATTTATATATCTATGTGGTATATGTATGTATATCTATGTGATATGTATGTATATCTATGTGGTATGTATATATATCTATGTGGTATATGTCTGTATCTATATCCATGTGGTATATGTCTGTATGTATAGCTACGTGGTATATGTCTGTATGTATATCTATGTGGTATATGTCTGTATGTATATATATGTGGTATGTATGTATATCTATGTGGTATATGTCTGTATCTATATCCATGTGGTATATGTCTGTATGTATATCTATGTGATATGTATGTATATCTATGTGGTATATGTCTGTATGTATATCTGTGGTATATGTCTGTATGTATAGCTACGTGGTATATGCCTGTATGTATATCTATGTGGTATGTATGTATATCTATGTGGTATATGTCTGTATATATATCTATGTGGTAGATGCCTGTATATATATATATATATATATATACATATAGTGTGTGTATGTGTATGTTTGTGCGTGTCAGTGTATGTATCTCTGTAATCTATGAGTGTTTGTGTAGGTGTGAGTGAATGCATGCGGCTAAGGATGTTCGGTGCTCGATCGCAAGGTCGTTAGTTCAAATTTCAGCGGCTCATTGTGTCCTTGAGCAAGAAATTTTATTTTACGTTGCTCCAGTCCACTCCGCTGAAAGAAAAATTAGTTTTAACTTTACTTCATCTTTGTTACACACTATATTGCGAGAACTACGTTAAGGGTGCACGTGTTTGTGGTGTAATGCTCACGAATTACACATTCATTTCACGAACAGGCTGTTCTGTTGTTCGAAAAACTGGAGTATACATCCTTAGACCCGATGGAGTTCCAAGTCACACATAAACATAGAAACACACACACATACGCACGCACACTCCCACACACAACACACACCCACACATACATATATATATATATATTGAAAGGATAACAAGGACGATTGGTCACTCCTTCACCACATTTATTGGCAGGTGATGCGTGCCTCGCCACTAACCAGCTCAAGACCCGATCTGCATCGATCCTACCCGACTCAATAATCGGCAGCGCGACGGAACCTTTAAAATGGTATGTGGTGAGGGAGTGACCAATCGTCCTTGTTATCTTTTCAATATAATACACTCTGTATAGCTCTACACCTCAACAGAGAAGTGAACCTAAACATCGAGTGCTCACCCGGGTGAACCTGCAGTAACTCCAGGTTACACTCCCTAGATATATATATATATATATATATATATACACACACACACATGTCAAGGTTCAGTCACGTGCACGCTAATTTCACCTCAATTTCGAAAAATTGGAACACTCCGTTAGAACCGACAAGGATCCAACAACAATTCTATCAAAGCAGCCCTCAGACTATGCAGCAGCAGCAAAAACAAAAACAAGAACAACAGCTACTACTACTACTACTACTACTACTACTACTACTACTGCTGCTGCTGCTGCTGCTGCTGCTACTACTACTATTACTACTACTACTACTACTACTACTACTACTACTACTATTACTACTACTACTACTACTACTACTACCGCAACAACAACAAAAACAACCTGGCAACTAATTTCCTGAATCGATAAATTTAATGAGTAGTGTTAATGGATTTTAATTGATTAACATTTATCTCCCCTGTCTTACTTGATCAGAATTAACTACCAAGCTAATGATTCTTTCCTCTCCTTGCGGATGTGATTTTAATTAATTAAAATATCTTTCGAAATTAATGTGAAATTAGCGTGCATGTGATTGAACCTGCCATAGACATGTGTACCGTTAACGTAGTTCTCAGGGAGATTCAGTGTGAATTTCCAGAGACAAGTTGATTACTTGCCATTTGAATGGACTGGAGCGACATGTAATATCGCCTTATTCAAGAACACCACATATTGTCGTAGGGGCGCCGTATCGACATAGTTTTACTATGGCATTAAAAACTGGCAGAGCGCATCGACTCTCCATGTCTGAATACAGCAGATTTCTTCCAGTGAAGGATAGAGAGTGGGAGAATGGAAGTGAGAAAGATATATAAAGGAAGAATCGACCCAATAATACTGGACTGGTACTTTTTTATATCGACCTAGGATGAATAAATATACTGAACCTGATTAAGTGAACTTGTAATGAAAGATATTGTAAATGAAAATTTGTCGGTTTTTTTTTCTGTTGTTTTATGCATTGATGTATTCTAAGTGGCGTTAGGCGTCGGATTTTTTCCTACTTACTAAGCTCAAATCCCGAGTTCAAATCCCGACCAGATCAACTTTGCTAACTAAGACCGTCAAATAAAGTACCAGTCCAGTACTGGCGTCTTCTGTCTATCTGTATCACGTTATCACTCTGCCTTTCTTATCGATTGTGTGTTCCAACCTGGAGAGCGATGGCGGCCGCCAGGTTCAACTTGTTCAAAACTGCCATGTGTCAGGAATAACTCTTAAATTACTCCCACTACCGTCTTAAACCAAACATTTCACGAACAATGTGTGTGTATGTGTGTGTGCACGCGCGTGTGTGTGTGTGTATATATGTATGTATGTCCAACTGCTTGGTACCTTTAGCAAGTACCACCTACCATAGCCTCGGATCGACATGAGTCTTGTAAGTGAAATTTGGCAGACAAAACTATGCCGAATCCCGCTAGAGGACCTTTTTTTTCTTCGTTTGGATTCTCTAGTGGAACCACCTCTGTCCTTCTGATGAAATCATTTCAATAACAAAACAATACAATATCACATATCAATAACTAACAAATGTTATTATTAATTGTAAGGGCGGTGGATTGGCAGTATCGGTAGAGGGTCGGACGCCATGCTTTCCAGCATAGTTACGTCCCTTTACGGTCTGAGTTCAAATCCCGCCGAGGTTGACTTTGCCTTTCATCCTTACGGGGTCGATAAAATAAAGTACCAGTAATGCACTGGGTAATTGCTGGCCTTGTGCCTAAAGTAGAAACAATTATTAATTGTTTGGGCGGTGGATTGGCAGTATCGGTAGAGGGTCGGACGCCATGTTTTGCAGTATAGAGTTACGGCCCTTTATGATCTGAGTTCAAATCCCGCCGAGGTTAGCTTTGCCTTTCATCCTTACGGGGTCGATAAAATAAAGCCCTGTGACCGATTTAATCGACCTCCCCCTCCCTTCATATTGCTGGCCTTGTATATTGATTTTGTTGCTTTTTTTTTTTTTTAAATATGTCATCTAAATTCTCCAAATGTAAACATAAGTACACTACATACCTGTTATCATAACATGGTAGTTTTTCAAAACATGCCAGAGAAACGATTTAATGAAATTCCTAAACAACACAACCCAGTAACATATATGCATTTATTATAAAATACCTAAGATTCTAGGGAGTCATTAACATTTACAAATATTCATATTTATCAACACTAATGATATATCTAGATTATGGAGGATAGTCAGTTGCACAATGAATATCGTTTAGACACAAGTATAATCGTGTGGTCTAAAGTTTCGTTTAGAAACAATTTGGTTCGTCTTGTGTGGTCGGGGGGGGGGGGGGGCGAACGGGAGTCACCTATGCTTTTACAGATGGATTTTTTGGTAGAGAAATATGTGCGGAAGGCTGTTGAATACTCAGACACTCTTACTCTCACACACTCTCTCTCTCTCTCTCTCTATATATATATATATATATATATATATATATATATATATATATATATATATATATATATATATATATATATATATAATACGAGGACGATTTGTTAATCCTTCATTACGTTTATTGATTGGTAATCTGTATCGATCTGACCCGACTCTGGAATCAAAAGCTCATCGGACCTCGGTTGTAGTAACTTCATGTTACACTCCCTGGATATATATATATATATATATAGAGAGAGAGAGAGAGAGGGGGGGGGGGGGAAGAGAGACAGAGAGGGGGAAGAGAGAGTTGGAGAGAGATTGGGAGTTACCGGTTAGACTAGTAAGAATATATCCCCGAGTACTCAATACTTGAGAAAGTAGAGTGTATATATATAGTGAAAGGTTAGTGCCCACTAACTTTTCCCTATATATATATATATATATATATAGGATAAAGCCCGACACCTCGAACTTTCTTTCCTTTTTTCTATATAAAGCCGCTCATATATAGATCTCCCTACCAGGGTTTCGTATCCGGAAAAATTCTGATATCCATATATATATATACATGTGTGTATGTGTGTGTAGTAGTAGTAGTAGTAGTAGTAGTAGTAGTAGTAGTAGTAGTAGTAGTAGTAGTAGTGACAGAATTCTGTCATTACTGCTACGGGGGTCCGACGAGCTTTTGATTCCAGAGTCGGGCCAAATTGATACAGATCGAACCTTGAACTGATCAGTGATTAGCGGCCTTTAGACTCATTTGATCAATGAAACAATTGTTAATACTGTAAATAAAACCCTTTTGTACAGCCAACCATTCTTGACTCTTTCACTATTATTACTCCAAGAATAACCTGCATGGGAATTCTCGTAAACTCGCTACCTAACTAAGGAAACTTCTTGTTGAGTCAAACAACGCCGTGCGTTAAAACTATCCACAGTACAGAGTACTCACAACCTCTAACTGGATGGATTACCTTAAAGGATAACTTTTTATACTATATATATATATGGATACGATATTACCAATGGCGTAGCTTGAGTATGTGCTGCCCAGGCTAGACCTTGAGTTTGCAGCCTCAGTTTACCACCCCCATCCGCACAAACACATACTCAAACATACATATCCGAGCCAAATGGGCCGTCTCCATAAAACTCTCACCCGTGGCAGGCCACCCACACGCCCCTCCTCGCAGCTACGCTATAGGATGTTACTGATTGAGTCTTGTAAAACAATTATTCAACTTAGTAATGTATACTTTAAAGAAAGTGCAGTGTAGATATAAATATAACTATAGATCCAATGTGGACTCTCTCGGTCTTCACTTACTATCGTAATGTTGCAGCGCCGGTCACCTTCCACCATATTGCTCTCAAAGAGATTATAAAGTATAGCTTGGATACCACAGGCTTCCCTTCACAGCTCGAGCTAGCGAGGCTAGACCGAGGGGGCGGCAAAAAGCCAGACAGCATAACAATCTTTCTGTTTCTTCGGTTGTTTGATTTCAAATTTAGGCACAATTTCAGCAAATTTAGGGGAAGAGCATAGTTGATCCAATCAACCCTAGTACTTGACTGGTATTTTATGTTATCGACTCTTAATGGATGAAAGTCAAAGTTGATCTTCGCCAGATTTGAACTTAGAATATAGCGAGTCAGAACAAATAGTTCAATGGCATTCTAAATCCAATCTATAATATTAGTTTCTGATTTAGGCATAAGGCTAATAATTTAGGGTCTATTAAATTGACTTTAATACCTTACTGGTGCTATATTTCATCGACCCAATAAGGATGAAGGGCAAAACTAAGCTCCTCGGGATTTGAACTCAGAACGTAAAGGGCCATAACTCCATAACTGTCCGACGTTCTACTGATACAACTAATCCCATCAAACTGAATAACCCAAAAGCTGGCGCCAGTAGAAATTCCCCCTCCCTCTGACTCTCTCGTCATTGATCTATCTATCTATCTACCTATCTGTATATCTATCTATATAAACATAGTTGTGTGACCTCTGTTGGATGGCATTATGTCACCTAAACGTCTTTTGTTAACATCTAAACAACAAAGGTCATTTCATTGATTTTAAAGTAGAATTTTTACTAGCATCAGCTTTTGATTTTTCAGTTAATATCTATTATATTATATTATATTATATTATATTATATTATATTATATTAGACTATATATATGTGTGTGTGTGTGTGTGTGTGTGTGTGTGTGTGTGTGTGTGTGTGTGTACATATTATACGTATATATATATATATGAATTTATATGCATAGATGTATACACAGACTCGGATATATATTCACTCGCATACATATAAATATATATATACGCACACACATCATGATTATGAGTGAGAGACTGAGAATGAGAAAAGTATTTACGTTTTAAAATGATAGATTTAGAGAATCAATGAATACTAACTAAGTGTATAACATCAACAAACAATATGTTGTATGTATTTATAACATGACACTGCAAAATTCGGACAAATACTGAATCTTTATAACGTATTTTCATACTACGTGTGATTTTCGTTCTTTGGCGCAAAGTTAGTACCATGGAACAAACCAACTAAGAATAAATCAATAAATAATTCTATAAGAATCAGATATTACGTTCACTACTCATGCAACTAGCCTCATGGAGCGTAGCCGATCTACTTGCTAAAAATAGCAGTCAAAGATACCCTCAGACCCCATAATGTCCTGTGCCACGTGTGGCCGCATTAGCAAGACATTCTTAAAATGTACAAAACAACACTATGACTGCATCTCGTGAGAAATTTGAGCTCTCATAGTAAATTTTCACTATGATTTGTCCACTAGTAAAGATACTGTAAGCATTTGAATTAACAAACCCGTTTTTAGTGATATTATTGTCGCCTGGATTCTGAGTTCAAATTCCACCGAGGTTAACTTTGCCTTTCATCCTTACGGAGTCGATAAAATAAAGTACCAGTAATGCACTGGGATTATAGCAGGCCTTGTACCAAAAGTAGAAACAATAATTGTCGGCTAAATCATTACAAGATGTTAAGAGTTAAGCAAGGAGGGATACGGTGGATAATTTTGTTAAATTATGTCGGAAGAAATGATAGGTTATTCTCGGTCTTGAACCTGCAAAGCTGGTAATAGACTCAGACACGATGCAAAATGTAGACTCCGCAAAGCTGGTAATAGACTCAGGCCCGTTATGAAATGTAGTCCCCTTTCAAAGCTGGTATTAGGCTCTGGCCAGTTATGAAACGTAGCCCCTTCTCGAAGCTGGTAATAACCTCTGGCCATATATGAAATGTAGCCCACTATCACCACCACCACACACTGGTCATAGGCTCAGATCAGTTGTAAATAATATAATCGCCACCACAAACCAAGCTGGTAAAACCCCCAGGCCAGTTATGAAATGTAGCCCACCTCCAAGCAGGTAATAATCCAAAGCCAGATGTGAAATGTAACCCTCACCCTAAACTGGTAAATATCCCAAAGCCATATGTGAAAAGTAGGCTCCCCAAAGTTGACATTAGACTCAGGTCATTTGGGAAATGCAATTCTCGCAACCACGACCTGCCGGAATTGCATTTCCCAAACAACAAAGCTGGTAATAGGCTCTGACCAGATATCAAATGTATACCCTCGCTTCCAAACTGATAAAAGCCTCAAGTCAAACATGAAATGTAGGCCCCATTTCAAACTGCCCTCTAAGTACTTTAGTAAACAGTGATAGCTATGATTTATATTTAGGTTACGAGTAACAGTGTTCATGATGTATCAACAAGTAACAGAACATAAGAATTAAAACTTGAGAGAAGTAGACACCTCAATTGGCCCACCTCCCGCCAAGAAATAGTAGTCAAAGATTACCTCAAATCTCATTATCAGCTATGAAAACAAAACATTGAATTATGTATCCTAAATATACCGTGGTGGAAAGGAATGGGTAGTCACCTCTGGAACGCTTTTAACTAAAAATCAACAAAATTAGATTTGTTCCGTGATTAAGCAACCATACTAATCGACTGTTTACACTGTTAGAAATAGAGGTAGAAAAAAAATTTCTTCAAAATCACACCCTACTTTAACAAGGATAATAACGGATATAGCCCACCTTCGATCATGAATGACCATGGGATTTGTACTTAAAACGTTTCCCTCCGAGGCATACGTCTAAGCGAGGTTGTTTGTGGAAGAGCAGTAGTCACCCACGCATATCGGTCTCCCCTCTCTTACGTTACCGATGTTGTCCAAGGGAAAGGCAATTGACGATACAGCTTGGCACCAATGGCGTCGCAACTCATTTCTACAGCTGAGTGAACTGAAGCAACGCGAAATAAAGTGTCTTGCTCAAGGACACAACGTATTGCTTGGTCGGGAATCAAATTCACAACCTCACGATTGCAAGCCCAATCCTCTAACCACTAAGCCATGCGCCTTTACTAACAATCAAAATACACATTACATAATTACATTGCTTCTGGTTACACAGACACACAAACACACAGACACACAAACACACAGACACACAGACACACAGACACACACGCACACAGGCACACACACACACGTATATATATATATGTATATAACCAACACCTATTTCATTTAGTGTGTGTGTTTGAATGATTTAAATACTACGGCATTTTAAACAATATTCTTATATATATATATATATCTATATATATATATATATATATATATATAATATGTATATAACCCTCAGTATTTATACATATATATTTATATATATATATAGACACACACAAACACACACACACACACACACATATATATATATATATATGTATATATATATATATATATGTGTGTGTGTGTGTGTTTCTGTGTGTGTGTATGTATATGTGTGTGTCTATATGTGTGTATGTGTGCGTGGTATATGAATTAGAGCCAACCAAACAAAAGTAAGGACTAAAACACCTGTTATTATTTGTATTGTACCAAGTACAATATTATAAAAATAAGCTTTCCTTTACTTAATCTTTTTGTTTGTTATAAGTGAATAATCATGCGTGTGGTTTAATCAGGAATCCCTGACTCCACCAAAACTACTAAATTGCATTTATTCGTCTAACAGTATATATATATACACACACATATATATATGTCCCCCAAAATGTATATATATATATATATATATATATATATATATATATATATACATTTTGGGGGACATATATATATGTGTGTGTATATATATATATTGTTAGACGAATAAATGCAATTTAGTAGTTGTGTATAATGGTAGCTATGATGCTTCCATAGGCAGTATGCTAAAATTAGCACTCAATATTCAGCAGAGTAGAGTGTATATAGTATAAAGAACCTGCAGCCGTAGAATCAGCCAGATCCATACAGGGACCATGTCTCGAGCTACCTGCCGGCGAAACAATTGTAACACGCAATAAGTCCAGATGCATCACTCATTGTTCGTTTTCTTTATACTATATATATATATATATATATATATATATATATAAAGAAAGAAAGGAAAAATAAATAAAGGCAGAAAAGGAAGAGAAATTGTGAGATATGGTTGTGTGATTCAGCAGTTCGTTGCGCAACCCTAGGTAAGTGTCTGCTTCTAGAGCCTCAGGTTGACCAATATGTTATGAGTGGAGGCTGGTAGTCGAAAACTACAGATAACTGCCGTATAATATATACATGTGTGTGTGTGTGTGTGTGTGTGTGTGTGTGTGTGTGTGTGTGTGTGTGTGTGCGTGCGTGCGTGCGTGTGTGTCTGTGTCTGTGTGTGTGTGTGTTTGTGTGTGTATATGTTTGTGTGTGTGTCTGTGTGTGTGTGTGTTTGTATGTTTGTGTGTGTGAGAGTGCGCGCGTGTGTGTGTGTGTGTTTATGTCCCGTAAATTCGCGGTTCGACAAAAAATACGAGATCGATAAGTACCAGACTTAAAATAATTGTTCCTACTTGTTCGACACAGGGCCAGCAATTTTGGGAGAGGGGGAAAGTCGATTAACTCGACCCCAGTATATTACTGGTGCTTTATTTTATTGACCCCGTAAGGATGAAAGGCAGCCTTAAAATAATAATAATAATAATGATTTCATTTATTGGCCACAAGGGCCGACATGTTGGGGATAATACAAAGACAAGGACAGTGGGGGTTTACAATAAGCTCGAGGAAAAAATAATAATAAGCGCTATGAGCGATATGATTGACTAAATCCCTTCATGTGGCCCCGCTTAGCCGCAGTCTAATGGAGTGAAACCAGTGAAAGAATAACAAGGATATATAGCTTGTGAGTATTCATACACAAATTTTAGCAGTGTGTGTTGGTTCCACAAGGTTATGTTACTGTATAGTGTTTCTGTGGACATTATAACGGAATATTGGATTTCATTATAAAAACACCCAGAATGTTCTTTGATTTATTTTACTATTCTCCGCTGAATATATGATATATAGAGGATCTTTACTGTAAATATGTATATAAAATTCTGTTTGAATACATGTGTACATGGTTTTCTGTCGTATATGTATAAATAATATGATATTTCGCTGTATATATGTGTATATGATTCTTTATATAAATGATTTTGTGTTGTATGTAAGTATATCAAATTCTATCTTGTATATATACACGTATAAATAAATCTGTTGTATAGAATGTATATATGATTCTGTGCTCTATGTATGTATGTATGTATGTATGTATGTATGTATGTACGCGTGTGTGTATGTATGTATGTATGCAGGAGCGGTGGAAGCATTTCTGAATTGGGGTGCCAAATTTGGTCAATTTAGTTATAGTGATTATAGTTGAGTTTAGTTTAACTGTTATCAAATATCAACCAAGATATTAAAAAAAACTTCGATATGCGATAAACATAACATGTATATAAATTGTAACGCATATACAAATAGATGTGTGTTTTGGTAGTTTGGGGAGAAAAATATAATTACGGGGGGGGGGGCCTCGCTACCCAGTTCCACCGCCCATGTTATGTTTTCTATATATATATATGTCAGGTCACCAGTTGGTGCTACTGGTAACATGTATCCCAGTACAACCTGTCTCATGGTCGGGTCGTTGGCGACTAAACTGGCAACCCCACCAAGGTTTCCTGGTGAGGAAGGTGACTTTGGATATCCTGCAGGACTAAAAACAAAACCTGTCAAAGGGCAAAGGAGCTCTTAAGAGTCAATGGCCATCCAAATCACCGGGAGAGATGACCCCTTAGCCTTTGTCAAGGCAGAATTCTAGGAGAAGGAAAATTCTGATATAACACCTGCAACCCTGATGGTATCCAATGATGTTGACTTGTTCTTCTTTTTGGTAAATATCATCTTGGTTAAAAGAGTGGGACTGGCTTTGTGCAGTGCTTTTGCTCACTATAAAAGCTTCACGGCACAGGCATTGCTTTATATCTAGAGATCTCTCTGCACTTGTCGTCACATGGTACCATGGGCCCAGCACTATGTGTCAATAATTGTCACAAGTGTAGTGTTTGTACCAGAGTTTTCAAGTCGCTGGCTGGACTAAAAAGTCACTCTCGTTCAGCGCATCGGTAGGGGTTCTCCTACATGGATATAAAGTAGTGGCCGTACTCGAAAACGAGTTGGCAGCCACCATGTATGTATATATGTATATATGTATGCATGTATGTACGTATGTATATATCTATCTATCTAGGGCGGGTAACTGCGTTGTGTAATAAATATCCAAAGTTGGTAGAGCACTCAATACCAGGGATGAGTTGTGATATATAGTTATTTATTACAATAACAAATCCGGAAGCATGATTTGTGAGTGAAATAAATAACTGTACACACACACATACCCGCGCGCGCTCACATATACAGGGTGTCTCAACACACACACACACACACACACACACACACACACACACACACACATACACATACACACACACACATACACATACACACACACACACACACACACACACACACACACACACACACATGTATATATACTTTATTAGAATGTTGTTGAAGTGTGCATTCATTTTTGGGAGACACCCAGTATATACATACAGACAGACACACACATATATATAAATATAAATATATATATATATATATATATATATATATATATATATATATATATATATATATATATATGAGAAAGTATGACCCCGACGGCAGAGCTCAAGCCGTTTCAACGGGGCGTTTTGGTCCATCTGGTTCCTTACCACAACTCCTTCGTTATATATGTATATAAATGTTTATCCCGGGTTCAATCGGGGGTAACCACAGTAAGTAAGGTACTCAATACATAGCAGAGTATAAGTATTTAATATAGAAATGGTTTCTACAGGACTAGAACTGTTTCATTCGGGAGAAATCATCAGGAATATATACATATGTATATATATATATATATATATATATATATATATATATATATATATATATATATATATATATATATATATATATATATATATATATATATATATATATATATATATATTGCATTCGATGGCTTAGTTGCGGCTCGAGCTTCGACTATTATATATATATATATATATATATATATATATATATATGTATATATATATATATATATAGCAATCTATTTTTTGAACCGTTGACCAATGTGAACTTTTGAATTTGTAAGTTAGAAGCATCAACGTTATTTGACTATGAATAATAGTCTAAGTAGGGGAATATAAAGCCTCAAACAGAAACGTATTGTAACATCGCCATGCTAAAGTGGTGTAACATCGCCATGCTAACGTGTTGTACATCGTCATGTTAACGTATTGTACATCGTCATGTTAACGTGTTGTAACATCGCCGTGCTAACGTATTGTAACATCGCCATGCTAACGTGGTGTAATATCGCCGTGCTAACGTATTGTAACATCGCCATGCTAACGTATTGTAACATCGCCATGCTAACGTGTTGTAACATCGCCATGCTAACGTGGTGTAACATCGCCATGCTAACGTATTGTAACATCGCCATGCTAACGTGTTGTAACATCGCCATGCTAACGTGGTGTAACATCGCCATGCTAACGTATTGTAACATCGCCATGCTAACGTGGTGTAATATCGCCATGCTAACGTGGTGTAACATCGCCATGCTAACGTATTGTAACATCGCCATGCTAACGTGGTGTAACATCGCCATGCTAACGTATTGTAACATCGCCATGCT
>OZ024742.1:127076263-127078763 GCA_964016885.1 Eledone cirrhosa
AGGGTTATCAGACGACCCTGTATATGTATGGATATAAATTATATATATATACGTGTGTGTGTGTGTGTGTGTGTGTGTGTATGTATGTGTGCGTGTCTGTGTGCGTGTCTGTGTGCGTGTGTGTGTCTGCACGTTTATTTATATTTTACATACAACAGGCATTGTAGGTCCTTCCCCTCATCAGTTTTCCACAAGAGATCAACATAATTCCGGTGCCATCTAACATCACTTCCTTCTCCTACACTAGGATATAACCGGCTTCTTTTGGCTCCATTGTAGGCACCGATGTAAAGATCCCCTCGGCCCTCTCCCTTAACCGTGCAGGCACCACACCCAGCTTCTTTCGACGCAAACTCTTTAACTTTGTTATTCATCGAGGCACCACACTCAAGTTTCTTTCGGTCACGCTTTTTCTACCCGCTATGCAGCTACTGCACCAAAGTTTTTTCGGCGATTTCCGTTATCCATGCAACAACCGCACTTTGCTTCTTTCGGCCCTATCCTTTTTCATTCAGTTATCCGTGAAGGTCCACCCTTTTTCTTTCCATTATCCATGGGTGTCAACACTTTCTCTCTCTGTTATCCATGGAAGTCCACATTTTTGCTCTCCATTATCCATGCAGTTACCACATTAAAGCCTCTTTCGATCCACACATTTTCTCTCCGTTATCCATGCAAGAACCACACCAAATCTTCTTTCGGCTCTCATTTATCCTCACCTCTATTCATGCAGCCACTAATCTTGGGTGCAGCTGTAACAACTCCGACTCTGCAGTATTAGTTTGTTTCATTACTCAATGAGTATTTGTTCTTTGCTTGCTTATTTTGTCTTAGATTTTTCTTTACAACTAGAGCCCTAAATAAAGAAATGCAAAAAATAAAACAAGTATTAGTTAACAAGAGTTGGTAAAAACGATCAAGAAGATCTCAGACCTCTAACGCTTACCGGGTGGAATTAAACTTGTTAAATCAGACCAAGGAAACAATGTTTCCATTGGTCTTTCCACTGCTGATACTATTTATCGGTCCAAACACATGGCAGAAAGAACAATGTGAAATAAAGTGTCTTGTTCAACGACATAATTCATCCCAAGGTCCGGGAATCGAACTCACAACCTCACAACCTCACAATTGCGAATCTAATCCCCTAACCTCTAAGCCACGTACCTTCACAAGAGGTAATCCAACAAATTAATAGATAATGTCATGGAACAATACGAATACAAATACATATATAATATCTATTTGAAATACACAAATCGCACATAAGGAGCTTTATATTACTCAAAATTATACAAATTATAAAACAGATTAACACTTTTTCAAAAACATCATTAAACAGAACACAAAATACTTTACCCCAAACCATAAACCAACACTAGCAACATTAAACATTAAACCCCTCTTATCAATAACAAACCATAGGCATATAAACCTATGAATATGCTACTGCTGATATGATTTATATATCCGAAAAAATATGATTTATATATCCGATTGCAAACCTAAAAGTTGTAAACTTCACGATTCCACCCGTTATATTGGTGGAATCTCAGGAGAGCTGGCAGCAGAAGGACACCAATGAATAATTGCAATGCATTGCATTAAACCTCAAAAACGAAAACAAAGTAGGAAAATATGAGTCGACAACACATCTATATTCTATAGGATACTCATAAAATCAAGCAATACTCACACCACAATGATAAAATAAAGCACACCGACAACACACACTACGCACACACATAAACACTTCACTCAGTGCCGGATTTCTGTGCTAGTTAAGTTATGAAGCCCCTTATTTGGGCCCTGAAGGAGTTAAAACATTTTTTGGGCAGGAAGATGCCACCCACCCCACCACCCTCGCCCTGGCCATGTGCACAATGGTAAATTGTAAATGGTAAATCCGGCAGGCACTGACATGACTGGTGACATAAATATGTCAACATTCAAATTCCAGCGATGTGTATACACCGATCATAGTGCCATGCTTACTATAAAGAGGGAGCAACATCTACCAATACCCCCTTTATCCAGAAGATGATACTATGAAGGTCTAGAAAATTTGATGATGTATTTAGGAAGATTATTGAGAGCAAGAGATTGGCAAATTCAGTATTTGTTTCGACTCAATGTGCGTCGAAGTCAACTTTGCCTTTCATGTGGTTGATAAATCAAGTCTCGGCTGAGCACTGGAGTCGATTCTTCTTCTTTCTCTACCATTTCTCTCGTTCTTTCTTTCTTTATTTATGTCTATCTTTCTTTGTTTCTCTGGAAGAAAGCCGCTTTGTTCCGACCTGGAAATGTTTAAAATGCCAAGACACGTTATATCATGAAGGCACACATACAATTGCATCAGAAGTTTTAACGTCCCTTCGACCTTTCTATTTAATTATTAGTTTACTGTTTCATGCAAATTCCAAAGGGTTCTTACCGAAAACTTGAAAAAAAGAAATTGATAAAAACATAAAACTAGGGCAAAATCATGTTTTCAATGCAA
>OZ024742.1:127083763-127098763 GCA_964016885.1 Eledone cirrhosa
AAAGTCAACCTACAATAGGAATGAGTTAGCAAAGCACTCAGTAAGGTAGGTCCTTAGAGTAATAACATACGTTTAAATAGCTTGACAAATTGAACATTGCGGTAGGCAAAACCCAACCATACAATACGAAAGTAACGAAAGAACTAACAGGTTAAAATACAGACCTGGACAAATCAAACGATATACGTCTGAGGTGTTTCCATGAATCCGAAATCATTTATCCAACTTACGTAACACGCAAGCTTGTGGTATTCCATGATCGAACAGAGGATTCATTTCATCAACAGGGATTCCGTTCTGCCTCAAACTGGTGTGAACAAATGCGACAGCTACAGAAGGCATCCTTCGAACATGTCGTTGTCACGTGTTATTTCCAACAAGGGATGCAACCCACGGTTTTGGGCGGGTAAATTCAAAGTGTTAACAAGGGAAATATAATTTCCGCTCAAACATTCCGAATAAAAGTTCTCAACCAGATGTTTTTAAACAAACACAAATAATTAACCAATCAGCAGAATTGTCTAACTAAATTAATTAGTTAATTATTAAATCTAGGAGAAAATAATACAAGTGGAAGCTTAGTAAAATCGAAGCTTTGGCTGTGGGCAAGCAAAGTCGACCTACAATAGGAATGAGTTAGCAAAGCACTCAATAACATACGTTTAAATAGCTTGGCAAATATATATATGTATGGAGTGGGTAGCAAAAGTAAATGTAAATGAAGCGAAGTGGCATGTTGCGAAGTTGAATGTAGTTGAATGGATGTAGGGATGGATGATTTGGCTTGTATTTATTGTTGTTCATTTGTAGTAGTGATTGGTGTGGACTTGTTGGGTAATTATGCGTCAGGTAAAAGTTGTCCCATATATAAGAGCTGTGGAGAAAATGGCGAGGAATGAAGAAGCAAAACATGGTCGCTACATAAAGAGATTTTATTAAGAAAATAGCTTATCTCATTTAACCTTAAATTTGCCAGTCTCTCCAGACCACTGGCGCCAACCCGAAATATACAGAAACAACTCAAGGTCAAGGTTTTGTTAGCCGCTTAATATAAATATATATATGAAGCGTAAAACTAATAATATATTTTTTCATTTTACTGTGTCGTTTGCTTTGTTATTTGTTCTGTTTGCCTTTTGTATATATATATATATATATATATATATATATACAAAACACTTGGCCAACAGTTTGAGAAGAGAAGAAGGACAAATTGATTACTTCTACCTCGGTATGTGACTGGTCCTTTATTTTATCGATGTCGGAAGATTGAATGGCAAATTTGAAACCAAACAGCAGTGGGCCATAAGGAAATACTTGCATTGCATTTCGTCCTATTCCTAATACATATCTACACACCTATATACACAAGCTTATTTTTACTTCCATACAGGCACATACAAACACAGAAACACCTGCAAACACACAGTCACACATAAACGAATGTGTACACACTTTGTTTCCTTTCATATATACACATTTTAATTGTTACTAAATACGCACATACTTTTCAACCTTACATGCACACATACACACCTGTCTGAGTAATCACACTGTAACGTACCTTGTATCTTATATACACATATTCAAATGTACTTGCGCACACAGACGCACGTATGAATATTTACCAAACTCATTTTCGCACATATGCACATAAACACTCAAACGTACATGCACATAGCCACACTAACAAGACAAACACATAGCCACACTAACATGACATACACATAGCCACACTAACAAGACATATATATAGCTACACGAACAAGACATATATATAGCTACACTAACAAGACATATATATATAGCTACACTAACAAGACATACACATAGCTACACTATCAGGAACATATATATAGCTACACTAACAAGACACACACATAGACACACTAACAAGACATACATATAGTCACACTAACAAGACATACATATAGTCACACTAACAAGCCGCACTAACAAGACATATACGTACAGACAAGCATATTGTGCTACGATGAAAAGCGCCATTGTTATGGTAGATAAATGACTTATTGTTGAATACAATTGTTAGAAAAAAAGTCGTCAGCATCTTTGAAAACTATACCCGGACTGTATACTCGACACTCGGATTATATACCAGCTAAACGGGCTATATGCCTGCTACCAGGGCTATACACACGTCACTCGGTCTCTATACTCGCCATCCGATCTATAAACCCACTAACCGGTATATACAGCCTCTGCCCAAACTATATACCCGTTACTCAGACTTTATACTCACCACACGGCCTATATACCCAGTAACTGGGCTATCCACTCTCTACTTAGGCTATATACCCGTAACTTGTGGTATATATACCTGCCAGTCATGCTCTGTACTCGTCACCCAGTCTATATACCCACCGCCCGTACTATACAACCCCCACTCAAGCCACAAATGCGACTTCTGTTGCTTCATTTAAATCGATGTAGCCAAACAATATGTTCTCATTGAACCGAGATGATGAAATTGTTTTGATTACCAATAATGACTTCATATTTTACAAAAGGATAATATAATTACGTTTTATTTTTGTGGTTGTTATTTTTGTTGCTGTTGTTGCTGTTGTTGCTGTTGCTCTTATAGTTGTGTTTATTGCTATTTTGTTGTTGTCATTGCTGTTATTATTGTTGTTGTTGGTGGTGTTGCTGCAGCTGCAGCTGTTGTTGTTGTTGCTATATAACCTCTGATCGAGAAGACCTATCATCAAAAGTATTCCAGTTGTGATTTCTTAGATATAATGTATATAAGACTGTATTAATCAATGTCACTTCTCTCTCTCTCTCTCTCTCTCTCTCTCTCTCTCTCTCTCTCTCTCTCTCTCTCTCTCTCTCTCTCTCTCCCTCTCTCTCTCTCTCTCGAGGACATTAGTGTGTAATTTGTGGAAAATTTAAACTGAATTGTTCAATTTCACTTCTCTCCCTTCTCTCTCTCTCTATTCTCTCTTTCCCTCATCTCTTACTCTCTCAAAGTCATTACCTTGTAAATTGTGGAAAATTTAAATTGTGTTGTCCTATTTTACTCTGCCTCCTCCCCCCCCCCCTTCTCTCACTCTCTCTCTCTCTCTCTCTCTTCTCTCTCTCTCTCTCTCTCTCTCTCTCTCTCTCTCTCTCTCTCTCTCTCTCTCTTAGTATTAGGATGTACTTTGAGGGAGATATAGCTTGTTGGCACGCAATATTACTTGATGGCGAGAGCGAGATTGTCGATCTAATTGTACTACAATATATCATTAGTTGCTATATTTTATTGATGCTGTTCGACGAGACAAGGCCTTTGGTTGATCATTTCATGTGATAGACGAGGACATCTCAAGCACAACTTCACGGCAACAGTCTTTGTTTCCCACAAGGTTTGTAGGACTTCCTTGTCAATTCCAAAGGTCGGAAACCATCTCATCTTTTGAATAAAGGGCTCCATACAGCTTCTAGAATCAAAATAATATCAATTATTAATAATTAATGGTGACTGTTTACTTCAAGGTTTCATATATATTGGCTTCTCGGAACATTTTATTAATGAATATTAAATACATGAATGGAATATGGTGATAAGTATTTCAGTGTTCCTGTCTATTAACTAAGTCTTTCTAAGTGTAGATATTTTCTATTTCGAGGGCGGTGAATTGGCAGAATCGTTAGAGTGCTAATAAAATACTTTACAGCATTTAGTTATCGCTCTTTATGTTCTGAATAGCATGCCTAATTTCAAAATTGCCTTGAATATTTTAGTAGTGCGGCTCACCATCCGATAAGTCATACCTTATGTGGCCCACCGTTTGAAAAGGTTTCCCATGCTTGATTTATATTTAAAAAAAAGCATCTTCAACATCCTCAACACCACCATCGACCTCATCATCCTTATCGTCATCATCATCCTCATCATCATTGCCTTCTTAATTACTAACAATCATAAAGGCGGTGAATTGGCAGGATTGGTAGAGTGTCGTATAAAATGCAAGTACGATATTAATTTTGGCTCCTTACATTCTGAGTTCAAATCCCGCCGGGGTCAACTTCGCCTTTCATTCTTCCAGGGTCGATAGAATAAAGTACCAGTTAAGTACAAGGGTCGATACGATCGACTTGTCCCTCCTTACAAATTTATGTTCTTGTGACTGAATTAGAATTCAATAATTTTTCATTTCGAGCGCACTAGTGTTTGTCATGACTTTACTTTCTGAGTTCAAATCCTGCTTAGGTGAACTTTGACATTTTCCGAGGTCAATGTAATAAAATACCAGTCGAATACTGGGAAGGAGACCGTTATAATCGGTATTCCCTTCCCCTAAGTTGCTGTCCATAAAAATCACTATTTTCTATTTCGTTTTGGGGTGTTGGCAAGAATTGTAAAAGTCGACTCTGGTGACGGTAGATTCTGAGTTCTAACATATATTCAAATATTGCAGCTAGTCTTCGAAGCCTACCTTCTCGTGATGGAGCCTGGTAACATCAGAGATGGTGGCCAACAGGGCAATGGTGAAGCTGCGACAAGCCTATCAACCCAGTGATGGATAATAAACCTGCTAATAAAACAAAGAGACCATCTTATGGACGGACAAATCAAAATATGACCTGGTGTTGGATGAAGATAAGAGCATCTAAATATAATCGGGAATTTGACCGTTCGTAACATGATCCCTAAATTATTTAATAGATTTGATAGTGTTTAGGTGTTTTGTAGGGGAAGGTGGAGCGGGGGTCTTTCTTTTTTTTTTTCGAATTTATTCTGATGACTTGTTTAACGGTCAAGCAACATTCTCTCGTGATTCTACCATCACAAATTCGATAAATATGGTGAAGTTTATATCTGGTTGGTGAAGACAAAAATATGACCATAACATGTCTGGGGTTGTCTCCCGTACTTGATGATATAACTGAACAATTATAGTAATTAACTGATACATTTTTTCCTTCAATGTATAATTATTTCTAGTTAACTTTGTAACGCATTGGGCATTAAATTAGGTTAACATTAAGTTAATTTTATAACATCCTGGCTTGGCTGGGGCATTGTAAACCTGGTTGACCCTATCCATCTTCATATAGGAACCTGTCGATTTATTCCAGAGAAATAGAGAAAGAATTGCGAAATGCGTATAGAGGAAAAATTGACCATAATATTGAACTAGTGTTTTATTTATTGACCACGAAAGGGAATGAGACAGAGTTGACCTCTCTCAGTGGTTAAGAATTCGACGTTCTAACGACTTTACTAATTCGCTGCCTTGTTGAGTATAATTGATCTTTGTAAATAGTTACGTATTAATACGTTAAAAAAAGATAGCGGTATAATCTTCCAGTATTTCAGAAGCAGTGGTCCTTAGAAAATCTATCTAGTTTGACATTCAAATAGGCTGCAGATTTGTTGAAGTTTCGAATATAAGATTGGTTTGGCTGTGCATAGCTCGCGTGCTTTTATATCATTTCTTTATTGTATACATATTTCGGTGATATTCCACTTGATGTCAAATGCAGCAGCATAAACTTTCAAGGTCCAAACCTAAAAGATTTTATTTTGCATTCCCTTTTTATATTTCTGGATTTAGAATGTGATTGTAACTAAACGCATGGTCTGGAAATATTTCTAATCTGATTATGATCTCATTAATACACATACACAAGAATTAATGATATAGAACCTTCTGAATCATAATTCTGTCATACATGTCCATATATATATATATATATATATAGGAAAATGTATGAATCCGACGTCAGAGCTCAAGCCGTTTCGACGGCTATTTCTGGACTATTCCAGAAATAGCCGTCGAAACGGCTTGAGCTCTGCCGTCGGGGTCATACATTTTCCTATTACCCACTCTACTACCCTAAGTATTGAGTACTCTGGTGCGTTATGGTCCATCTGGTTCCTTACCACAACTTCTTCGTTATATATATATATATATATATATATATATACGTTATTCCGGGTTGAATCGGAGGTAACCACAGTAAGTAAGGTACTCAATACATGATGATTTCTAATGAATGAAACAGTTCTAGTCCTGTAGAATCTCATCTATATATATATATATATATATATATATATATATATATATATATATATATATATATATATATATATATATATATATATATATATATATATATATATTGTTATACTTTGGGAGGGTCATGTTGCCAATAAGAAACACATGCACCAGATGCTTTCACTCCAATTTATTATAAATTAAATTTATAAATTTAAGAATTTATAAATTTCCGGTTGGTTGGTTGGTTGGTTGGTTCCACAACCGGACGGTTGTTCATATATTGTCAAAGTTCTTTCGTCACACATTCTGTGGACTCTTCAGTGACTGGGGATTCTTCTCTTTGTTTTGTGCCGCTCCTTTGTTCTGTCCAAAGGAGAGGCACAAAACAAAGAGAAGAATCCCCAGTCACTGAAGAGGTCACAGAATGTGTGACGAAAGAACTTTGACAATATATGAACAACCGTCCGGTTGTGGAACCAACCAACCAACCAACCGGAAATTTATAAATTCTTAAATTTATAAATTTAATTTATAATAAATTGGAGTGAAAGCAAATAGTGCGTGTGTTTCTTGTTGGCAACATGACCCTCCCAAAGTATAACAATATCGGTTTCAACACACGTTTTCAGATAAAGAATTTTGCTAAACAAATTCAGAAACGAAATATATAAATATATATATATATTGTTACCCGGAGATTTACCCATTTGCATTGTCGAGGCTTCCAAACGACTTAAAGATATTTACTTATTGTTCCACAATGCTTCAAGCAAACTTCAATACTCTCTTATCCTTACACCTGAGCCAGGAATTGTTTGCATCCGTAAGGGAACTGTTTAGACTGTCGGAGAAATGGGCCAACGCTGGCTGCCAAATTATTTTCCTGAAACGCTGCCTAAAAAACGATGTCATCCCCAACACCATCAAGAACATCCGCTCACCAGTAAGCCTACGTACACCAGCCTTCCAAAACACCACTAACCGCATACATCGCACGTGTATTAAACAGATCCTGAGACATCTCAACCGCCAATTACACGTCCATAAGCGGACACTCTCAGAGCGGACACATCGACTGCCAATAGCACCCGGAGACTTGCTCCTAAATATCACTAAAGCAATCGACCAGTGCTACCACTCCAGAGTCCAATACGAGAAAAAACGGCTCAAGTGAAAATATGAGTGGATCTTGTCGAAACGCCACAACGAGAACATCGACACTAACGAACAGACGGACCAGAACCACGTGGAAAACAACAACTTAACAACCGCCACCGCCGCAACCACCAACACCGAGCCATACCTCAACGATGCGACGCACCTGGTCACCGACCTAACCGGCACTCTCACGAGCGACGAGCTGAAACTCCTACACCTCGGACCTAAGTTCATCGTCACACAACGTCTCAACGACAGACTCAAACTCAACATCGAGGCCAACATGTGTCGAGCCGCTTACCAACTTAAATGGGTGATCGCTATCAACAGCGCCACAGATAATAACAGCGCCGACACAACCCACCCCAAGTTCCCCACTTACCACCCCGACAACCCACTCTACCCCCCCACCCACCAACCACGAACTCGACACTAAACTCATCAGGCTAAAACACTCCATCTCGGATATACTTCACAAACACACACACACACGCACAACACATAACCTCACCAAATCTCAACTCACCACTCTCTCCAACCTAAAATCGAAGAACCTCATCTATCTCCCCTCCGACAAGGGAAAAGAATTCTGTGTCATCAGCAGAGAGGCCTACAACACCCTGGCCCTCCAACACCTTGACGATGACAACCTCTACTCCAAGGTCACGGGAATCACTCCCGCGCAGATAGAAGAACACATCAACTCCGCCTGTACCAACATCTGCGACCGGCGGAAGCTCCCGAAGAAGCTGAGATACAACCTCCTCATGAGGAACAGCAGACTACCCGCCTTCTACCACCTCGTGAAAACACACAAACAGGGACCCGACCTGAAAATCAGGCCCATCGTATCGAGCGTGGAGGGACCACTCTACAAAATTTCATGGCTCCTAGCCAGAATACTCAAACCCATCTTAGACACCTTGCCGGGACACGTTAACAGCTCCGAGGAGGTGTTGAAGCGCCTGCATCAAATGGATCCCGACACCAGAAGGAATAACAGATATGCCTTCAGCCTTGATGTAGTCGCTCTCTACACCTCGGTCCCGGCACTCCCGGCCGTCAATATACTAATGGAACGCGTCCAATCCACCGACCTACACTGCTTCGGGCTCACCACCACTGACATCCACCAACTCCTATCCATCGTCGTCGACAACACCTACTTCGGATTCCTTGACCAAATATACCAACAAACCTCGGGATTGCCCATGAGATCAAGCCTATCAGGTGTGCTAGTGATCTCCTACATGGACAACCTCGAACGCAAGGCACTCAACGCCTGCCACCCCAACGCCGTAGCCTTTTTCTCAAGATACGTGTACGATATCCTCATCCTCACATCTTCCCAAGACACGGCGAACAGAATCTATGAGACGTTCAACAACACGGACGAGAACATTGACTTCAGTGTTGAACACCCCAACGAAGACGGGTCACTTGCCCTCCTCGACTTCCGAATCAACATCACGGAACAAGGAGGGATCCACTGCAACTTCTACAGAAAGGCAGCCTGTAGGGACCTATTCGTTCACTACAAGTCCGCCCTCCCTAACAGTGCCAAAAGAGGATACATCACGAACGAGATCGCGCGAATCAAAAACAGATGCAGCGATCCCGCGAGTGGTGTCACTCATACCAAGCGATTCCTCGAGGTGCTGGAGACGAACGGGTACCCTACCTCGATCACAGACAGAATAGGAGACACCAGACGCAAGAGACAGAGAAGCACCCAAGGCAAGTGCTTCCTTAAAATGCCACACCTGGGCGAGAAAACCACCAACGCTATCCGCAAGGCTATACGGAGGGAGGGCCTCGACATCCACCTGGCCCACTCGGGCCCCTCCCTGCGAAGATGCCTCTCCAGGAAACCCGAAAAATCTACTGACGCATGCTCCCTCAGAGACTGCCCAATACGCCATGCTAACTGTTGCCTATGCACATACGTCGTGTATAAGATAGAATGTGACAGGTGCAACCAATACTACATAGGTAGCACAATCCCACCTTTGCACATCCGGATCAAGGAACACACTAAAACCAGGGCCTCGTCTTTCCGGAAACACATAGACAAATGTGGAAACAAAGACGGAAGGCCCATTGTCACAATTCTAGCGACTGAAAGAAACGTCGGCACGTTACGTATCAAGGAAGCGCTTTTTATCAAACGACTGCAACCGCAAATAAACAACCGATCAGAGAGAAGCGAAATGAAATGGCTGGTTTAAGTTAACAAGCGATGCAACAACACACAACACACGCACACACACACACACACACACACGCAAACGAGACAACTACACACACACACACGCACACACACACAGTAGCATTCCACCATACGAACATACTACACTGCCAATACAGATGAACAAGGCAACAGCACACACACACACACACACACACTCAAACGAGACAACAACACACGCACACACACACACACAGTAACATTTAACAAACTGGCAGAGAATGGACTGACAGCTAGCGCCATCCCACTCCCTCATTCGGCCGCTGACCTCTGTACGACCGACCCCATTTCACTCGCACGTGCGCTCTGCCGAATACCTCAGATATTCAAAACAACAAACAGCGAAAGACGCGTTCCGGACTTGTCCGACAGACAACCTTTTCCCCCACCCCGGAAAAAAACCCCAGTTGATGGATGTGAATCCGAAATGTATAGGGTCTATTAAATCTCTCCCAAGGTAACTCTCTCTTGTGTTATTATTTTTATTTTTATCCTTTATACTCTTCCCTTCATTCTACACATCTCACACATCTTATACACACCACGCATCTCAACGTACACCCACTTACATCTCTCTCTCCACCACCGGACCTTGTTACCCGGAGATTTACCCATTTGCATTGTCAAGGCTTCCAAACGACTTAAAGATATATATATATATATAATATACCGATATAAACAGAACTTAACTCTGATCTTAAGACCATCTTTATATATATAAAAGCAAGGATGTGTGTGTGTCTGTGTACAACTTTGGATACCTAAGGCTTTTACAATTACCAACCGAATTTGACCAAATTTTCTGTGCAGGTTGCACAGGTCGTTAAGATGGTCACATCACAAAACAATTTCCAATCGACCCACGTTGAGCAATAAAAAATCGATATCAAAATTATCGGTAGCAAAATTGATGTAAGGGAGGTAACCAACTTTATTGACAATCCTTATAAAAAAAGGGAGATAACCAACTTTATTGACAATCCTTATAAAGAGAGTGAGATATGGAGACCTTCGTTTTCAATTTTAAAACAACAATCATCGTCGGACGAAATTTCAGAAATATAAACATCAGATTCATTTGAAGATAAATCACTAATATTATCGTTTGTTTCTTGTTTATTCTTTGTTGCACTTTTAAAGTTTAAAAAACACTTGTTGTTTTAACTTGTTTCACTATATTAAGTGTTCATTTTCGCGTTAAGGGCCTAATCTCGCAGCAGTCTCGAATTGACGAGATTTTGATGATGGTTTGTTTATTTTTAGAACAATCGTTATGAGACTTTCCATTCAAACCATTGGGACCTACAACTTTTACATTTTTAAAACTTTGATAAGCCATGTTGATACAAAAAAAAATGTGTTGCACTTTCAAAGTTTAAAAAACACTTGTTGTTTTAACTTGTTTCACTATATTAAGTGTTAATTTTCGCGGGAAGGGCCTAATCTCGCAGCAGTCTCGAATTGACGAGATTTTGATGATGGTTTGTTTATTTTTAGAACAATCTTTATTTCCATTCAAACCATTGGGACCTACAGCTTTTACATTTTTAAAGTAATTTCGTCCACATTTAAGGCAGGTATTAGCTATGCTTCCAGCTGTATTCGTACACATCAAACTTTTTTGACAATGAAGGAACATACTGAACAGGATTCTTCCTGCATGTCCACGGATATATAAATCTATTGATACTGTATGTGATCCACAGGATGCGGTCAACTATCCAGTTGAATTTCTAAATTCTTTAAATCCTCTTGGTTTACCTCCTAATACATTGGTTCTGAAAGAGGGAACGCCAGTTATTTTGCTGAGAAATATCACTCCTCCAAAACTATGCAATGGTACACGCTTTGTGGTTAAAAAACTGTCTCCACTTAGTATTGATGCTACCATTCTATCCGGATGTGGAAAAGGCGAGGATGTGATAATAACAAAAATTAGCCTGACTACGTCAGGCGTGAATACTCCCTTCTCCTTTCGCCGAACCCAATTTCCCCTTCGTGTTGCCTTTGCGATGTCCATAAACAAGTCGCAAGGTCAAACTCTGTCCGCCACTGGAATTCACTTGGATGAACCTTGCTTTTCGTACGGACAATTCTACGTTGCCTGCTCACGAGTTGGCTGTCGAGATAATCTCTTTGCGTTTGTTCCGAAAAGAAAAACAAAGAATATCGTCTATCCTGAAGTGCTTTAGTGTTAACAAAAAAACTTATTACAGCTCTGCCTTGACTTCACCTTACTCATTACAAAACATACCAATGAATATGTCATGCAGGATATTTTGGATTATAAGTTCAAAATTTAACCATCAATTTAACCACCTCAAAGAATAGATTTTCTCTTATTCAACTCTCATTGTTTTTTTGTTTGTATACAACTCTGCTTTCATTACAACTTTTTGTACTTTAGCAAAACTGCCTGTTTTTTTACAGATTTGCAACGTGTATTGTCTTTAATCATTTGTATAACTACATCCTGTTCAGTGTTTTCCTTCATTATCAACATAGTTTTATGTGTACAAAGATTGCACTAAATATTCGTTTGCATTAATTATTGAAGACTTCTGCTTATTTTGACAGGTTGGGGACAAATAATGTTCTTCTTTTACTTCCTAGCTGTATATTCTTAGCATAATTTCAAACCCGAGCAACGCCGGGTAAATCTGCTAGTTAAGAAATAAAAATATTTATACGTTCTCTGATAATACTAATTTACGAAAATTATTGTGCTCACTACATTACGTATTTAAGCACTGACTTATCTATGTGTTTTTCGTGCAGAAGGCATCCAGGATAAATTCATTCTCCCTGTCATTTTTCTACAACAACCAGTCAAAGAAAGCTACAAATGACATAGCTGCTGCTGTTACTACTACTACTACTACCACCACCACCACCACCACCACCACTACTACTACTACTTGTCTATTTCCTCCTTTTCCTACTACGCCTTTTCGTCCTTAAAAATAAAAACAAAATTAAAATTTCACTTTCCGCTCTAACACAGCGGATATGTAAATGTATTCGTGGGTTTTATACGTATCTGCTATGTTAGAGCGAAAAACCAAATTTTAATTTTTTTTTTAATTTTCGGCAAAGCCAGCAATAAAATATCTTGGTATGCAAATTAGGCTAATCAGTTGATGTATACATTAGAGAATACTGTATATTCTCAAGAGTGCTAGTGAGTGACAGTGGAGAAATACAATCTTGACAAAGGGCAATAACCCAGTAATAATATTTGTTTCTCCTTTTAGCACAAGGCCAGCAATTACACCAGTGCATTACTGGTACTTTATTTTATCTACCCCGCAAGGATTAAAGGCAAAGTTAACCCAGAAACAATATTATTGGTTGTTCCTCTCTGCTAGAGCAAAAGGATTCGATGGTCATCTAAAAAGCATAACGTAATGAGGCTGTTTGCAAATGAATCGAATATTATTATTATTTCATATAAAACCCACGAATAATAATAATAATAATATTTTCTTTCTAATTTTTCAATGTTTTCAATTATATTTTATCTTGATTACTTGCTCTATCAGCTTTCTTTGCTTCTATCGTTCCTTAAATCATCTATTTATCTATTTACCTATTTATGTATCTATCTATTTATTTATTTATTTATTTATTATTTATCTATTTATTTATTCATATATGTTTGTTTATTTATTTATATGTTTCTACTCTTTCTCTGTTCTTCTTCTATTAGTTCTTTTACTTTCATTCATCATTTTTATTTCTCTATGTTTTATTGTGTCTGCTTTTCTTTATCTTTCCTTTACTTCTGAATTCTCTTTCTTTTTCTTTTCCTTTCTTTCTGTCTGTTGTACTCTCTTTCCTTTCTTTATCTTTCTTTTCTTTCATTTCTCTTTCTTATCATTCTTTTTATATTTTTTTCTGTTTTCACTGCTTTTCTTTTCTTATTTCACTTCCCTATTTTTTTTCATTTGTATTTTTAAATGTCGTTCATTATCCCATCACATCTTTCTAACAGCACCTTCCGTTCTCAACATACAGACGCTTGACGCCATCTTAACACAGATAATACACTAATGACGTTTCTTAATTTTAAAACATGGCGAACTGTACACACAGTCAATCAAAGTGTAGTGATGAATGACAGTTTAGGAGATTGTCTGTTTCATAAAAGAAAGGACTTTATTACGTTTCCCATGCTAAGCTAAAAAAATAGATGTTATTTGAAAAAGCTATCATATCGAACACGCGTCTATTTTCAGAATTGTGGATTTTAAACTTTTATTCTTTTGCAGCTTTCAGTTACTCGTTAGTGGCTATGCGTGGATACCACTAAAGAAAAGAGTCTGAAACGAACACAAACAATGGTTTCTACTTTAGGCACAATGCCAACAATTTGAAGGGGAGAGGAAATCGATTAAATCGATACCAGTGCGTTACTGGAACTTTAATTTGTTGACACTGTCAGGATGAAAGCCAAAGCTAACCTCGGCGGGATTTGAACTCATGACAAAGGGACATTACTAAATGCCCCAAAGCTTGTTGTCTGACATTCTAACGACCCTGCCAATCCACCGCCCTAGCAATAATAATAATAATAATGGTATCTGATTTAGGCACAAGGCCAGCAATTTGGATAGAAGGGAAAGTCGATTAAATCGACCTCAGGGCGTTACTGGTGCTTTATTTTATCGACCCTGTAAGGATGAGATGCAAAGCTCACCTCAGCGTTATTTGAACTCAGAATGTAAAGGGACGTAACTATATGCCGCAAAGCATGTTGTTCGATGCTCTAACGACCCTGACAACCCACTGCCCTGATATGTACACAAATAATGGTTTCTAATTCAGGCACAAGACCAGCAATTTTGAGGGGAGGGAAAAGTCGATTATATCAACTCCAATAATTGAAAGGTACTTTATTTTATCGACACCGGAAGGATTAATGGAAAAGTTGATCTCGACGGGATTTGAACTTAGAATATAAAAAGCCATAAATAAATGCCGCAAAGTATTGTCTGGTGCTCTAATGATTCCACTAATCCACCGCCCTGATATGTAGGCAAATAATTAAATCCTGGTCTGTCTTCATTACATAGCTTCATAGTTCTAACAAGAGAAAAATGTGGGAGACTAATGAACTAGCTTAACAAATACCCAATGCCCTAACGCCATATCAACTAACTAATTAAATGTATAAATGACCACAATTCATCGTAGGTTCTCAACTCACAATATGACCTATATGAAGCTCTACTATATTCATATTCTCCCTCATGTATATTGCTCAACTTTACCTTTCATCCAATCGATGTCAATAAAAAGTACCAATCTAGTACTAGATCGATATTCCTCTATATCTCTTTCTCACTCTTCTTTGGAAGAAACCTGTTGCATTCAGACCTAGAGAAGAGATGAACTCTGTCAGGTTGAAAAAATGCCCTAAGAAATGCTGATGTCAATATGGTGTTCCTACGACTCCCTCGGGAGTTACAAATCCATATCATACAATATTGTGGTTAAAAAATCATTGTTTCAAATTTAGGCACAGGGCAAACAACTTTGAGGGAGGAGAAAGTCGATTAAATCGACCTCAGTGTTTTACTG
>OZ024742.1:127103763-127111263 GCA_964016885.1 Eledone cirrhosa
ATAGTAGTCCGGAAGGCCTGGATAAGAAAGGAGGTGGTAGCAAATATGATCGTTGCCTTATATTTCATTTCGTGGTATTGTCATAAGCGAAGCTGTTTAACTTCGGGTACGATGATATGGTAGTACAGCTCAACTACGAAGTGTGAAGTCACTCCTTGCGTGGAGGTGTTTTCCTGCTAGAATGTCCCGCGATAACACACACACACACATATGTATGTATACTGGTTCAATTTCAATCCTGACACACACACACACACACACACACACACACACACATACACACACACACACACACACACCACACACATCATAGAATGACCAATGTTTTGCACCAGAGAAATTTCTGTTCTGAGGCACAAGTCTGAGCAAGGTGTGTTTGTGGAAGACAAGCAGTAGCCTATGCATGCAAGTCTCCCCTCTCCCACGCTGCAGATGTTGTCCAAGGGAAATGTAATAGCCGATACAGCTTAGCACCAGTGACGTCGCAACTCGTTTCTACAGCTGAGTGAATGGAACAACATGAAATATTGTTTTTCTCAAGGACACAACGCACCGCCGGTCCTGAATTCGAATTCACAACCTTATGATTGTGAGTTCAACGCTCTCACCACTAAGCCACACGCCTTCACATCCACCCATACACACATATCTATGTATATATACGTATGTATGTGACCATAACGCAATAGCTAAGAGTTTATCCTGTGATGGTTTGGCGTACTGTCCAAGGAGGGTGGGGGTGGGAGGTGGGGTAGTATTGTACTCTCAGTCGCTTAACACAATGGAAACCGGATAAGCACTGACCTGATGATCCTCCGGGCTTGAGACAGACTTTAGACTAGAGTATGTATATATATATATATATATATATATATATGTAGGAGGTGAGTTTTATTAACTTCAAAATCTTTTAAATTATTTATTATCTTCCAACGGTTTTTTAATTTCTCTCTGTGAGACAATATTTTCTCAGTTGTAAAGGCTATCTCTCTCTCTCTCTATCACCCATTTCTCCTTCTCTCTCATCCTTCCTTCTTATACTCATCCCCCACCATCCTTTACTCTTATTTCTTCCTCTTCTAACCTTTTCCACCCCACCCCACCCCCCCGCACTTTTTCCCAATCTCATACATCCATCTTAATTTATTTTCATATGTTGATTTAAAACTTCACTGCTCACAAGTGTTTTTTAAGCTTCATATCATGTCTCCCTATTTTATCTGATGAGAACGTAGATATCATCCCATGATGATATTTGTTTTTGAAAATGCGCATAATAAAATATTTGGAACACTTTTAACCATCTTTTGATCTTATATTATATATATATATATATATATATATATATGATCAGTGGATCTGGTAATACGCAGATCTGACTGATCGCCCAGTCTGCTAATATGCAAATCAGGCCGATCAGTCACTGTGTATTTTTGAAAATACCATATATTTTCACTAGCTCTGACAGTTTGGCAGGTCAAGAGTGAGCTGTACTGATGAAGGGTGATACCCAGAAACATTAGTGTCTGCAGTTCTGTTCGCATGCCAACACAAGAGCAAGAATGAAGTGTTCATTCTAGTGACATGGCTATAAAATTGAGGCTTGTTTGCATAATTGCAAACGAATCGAATGTTATTATTAATATTCGAAAAACTCAGATTACATTTATTGTATTCAGTCATGTAGAGCGAAATTTTATTTTTTATTTATCGATGATGGTTGGAAGATCACTGATGAAGGACCACTTTATTCATATGTAACCCATTTGCAACTCCGCAGCACGTTTATTCTCATATTTACACATATTTTTTTTCCCCGCTGTTACCCGTCCTATTTCGTTCTTACTGCTTCCTCTTTCTCTGTATCTTTACCCTCTCTAACAGTCACTCTCTCTGTTAGCCTCTTCCTCACCCTTCACTCACTCACTCTCTGTTACTACTCTCCTCCTCCTCCTTCTTCCCGTTTGACCTGTGCGTAATTCTTTTCTTTCGCACGCTTGGCCAGGCCGGTTGGCATTTTTTCTCTCGTCTACGATTTCACAGAACTTATGTTTACCGAATTCACGGACTAGACCCCTTCTTCCTCCCGTTAGACCTGTGCGAAATTCCTTCCTTGCTCACATTTCAACCAGGTTTGATGGTCTTTATTCTCTCTCGTTCACGATTTCACCGAACTTATATTCATGGAAATTTGGGACTTGACTCGTTCTTCCTCACTTTTCGTTGCTTCACCATCTTTGTTTGTTTACACTTTCGCTGTTCCCTTTATTTACATGTCCCAACGACTTTCTTTAGCCGTTGCTCGCACCAACCGGAGGTATATGGTCTTAAAGCGAAGAAATACCGATGATGGTTGGAAGATCACTGATGAAGGACCACTTTATTCATATGTAACCCATTTGCAACTCCGCAGCACGTTTATTCTCATATATATATATATATATATATATATATATATATATATATATATATATATATATATGTGTGTGAGAAAAGCCATAGACCCTCCATCTCAACTCTACTTTGAAAAGCAGAAGAACTGCGAAACCGGTAAAGGAACCAAATAAATATATATATTTAAAAAAAAATAAGAGTCCAGTTGCATTTTCGATTTCATCTTTTTTTCTTTATACTTTCACTCGTGTAGAACACCTCGGTTATTTTTCATTTTGTAAACAAAACCTCACTTTCTTATATATATATATATATATATATATAGAGAGAGAGAGAGAGAGAGATAGAGAGAGAGAGAGAGAGAGAGAGAGAGAGAGAGAGAGAGAGAGAGAGAGAGAGAGAGAGAGAGAGAGAGAGAAGGTGAAGTTGGAAAAAATAGCATGGAAAATATATTTTATGGTTTGTTTTTTCTTTTTTTTTATCCTTTCTTTAATTCGTCAAAGTGACATTATTGAAAAGACATTATTGAAAAAATGAGAGGGACAATTCTTTTTAAAATGTTTTATAATGTACAGGGTGCGGCCGATATTTGTTCGCAAGATTACTGTCTAGGAAAAACTAACACAGTAGTTTTATTTTTTAAGATATATTTATCAAACTTTGGTAAGTTTGTCTTCATGATTTGTTCTTTCGATCTCACTCGATAAACCCGCCATTGGCTTTGATGACAGCCTCAAAGTGGCCTTGGAACCGGCTACAGGCCTTTGTCACTGTCCCCCGACATAGGCCCCTAAAGGCACTTGTAATCCTGGCCTTCAGATCGTCTTTCGTATTGCAGCTAGATCTGCTGGTGTCTCGTTCCACTGCGCCCCACACAAAGAAGTCGAGGGGTTGCAGTCAGGCGAGCTGGGAGGCCAGATGTCAGGTGAAGTGTGGTCGACGAAGTTCTCTGACAGCCAGGCTTGGGTCTTTCGGCTGGTATGGCAGGGCGCTGAGTCTTGTTGCCACACGTACGGCCTACCTGCAGCTATCTGGTCGATCCAGGGCTTTACTACCTCGCTCAGAACGCGGATGTAGCCATCGGTGTTCAGCTTGAGGCCCTCCGGGAAGGAGTGAGGTGGCATGACGTTACCTTGACTGCTGACGGCACCTAAGACCAATGTTGTCGCTGGAAACTTTGTCTGCATGACTCTGGGCACGTCCTTGGATGAGACAGCGAGTCACCTGTTGGGAGTTGATCTTCTGGTCTTGGCAGAGGTTTTTCTCGTCGGAGAAAAACCACAGCATGTCTGGCTCCAGTGGGTGTTTCACTTGTTGATCAGCTTCTTTGCGTGCTTCAGTCGCTTTTCTTGCATCGCCTTTGACAGAAATTTTCCTTTACTCATCTTGTATGAAACGTAGCGAATGTCTTCATTTACCACCAGCCTAATGAGCTTTTCATCCACGCCTTTCTCCCTTGCATCGACTTGCTAGGTTCATTGTTGATGATATCCTGAACTTCAGCGACGAACTCGGGCGTTCTGAAGGCGTCAGATCGTCGATGATGTGTTTTCCTCTCTGATGTTGCTTCGTAGTCGAATCCTGAATCTTCCAATTCCTTTCTGACCTTTTCCACCATTCTCCTGCTGACGCCGAAAAAAGTCTGAAATTTCCTTATTTGTCCTCCCAGCGCAGATTCCAAGAAGAACTTCGTGTCTCTTTCACAAATTTGGAGGTTCAAATTATTCATAATCAATTATTCTGAAAATAAATAATGGAAATATAGTCACTGTTTTTATGAAGACAAGAGTGACAACGAAAGTAAAAAAAAAATTGTATAAAATTAGCAGTTGAAAATTGCGAACAAATATCGTCCACACCTTGTATATAAAGTATATAAAGTATTACCGATTTCGATGTATTATTAAACTGAGTTCAAATCCCGCCGAAGTTGACTTTGCCTTTCATCCTTACGGGGTCGATAAAATAAAGTACCAGTAATGCACTGGGTATTTGCTGGCCTTGTGCCTAAAGTAGAAACAATTATTAAAATTCATCTTATCAAATGTTGAGTATTGAAATAAAAAAATTAAAAAGAATTAATAGGAGTTACAAACTAAAAATTAAAGATTTAAAATTAAAATTAAATGTTGGAGTAAGTTTTTTTCCCACCTTTCTTGCTCAAAAGTGGACTGGAGAATGAGTTGTTGTTAATAGAGTGAGGTGTAGTGAAGATAGTAGCAGCAGTGTTGGTGGTTGTGTTTCTTCACAGAATAAAGTTTTTTTTTTGGGGGGGGGGGGGCAAAGGAAACATCCTGTAAATATGTGTGTGTATATCTGATTGTGTTTATTGACTGGTCAAGAATTCAAAAGGGGGTGGGGAATTGTAAGCTAGAGTTATTTCTATGGCAGCAGTAGGATTGTAAAAGAAATTCTATTATTGGAACATGGTTTAGGGAGTGTGTGTGTATATATAGTGTGAGGGTGTATATATATAACAATACACACATATGTGTGTTTGGGCGGGGGCTGTTTATATTCTCATAGCGGGGATGGTCAACCCCATTGTCCAGGCATAGATTAGGGGTAGTATTAAGGCCTATTGTTACTCATACTCTGCCACCACCACTAGATTTCGATCATCTGCCATTGGCAAGACAAATCGCACTATACTTTAAGTGTCATATTACCAGCCTGGACGGGATGATCATTTGGTTGGAAGAGGAGGGACCTGCCTAGGCTAGTTTTTGGTGAGTTTAGTGTAGTGGATAGTCAGCTTTCGTTTCCGCCTGCGCAGACTTGTGGAGGTGAATTGTTGATCACAGGGAAACAGGCAGGCGATTCAAGAACACACGCCTTGTCCGTTCGCTTGTCGTTTCTGTTTGGATTGCCTTGGGAACGTAACCTTATTATATAAGAAGCTGCCTGATGATGTCACGGCACTAGGTACACGGAATCGTGTGGCCCCTGACGTCATTGAAAAATCTATTACAGCATTACCAATAAAGGACTTTAACATCTGAAACTACTTCGCATTTTCTCATTCTAAATATACTCCGTGTTTCCTATGTGGAGAAAATGCGTCGAGTGCTTGATTTGAATTGCATCAATATTTGAATTGCATCAATATTTTCCGTAAGATTATATATATATATAGATAGATAGATATTCAAAACAACGAACAGCGGAGGACACGTTTCGCACCTTTCCGACAGACACCCCCCCCCCCCCCGAAAAAAAAACCAGTTGATCAGAAATATATAGGGACAATTAAATCTCTCCCAAGGTAACTCTTTCTCGTGTTGTTATTTTCATTTTTATCCTTTACGCTATTTCCTTCATTCCTCTACACGTTACAGTCTTATACACGCCACGCATCTCAACGTACACCCACTTACATCTCTCTCTCCACCACCGGATCTTGTTACCCGGAGATTTACCCATCTGCATTGTCGAGGCTTCCAAACGACTTTTCCTTATTATTCCACAATGCTTCAAGCAAACTTCAATACTCTCTTATATATATATATATAGTTTACTAAATGAACAGAGAACAACAAACAGAGAGGCAGTACAAATGATATTAGTATTAGTTTCACGCTTGAGAGTGGGGTTGGGGGACGACGTTTCGGGAATAAGCTCTTCATCAGGAGAACAGTGGGTAGGAAGAGAGTTCCGAGGGTGTGTGGGGGAGTGGTGGAAAGACATTTAAAAAAAGGGGGGGGAGAAAAGTAAGGGAAAACATTATTTTCAGAGAGTAAAGGAAATATTTTAAAAGTACAAATAAAAATAAAAATAAAAATAAACAAGTGGTGAAAGGGTGTGAGGCGTGTAGGGGGGAGGCAGGGGGTCAGAGCGGAGAGGACTGAAGGTGGTGTTTGTGTATGGGTGTAGGTGTACGTGTGTGTGTGTGTGTGTGTATGTGAATGTGAGAGTTGGGGAAAAAACGAGGTTCCATGTTCAGGTAAAAGGGAAACCGGTGTGTACATGGGGTGGGGTGTACGTCGGTGTGTGCGTGTGGATGGAGAGGAGGGGTGGGGGCCGTGTGGAGTCCGGAGGCTGAGTGTATGTAAGTGGGGATACGCACGTGTGTGTTTGTGTTTATATGTGGTGTGGATGTAGGTGGCGTGGTTCGAAATTAATGTAAGTGTTTGTTCGTGTGTATGTTCCTAATGTATTTCCATGGAGTGTGAGACAAGATGTTGGAGATTTCACGTGTCGTAGAATGGTTAGCTGGAACAATGACTGTCGGTGTGATATATATCATTGTATCTGTGTGTGCGTATAATGTCAGAAAGACAAGGGTATGAACCGTAGAACGTCTTTTGTTACATGTGCTTTCCAGGTAATGTCCTGGCCCTTTTCTTCATTCACATGTATGTGCCATTGATCTTCTTTGTAAGGAGTCTAACATCATATAGCGATGGAGGATTGCATTAAGTAGACATGGGACACGTCAAAATGAGCCTACTGACAGAGTTCTTCTCGACACACACACACACACACACACACACACACACACACATATATATATAGTAATAATAATAAAATTGAAGACTAAAATCCAAAGAGGGCTCGATAAGGAAAATATATATCAAATATATAAGAACCGTAGAGCAAATATTTATTAAAATAACAGATTAAAATTTATTTATTTACTTTGTTCTTAAAACTCTGTAGCGGAGATTCATTTGGTCTCCTAGTTAGAATTTTAGTCTACGATTTCTGCTATACCATTTACGTGGTTTTGTCTTTGCGTGCTATTGTTCTCCACGCTCCACATATGACTTATTATCTTCGTTTTTTCGTTCATTGCCAGAGAATGTCTCTATGCACCACCTAAGAGAACATTAGTCTACGACCTCTTTTATACCATAAACGTGGTTCTGTCTTTGCGCGTAATTGTTTTTCACCGCTCCTATTAATGACGTATTATTCGTTTTTCCCGTTCTTTGCCAGCGAACGTTACCACGAACCAAAGTATCGTCTTCCTGTCTTCCTCCGGTTGCAACGTTTTTTGAAATATCCAGTTCTGCGTTTACAGATTGACTTTGTTAGTTTCAGAAGATCCCGTTAAGGGTGAAAGCAGCGATTCTTTGCTTAAACTTTAATCTGTTATTTTAATAT
>OZ024742.1:127121263-127143763 GCA_964016885.1 Eledone cirrhosa
AAGTTTTTCAAATATCAATAAAAATATTCGATTTGTTCGCAATTATGCAAACCGCCTCGTTTAAGCCATGTCAGTAGAATGAGCCCCTCAATTCTGTTTGCATGCCAACACAAGAGCAAGAATGAGGGTCTCATTCTAATGACATGGCTTAAAAGAGGCTGTTTGTATCATTGCAAACGAATCGAATATTATTACTGATATTTGAAAAACTCAGATTACATTTATATATATATATATATATATATATATATATATATATACAAACTCACATACACAAATACATACACACACACACACACATATATATATTATATATATATATATATATATACAAACTCACATACACACATATACATACACACACATACACATACACACACACACACATATATATATATATATATATATGTGTGTGTCGGTTATAATTTCATAGTTGATAATTTAATTTGATATTCAATCGAATTATTACGTTTACAATCTTAATTTTAAAGCAGCATGCAGCACAATTTAAAAAGAAATATATATGTATAATAACGTGTATTCCTAAAAGGTTGCGTAACCCAAATCTGCCAATTCTGCCTGATTTAAAATATTTTTAGTCTTTGCCACAGTTAGAAATATACATTTTCCATATTTCTAAATTCAAAATACATGGCTTTTGTCTTTGTACTGAATCAAAAAGACACACATCGTTCCATATGACGAGAAAGACACTCTATTAGCTTTATAGAAATCTATAAGAACCATTGAAATCACAACTTACTAGAAATGTTCTGATGCATTATTTCTTGTTAGATTTCAGTGCAGACAAAGCAGAAGAAAGTAGACACCTTTATTCTGTCCGATCCCTTACACATTATTTCATTCTATAAAACTCTTCTTCATATATTATTCTCAACAATTGTTCTCTTAACATCCTATAGGTATCACTATATACGATAGAGTAAAACAATCAGCATAGCCTGCGTTATTTGACTGCATCACTTGATGCTCTCAGTTTGAATCCTGCTGAGGTTGATGTTGACAGTTATCCTCCTATTTTCGATGAAATAAATTTTACCAGATATTTGTGTTGAACCACCGTCAGTACTAGCGAAGAGCGATCCAGTTGTTTCAATCAATGGGGGTTGCTTGCTCATGAAATTAATATGTAAGGGACTAGATAACATCCATGTGCTCTACTGGTCTCGCTTGAGGATCCAGCCAGATCAGTTGGAGATGGTTACTTCTGACTGGACGCGATGGAAGGAGTGTTTGAAGTTTCCGCCTCCCCGACCCCCCGACCCCCCCCCCCCCCAGGAGAAGAAGAAGAATGGACTGGGCATTCTACAGAAATGTGCACTCTTATCGTAAATCTCAGGGAGATTCAGTGTGACACAGACACAGTGTGTGAAAAGCTTGGCCCTTTAAATTACAACTACAGTTTATTTGAGAGGCTTCCAACCAGTTTCACTCTACCTAATTTCAATTATAATGCATGGTAAATGACACATGTCCAAGATGCCATGTGGTACGGTCGAATCCGGGACCTAATGTCCACGAAACAAACTCATTAACTATTTGGCACGAACGACCACCTGCTGGAGTTGGTAAGATCAACGAAAACCAACAATAGCTACTATGACAATGCAGTGTAACATATATTCTTAAACGGTAAAAAAATAACTTTCGAGTGGGTTCTTGGTGCCAACCTATATCTGGACATTAGAATTTCAGACCTATCAACTCTCCCCGTCCGACGGGGAGATCTTGCACCCACTTAGGGATGAGTGAGAGATGTTTTCTTTTGTGAAAATGGGTATAGCTTTCATTGTCAAATTTTCATATTTTGCCTCATTTCTCCCCGTTTCAGGGCACTTTTTTTCATGTTTCTCAACGTTTGAGTTTTTAAAGGTTGGCAAGTCTGGAATATCTTTCTGGCGAATAGATATTAGTGTAGTACTCAAGCTATCAGTTCACCCTTTGACCAGAATGAAGGTCACCAGTCACCAATCTTTATTCTGTTATACATCGTCCTGATATCTTCAATATCTGAGACTGAAATATACTTTGGAATCGATAAGATCGACGAAACTCTTGAAGGCGGTGCCTCAATATGATCGCAGATCAGTTGAAGGAATGAATGACACCCTTGAAATATCTGAATCACTCTGTATTGTTGTTGTTACTTTTCTTTGTTTATGAATGAAACGCAAATCGACAATAATTGTGTGAGCGCCCGCGCGTGTTTAAATGACAATGTATTTATATGTTTTCGTATACGTATGTGTGTGTGTTTTATGCTGTTTGTTATGATCACGTTTGGGGGCAAATAACATTTTTCTAGGAACATGATAAAAAAATCAATTCAATAATTCCTTGATTACAACATTCTATTTGAAGATAGTTGAATCTGCAGTTTTCCGCAGTGAAGCCGATTCTTTTTTTTTTTAATTTATAGAATATTTTAAGGTCCGTTCTCATATTTTCTACGACCCTAGTTTCTTTTACTATATTCTCTCCTTTTCGCGTAGATGTTTGGCTTATTTTAAATGTCTAGCGGTGCTTGTTTTTAGTGGGAATTTTCGCTGTTCTTTTCTTCATTTAAATGATTTGAGATATTTGTTCTTTGCCTCATAAAATTTTATCTGTCTCAGTAAATAATATTTTTATGTGTACTTGCTTTCTCACTGTAATAAAAGAAAATATATATGACGCATATTACTTAATATTTGTGTCATTCCCTTGTATAGAATGACCTTTGAACTAATTCTGATTGAGAATCTCTTTCTGAATCAATGTTCATTTAGCTTATTAAAACGGACAAGTTCAATTTTCTGTTTCATCTTTCCAGGGTCACTAAAATAAAGTACGAGTGAAGTGTATTCCTCAGTTTAATTAGCGAAATACACTCTCAAAAAATATGTAGCCCTTTTGACAATGTAACTACATATTTTTACAACCCTTGGATGATGAAACCTAAAATAGACCATGGCGATATTTGAACTGATTACTTGAAGCAATGAAAGTAAATGTCATAAGTCATTTTGTCCAATAATCTACTGATTCTGCTAGTCATTGCCATGGTGTACTGTCACGCATTCTATGTGAAGTAACAATTGACTTTAGCGACCCAACACTTGTATACTAATTTCACGTTGTCCTGTCCATTCAGCTGGCAAAAATGAGTTCTACCTGCAATTTTTTTTGTTTCATAGTATTTATGCTGTTAAAGAGCTTAATACTGACGGCATAGCCTACTCTATATATATGGTACTCTTCAGGTCTATTTTATTATCAGGAAAACGTATAAAGCTTCCCTTTCTAAGACTCGGAATTTTCCTGATGTTAACAACTTGTGGTAAAATGAAGTATCCTAGTTGGATTGTCTATCAATATAGACGTGAGGGAAAGTCCCTCGTCTTTTTACCATTTTTTGTAAGTGAGAATTATAACAAAGTGTGTAATCAAGGTGTGTGTGTAATCAAGACAATAACCACAACGAGAGTTATATTCAACAAATGTAAATAATGGTGATGTTTATTTTGTTTATATGTGTTTATTATATTACAAATGAAACACCAAATATATACGTGATCCAGATGTGGTGAAGGGAAGTATTACAATTACAAAGGTATTGTGGGGTTTGCTGTTTCCTTGGTTGTTATCGTTTCGTGGTACAGAGGCTGTTTTCTGTGGCGTGTATGCCGTCTGCTTTCCCGTGGCTGTCTGTTTACCTCTGGGTGTTCTCAACCAGGGGGAGACAACTAGGCCTGGTCTATTATCCGCCAGGGGGGCGTGAGGCGTCTTACTACAAACTTTTACTTGTCAATGTTGTTACGTCCGTTACAAATTGTTCGTATATTCCAGCTCCTCAAATTTACTGGGTGTTTAATTTACATATACCTTTGGAGTTTTTGGTCTATCTTCATACAAACGACAAAGAGCTTTTTAGAATTAGGTGCGAGGGGGTTTCAACATGCCGTGGGTATCCCAATATTGAGGTGAGCAGTAGTTGATCATTGTAACTGAAAACCTGTTCTTGTTATCGAAGTTGCCTCATGGTTTATTAATGATTATTTTAGAGATGCTTCGAACTACACTTTGGGAGTTGATGGGATTTGGCAGTGGTTTCTAGCAAGTCGAGCGACCATATAGAAGCATCCGCTTATATCTAGTAGTAGTAGTAGTAGTAGTAGTAGCAGGAGGAGGAGGAGGAGGTGGATAATGATGATGAGGAGATAAAGTTTGCTATTAACTGACCGGATGATAATAGTTGCTGTGGTTGGTAATAGTCATATTACCGTTGTTGTTGTTGTTGTTGTTGTTGCTGTTGTTGTTGTTGTTGTTGTTGTTGTTGTTGTTGTTGTTGTTGTTGTCTAACCACATATGACCCTTAATCATACAATCGTATGGTGAAAAGTATTCCATTGTGGCCATCAAGTTAGTAATTTGATTAAGCTCTGGTTTCTATTTCAAGACAATGACGGGGATAGTGTTGTTGTTGCTGTTGTTGTTGTTGTTAGTGGTGGTGGTGGTGGTGGTGGTACTGGTGGTGGTGTTGGTGATGGTGTTGGTGTTGGTGTTGGTGGTACTGGTGGTGGTGGTGATGGTGTTGGTGGTGGTGTTGTTGTTGGTGGTGGTGGTGGTGTTGGTGGTACTGATGGTGGTGGTGGTGGTGGTACTGGTGGTGGTGGTGATGGTGTTGGTGATGGTGTTGGTGGTGGTGTTGGTGGTACTGGTGGTGGTGGTGATGTTGTTGTTGGTGGTGGTGGTGGTGTTGGTGGTACTGGTGGTGGTGGTGGTGGTACTGGTGGTGGTGGTGTTGGTGGTGGTGGTGGTGGTACTGGTGGCGGTGGTGATTCTGGTGGTGCTGGTGGTGATGGTGGTGGTGGTGATGGTGTTGGTGTTGGTGGTGGTGGTGGTACTGGTGGCAGTAGTGATGGTGGTGGTGGTGGTGGTGGTGGTAGTGGTGGTGTTGGTGATGGTGGTGGTGGTGTTGGTGGTGCTGTTGGTGGTGGTGGTGATGGTGGTGGAGGTGGTGGTGGTGGTGGTGGTGGTGGTGGTGGTGGTGGTGGTGGTGGTGGTACTGGTGGCGGTGGTGATGGTGGTGGTGGTACTGGTGGTGGTGGTGTTGGTGTTGGTGGTGGTGGTGGTGGTGGTGGTGATGGTGGTGGTGTTGGTGTTGGTGGTGGTGGTGGTGGTGGTGGTGATGGTGGTGGTGTTGGTGTTGGTGGTGGTGCTGGTGGTGGTACTGGTGGTGGTGGTGGTGTTGGTGTTGGTGTTGGTGGTGGTGGTGGTGGTGGTGATGGTGGTGGTGTTGGTGTTGGTGTTGGTGGTGGTGGTAGTGGTGATGGTGGTGGTGTTGGTGTTGGTGGTGGTGGTGGTGGTGGTGGTGATGGTGGTGGTGTTGGTGTTGGTGGTGGTGGTGGTGGTGGTACTGGTGGTGGTGGTGGTGTTGGTGGTGGTGGTGGTGGTGGTATGGCTGTTGGTGGTGGTGGTGGTGGTGGTGATGGTGGTGGTGTTGGTGTTGGTGTTGGTGGTGGTGGTAGTGGTGATGGTGGTGGTGTTGGTGTTGGTGGTGGTGGTGGTGGTGGTACTGGTGATGGTGGTGGTACTGGTGGTGGTACTGGTGGTGATGGTGGTGGTGGTGGTGGTGGTGGTGATGGTGGTGGTGGTGTTGGTGTTGGTAGTGGTGGTGGTGGTGGTGGTGGTGGTGGTGGTGGTGGTGGTATTGGTGGTGGTGGTACTAGTGGTACTGGTGGTGGTGGTGATGCTGGTAATGATGGTGGTGGTGGTGGTGATGGTGGTGGTACTGGTTGTGGTGGTGATGGTGGTGGTGCTCTGTTTGTTGTGATGATGGTGGGGCTGCTGATGGTTGTGATGGTAGTAATGATGATAGTGCTGATCGTTGTGGTAGTGGTTGTGGTGGTGGTGGTTATGATAGTGGTAGCGATGGTGACGGTGCTGACTGATGTGATGGTGGTAGTGGGGATGCTGATTGTTGTGGTAGTGGTTGTGGTGGTGGTGGTGGTGGTTATGATAGTGGTAGCGATGGTGACGGTGCTGACTGATGTGATGGTGGTAGTGGGGGTGCTGATTGTTGTGGTAGTGGTTGTGGTGGTGGTGGTGGTGGTGGTTATGATAGTGGTAGCGATGGTGACGGTGCTGACTGATGTGATGGTGGTAGTGGGGGTGCTGATTGTTGTGGTAGTGGTTGTGGTGGTGGTTATGATAGTGATGGTGATGGTGATGGTGACGGTGCTGACTGATGTGATGGTGGTAGTGGGGGTGCTGATTGTTGTGGTAGTGGTTGTGGTGGTGGTGGTGGTGGTTATGATAGTGGTAGTGATGGTGACGGTGATGGTGCTGACTGATGTGATGGTGGTAGTGGGGGTGCTGATTGTTGTGGTAGTGGTTGTGGTGGTGGTGGTGGTGGTTATGATAGTGGTAGTGAAGGTGACGGTGATGGTGCTGACTGATGTGATGGTGGTAGTGGTGGTGCTGATTGTTGTGGTAGTGGTTGTGGTGGTGGTGGTGGTTATGATAATGGTAGTGATGGTGATGGTGACGGTGCTGACTGATGTGATGGTGGTAGTGGGGGTGCTGATTGTTGTGGTAGTGGTTGTGGTGGTGGTGGTGGTGGTTATGATAGTGGTAGTGATGGTGATGGTGCTGACTGATGTGATGGTGGTAGTGGGGGTGCTGATTGTTGTGGTAGTGGTTGTGGTGGTGGTGGTGGTTATGATAGTGATGGTGATGGTGATGGTGATGGTGCTGATTGTCGTGATTGTGGTAGTGGGGGTGCTGATTGTTGTGGTAGTGGTAGTGGTTGTGGTGGTGGCTATGATAGTGATGGTGATGGTGATGGTGCTGATTGTTGTGATTGTGGTAGTGGGGGTGCTATCGATATTTGTGGTAGAGGCTGTGGTAGTGGTTGGAGGTGGCAGTTGTAGTTGTGATGGTGGTAGTGATGTATGTGTGTGATGGGGATAATGATCATTGTGATGGTTATTGTGGTGGTTGACTCAGTGGTGTTTAGTGGTGGAAGTTGTGGCTATGGTGCTGCTGATGGTTGTGGTAGTGAATGTGATGGTGGTGGTGATGGTGATGGTGTGTATATGGTGATGCTATTTGTTGTGGTATTTATTGTGGTGGTTGACACAGTGGTTGTTGTTATTGTGGAGGTGTGTGTGGTGGTGGTGGTGGTTGTGCTTGTGGTAGCTATGGTTGTGATGATGGTGGTAGTGGTGTTAGTGGTTAGAATAGCGTCACTTGTATCACAGGCGTTGAATTCCAAGGGAGACCACTCTTAAATAAATGTTTTAACATTTCATGGCATAGCATTAGGAAGCCAGGAGTTACTTCCCTGTAGACCTTGTGCCTTACAAACATATAGAGTCAGTCGAAATAAACAGCGAATTGACAAGATCGTTACAACGTCAGATATAATGCTTCGCGGTATTCGTTCCAATTTCTGCCCTCTGCGTTCAAATCCAGCCTAGGTCATCTTTGCTTTTTACTCTTTCGGGGTTGACAGAAAATTACTTGCTCGGTATTGGGTCGATTTTTCCTCTACCTCTCTCTCTCTCTCTCTCTCTCTCTCTCTCTCTCTCTCTGGAAGAAATCGGCTGTGTTTAGACTCTATGATTCCAGCATGAATTATACATACATACATGATGATGGCCGCAACTCGATTTCGAGTAATACCATAGCTTGATATTTAAGCATGAGCATCACGGACGTAATCTTTTAGTCCTGCTAGCGACTTACCTATAGCCAGCAATACCAGGCATCGCAAAAATGTCACATATCAAACGATGCCTGTGCTTGAAGCTTTTTTAAGTGAGGGAAGGCTTTGCATGGGACCTATCCCACTCTCTGGACATCGAATGCATTTCCCAAAAAGAAGAACTGGTCTATATCATTGGATGCAAACGATGTCGCAGGTTTTATATCAGAGTGACCTTCTCCTAGAGAGATGTATTAATGAAGACTAGGAATCTCTCGCTATCATCATCATCATCATTATCATCATCATCATTTTACGTCCGCTTTTCCCTGCTTATAAGGGTTGGACGGGTCCTATTCAGCACAGCATCTCTCCACCTGTCACGGTCCTTCATCATCTCCTCGGTGAGTTTCAGTGATCTGAGGTCTGCTCCACCACCTCCGCCCATGTTTTTCGTGGTCTACCTTTTCTGTGTCTTCCTTCTACGGGAATTTCTTGGCACTTCTTTACTCAGCGGTCATCCTCCATGCACATCACATGTCCATACCATTTCAGCCTTCTCTCCTGCACACCACAACTTACTATCGTCTGTCTTCAATCAATTTTGTCAACTTTGATAGCGTCTTACTTTATCCATCTCTTCAAAGCAAAATTAAACTCTGTTTTACGGTACACAGACACACAATCCAGCTTTGTAAAATACTGGGAACACCAGTGAAATTATTTTTTCTGGTATCTTAGTCTATGTTAATAGTAGCAACGAAATCTCCCTCAAACAATATATTTATATATTTGTATATATATATATATATATATTTATATATATATATATAAGTGAAACCTTCTAGCTTTAAGTACTTAGCTAAGAATATATCCCAAGGAAATGAAGCTTGTGAAGTGTTCTTTTGAGATAATTTTATTGAGATCTACCAATTAGTGATTTTGTATAAGATGTACTCTCTCTCTCTCTCTCTCTCTCTATATATATATATATATATATATATATATATATATATATATATATATATATATGAGAAAAGTACAACCACCACCACCACTAGCACCACCACCACCGCTACCACTAACATAATCACTAACACAAACACTAACACTTATTCTAGTCTTCTTCAAATCTACTTTAAATTTCTATATTACTTTCTAGCCCTGTAATCTACACACATTAATAAATATCTCTATGAAATCTCAATAAAAAATATGAAAGTTATTAAGAAAATAAATGCTGTTTCCATATTGGAAACTCAAGTAAATATCAGGGTCAAAGGGAGATAATTTAGAAATTTTTGACATCTAATGGTTAACAAAAATGCTAAAACCGGCAGCCGAAAATTGAAATTTATATAAAAGAAAATGCTAGACGCAACAGCCAATTCCCCTTCTAATCATACATCTTATTATATTTCAGAATGATATAAAGAGAACCCAAATCTCCCTTTTGTTTATATATATATATATATATATAAACCACAAACCCTCCATCTCAACTCTACTTTTGAAAAGCACAATAACTGCGAAATACGTAAGGAGCCACATAAATATATAATTTTAAAAAAAAAAGACTCGTTGTATTTTCGATTTAATCTGTTTTCCTTATGCTTTCACGCGTATAGGACATCTCGTTTTTCTTCATTTTGTAAAGAAAAAAACCTCACTTCCTAATATATATATATATATATATATATATATATATATATATATATATATATATATATATATATATATATATATATATATATATATATATATATATATACGTTATTCCGGGTTCAATCGGAGGTAACCACAGTAAGTAAGGTACTCAATACATTGCAGAGTATAAAAGTTTTAATATAGATGAGATTCTACAGGACTAGAACTGTTTCATTCTTTAGAAATCATCAATATATATATATATATATTAATATTAGAAATATATTAATATTACAAAATGAAGAAATATATATGCGTTTCGTTTCGCTTTTTCTACCCGCCGAAATGCGATTCTCGCTGAATTTATATATATATATATATAAATTATATATATATATATATATATATATATATATATATATATATATATATATATATATATATATATATATCATCATCATCATCATCATCATCATCATCGTTTAACGTCCATCTTCCACGCTTGCATGGGTTTGGACGGGAAGGCATATATATATATATATAAATAAAGGATTATGAGTTCATGCAATTGACTTATGTTTTCGTCACTATATATATATATATATATATATATATATATATATATATATATATATATATATGGTGGTAGTGGTGGTGGTGGTGATGATGGTGGTACTGGTGGTGGTGGTGGTGGTGCTCTATTTGTTGTGATTATGGTGGGGCTGCTGATGGTAGTAATGATGATAGTACTGATTGTTGTGGTAGTGGTTGTGGTGGTGGTGGTGGTTATGATAGTGGTAGTGAAGGTGACGGTGATGGTGCTGACTGATGTGATGGTGGTAGTGGTGGTGCTGATTGTTGTGGTAGTGGTTGTGGTGGTGGTGGTGGTTATGATAGTGGTAGTGATGGTGACGGTGATGGTGCTGATTGTTGTGATTGTGGTAGTGGGGGTGGTGGTGGTTATGATAGTGATGGTGATGGTGACGGTGCTGACTGATGTGATGGTGGTAGTGGGGGTGCTGATTGTTGTGGTAGTGGTTGTGGTGGTGGCTATGATAGTGATGGTGATGGTGATGGTGCTGATTGTTGTGATTGTGGTAGTGGGTGTGCTATCGATATTTGTGGTAGAGGCTGTGGTAGTGGTTGGTGGTGGCAGTTGTAGTTGTGATGGTGGTAGTGATGTATGTGTGTGATGGGGATAATGATCATTGTGATGGTTATTGTGGTGGTTGACTCAGTGGTGTTTAGTGGTGGAAGTTGTGGCTATGGTGCTGCTGATGGTTGTGGTAGTGAATGTGATGGTGGTGGTGATGGTGATGGTGTGTATATGGTGATGCTATTTGTTGTGGTATTTATTGTGGTGGTTGACACAGTGGTTGTTGTTATTGTGGAGGTGTGTGTGGTGGTGGTGGTGGTTGTGCTTGTGGTAGCTATGGTTGTGATGATGGTGGTAGTGGTGTTAGTGGTTAGAATAGCGTCATTTGTATCACAGGCGTTGAATTCCAAGGGAGACCACTCTTAAATAAATGTTTTAACATTTCATGGCATAGCATTAGGAAGCCAGGAGTTACTTCCCTGTAGACCTTGTGCCTTACAAACATATAGAGTCAGTCGAAATAAACAGCGAATTGACAAGATCGTTACAACGTCAGATATAATGCTTCGCGGTATTCGTTCCAATTTCTGCCCTCTGCGTTCAAATCCAGCCTAGGTTATCTTTGCTTTTTACTCTTTCGGGGTTGACAGAAAATTACTTGCTCGGTATTGGGTCGATATTTCCTCTACCTCTCTCTCTCTCTCTCTGGAAGAAATCGGCTGTGTTTAGACTCTATGATTCCAGCATGAATTATACATACATACATGATGATGGCTGCAACTCGATTTCGAGTAATACCATAGCTTGATACTTAAGCATGGGCATCACGGACGTGATCTTTTAGTCCTGCTAGCGACTTACCTACAGCCAGCAATAGCAGGCATCGCAAAAATGTCACATATCAAACGATGCCTGTGCTTGAAGCTTTTTTAAGTGAGGGAAGGCTTTGCATGGGACCTATCCCACTCTCTGGACATCGAATGCATTTCCCAAAAAGAAGAACTGGTCTATATCATTGGATGCAAACGATGTCGCAGGTTTTATATCAGAGTGACCTTCTCCTAGAGAGATGTATTAATGAAGACTAGGAATCTCTCGCTATCATCATCATCATCATCATCATCATCATTTTACGTCCGCTTTTCCCTGCTTATAAGGGTTGGACGGGTCCTATTCAGCACAGCATCTCTCCACCTGTCACGGTCCTTCATTATCTCCTCGGTGAGTTGCAGCGATCTGAGGTCTGCTCCACCACCTCCGCCCATGTTTTTCGTGGTCTACCTTTTCTGCATCTTCCTTCTACGGGAATTTCTTGGCACTTCTTTACCCAGCTGTCATCCTCCATGCGCATCACATGTCCATACCATTTCAGCCTTCTCTCCTGCACACAACAACTTATCCATCTTATACCCAGTTTCTTTCTCAACTCGTCTATGCCTGGTCGTTCACGCACATTGGCATTGCACATCCCACGGAGCATACTTGCTTCATTTCTCTCCAGCCGTCGCATATCTTCTGCAGTTGCTGCCCATGTCTCACAACCATGCAGCATCGCGCATCTCACACTGGCATCATATAACCGTCCTTTCCTACGCAGAGAGAAACCCTTCTTTCTCAACAGTGTAAGCAGCTCCATAAACTTCTTCCAACAAGTCCTTATTCTAGAAACTATGGCCTCGGAACACCCCCCTCCCATGCTAATCTGATCACCTAGGTACAGGAAGCTATCAACCAATTCTATAGAACCCACCTGCATTGGAAAAATGTGTCTACCACTGCGATTACTACTGCCAACTTTCCCTGTACATCTACTGCATACGTAGTCTTCCCTACCTGTTAGTTTGCCTGCTATCCCACTACATCTCTTGTGTACCCAAGATTTGCATTGCGTACATTTTATGGAATTTATGCTAGTTCTTCTCCTACATATAGAACATGGCCATTTCCCCGATGGAATCAGAGTATTGTCCTCTCTTCTACTTATCAACATATATATAAATAACAAAATAAGATGCTGAGATTACACATATCGTTTAATCATTATAATTATTTCCACGGTTTTCCATGCAATCGAGATGCCCTTCATGCATTTGCTGTTGCTATGAGAACGGTATGCTCAGATGAATTACCGATATGTTTGATATGTCGCTGGCAAGAAAAAACACACGTCTATTGTTTGTGTGCCCAGCAGACATATGAGTTCCTTGAAGGGTTTGCCATCCGTCGTGTTTGCTAGAAAAAGCTATCAACGAAGAAAAAAACGAAAAAACGGTGTGTAGCCAAAGCCCAGTAGACAGTGGAAGCAATAAATGGAGCTAAGAGGGAGGGTGGGGTATATATTTTGTTGACAACAACAACAACAACGACGATGACGACGACGACGACGACGATGACGACGACGACGACGACGACGACGACGAAAGCAACAGCTACAGTAAACAGTTACAACAACAACAACAACGACGACGACGAAAGCAACAGCTACAGTAAACAGTTACAACAACAACGACAACAACAGCAAAAACACAGACCAGCGTCGTGTACATAGGCCGTAGCAGTCGTAGTGACGGTATCACTCCGCCGGCAATAACAACGATAACACCAAAGCAACAAAAGGAGTTCTGGGATAGGTGGATACACAGAATTGGTGGCATCAATCACCATAACTATATAGAGCTACAACAACAATAGAAACGGCAACAAACATTAACACCGCCCATCACCTACCCCGGTCGTCGTAGTAGTGGTGGTATCATTGATATTAGTATCAAGTCAATGGCAGTAAGAACTCATTACCCGGCAGCCAGACAGTGGTAACACCAACAACAATAACAACAACAACACCAGTGATGAGCCTACCACGGTGACGGCGGCAACAAGAAAAGGCCTCGCTTCCATCCAAAGGCACAAGGCCAGCAGTAAATACATTGCAGAGAAAAACAAACTAACCACAATAGTAGTCCGTTGAAACAAGGAAGCGAAAAATGGGACAGAAATATAGATGGATATTTATATGGAAAGTTATATTTAAATTGTTGGGTTAACAACGAGTAAATATTTATAACTGATATAAAAGCACTCAACAAGTATTTGGAGTATATTTATGATATTAAATAAATGGAAACTATATTTATAAAACCATATTTATTTCGTTATATATATTTCAGGGATATCATATTAACAATATGTTATGCCTTCTTCAGACAAAATACAATATAAACAGTCTTATAAATAAATACTGCCAAATCAACCTCCCAAATGCAAGGTGATTGAAAGGTATGTCGTATCTATTTATTTATAAGACTGTTTATATTGTATTTTGTCTGAAGAAGGCATAACATATTGTTAATATGATATCCCTGAAATATATATAACGAAATAAATATGGTTTTATAAATATAGTTTCCATGATGGATATTTATATTTATAAATAAATACATGCACAGTTAATACAGTCACCTCTATCATTCTAAGGCACAAGGCTAGCAATAATTACAGTGCAGAAAAACATCTAACTACAATAGCATTCAGTTGTAACTACAGTGGCATCAATACTATTAAAAGGGCTGTTAGACTATGGAAGAGAGTTACGGGTAGCGAAAGTAAGGACAGGAACAAGCAGATAAGAATTCGAGAACACATATAGGGAACATAATAATAAAAGAACGGGACAAAAATACATAAAAAACAACAGTAGGTATACAAACAGAGAATAAGGAACAAGGGACATGAAACATGTACATACAGAGACTGCAGGTGTGCAAACAAGTTATCCATGGTTCGCCTGACACTGGGGTTGTTGTGTGGCCACGCCCGGCTCCCACGGTCAAGCTTGCAATAGTCCTCACCTAGTACACCTATGTTGTTAGTCCGTACAGTTTGAGGAAGGTTCCAGATGCTCTGTGGAGGCAGGTGCTGAAGAGGTTACTCCTTTTATTGATAACTCGAGCTCCCCTCTCGATTATTTCCATAATCTCGGTGGCACACAAATCGCATGGGTCATGTCCACCCTCTCTGTAGGGTTCGGCTGAGGCTACCTTGGACAACGACAAGGTGTATTCTATGTTATCGTGTTCGAGACGCCACACCAGTTCTGAGAGGGCGGTGCTGTATTTCTTATCAACTCTCCTAAAGGTGCGGCAGTGAGTGTACCAGCGTTCCTTAAATTTATTAGCCGTGGCTCCGATATAGGTGAAGTTTTGGTTGTTGGCAATCACCCTACATTCATATACTAAGCCACTGCTAAGGCACTTGCCTTCCAAGGGGTAGTTACTGGGGTTTCTAGTTACAGCTCGGAGGCGTGACGTCGCCCGAATCTCCGGATCTCCGAATCGCGTTGTATGATTCCCAGGTCGTTCACGGTTTAAGATGTTACCAACAGAGGACGAGGCATCGATTGCATGGAGAACCGTGGAAATAATTATAATGATTAAACGATATGTTACCTCAGCCTCTTATTTTGTTATTTTTATAAAATTCTCCATCGTAATTCTCCTGCTTTCTCCTGTTTTTACCAAAACAATCTTTTCTGAACACAATATATATATATATATATATATATATATATATAAAGAAAAAGAGATGAAATCGAAAATGCAGCTGGAGTCTTATTTTTTTTTTAAATATATATATTTATTTGGTTCCTTTAACGGTTTCGCAGTTATTCTGCTTTTCAAAAGGTGAGTTGAGATGGAGGGTCTGTGGTTTTTCTCACAGATGTGAGAAAAACCACAGACCCTCAATCTCAACTCACCCTTTGAAAAGCAGAAGAACTGCGAAACCGGTAAAGGAACCAAATAAATATATATATTTTTTTTTAAATAAGACTCCAGTTGCATTTTCGATTTCATCTCTTTTTCTTTATACTTTCACTCGTGTAGGACACCTCGGTTATTTTTCATTTTGTAAAAAAAACCTCACTTTCTGATATATATATATATATATATATATATATATATATATATATATAACTTTTATATGTAATAATCTCCCACTAGGTTGAGATACAAATTTGGCTGTATTGTGCTGTGCTTTCTAGCAAAAATGCCACCAGTCGTAAGCAACTACCACACCCCTTCCAACTTGACCGCGACTACGTCACGATTTTTAGCCATTTTGAAATGAATTGTTGGCGCGATCGTTTTGGAAAATTTAATGTCTAGATATGAGCGAGCTTCCTGAAGAATCCGGCGCTCGAGTTTATATAATTATTACATAATTATTGGAAAACTCAAAACACGGACGAAACCATGGTAGAGGTATTTGAATGTATTCTATTTTCTCCTAGTTTATTTTAAACCTAATTCTGCTTAGTTGACAGTATCTAGGCGATTACGCTGTCGAAATCTATATATATATAAAACTATGGTTGTCTGTCTGTCTATCGATTTTTGGCACACATCTCCTCTTAGAATCTCTCACGGAATTGCACCGAAATTGCTATACTTGTACATTGAGCCCTAGCGAAGACATCGGAAAAAAAAATTTCAAATTGACCCACCCTATGTGACGAAATCGAATATAATGTATCGATTTTTGAGCGTAAGTTATCAGTTATTTCCCTTTGTTCTGTTTACATTGAGCGTCTTACGTAAAAAATTACGCTGGCTTTCTCAGCGTTTAAAATGACATTAACACAATACACGAACAAAATTCATCAGTTCGAACACTAAGCTTCCGTTTTGCTTCATTTCCATTTAAAAGCATTTTAAAACAATATTTTTACTTGAAAACAAGTCTATTTAAAGACTACGTAAAACAAGCAAATATTTCGTCGTTAGGCGTGCAGACAGACAGTCGTGCAGACAGATAGTCGTGCAGAGAGGTGATATACGCGTGCAGACAGATAGTCGTGCAAAGAGGTGATATACGCGTGCAGACAGATAGTCGTGCAGAGAGGTGATATAGGCGTGCAGACAGACAGTCGTGCAGAGAGGTGATATAGGCGTGCAGACAGATATAACTGATAATTTGGTTACGCTAATGTTTTTCTCTGCGTTGCAGTGTTTACATTTTCGATCTTTGTTAATAAATAACCAGTGCAGTTTCTATCCCCAGCATCCTCTTTTGTTATAACATTCGGGTTATCGTTATGTTTTCTTAACTTCATAAGGCATATTGTTGGTTGAGGGAATATTAATCAAAAACACCACATGCAAGTCTGCACAGTAGACACTACAGTTTTTAAGCCAAGAAAGAAACTTAACATTGTAACTTTAACACAGCTTCATCAGTTCGAACACTAAGCTTCCGTTTTGCTTCATTTCCATTTAAAAGCCTTTTAAAACAATATTTTTACTTGAAAACAAGTCTATTTAAAGACTACGTAAAACAAGCAAATATTTCGTAAAAAAAAGCAAAAATTATATAAGTTTATTTAAAATATATGTATCTGTAAATTTCGTTAGGCGTGCAGACAGACAGTCGTGCAGACAGACAGTCGTGCAGAGAGGTGATATACGCGTGCAGACAGATAGTCGTGCAGAGAGGTGATATACGCGTGCAGACAGATAGTCGTGCAGAGAGGTGATATAGGCGTGCAGACAGACATAAGTGATAATTTGGTTACGCTAATGTTTTTCTCTGCGTTGCAGTGTTTACATTTTCGATCTTTGTTAATAAATAACCAGTGCAGTTTCTATCCCCAGCATCCTCTTTTGTTATAACATTCGGGTTATCGTTATGTTTTCTTAACTTCATAAGGCATATTGTTGGTTGAGGGAATATTAATCAAAAACACCACATGCAAGTCTGCACAGTAGACACTACAGTTTTTAAGCCAAGAAAGAAACTTAACATTGTAACTTTAACACAGCTACTGAGCGACCCCGAGCAACGCCGGGCTTTATATTTTTACTTGAAAACAAGTCTATTTAAAGACTACGTAAAACAAGCAAATATTTCATAAAAAAAAGCAAAAATTATATAAGTTTATTTAAAATATATGTATCTGTAAATTTCGTTAGGCGTGCAGACAGACAGTCGTGCAGACAGACAGTCGTGCAGACAGACAGTCGTGCAGAGAGGTGATATACGCGTGCAGACAGATAGTCGTGCAGAGAGGTGATATACGCGTGCAGACAGATAGTCGTGCAGAGAGGTGATATAGGCGTGCAGACAGACAGTCGTGCAGAGAGGTGATATAGGCGTGCAGACAGACAGTCGTGCAGAGAGGTGATATAGGCGTGCAGACAGACATAACTGATAATTTGGTTACGCTAATGTTTTTCTCTGCGTTGCAGTGTTTACATTTTCGATCTTTGTTAATAAATAACCAGTGCAGTTTCTATCCCCAGCATCCTCTTTTGTTATAACATTCGGGTTATCGTTATGTTTTCTTAACTTCATAAGGCATATTGTTGGTTGGGGGAATATTAATCAAAAACACCACATGCAAGTCTGCACAGTAGACACTACAGTTTTTAAGCCAAGAAAGAAACTTAACATTGTAACTTTAACACAGCTACTGAGCGACCCCGAGCAACGCCGGGCTTTACTGCTAGTATTCGATAAATATTCCGCTACGGCCGACGCGAAGCGCTAGTTTTGGTTATTTGTCGGAGATTCCTTCATAGAAGCCTCATTCGTATAGCCTGGTCTATTCGATTTTTTATATAGTTAATTATGCTAATTGGGAGAGGAAATAGTATATATTTTATCTTGTGATTCTATAGACATGTTTTATGATATATATATATATACAGGTATATATATACATATATATATATATAGGCTGATCCACCAGTTTGGGATGACAGCAAATGCAAACTGTGCAGTATTAACATCGTAGATGACACCCACGTGATAAGCAGCTGTCTAGAGATGTCACCACGGTCCTATATAGTGATGAGTCAAGATGTATTGGCCAGAACACTATACAATGCAGTCCGTAGAAAATATAGCCCCTGCAATAAACATATTAAAAGTTACAGCAATGTGGAAGACATATAAATACATAATATGAAAGAGTACTGGAATGATCCAGTCAAAACTCCAATAAAATGTAAACATAACAGACCAGATATAAGTTATATGAGACAGGGAAAAGAAGGCATGCACAGTCGTGGAAGTCAATTTTCCGGTAGATGCCAATATAATATTAAAGATTAGCGAAAAGGAGAATATCTATGCTGAACTAATTAGGAATCTACAGATACTCCATCCTAACTATACCTCCAGATTTATACCTGTAATCATTTGGGCTCTGGAATATGCTACTTGCTCCCTCTGTACAAATCTTAAGATGGGCTTCACAAAACCAGAATAAACACCACTAGTTAGAGCAGATGCAAGTTGCTGTCAACATATACACACACACACACACACACACACACACACACACACACACACACACACACACACACACACACACACACACACACACACACACACACACACACACACATATATATATATACATGTAAAGTTATATTTAAAATTGTTGGGTTACAACTAGTAAATATTTATAACTGATATAAAAGCACTCGACAAATATTTGGAGTATATTTACAATATTAAATAAATGGAAAACTATATTTATAAAACCATATTTATTTCATTATATATATTTCGGGGATATCATATTAACAATATGTTATGCCTTCATCAGACAAAATACAATATAAACAGTTTTATAGATAAATATATTCGACATACCGTAATAAACATCAACTTCATTTGAAGAGGTTTACTCTAGCAGTGAAAATACAGAGAGAAAGAAAGAGAGAAAGAAAAGAGGGAAAAAAGAAAGAAAGAAAGACAAAACGAAGAAGAGGAAGAAAAAGAAGAAAAAGAAAAAGAAGAAATGCATGGGACAAAATAGAGAGATGGAAAAATAGATAAAGCGAAGAGCTTCATGTAAAGAGACAGAAAGATATATATATATATAGAGAGAGGAAATAGAGATAGATACATATATATATATATAGAAAATTAGGTAGTGGGAGGTCATTTTGAGTAAGTGTATGAATGATACATTTATTTATTTATTTATTTATTTATTTATTTATTTATTTAGCTCAAGTATTAATGTAAGGGAGATATATAGAGAGATATAGAGAGATATAGAGAGAGAAAAAAATTTAAAAATAGCCAGACATATTCGAGGCGTAGAAAACCCTATGTTTTAATGTATTAGTATTTATAAAACTTACACTATATTGTAAATATCAGTATTCCTGAATGAAACAAGTATTCACAATGTGTGAAAATTCATTATCTTATGTTTAGTTTTAAAAAATTCATATGTTTATGTGACAGCTACAAACATCAATGTGAATCCAACTGATTCACTCTGCAAACTTTTAGTTACCGGAAAACATTCTCAGTGTGGTATAAAAATTTGAGCGTATTATTATTCTTGCGATTACTCTACAAGATTATCTATCAAGCAGAAATAGAGAGCAGATTTCAATATACTAATCGAAAATATATATTATATTATAAACAAAGATAACAATAATAATAATAATAAGTAAAAATATATAAAAATATAGAATAGAAAACTAAAAAAAATATATTACGAAAGAATATTACATAATAAAAATATTGCATATTAAAATACTACGTATTAAAAAATATTACGTATTAAAAATTTACATATAAAAATATTAAAAATAAAATAAAAAAATAAAATAAAAAATAAAAATATTATAGAATACTACAATACTAAAAGAATAAAAATAAAAATAAAAATAAAAATAAAAATAAAAATAAAAATAAAAATAAAAATAAAAATAAAAATAAAAATAAAAATAAAAATAAAAATAGAAATAAAAATAAAAATAAAAATAAAAATAAAAATAAAAATAAAAATAAAAATAAAAATAAAAATAAAAATAAAAATAAAAATAAAAATAAAAATAAAAATAAAAATAAAAATAAAAATAAAAATAAAAATAAAAATAAAAATAAAAATGAAAATAAAAATAAAATAAAAATAAACCACAAAGAACAACCCTTCAAAGTTAATTGACAATATATTGCCAAGTTCATTACAAGACAAAGCCAAAAATTATCTATCAAATCACATCTAGCAAAGAATATCGCAAAAAAAGATTATGATGTCCAATAATGTCTACATAAGTTCCTATATTTAATATAGAAGTTTATCTAGTGTAAGGTTAATTCAAAAAAATTTGGAGCATCGGCTTTTAGGGTAGCTTAATTTTTCATGAGGAATGTTTAGATAAAAAATAATAAAAAATAAAAATAAATAAAATAAAATAAACAATAGAAAGAGTAAAAAGAGGGAATCAAAGATTTAGGAATCAAAAGATTTATCGGCTAGTTCTCATATAAATATAAATCAAACTAAATATACTACATTTTAAATTTAAATTTATATTTAAACGTTGAGTTTAATCTATGTTTGCAACAACTGAATAAATTTGTCCGTAGGTTAAGGGAATTTTTAGATTTTAGTATAAAGAATATCTCCTCTGCGCAGAGGTCACATGTCTCAGAGGATGAATTAAAAGGAATCCCTCTTGAGACTATATTCCAAGCCGTCGAATATCTAACGTTATCTAGCTTAAGTTGCCAGAGTACCCCTGATAGTGCCGTTGAAGATTTTTTATTTGGATCTGTGAAAGAATTCTTGTGGTTATTATAGCGAAGTTTAAATTCCGTCGATGTGGAACCGACGTAGTTAAAAGAATTAGAGTCAGTATTAACATTACAATTGTATACTATATGTTTAACTAAGCAGTTGTTATTTAACGGACATTTAGATCTATCTCTACAGTTACATTTGTTAACTTGTATATTATTTATGCTATTATCAGTAGGTTTTAAGTTCCTATTATTTATTCTATTAATATTTTGTGCTAAATTTTTGGTGGATGAGTAGGTTAATTTAATTGTATGCCTATTGAAGATTGAGTGATACCTATGTGTTCTAGGGAAGCGATTATCAAGAGCTTTGAAAAATAATTTAGCGATGTGGGTTTTAATGTTTAGTGAGAAAGGGGGGGGGCAAACCAAATTATGTTCCTAGTTCTATTTCTTTTTTGTCCTTTGGAATTATTGTAATGCTTTCTATTATAGTTGTTAATGTTGTTGCCGTAATTAAAAAAGTTGTTACTTTGTTTAGTTTGTCTATCATTATCTATGTACACAATCTTATCAGCATACCCTGCCCTAGCTAGTGCATCATTATAGTATTGGGCCTTTTCGTCAAAAATCTTTCTATTCGACGAAATCCTAGAGATACGTTTTTGGACTGAGTTTACTATAGTGTTTTTGACAGATCTGGGGTGGTTAGAGTTAAAGTTGACATAGTTTAAGTTTTCATTCAACTTGTGAAAAGGATAGTGGAGACATGTGTTGAGATTTAATGTTATATCTAGGAAATTGACTATTCTATGGTTGTTCTCAATTTCTATTTTAAGGTTAAAGTAATTAAAAAATTTTGTAATTTGTTTACATTTTCTATTTAGTTCAGGGTTATTATTATTAATAAGTAAAAGCATGTCATCCCTATATAAACCTCAGGTAGTACCAGGTATTTTCCTATGTAGCGAATTGATTAAAAATAAGCCCACAAGGTCAGTTACCTGAGCTGAGTCGGAGGATCCCATAGTTATGTCAAAATTGCTATCTCTATCTGCTCTGGTCCATAATTTGTCATTAAATTCTATCAAAGTTTTCCTAGCCGATAATATAATATGCATTTCTTTGCTAGTTAGGTCCGTATGTTTGAATGCGTAATTTAGTGCCTTATTTAGTAGACTAGGGGTAATAGAAGAATAATAGTTAGCTATATCAAGTTGAATAAACCTATTATTATTGTCATATTTAATTTGCCTAAACCACTCAACAACCTCTCCAGTTCCCTTCCACAAGCTCAGGTTAGATACACAATCCAAATTCTTAATTTGCAGTATCACCCTGTCAAGAATGTTTTTGCTTAATTTGCCCAGGTCCGATTTTGAAGGTGCGATCAATCTAACTGGCAGGTCATTTTCAAAATTCCTCTTGTGGTCCTTCATATTGATCTTCGGTTTCCTGGGCACGAAAGGTTGTGTTCTGTTCTCAATTTCCAACT